>JAQHUG010000011.1:8984521-9011706 GCA_028555095.1 Dicrostonyx torquatus
GATCTCTCTAATGTTTTCATGCAGGTACTTAGTTCTATGACCTTTCCTCTTAGTGCTGCTTTCATTGAGTACTGCAAGTTTGGGTTTTCTGTGTATTTATTTCACTGAATTCTAAAAACATACTTAATTCTTTATTTACTCCTGTCTTGATCCAGTGGTAATTCTTTTTTTATGTGCAATGGTGTTTTGCCCACATGTATGTCTGCAGAGGGTACTGGGTGCCCTAGAACTGGAGGTAGAGACAGTTGTGAGCTACCATGTAAGAGTTGGAATTGAACCCAAGTCTTATGGAACCAGTGTTCTCAACCAAGGCAATCTAGAGGTAATTCAATGGAGAGCTGTTCATTTTCTATGAGTTTACAAGCCTTCTGCTGCTATTGATATCCAACTTTAATTCATGGTTGTCTGCAGGGAATTATTTCAATTTTCTTGTATCTATGGAGACTTGCTTTGCGTCCGAATATATGGTCAATTTTGGAGCATGTTCCATGAGGTGCAGATAAAAAGGTACATTCTTTTCTGTTTGAATGAATGTTCTGTAAGTATCTGTTAGGTCCATTTGGTTATAGTGTTTGTTAGCTCCAGGATTTCTCTGTTTATTTTTTTTCTGGATAACATGTTTATTGGTGAGAATGGAATACTAAAGCCTCCCACTATCAGTGTTTGAGGTTCAATATCTGGTTTAAGTTGTAGTTGTGTTTCTTTTACAAACTTGGGTGTCCTTGTGTTTGGGGCATAAATGTGAAGAATCTTGGTGCATATTTCTTCTTAAATTCTTCCTTCCTTTTTTCTTCCCTCCCTTCCTCCCTCCCTCCCTCCCTCTCTTCCTCTCTTTCTTCCTTCCTTCCCTTCTTCCTTTCTTTCTTTCCTTCTTTCTTTAAACAATAATGGCATCACAGATGTTAAGTAACTTGTCCTGGACAAAACTGAATGATGAGTGGTTCAGTGATACCATGCAGAGCCGTCTTGCTGGTTATTTTGACTAATAATTATGGCTGGAGACTTTGGAACCCGTATGTACAATTTCAAAGTATCTGAAGATTCTTTGGAAAGCATGACTTTGATTTGAGTCAGCTAAGCTGTTTAGGTTGAATGTATCATAAGTTGATTGAGCAACTATATGAAAAAGAGATGATTGGTGGAGGTTATTATATAATTACATCAAAGTAATACCTTATCAGCTGGTTTAGAAATGACACAACCACTTTTTACAATTAAAATGAAGTTCAAATGGAGACATTTGGAAATGCACCTGACAGGGTTTTACTCGTTTTCATTCTGAAAGCAAAGTGATGAGTCATGTTCTGCAAAATGGATTATATACATGAGACTGAGTGCATAAGTATGTCAATTTAAGTTGCCTCTAGAATTCCATAATTCTCCTCATTATATACTCAACCCAAATAATACACGGTCTTACAAGTTCATAAAGATCTTTTGTTTTCCTCTCTCACACACAATGAAAGTGAGTAGGGGAATTTCTTTCCAAGCAGATCACGTAGGTGCACACAATTCCAATTCCCTATGGCCTGTACCTCAGCCCCGTCTCTGGCTGAGGACATCTGCACACTATTTCAGCTGTCCCCTGCTTCCCTTATCTCCATTACATTTTGCTATTATTTTTTTCTCTTACCACATGATGTCTAACAGTTGATTGACTTCAGTTTTCTGCCGTGCTCATTTGCTCTCCTTGAGGAACACTTTGCTTTCTGAGACTGAAAATACCACCCATACTGGTGACTTCCAGTTTAAGGTCATCAGTCCTGATTGGTGTTCCATGGGTAACCTTATTTTTCATTCCTTGACAGACTTGCCGACTGGATTCTCAGACTCAATGTTTTTCTCTTATCTGGACATTATTTTTATCAACTCTTTATGTTAATGTTTTTTAACTCAAGTGTTGGAAAGGGTAGTCTCATTGTTTGAGATGTGAGGTGGGGTCAGAATTTTATGCACAGGTTTCCAGCCAACTCCTTTACATGTAATCTGTGCCCAAATTCCTTGGGGGCAAGAATTGGGAGAAATAGGTAAAAAATAATCTTCTGATGCATTTTGTCTTTGACTCTTTGACTTTCTCTAGCTGAGACTAGCGACATTAGGTCTGAGATATTCAAGCCCATCTCTTGTTTAGTCCTTATTATTGCTACCAACGTAGGTAATGCAAAGCTGAGCAATTTCTTATTCACAACAGAATGAATGGAGAAAGATTCTGAACCATCTCTGCCATCTGGCTCATGTTCATCACTCAATCCTTTGATAGTGACCTTATGCAAGGACACCATGACTTTGGTGATTACCTGCTAAGTTATTTCTTTTCCACTAGTCCTTTTCCATCCACCCAATACTCTTCTACCAGAAATATTTGTATAAATCTGTAGATAATTGCAGCACAATTTCACTATAATATACTCTCCCAATATTTAATATCATGAGTTTGAAACTGAATATAGTGATGTAATCATTGTGGTATGGAAGATTTCCACAACTGAAAATGTTTGTAGCATAGAGCAACACCTAATCTCCAATATCGGTATGTGTGTATTGCAATCCACACAGATCTCCATGTGTATATATATATATATATATATACATACACATACATATGCATCATACATACATAAACATCATACATAAACATATGCATCATATATCAAACTTCAGCTTTTTTGAAAAATTCAAATTCAAGGAAATGTATGATGTAGGATTAACAATGTCCGGTTTTTCACATTGAGTACAATGCTTTTGGAACTCATCAGTAAATCTCCCCATTTCTTCCTTCATGATTTCTCAAAAGTATGTTTATCCTCTCATTAGCTGCTGGTTTCCAGCTGGGCAGTAGTGGTACACACCTTTAATCAGAGCACCCTAGAGGCAGAGACAGGCAGCTCTCTGTGAGTTCAAGGCCAGTCTGGCCTATATATATATAGAGAGTCCCAGGATAGCCGGGACTGTTACACAGAGAAACCCTGTCCTGGAAAATAAACAAATAAATAAATAACAAAAATATATTGTTTCCAACTGTCAGGAAATATTTATATAAGTACTTAAAGAATTTGTGTTTTCATTTCTCTGTTAAATGCGTCATAGAAGATAGCAGCATTCCAAATCAAATGTAACATTTTGTGTTTTTACCTCCAATGTATATTTATCCTCATTGCCATCTTTTGCTATTGTGAGTCTTTTCACTTTTTGCTCATAGCATGTCATTGTGACTGGTTTTATGTTCCTGAAGATTAATGATGTGGAACATTTTAGTGCTTGCCATCCATATGTCCTTTAGGACTTCGGATTTTAATCTTTTTTTTTAAGCTCTGTTTGGCCTCTAATTCACTATGTAAATAGGATGGTGTTGAGTCACAGTCATCTCCCCTTTATTCCCTTCAAATACTGGTACTGTATACATCTTCCACCCTACCTTGCACAGACTTCTGGTTTCTAATTGGTGTTGAATTGGTTTTATTTTTGGTAATTAGGACATAAATGTTTTTATGGCATTTTCTCTTATCCTTAAATTCACTTTTGTTCTAGAAAACTCAGTTTTATTTTCTATATCTAGGCCTAAAACTCTCACAAAGTCTTTGTGATTGCTTTTTGCTCGTTTGTTTGTTGCATTCAAATATCTAGTTGTCTGGGCTAAAAAGACTACCCAAACCATTAAATTATTTTTGTTCTGTTAAAGACCCCACTTCTATTCCATCACACTGATCTTTATATTGATCCTAATGCCAGTACCACACTCTTTATCACAAAGATTTTATACTAGGTTTTGACACGTTCTCAGAGTCTTTTATTTCTTTATTATTTCCATTAACCACCACAAATTTTCAAGATATTTAACATTTTTACACAGATTTCAAAAGAACCTTGAAACTTCCTTTTTAAAAAGTCTTATGTGATTTCTTTTGGAAATACCACTGTCTTTATAGATCATCTGGGGGAATTTTATTTTGGTCTATTTTAAATAAGCATAGGAAGTGGTTTCTGCTTTTTATTATTAAAACTTGAATATGTTTGGTTAAATGTGTCTCTAACTGTCCATTTTCTCTTGCTATAACAGACTACCCAATGCCAAGTAATCTATTGACAGTGAAAGTTTGTTTGACCTGTGGTCCCAGAAGTTAGGAAGCACAAAGGTATAAGACTGATACCTACCTGGCTAGGGTCTTCTTGATAGACCTGTCAAGATATCCTATAACTAGGTAAAGAAAGTCCTCCTTTGCTTAAAAGCCATGAATGCTATCACAGAGCCCTGCTCTCCTGACTTCATTCAGTCTCAAATTCTTGCTAAAGTCTCAACAATGAACATCATTAACTGTGGAGGCCCAAAAATGTGAGCCATTTCCACTTTGTCTGAAGGTCAGAGAGTTTCAGCTTGCTCAAAGTTGGTGCCATTCCACCCTATCAAAGGTCAGAGAGTTGGAATCTACTTCTATTTCTACAAGGTTATTGTCTGTTTCTACCTCAAGTAAAGTTTCCACCTAGATTTAGATCAGAGAGTTCTGCTCTCTCAAGGTTATTGTCAACAGGTATTGCTAATATCCAGACCTGGTATTTCAGGTATTGAGAAGTAGATCTGTTTCTACTTTAAACAAAAGTCTAAGGATTCAACTAAGTCCCTACTCCCTTAGGGAGTTAACAATGGATTCCACCCAGGTAGTGGTTTGTCTACAGAATGTTTTGGTCTAGGGTATGAGCATTATTTGTCCTGTTCTAGCAACAGAATTCTTAACTAAGAATGTAGCCCGCAACCTTCAAATGGTCTGTTCATTTCCTTGTATCATATTAATTCAGTCTTCATCTTACTCCTACCTTTTGGGGTCAGGGGTATTTTAAGCAAATGGAAATTAATTTTCGGTATTCACTGGAACTCCCTCCCGGTACTATTCTCTGTTATCTTATTATTTTCACTCACATCTTCACACTCTTTACTAACTTCTCTAATTCCCCTGCCCCTACCTGCTTAGTGGTATTTTTGTTGAAGATGGTTTTTGACAATTAACCTACAAATTTGGTAATTGAGTTTTCAGACTTTTGAATGGTACATCTTTACCACAGTGCTAAGGGTTATAACTAAAAATTCATGGGAAGGTACAAAGAGAGTTCAGAGAACTATTCATAGTTTACTCGGTTTCCTAAATCATTAACGTACTATGCAGTCATAATACAAACAAGAGATGACACTAGTACAGTGTATATGGAGAGAGACCCTTCATTTTCCTCTGTTTGAAATTTCATGCTGGGTTCATTTAAACACCATGACAGTCAAAACACAGAGAAAATACAAATCTATTTTATTTTCCGGCTAACTTTATTATTTGTTTATTTTTAGAGATTTGTGACCGAGGGTTTTTCTCTGTAGCCCTGGCTGTCTTGGAACTTTCTCTGTAGACTGGGCTAACCTTGAACTCATATATCTGCCTACCTTTGCCTCCTGAATATTGGGATTAAAGGAATGTGCCACCAGCCTGGCTCAGATACCATTTACCACTTTATACTGATATACATTAAAATTCTCACTGAACTCCTAATCTGGAAGCTACTGATAAAATCACTATCTACAAGTTTCTACCACTGTAGGATGAAGTCAGGTGTCACGTGACTTTGAGATCAGCCTTTGTCACTTGGACTAATGCTCTTGAGAGCCATTCCAGCTGCTGTACTTGTCAAGTTTGTATTCACTTTGATTGTTGAATTTGATGTTGATGGTTTCTACAATTAAACTTGAAATTTGTGAGATTTTTCTCCCATTAGTTTTTTTCTGAAGAACTGTTGTGGCTATTCCTTGTGTTTTTCCATTCTACATTTATTTTTTTAAAAATCTTTTCTATACCTTGCTGGATTTTTTCATAAGGAATTACACTAAATTACAATTAAAGAGAAGTAATATTTTATCTTGTCGTCTAATCCATGAATAAACTATGTCTGTTTATTTAAGTGTTCTTTATTTCCATCACCACCACTTTGTCTTTTATGTTTTTCAGCACATAATATCCCATATAAATCACCTTAGATTTAAACCTAAATAGATCATTTTAAACAATTCAAATGGCATCACATTTTATTCCAGCTGCTCTGTATTCACTGCTAGTATTCAGAAATAGAATTCCTTTTTTTTTCTTTCTTGGTAAGTTGATCTTAACTTCTATATTCTTGAAAATTTCTTACTGTTTTTTGATTTTTTTTAAAAATATATGATCAGATCCTCTGTAACTAAAGACAGTTTTATATATATCTTCATTTTAAATCTATAAACATATTGCTTCTTTTATTAATATAGCATTGAATAGACTATCTAGTATTAAGTGAATAGCAATGGCAAGAGCAAACATTCTCACCCTACTGTCAGTCATAGATGGAAAGTGCTCATCCTTTAATGGCTAAGTGTGATAGGAACTGTATATTTTCCTATGGATTAATGAGTTGAAGGATCTCCCTTTATTGCAATGTGTTCTTCAAAACCTTAAGTGCTGATGTGTTAACTCTAAGTGCCTAAATATGTGACCTTATTTGGGAATAAGAGCATTTAGGATACAATTATCTAAAATAATAAGTTTATGGTAGATTAGGCCTCTAATTCAATAAGACTGTTGTCCTAGTAAGAATGAGAAAATTGGAGAAAGACATAGAAGGAGAAGGTACATGAAGATAAAGGCAATGGTCATTGTAGTGCTACTACCTGCCAAGAATGTCAAAGACTGCCAGTAAATTATTAGAGCAGTGGTTTTCAACCTGTGGGTCATAATCCCTTTTGGGGTCAAATGACCCTTTCACAGGGTTTGCATATCAGATATTCTGTATATCAGATATTTACATTTTGATTCATAAGAGTAGCAAAATTGCAGTTCTGAAGTAGCAATGAAATAATATTATGGCTGGGGGTCACCACAACATGAGAAACTGTATTAAGGGGTCTCAGCCTTAGAAAGGTTGAGAGCTACTGTATTAGAAGCTGAGAGAGAGAACCCATTGTCCCTCATAAATATTAGCACCGTCTGGATCCTCGGAACTCTGAAGTGATCCCTTTCATTTGCTCAAGTCATTAAGTTTTGTGGGTTGTTATAGCAGCTCTGTAGGATGGATACACCTTGTATGTCTTGCTTTCTAAGTTCTAATAACACAAAGGAAAAAGAAACCTTTTTAAACAGAGTAGGAACAAGTAGATATGAATAAGCAAACAAAATATGGAATGGTGTTGAACTTTATCAACTGTTTCATCGGCTTCAGTTGATATGGTTGTGGGATGTTTTCTTTTTACCCATTGACATAGGATTGTCAATGGTTGATACTATAATGTTCAACTAACTTGTACACTGAAGCCAATACTCATGGTTGGTCCTGTGTGATTTTGTATAAAGACTGTTAAAGTCTTTTTGTTGATTTACTAATCTACTATTCTGGCTATGGAAGGAGTTTAATAAATTACATCATAAGGAATTTGTTCCCTAGCTCCCTTTTCTTCCCTTTCTTTGCTTGGGCTGTCTTTGATTTTTGTTATCACAGTTAAGTTTTGCCTCATGAAATACATTGTAAGTGTTTCCTCCTGTTTCCTGAAAGGTGTTGTGTCAAGCTGTGTTCTGTTAGCTCTCCTTTAATTGCTTGGAAGAATTCTCTAGTGAAACCATCTGGGCCCAGAGATTTATTTGGGGGAAGTTTTAAAACTACCAGAGCCATTTCCATAATGGTTTTAGGGATATTTAAATGATCTAGTTCATGCTGTATTCAGTTTATGCTTTTAAAGGAACATATGTTTCCAAATAATGTAGGCAGAATTGTGTAGTATCTCTCTCCCTCTCTTTCTCTCTTTCTTTCCTTCTTGGTGCTGTAATGATAAGACCCATTTCATCCCACAGATTAACAACTGGTGCCTATTTCTTTGCAATCTTTACCACACAGCCTTGTTGTTTTATTATTGTGCTTTCCATAGAGATTCCTGTTTTGTTTATTTTTCTTGTTGTTTAACCTTTTTACAACATCAAATTCTCTTTCTAAGGTAGAATTTATTTTCCTTGTTTGTACTTGCATGTGCCTACACATTACTGTTGAGGATCAAATTCAGGGCACTTTGCATACTAAGAAAGCATTCAGTCAGTGAATTGCAATGCCAGCCCTTATTAGAGTCTTGGTAAATAATTAAAAACACCTATGTATGAGGCTAGACTCCATTGACTAGACCAAAGTTTGATTGCAGGCACCATGGCAAGTTTGACTTTTGGTAAAATGCCTGAGTCCACGACTTTATGATGCTCAGAAACCAAGGCTCTATGTGTCAGTTTCACCTTCTTGGTGTCTGATTTTGTCTACATTCTCCTTGAATCAAGCATCAGTGAGAGTTTGCACATCTTCCCTTCATGGAAATTGGTTTTCAGGAATGTGTTATGAAAACAATCCAGTATGTTCTACATAGAGAAGCTTGCCTGGAGGCAAGTGGTCCAGCTACAAGGAGAAAGCATTGCTCGGCTGCATCAGGAGCACTGCATCTATGCTCTGTGGCTCCAGTGAGGATGGACAGGATATACCTGGTATAACTGTAACTTTTCATTTTCTTACACGCTGGCTCAAGGAATTTTTTCCTGTGTCTCAACAGCTTTCAAGGCATATCGTCAGTAATAAAATTTCTAGGCATTTTGTGAAGTTTAGCCATCTGCATACCGCCATTCTGTCGCACTAACTGCCTTTATGACAGTTGAAATAATCTCCCCTTCCTTCTCCAACCTGTATTTAGTGGCAGAGCGCCTCCTTTTCTGTGTCTTGGAGAAATACCCAGCTGATCACAAGTAGCTGTCAATTTCTCTGATCAGAACAGCTTTTTAGCTGTAAGAGGGCTTCCTCTTCCTGGTTGCCGCTTTAAACCTGGCGCTTGGCTTCAGGTTCCTTCTCCAGAGTGTCTGTCTGGTTCCTCAGCTTTTGAGCCACCATCCTACAGGACGGGGTAAAGCCAGCTGTGCTGATCTTAGGTTTACTGTGACATTCCATCTGCTCCATTCAGAGTCATCCCACTCTCCCAGCTTCGTGAGGAGGGGCCTGCTTAGGTTGCTAATTTACAACTTTTCATCTTTTCCCAGATAAGAATCAAGTGTGAGAAGTTTCCCTCTTGGTCCTATGTTAACACAATCCTATAGACTGTTTTCTGTTGTACTTTCCTTCTCAGTCAGTCCAGTACAATTTTTTTCAGGCCCCTCTTAGCTAGCTGTGCACCTACATTGTGAGATCCATGAGTTATTTAGCAGTCTGAGTCCCAAGGACTTGATGTATGATGCCGAGAGGCATGCGCTGACCTGGAAAGGGTTGCAAGTATGTGATTTAAAGGAAAAATGCTAAAAACAAGCATGAGACTGCCTGTTACTGACATTTAGAATCGGGGTATTTTAGGATCAGCTCTTTATGCTCAGAATTAAGTATATAATTGGTTTAAGAAATTCTTTTGGGAAAGAATCAGATTGTAGGGCTAGTGAGATAGTTCATTGATAAAGCGTTTATCTCCAGAGCTCCCTAGCAATCATATAGAAATCGTAAGCGTGATGCCATAGAGTTGTAGTCATTGCAGGAGGGGTGGGAAGAGAAAAAAGGATCCTTGGGACTCGCTGGCTAGCTATTCCTGATGTATCTTTGCCCTCAGAATCGTGAGCTGTCATAGCTTTCCTTTCTTGGTATGACAATCAGGTGTTCTGTTACAGCAACAAGAAAGCACGGAAGGTATGTGAAAGGAGGCACGAAGAGGCCGTGTGTGCACCGTGATGGAGAGGTAGGGAGGTTCTGGTTAGAAGGCTGGGATGTCTTCCATCCTTTATTTCTCCTCCAGCTGTGCTTTCTGGTGGCTCGTCGGGGCAGCCTCTAGCTGGGATGTTTTGGGAAAAGGACCAAGGCAGTTATGCCTGCAAAGCGTAATTTCCACAATGAACTCTCAACCCATGTCTTCTGTAATTTCATCATTTCAGCCTTTAAAAAAAAATGAATATGTAAACGGAGGTCAAAAGGTCTGTGCTTTGATAAGAAAATTGATTTAGAAAGTTAGAGGCATGCCCTCGTTTTCCCCGATACAAACCTTCCCTTAATTTAAAATCTGTCATCAATCAAATGAGTTTGGGAGTGAAAAAGTTAGCAGTAGTATGTGAAATTTCTCCATCAAAAATAGTTTCAAATATCACACTCAATTAGAACTGGGCTCCCAGCTGTCACGTATTCTCTTCAATCTGACCAATTATAGATCTCCATAATAGTCCACATCAAATGCAAAAGGAAGCCGTTTTGATGAGGTGTGATAGCTACATTAATGAATAGATATAAGGGCATTTGTAATACAGTTAAAAATTGTATTGGTTTGGACAAATGGCAGTAGTGGCATTTCCTCCAGGGTCTATGTCCTCTCCAGCCAGTAACAGTTGGCTAGGTTTTCAGTACCAGGCATGAATTCTGTCCTACTGACCAGATCTCAAATTCAATTAAACAGCTTTCAGTTGTTCTTCAAGTGATACGTTGAACCACTGGGGATATCTTGCCAAGCCAGTCATTGTGGTTTGAAGGTTTTAAGGATGGGAATTAATAGCTTTTCTTCTCCAGTACTATAAATCCCGGTCTCTGGCCTCCATGTTTGGAAGCCCCGCCCCTGTGCCCCTTGCACCTTGACACCTCCCCGAGGAGGGTCAAGGTAGCCCGCCAAACCTTGACACTCCTCCCCACCCAGGGTCAAGGTAGCCCGCCAGACCTTGACCCCTCCTCAGAGGAGGTCAGGACCACTCCCCCAGTCTATTTAAACTGCTCCCCAGAAAGTCAACACGTGGTCTTCCCTCTTTCTTCCCGGGGGTCATGGTGGCATTGGCTGCTTTCCGGTTCCCCTAGAGGCCACCCGAGAGCGCAAGAGTCCTATTAAACCTGCATATCTTTTAATTTGGTTTCTTTTGATTCAGCTTGACTGGGATTTTTGCGTCGGCAGAGAGCTCACATTAGAAAATATTTCTAACAGTAGCTTGCAACACGACCTTTTGAAATGATGAGAGCAGTTGACAGTAGTCTATACTGCTTGCAGAAGCTATTGGACCTCCCCGTCCCAACCAAAAACTAAATGGGAGGTTTCTGCTAGATGGCTGTGGCTCTTGGGTGGGATGGGGAGAGCAGGCCTTTGGTATCCTGTGGCATACCTACATTTAAGATCTCTCTCATTTATGTATTATAGGTAGTTGTTTGCACATGCGTATCTGCATATATGTATGCATTTTGAAGTTATCTGGTAAAATAATATTTCAAACTCTAGTTTTATTTATAGCTCCTTCCTCTTTACCCCTCTGTATTACCCTAGCTCCCCTTACTCAGTGAAAACCTCCCCCACTTTTCCCATTTCCTACGTATCACACTTGTTTCTTACTGTTCTGCTTGCTGGAGCCCCTTCTCCTCCTCCTTTCTACTTTCTTGACATCTAAAATCACCACTGCTTACATACTCAAATCAAAAGCTTCAAAGCTGAGGTTCACACATAAGAGAGAGCATGTGCTTTTCTCTCCGGGTTCCAGAATTCAAGGCAGAGAGAGCAGAAAGAACCAAAGAGAGAACCAGGAAGCCTCTTGCTAGATGGTATCTTCTAGACATAACAGGGAAACTGCGCCCCCCCCCCCGACATCGGAACAATGCGGTTTCCTAAACAAGACCCGCAGAATGACATCACCAGCCGACCGGCTGATTCCCGTACCTTTTCTTGCTATCCAGGCTAACCAATCAATCAGCTTTGAGATTGGTGAGAGATTGTGTCTCAAAAAGTAAGGTAGTGGGGTAGAGGAAGACATCTGGACTAGAACTTTGCCCTTCATCTGGACACACATTGCTCCTCCAGTACCACTCACATGCACAGAAATAAAAATCAAGTATAAGCATGGGAGGGTTAAGAAAGGGGTGAGGGAGGTAGTAGGAATTACTGTGATTAAATAAGACCAATAATATTCAGGAGGAGAAATGGTGGGTTGGTAGCTAATGATGGTGCTAGATCAACTGAAGGGAAACGGACAATATTTATTTGCTTACGAAAAAATAAGTGAGTGCTGGCCTAAATTTTTCTAGTCAAATAGTATTTTATTTTCACTAGTGTGTAGTTCAGCTTGTCTATTTAGTCATAGCCTTTATCATATACATCAATTAGCACTGTCACTAAATCCAAAGTGTCCTGGATCCAGACCCTAGTGAGACTTAGGTTTGCATTAGAATCTGGTGTCAATTTGGAAACATTTTGAACATATTGCTTCAACTATAAAAAAGCAATTGAAATATTTATTGGCACCTTAAAGATAATAACCAGGTCTGTTTTTCCACCCGCACTATAATTTTCCCCTAATATACATTACAAAATTATAGATCATACTCAACTGAATTGCAGTTTGGAATACTGATAGATTTCTGCATTGTATCTCACTTGGGAATGAGTTTTCAAGTCTGAATCTAACACAAGAATAGACGCAACGATGCCCTTGAAAATGACCTTTGTGTGCCGTCTGGTGCTGCCTTTCATTAAACTCAGTAAACCTTCATTCAGCTTTGGGTCAGAGCTCCCTTCCTTTGGATCAGCATCAGGCTGACAGCTGGCTTGCAGGGAAGGCACTGAAGGGCCATAGTCCAGGAAAGATATTCCCTGAATGTCTGAAAGGGAAGATCACACAGCGCAGCAAGATGTTGATACTCAAGCCGAGGACAGGGGTGACAACTGGGCAGCAACAGCACAATTCTATCCTCCATTTCCTGCTAACCCAGAGCCGTAAACGCATCCTGTGGATGACAGAGAAGCAGTTGCGATTTCTCTTTAACCTTGCACATGCACAACTGAAGGCATTTATGTTACAGCAGTACACGCTGCTCTCTATTCTACTCTAACATCTGCCACATGGCATCAGTGCCCTAGATTCTTTAACACTATGAATGTCTTTTCACAGACATATGTGAGAGTTAGGCTTGTTATTGCTAAAGGGATTTTTTTAATGTATCAATTTAAATACGCAAGCCAACAAATAAACCCGAGTAATTTGACAGAACTTTTGCCCAAACTATGATAGAGGCATGACAATGATAATAATTTTTAAAAGGATACATTATGGGGTCAAAACATCCAGAGTGGTTATAGTCTAGTCTTACACAATACAGCTGTGATGTGTGACAAGAATCTGGAAACATCTGTTTCTCCCTGATATACGGCTGGAAACCCATGGGAAGGGATGTTGCAAAGCAGGGTGACCATACTGGATGGACTAATTGCTGCTTTGTATTCTGAAATCCAATTATCTTGGCAATTAAGATAGAAATATTTGCTGGGTAAACACAAAAGCAGAATTTCTCTCCATCACAGGTCCAGAATATGTCCTAACATCTATTCCTCACGCTAGCGCAGTGGAGTTTTGTGAGAGGGATGCTGAAAGCAAATTTTTTTACTACATATAAATGTACTATGCACAAATCAATGATGTGTTCAGCTCTATGAGTCAATAACTAAAATTTAAAATAAGCATTTTTCCCTTCCTGCAATGAGCTCACCGTGTAGCCAATTATGGACAAATTTCCTGGGTTCCTTGTAAATAAAAATACAATTAAGTGTGCATTGGAGACAGAGAAATGCAGCCTTCACTTTCCCTCAGCCTACGCTGACTTTTGTGCCTTCCCAGACTCATCGATTTTCTTAGCCTTCAAAATTTTTTGAAGAGAAATGTATAAAACAAAACTGAAAATCAATGAGAGAAGAGAGAAAGAAAGAAAGACAGAAAGAAGAAAAGAAAGGAGATAAAAAGAAAGACAAGGTCCAAGATACAAGTAAACTACACTAATAAATTTTTGAAAGTTAGAATAATCTGGTAGCATATTAAAATCATATGGTTATATTTTAAATAAACCACACAATTTACAGCCATGAGAATTAAACTTGAAGCAATGAGAAACACTCAGTTTGGCCTCTGTTCATGTTTAGAGACCAGGACATTCATTAAACAGAGTAATGATAATCCGAGGACCCCAGATGTGAATTTATTCTACTTTGTGGAATATGTCTTTCTTGTGATGATATCTGCTGTTCAATAAATCAGTGTGGAATTATAAAAGCCTCAATTCAGAGTGGCTAGAAATTCAGGTCCATCTTGAAATACCAGTCCATCGATTAGTCTCTACTTTTCTAAAGCCTATGTTCAAGGTTGAATTAGGAAGAGGTTTTAGCTGGGCACTTTGTAAAACAAGCAATAAAATCTTTTCACATAAATTAATACCAAAGTGCCCAGTCTAAAGGGAGTTTTGAAATGATAGATAGCACATAGAAGCATCCCGTTTCACCACACACTGTCATACAACTATATAGAGACACAGAGATAGTTACATGTGGAAATGTCCCAATGAAGGCCTCTATAAACATTATTATAAATCAACCAAATCAAGTCAATTTTGTCTTGTTGATGACAAAGCTATACTTACAACTGCCTTCAGACAAAGTAATAAACAATGAGATGCATCTGAATATTTATTCAATTCATGTTTGTGTGTCTACTTTCTGTTTGGGTTTGGTTTTGAACTAGTATTCCTTTAAGCACCCTTTGTCCTAGTTCTATAGACAAAAAAAAAAAACCTGTTTCTGATAAGTTAGGTCACCAAAGGCTACACCACTTTGGGATTGTGTTGAGGATACATCAAGCTTCTGGTTACAAAGAGTTTTCTATTCTCTTCCTCTGTTTCTGAAAAGAGATCACTTTCAGGATTGGTTTTGCAGAAGACTCTGTATTTCCTAATAAAAGGTCAGTTTCAAGCACATTATGTTACAGTTATGGTGCAGGAGGATGCTTGTTTGTTCCTTGCTGCTCAGCCCCGAAATAATTACACAGAAACCATAGTATTTGCAATACTGCTTGGCCAACAGCTTAAGCATATTTCTGGCTAACTCATATCTTAAATTAGCCCATCTCCATTTTTCTATGTATTGCCACAAGGCTGTAGCTTACCAGGTAAAGTTCTGGTGTTTGTCTCCAGCGGGGCTACATGGCTTCTCTTGACTGTCTTCTTGTCTGCTTTCTCCCCTCATTCAGTGCTATATGAAGGCTGCTTGCTGGTTTCTGGTTGCTCAGCCCCAAAATAATCACATCAAAACTATATTAATTAAATCATTGCTTGGCCCATTAGCCCTAGCTTCTTATTAGCCAATAATTCTTATGTCTTAATTTAACCCATCTCGGTTAATCTGTGTATCGCCACATGGCAGTGTCTTACTGGGTAAAGTTCTGTCTAGCTCTGGTGGGGCTGCATGGCTTCTTTTTGACTCTGCCCTCTTTCTCCCAGCATTCAGTTTAAATTTTCCCTGCCTAGCTCTGCTCTACTCTATCAACAGGCCAAGGTAGTTACTTTATTAACCAATGGTATTCACAACATACAAAGGGAATCCCACATCAATTTAGTACAGCTTTCCCTGCCTTGTTCTGTTCTGCCCTGCTATAGGCTCAAAGCAGTTCTTTATTAATCAATGATAATCACAGTATAAAGAGGGGAATCCCGCATCATAGTTGACTATAGATGGAGAAGGAAAGATAATGAGGTTCTTTGAGGTGCTTCTTTTGTATTCTTGTGTTTCTGAAAATGTTAACTACAATATAAAGAAGGAAATATACAAAAGAAATGTCTGAGTCACTGTTCTACTGCCTCTGAAGAGACAACATAACAAAGGCAACTCTTATAGAAGAAGGCGTGTGTTTGGGGTGAGGGGGTCCAGTCTCATCATGGCAGGAAGCAGACAGGCATAGTGCTGGAGCAGTAGCTAAGGATTTGTATCCTGAGCCACAGGCAGCAAGAGAGACACACAGATTGGCACTGGCTTTCGATACCTCAAAGCCCACCCACAATGACACACTCCTCCAACAAGGCCACACCTACTCCAACAAGGCCACAACTCCTAATGCCTAATCCCTGTAATCCTCCTCAAATGTTTCCATTCTCTGGTGACTAAACATTTAAATAGATGAGCCATATGGGGACCATTCCCATTCAACCCATCACAAGAAACATTTCCTATTTGCCTCTAGATGCTGATTTCACATTGTGTCCTACTTGAAGAAAACAAAAGAAACACTTTCCTTAATGCCATTTCTCATCTTACTCATGGAAGTGGGTTTCATTGAGGAGCCTAGAAAGGGGTCACAAGGCCGGCACAGGGTAGGTACCACTTGACTTCTCAGAGTCGCCTCTGCTTGGATCTCCCTCAGCATCCTTAGACTCTTAACACATGAAAGTAGGGCAGGATCAGTAGTGCAATTGGTAGCTTAAAATCTAAATTTGAGAATGGAAGTCACAGAGTCTCATTCTAGTGTATCAGTTTTCACTGAACATGGCTTTTTATAATTATAGAGCCTTTTGTTCATGTCTTGTCCCTGGAACATTATCCAGGAAGGCTCCCCAGATGTTTCCAAAACCTCAACGTGATCTTTTTGTTACCATTATTGACACTAGGAAAGCAGAACTTTATTGCCTCCAATAAAATGTATTAACAAAGTTGAATCTACTTAAAAGATTCTAATAAAAATTTTCCAAAGTCAAAATATGAATCTGTGCTTTTAATTTTTTTCCATGACTAAAATGAGAAAATTTCTAACCTGCTTGAGACAAAAAGAAAAGGCAGTAATAATAAAAAATTAGATAAGCCTATAAATTTTGCTGCCTGACAGTGACAGTTTTTTTATAACCACAAAACTTTGACACATCATAGTTTAAGAATATGCTTTCAAAATGTCTAATTGCTAGCTGAGAGAAAGACAAGAATCTGCTTTGAATTCCAAGCTTCCATCTGTTAGCTGATTGATTTAGTATGAGTTTGCTAATAATGATTTTATTTTTCAAAACGAACATTTTGAACAAAGATGCGAAAACATACTTCTTTTTGCTGATGGTTCTGTTGTGGTAATAACTCCAAGCTAGGCAGCTCTCAGTCCACCATGGTAGCTTATCCTCCCTGGTCAGGAGCTTTCGCTGAACCCTCTGCTTTTCCTTCACACCTGCTATTTCAGGAGCAGTCAGGAGTCACTGCTATCATCATGGTTTAATGCATTGCTTGCAGCCTTTAGGGAACACGGGCTCTATGAACAAAAGGACCAATCAGATTTCTTAGTTTGTCATCATGTTTCTGTACCCCACATACAACTGGTTGGTATAAGACAACAGATAAACTCCAACATAGACACACGTTTCAATAAAGAAACAAATATCAGAATCAGCTAGATTTATGACAGCTATTAAAGAGCTCTCCACTGTCCTCAGGAATATCAATTTGTCGGTTTTGTTTTAGAAAGCAAGTTTTTCACTGTAATGGATAGAGCTTATAACACAATACCTAGAACACAGTGAGTGCTCAATGAAAACACTTTTGGGAGTATCATCAATCACTCTTGAAGTTACAATGACATGTTCATTGCATTCTTGATACAGCCTTGAAAACATTCTACCAAAAGGCATTTCCAAAGCTACTTACTTTTTCAACTTTACTTGCAAGTCTTTTCTCCCCTGCTAATGTTTCTGGAATTTGGGGATGTCTCTTTTTAGTTGTCATATGATACCATGGAAACTGGGGAGGGGGGGATAGACATATTAGGCTTCTTAGTCTCATTAATTCAAAATCAATTAAGAATAGGTGAGGGAAATTTTGTAAAGGTTTAAAAGAACAACCCCCAGGGCAAGCAAACTCTAAATCTCTGCAACTGCCCAGAGGAGGAGAACAGGAGTGAAGGGGAAAGGGCCAGGCCATTTGAGTTTCTAGCACAGTGGTCCACAGGACAGCAGCCAACCACATGGTATAAGGAGGTTAGAGAAAGAGGAAGAAAGTTCAAAGTTTGAGGAAAATCATGCTTATATTCTGGCCAACCTCTTAAAGAAACAGAAGAATGGGAAAAGGAGAAGTTGTTTCTTTATGACTGGATACCGAGAAAGGTGGACAGACCCAACTGGCCCTTATGGTTGCTCAGCTCAGAGGGACTATACTGGGGGCAAGAATTTTGGGGAAAAAAAAGTGTCTCATTAAAAGATTAATTGTTCCACCTATCTTTTTAGTAAGGCTTAAAGTGAACCCATCTTCCTAGGGGTGGTCCCCTCGCTAGGTGAGTGACCCAACCCAACTAGAACGTTAGGTTTGCAGCCAGGCCAGAGATTTGATTCTCTTGACCAGAAGTCTACCCTTATTGGGGTTTTGTTGCTACTTTAACACTATACCTTAGTCACAGAGAGTTGAGATTCTCCTAGAACACCAAACCCGGCTGGCTGCCTCATCCTTGCACACACAGTATTTCCTTTACCTTGAAGCCCTTTGTTTCCTAGACCGCTTAGCATGCTGACTCCTATTTCAAGCCTTCACTAGCAGAGTTAATTTGTGTCTCCAGGCATTTTGAACGTAGCACTTTTGTACTTTTGTTTTATTGATTTCTCCCCTCTCAAGCGTCTAAAGACCAGTGCATAGCCTGCCACAGACATTCAGGGTGTGTGAATCCGTTGGACGGGGGTCAGCCTTGCTTTTAACACGGTATGGATTTTTCATACAGCGCTTTATTTTTCTTTTGCAGGAGAACTTCATTTAATGAGAATGGTATCGGTATTGATGGACGTTTCCCTCCCACTTCCTGCCAAGCCTCACCAGATGTAGATGTGGCACTAATGCTTTGTGTAGCCCGGCGCTGGTTGCCAGGACTGGCTTTTGGAAAGACTAGAAAGAAGTCTGTGTTGTGTCAGTTCCTGCGGAACATCAACAAACCCAATTGGAGTTGCTGCTCTCACAGACTGTCCAGGGACAAATACAAGGCCACTTGGGGTCTCTGGGCAGATGCCTTGGTTGGCTCTCAGTTGGTACACTACAAAGTTCCTGTCTTTCGAAGTTGGCTCATCTGACTGGGAGCACCAGGGCTGGCTTTTCTGGAGAGGGAGAAGGGCAGGAAGTGCTAAACGCTCGCTGGGGTGTATTTTGTTCTCTGCTGTATGAATTTCTTAAGCCCGGTTATAATTGAGTTCCATCTAGGCACAAACATTTGAGACTGAAAGTCACAGGGAGTTTCCCTAGGCTTCTTAGTAGACACCCTAATGCTCTGCTTGATAAGAGACATTTAAAACTGAATTTGGGACGAGGCCCAGGGCAGTAGTTAAACTATGTTCATAGTCTACAGGGCTTCACCAAGCAGCCTTATCCAGAATGAAAGGTTTTCTGAGGACACAAGATGTCCTCAGTAACAGTAAGAGGGACGAAGATCGCTACTATTAACCGGCTCTTACTTTCTTGTTTCATGCTTTAGCTTCCTTCCTGTAAATGGAGGTAAGGCATAGAGCGCTGCTGGGGTTAAAACAGAAGAGAATACACATTAAGGGCCTAGAGTTGCTGGTAAAAAGAAAGCGCCACATTTTTCTTCGGGTCACTGCAATTATCATTAGCAAAAGTATTATTGCTGTCATTATTTTGTTTGCTTTCGTATGGTTTTAAGCTAGAAAAGGCATTTGTAGCTATCAGCAAATGCCTTGGATTCTTGGAATGGTTTTAAATTTTTCTAAATTAAGGCTACTGCGATTTTTATTTCAAATGTTAGCTCCAGCATTTAACACTCTGTCTATAAGGGGGGGCTTTTTCAGATGGTAAAAGGGCTTGGCCAAGTAATCTGCCGCTTTTTCGCTATCAGAGAAGATGGCACAAAGCTAATGGCAGTGATGGCCTACTGTGGAGATATGTCTGGATAGTGATTCCATGTTCTTTCTTTGGTTAACACCTTCCTCCCTCTTTCCCTTCCTCCGTCCTTCCCTTCCTTCCTCCCGCCCTTCCTTCCTTCATTAGGCAACCTTTCAAAGGTTCTTAATTCTTCAGTTAAAACCTTCTTAGGGCTACTGTCTCCTATAAACATCAAAAGACCTATTTTAATGCAGACCTTTATATAAATGCTTGTATATAACATTCTGTTGAGAAAGGAGAAACTGGAAACATTTTTAAAGTAAAAGTTACTGACTCTTGACAGATACGGCAGTCAGGATAAACTTGAAGAAGAAAATACAGAGAAAGAAAGAAGCAGGAAGTTGCAAACCAATTGGCAGAACTGAGCTAAATCTTTGAATCTGCCTGGGAAACACCATATAATGTACAAACTAAGTGTAAATTCTGAACTTGTCAGGTGACTATAGATTCCTTATGTCCCAACTGGCATAATAGTCCATATGTGTTGTAACTTAGGAGGTGTTAGTGACCAAAAGAAGGGCTGAAGTATTTAAGTTTTAATATGAGAGGCTTACATAAATCCAAGTCAATCTCAGAACATTTAATACCATTGGTACTGAACAGTGTAAGCATATCTGGCCTCTAAAATCTCTAAAATGTGTGTTGCATTGAGTAAGGCATGTCTGTCCTCACATGAACTCATTGTACAGCATAAGCACTTAAAAGCAGTGCTGTAAGGAAATGTGCAACCTTGCCAAAAAAGAGACATCGGACACTTTCAGGTGGCTTAAGCCCCAGATCCTACAGGGACATTTAGGTACTCAGTTCATTGACATCCTGTGGTTGGATTTGAAGGCCTCTGCACAAAACCAAAGGAGTGTAGCTGATATATGTACGCAGTAAGATCAGTTTCATTCCATTCCTGTAATTTGGCCCTTTCCAGAGTAACACAAAGAGCCCTCCGAGGTTTAGCCTTCCAGCTAAAGACAGGGGTTTTAAGCTCAGTTGCTTTGTAGTTTGTGATATGATAGAGTAGAATCAGAGTGAGCACGGGCGATGTGCCAGGTGAAATCCACACATGCAAGAATGAGGGACCTGGGGCAAGGGAGCATGGCCAGGCACACTTTCTACTAGGGCAACGCTGGTTTTCAGGATGTCATGGAAGAGAAATAATGTTTCTCAGGATTTTGGAAGAAGGTAGACCCATTATGTGAGCAAGAAGTGAATATCCTTCAAGAATTCTTTGACGTGTTTCTCTTGAATTGATTTTATAAATAGAGATGATTTCTAGGAGTCATTGAGTTTTGACAAGCAATGCTTTTCAAGGTATACTCATGCAGAATGAGTCTTAGTTAGGGTTTCTATTGCTGTGAAGATCCACCACAACCACAGTAACTCTTATAAGACAAAACTTCAATTGTGGATGCAGCTTACAATTCAGATTGTAATTCAGACATTCAATCCATTATCATCATAGCAAGGAACATGCGGCTTGCAAGCAAACATTGTTCTGGCTTCATCTTGATCAGAAGGCAACAGGAAGTAGACTGTGTGTCACCCTGAGTGAAACTTGAGCAAAGTAGATTTCAAAGCCCGCCCCCACAGTGACACACTTCCTCCAATAAGGCCACACCTACTCCAGCAAAACCACACCTTCTAAGAGTGCCACTCCCTTTGGGGAGCATATTCTTTCTAACCACCATGGGATGTTAGTAGTAAAATGAGTGAATAGATTATGAAGGCAAATAAGAATCATGAGTATCTTTGTGGGAGCCAGACACATTAACAGAAAAGCTATTCTCAGACCTTACACCTTACATCATGCTCATGTAAGGAGAGAATGCGCAGAGCTGTCTGGACATCTCATTATGATGTCATCCTCCAGCTTGCGTGTGCCGCTTTTTCTCTTGTTTTTCTTCAAGTCTTACAATGTGCACACATCACAAAATTTACTCTGTTTTGTGCTAGCTCAATAAGATCTGCACAATGTTTTCCCCAAGAGTCTCTTCTTCTACATCTCTGTCCAGCAACTTAAAGGGAGGCTTCCCATGTCTGGCCCTGGGGATTTTGTTAGATAGTGTATAGCTCTTGTGTGAAGCATGATCCCCAAACACCAAGTAATAGACTGCATTTAAGCATATATACACATGTATACTTATATATTTTATATATCATTATGTATTATATATTTAATGATGTAAAATAAATTTTCTCAATGACTTTCTCAAATGTCCTTTGTGTTATTTTCCCTCCTCCCAGTACTGCCTTCCCTCCCCATTCCCAATCAATGCCATTTTTCTCATTTCCAACCTTGTAACACCTGTGTCATAGAAGCCTCCTCTCTAGAACTGCCCACCCCCAGACCTCCAAGGTCTTTTTTTTTCTCTCTCCTGGATTCTGTAGTTACTATAAATGTAACTAACTCCTCAGGTCACAGACCCTGAGGAGAGGTCACTACTGTTACTTTCCTGAACCAGTATGATTTCTAACTGCATTTGAGGTATTTATCTTCAGAAGCACTGATCCAAGAACCTTCTTTTGACAGCAGACAGAAACCAACCCAGAAATCCACAGCTGCTCAGATGCAGAGAACAACTGACCATGGCGTGTCCAACCCCAATTAGTAAGCACATCAGTCACACAACCGTTACAGTTCAGGGTCCGAGAACACTTCAGAAGGCAGGGACAGAAGATTGTAAGAACCAGGGGACTGGGAAGTAGGTTGGCTGTGGGATAATGCCACAAGGAAGCTGTGCCCACGATTCTTAAAAATTAAGTCAATATGCCAATGTGTCTGAGGAAAATTTTCCAATTCCTACCCCTACATGAAGTATAAGTAATTAATGGCCTCTAAGAAAATGAGAATCAGTCTTCTCCAGGCGTGAGTCCTCTGCTAAGTTAGCCAATTTATTTACAGTTCTGCTCTAAACAAATGCACTTATAAGCAATGCTAAATGGGCTAGCAGGCTATGTTTCAACATACGTGAGTATAGATAAGACATATACACACATATATAACATATATAAAATTAAATAATTGTATATAATACAGCACGCATATAATCATATATAATTAAAGAAGAGATCATGAGTTTGAGAGGGAGGAATACAAGGAGTGGCAGGAGGAAGAGGGAGTGTTGTAAACGATATAAAATACAACATTTACATATGAAGTTCTCTAAAAATTAATTATGAAGTTATATTTTAATTAGATTACAAACTAACACATTCTTATAAGGCTTCTGTAACCATCCCTCCCTTTGATTAGTCACTCACTATCTCTTCTGTCCCCCATCTCCCTGCCCATCTCCGCTTAAACTTCAAACTCCCAACATATCCCCATTCCTTCATATCGCATGTGCTAATTTTTCTTCCAAATCTGTTTAAAGTAAATCTTACTACTTCCTCCTATAAATAACACACTGGACTTCACCGTCACTGAGTGACATACCTAAACTCACAGAGCTTGTAACAACAAGTAGGGATTTTCCAAACTGAGATTCAGCCTGTTTCTTTTTTCTCTACCACATGCTTAGGGCTCACTTGCTGAACTTGAAAACCATCGCAAGCTGGGAAGCCTATCTTGAAATGTTACTGACTAATATGGAGTTTTAGGTGATGTATATGTTCACTATATTTTCATTTGGCATTTGATTAAATAAAGTTCAGGGTCATTGGCTTTCAGGTGACGTATCAGCAAGGTTGTAGACTACCCAAAGGAAGTGAGCAGAAGCCAGCCACTAGAGAGAACTCTGGATAAACATCTGTGTCTGAGAAAAAGAAGGACCTGTGAGTACTGAGGTGGTAATGTGATTAGAGAAAATTCCCTAGAACTACAATTATAATAAAAAATGATGATGATGATGATGATGATGATGATGATGATGATGATGATGATGATGATGATGACGATGATTCTTTTCTGGGGAGTAGCACAAATACATGTGATTTCTTGTTATCCACGCAATAGCCTTTTCAAATTAGTTATTTGTGTATTTTAAAGTAGAAAAACTCTGAAACTTAGTCCAGCTTTAGTTCCACGAATAACTCGTAATTGTTAAGGAGTGGCTCCAGGCTTGATGTTTTACAAAGCTCACACGCTATGACATTGTCATCCTAGGGATTCAATCAATGGGCTTGTTAGGTAAGGTAAACGCCCTGTCACTGAGCCATATCCCCCGGGCAGAAGGAAGTATGAGTATCAGAGCCACACTTCCATGTGTGTTAAGACAATTCAAGGAAGGGGACAAAGGGACACGTGAGAATGCTCAGGAAGTCCTAAGGAAGAGAGGGACATCAAATTGGCTTCTACGGGAAGATGAACTTCATGCATGCCAGAAAAGAAGCTGTGAAGCATGGTGGAAAAGTATGTAGGAAAGAAACAAAACGATGAAGCTAAAGAAAACTCAGGTGGCAATCGCAGCAGAGACAATTCATGTTGGGAAGTTGAGACAAATTGGAAAATTAAGAGAATGAGTGAAAGAGGCTTGTGTTAACTAGAAGAAGAACCCAAGTTTTCTTCAGTACGAAGAGCAGGGAGAAACCCAATGGCAAGCATGTTTCAGGAAGGGAACTCTGACTCTTGAGGTATGTGCTGCTGGGAAAGGGTTCAAAGCAGGAGCAGGAGTTGTGAATTGGTGTTGTTGCCGCCACCAGTGCGAACGTAAGTACTTGTGCTCCTGTCGTGGAAACTGACACAGTTCTACTGATGGACCTTTTCGAATGTCATACAGGAACTTCTAAGTCACTTCCATAACTGCTGCTAAGCCAACCTGTCTTCTAGACTCTCTTCACATCCCAAAATATTGTGACCCCAATCTGGGAATTCTGCTTAGTGAGTGGTTTCTCTCGTTGTCAACCATTTCAAGTGATCCAAGTCAGCTCTGTTTGGCAAATACTTTCTCTTAACCTCATGCCCACAATAGTTATCGACTGAGTATCTCTCTAATGTAAATACTGCAGCCATAGGTTAATACGGTAGACCACGTAGTCTACCTGGGGCACGTGTCTCAAGTACGATCATTGTTAAGAAAGGTATGACCAGCTGGGCGGTGGTGCATGCCTTTAATCCCAGCACTCTGGAGGCAGAGGCAGGCGGATCTCTATGAGTTCGAGACCAGCCTGGTCTACAAGAGCTAGTTCCAGGACTGACTCCAAAGCTGCAGAGAAACCCTGTCTCGAAAAACAAAAAACAAAAAACAAAAGAAAGAAAGAACGGAATGGCCTCATATGTAGCTGAAAGCTGGGCACCCTGATCTGAGAAGGCAATGCGGACTTTCCAAGGGAAGCAACAATAGAATTGAACTCAAAAAGGTGAAGGGGTTTACCGTGATGAGAGAAGGAACAGAATTTCAGAGACAGAAATATCATCTGGAATGGTACTGAGTCAGAAGAAGACATAGAGTGCACAGAGAAAGCAGAAATACACGGAACAGGCGACTGGCCGCATCCACGTAGGCTTTGGTTCAACCACTGCAGCTAGTGTTTTCTTTCCTTTCTTTCCGTCTCTCTAGAATGACTTTGGCCAGTTTCTCACCTTGCTGCTAGAGAGGCATTTTCAAAATGTAAACCTTCCCATGCCAGAAATTCCACAATGGTCCCCCACTGCCCACCCAGTAAAGGTCACATTCCCAGCATGGGGTGCACAGGAATCTTCAGTTCCCTTGCCTGTGCTTCCCACCCCTCCAGTGTCAATGACTCTGCTTATGGCCCTTCAAAGCAGTCATGCTTGTTCACCTACTGATGTCTGTGCCAACTGCTATTTCCTTTGCCTAGGATGCCTTGGACTGCCTGGAAAACTGCCACTCAGCCTTTCATGGAACTCAGACACAGCGGTTTTTAAACAGAGGTCAGCAAGCTATAGCCGTGATTCAAATCCAATGCGTTGGCTCTTAAAGTATGCTCTCAAACATCTAAGAACGCCTTTTGCATTTTTTTGAAGTTAAAATTAAACTGAAGGAATATTAGATTGTGATGTGTGAAAACGAAATCAAACACAAATGCCAGTGGCCTTATAAATGCAACATTTTAGAATGCGGCCAAGCTCATTTGGTCACATACTTGTTTGTACTGTGACAGCTAAGTTGTAACAGCTGGCCTTAAAGCAAAAACTATTACTGCTACCTCATCAATTGGTGGATCGAGTGACTGATCCTTGATTTACTCCTGTCTCTCTAGGGAGCTCTCTGGACATCTCTGTGAAATACTGTGTCTTCAGACAAAATTCCACGGCATGCTTCGCACCCACATCCTGCTAGCTAAAGTCAGTGCTTAGTTTCGTACACGCATGTACTTCGATATCTCAGTATTTGAATTTCCTCACATGTATCAAGGAGGCAAAACCAATCCTGTCTGCACGATTTTATGAAGACCAAAGTAGCTAACAGCATAAGTGTTTAGAACAGAGCCTGGCAGACAAGAACAGTTTGATGCATTGCCTACATCAGCATCTTCCTGCTGATGCCTCTTATAGATTCATCTGTTGTTACACATTACTGCATTTTAGTTATTTCCTTGTGCTACATTTTATTAACTTGCAAAAGGTGAGTCATAATGGATGCTTTTTGAGTGAAAAATGAATGAATATGGACAGAATCATCCCTGTGAACTGAGAATAAATGTATGTTGTGTGGAAAATCATTACAAACAGTTAATACCCTTGTCATTTCTTTTGCACTATTTTCCTTTATGACTATAGCTGGATTCTAAAAAGGCAATAAAACCACAAACCATTTACATTCAAATGCAAGAACACAAGACATTTTTTGAAACAAAACTAGAGGGCTATATTACATATGAAGTTCTTACAAGTAAGTGCCAAGTAACTAAATGTGAACTTTTATTGCTTTGAGGACCATTTCCTGACTTTTATTGGAACCATTCTAAGAAGCATATTCACACTTTCTGATGTCCTGGTGCTCTTCTGTAAACTTCTTTTCATGTCTTCTTGCTGTCTCTTGCACATGAGGCTGCAGTATTAAACTCAGCTCAAAAGCAAGAATAGGTATTATCATAATGTAAGAAATTAGGACTAACTATAAACCTTAAAAGACCAAAACAGAAAGAGAGGAGAGAGAGAGAGAGAGAGAGAGAGAGAGAGAGAGAGAGAGAGAGAATCCATGGAGATTGTAGGAGTGTTTTCTCATATGTATTGTAGATTCTAGTTTTAACAGCCATATCTGTTACTGGGAGTTCAGACTACTCATTTTCCTTCAATTATTGGTGTATGTTTCCTGCAATCTCTTTCTGGAAAGTATTTAAAAATCCTTTAGACTCTTGAATAAAAGAAATTAGAACAGTGATTCTCTACTTTCCAAATTGTGTGACGCTTTAATATAGTTCCTCAAGTTGAGGTGACCCCCAACCATAAAATTACTTCAAAGGAGTTTTTCACCTCTTCTTTAATGGTCTCTATCACTTTCGTAAAGCTATGTTTAAAGTCGATTTCTTCTACTTCTTCTGTATTAGTTTGCTCAGATCTTCTTGTTGCATAATTGCTAGATTCTGGTGTTGTTATGTTGCTTTT
>JAQHUG010000011.1:9022628-9033689 GCA_028555095.1 Dicrostonyx torquatus
CCAAAATGGTGCCTGCCTATATGATGCAACCCAATGCTGCCTCTACTTGTTGCAATTTTGCCTTGTGCCTCTGGGTGGTAATTACTGATTGTTTGATCTTGGTCAATAAAATACTATTCAATTTCCCCTAAAGACATCAGAGATGTATATATTGCAGTAAAAATATTTTCCCATGCCACTATTTGAATCTCAAGCCTGTATGTCTACTCATTTAATTTCTGGCTATGTGCATAGGCTTTTTAACATACGGAACAGGTACAAATTAAAAGTATAAGAACATTACTCACGTTTCCAAGGGTAAAGATAGATGGATGTTTGGCAAATTACACCTACCCTTCTGGAAGGTGATGGTGATGAAGCTTCTGGAAGTTACCTTCTTGATTCGTCTGCACTGGCTGCCTTCCATAACACTGTCTATGCTCTGAAGGTCAGGCTACACAGATGAAGCAAGAAACACCTACATTAAGAATGTGGGAGATGCCTTTAAAAATTCAGTGGAATTTTATGGTGGTAAGTGTCTAAATCACATGCCTCAGACACATCACAGCTCGACCCTTGCTCTTCAAGGCAGTCATCGTAAGGGAGGACTTCCCTGAAAAGCTCGGGGCCACCCTCTTTTCATACTTCCCACATTACCATAGAGTTGTGCCTTTCTCTATGGCCAGTGGGATGCCGCTAGTCGATTCAGCTGTGGATGCAGCAGCCTCCGGAGACAGGCAAGGCTCTTTCACGCACCCAGCAATCAAGCCATGCAGTGTTGGTACATCCACAAAGAATGGGAACGAATTTGAACACTGGCTCAGGACACTCTCCATCTGGAATCTATTTGTAACCTTAATATTAGGAGAGGTACAAGCGCTAAATTTAGAAGCTGTTTTCTCTTTCCCTCAGCGCATTATGTCATGAGGAAGCAAACAACAGCTTAAATAAATATGATTATAAAATGCAATTGATCCCATTATGATATTGTTAGTAAAGCAGCCATTCCAATAAATGAGGTAATACCTATTTTATGTCAGATGTATTAAAACTCCAAGACCTTTTTATTTTATTATAACTTTTAGTAAGTATAGTAAGGTAGATAAGTGAGATCATTTATAATAAAAGTTAAAGAGATATTCTGAAAATGCTGTAATCAAAGTGCTAGGGTTTGAATTCGCCCACTAACATATAAAGAAAAAGTATTAAAATTATTAAGTTTTATGGAATATGAGCATTGCCAAGCTAAGAGTTATGTGACCTAGAGAAATAGCCCACCCACAAAGGATACCTAACCTAAACCTTAGATACTTACATTAAGAGTTTTACCCAGGTGTGGAGCTCATTCCCTTTGCTGGGATACCTTGCTCAGCCTTGATGCAGTGGGGAGGGAACTGGTCCTGCCTCAACAAGATAGGCCAGGTTTAGTTGACTCCTTAGAAGATTCCCTACCCTCCCTGAGGAGTGAATGGAGGGTAGGGGGATGGTGCAGGGAGTGGGAGGAGGGAAGAGAAGAAGGGGAAAGTGCAGTGGTATGTAACATGAATTTTTTTTTAAAAAAAAAAAGAAGAAGAAGAAGAGTTTTAGCCTGCAGTGGCAGCACAGGCCTTTAATCCCAGCTCTTGGGAGGCAGAGACAGGTGGGTCTCTGTGAGTTCAAGACCAGCCTGGTCTACAGGGTGAATTCCGGGACAAGTTCCAAAGCTACACAGAAAAGCCCTGTCTTGAAAAACAAACAAATAAAAGAGTTCGATAGAACCCTTGAACAAAAAGTCATGGGTATGTAGGACCTCAGAAAAATCACTAACATACAAATAATTGTTAAATGAAAATGATCTTAGAAGTAAGTAGCACATGTATGAGTTCCTAGGCTTCAAAGTACAAGAGTAGGTACTACTACAGGGAAGTTGGCAATTCATTGTTAGTAGACATCAGTAGAAAACAAGTAGGTGGGAAAGCTAGGGAGATGCTTTTGAGATAGTGTGGTTAAGGGCGTGCCTGTGTGTGTGTGTGTGTGTGTGTGTGTGTGCGCACATGTGTGGTGTGTATGTGTCTGAAGTTGTGGCAACAGGCATTAGGGCAAGGAGGAGGGATCATCCAGCATGAATACCAGATAGTGACAATGATTCTGGATGTAGTCAAATAGGTCTGAAGAACAATAGTTGAAAGTAAGCCTCAATGTTAGGTGGGTGGGACAAGAAGGACTCTGTCACCTCTACCGAATAAGAATTATGACATTGTTAGTAAATGGTTTTTTCGAGGCAGTGTTTCTGTGCGTAGCTTTTTTTTTTTTTTTTTTTGGTTTTTTGAGACAGGGTTTCTCTATGGCTTTGGAGCCTGTCCTGGAACTAGCTCTTGTAGACCAGGCTGGTCTCGAACTCACAGAGATCCGCCTGCCTCCGCCTCCCGAGTGCTGGGATTAAAGGTGTGCACCACCACGGCCCGGCCTGTGTGTAGCTTTTGGATCCTGTCCTGGTACTTGCTCTGTAGCCCAAGCTGTCCTCAAACTCAGAGAGATCCACCTGCCTCTGCCTCCCGAGTGCTGGTGTTAAAGGTGGGTGCCACCACCACTCAGCCTGAAAATGGCTTATGAATGACTATCTTCCACCTTGTCTCCCAGGCATTTGGCTGCATATTGGCCTGTGGTAGATGATGCTCGATGTTGTTAATGTCTTTCTTTGTTCATGTCATCACCTCACATTCAGAATCCAAAATGCACGGAGCTTGGGACCAACTGGCTTTTACAGAATAACAAGGCAGATGATGGCGTATTCAGTCTCTGGAGTGTCCGTGCATCTGTTTGTCTGTTGAGCTTTTATACTTTGAAATCCTGCTTATCCTCCCTGTAACATGTCCAAAATGCAATTCTTCTCTTGCCTGAGTGGCCACATTCCCTATATCTCTGGAAAGTACTGCAAGACAATTTCACCATCTCGACTGCCTAGGCTAGAGCTGTTTTTCTATATATAAAAATCATTATTCACTCAAGGAAGCAGAATGGATCATTAATTACATTGGTTCACCAGAGATAAATTGGAGATGCTGGAGAAATCAGAACTAATGGTCAACCTGTGTAATATTTTGTCATTAGGTTCAAGCAATTCTTTGTTTGAATCTCTCCCTTCCTTTCCATTGCTTCTGTCCCCACCCTGACATGGCTTCTGCAGCACCCACTTCCTCTTTTCATTCCATCAGAGAAATGTCCCTAAAAGATAGTTGCTGTTCGCTGGTAGCCTGGTGGAGTACCTGCACGCTGGATCCTCGGTATTCACGTTCAGCAGAACAAATTTCCCCTTTAGACTTCGTAAGACTAGATTGGCCAACGTCTTTTTAGCCAATCTTATCACATACTATTCGTGGCTTTGCATCAGTCTAGAGTGTCTCTGTCTATGGTTGTTTCCTAATGAAATAACAGCAAATCTTTTGAGTGCTTTCTTCTACTGAACCCCCTCAGAACTTAACTGAGTACCTCTTCGGTGACAGTACTAAGCATTTGAGTTCATGCTACTTTTACTACCTCTATTATGGGTTTCTACTGCTAACTGTGCTCATCTGGATTAGTCACTCCTTGAGGATACAGAATATCAGTGACATATGTCATTTATATGAAATGTGTTGCCAAGCATATGATAAGAGTTGTGGGCACGGCTCAGGCGTAGGAAGCTTACCTCTACCAGGTACCTCTGACATTGAAATAAGACACGTGTGCAGACCTCCCTTTTATCTCACCAAGCATTGTAAGTGAATGAAAGAATCAATAGATAAAATACATTTGAAAACAAATATTTGATGACAGATGCGTTTTTCCCACCAAAGTGTCTTCCTATTACATTGCTCCTGAGTTCTCTTTGTAGCACACCTAGAGAGAGAGAGAGAAAAGACCAAAACAAACAACAAACACCCCAAATGAAACAAAAACACAAACAGAAAGTCCAACCTTCTTGTAACTTTTCTATTTTACCAAATATAAATGAGTGACATCCCCTTTCTCACTAAGTGAAACAAATTCCAATATGTGGTTGAATTAGCTTTCTTGGGCTTTGAAGTCTTCCCCCAATTTAACAGAATCAGTCTCCGAAAGTCTCAACGTTTGCTTTCCTAAGCATTTGAGGGTCATACATAAACATTTCCTGACAAGGATTATTTCTGGGGAAGTTTAAATTTGGTGGTGTTCTCTATGCTTTTATATTTTTTCTGTCTTTGAACATGAATTTAATGTGTTATATAAACTTTCATGTGTGCAGCAGAGAAAACGGCAAAATATGTGGAATGAGATGGAGGCTGTAAATTTAATTCTTACTGGATTTAGATTTTTCAGAGACAAATCAGATTGCCCTTGAAGCCCCCCCCCGATGATTAATTTGAGGAGTGGGGCTAAAATACAAACTGAATGTAGAGAAATGACTTCGTGAGTAACGCACTTGCAGCTGTGAGGGTCTGAGTTCAAAGCCCCGGAATTCATGTAAAGCTGGCTGTGGTCATATATCCCCTTACTCCTAGTGTTCTTTTGGAGAAATAGAAGATGAAGACAGGTGAATGAATCCTTAAAAACTGATGGGCCCTTAGAAGCTCACAGTCTAGCATACCCAGTAATGAACAACAAAGAGACCCTGTTCCCAACACAAGGTGGAAGGCAGAAACTAACATCTTGTCTCTGACTTCCGCAAGTGTGCCATGGCACACATGTGCTTCTACTCATTCTCTCTCTCTGTCTCTGTCTCTGTCTCTGTCTCTGTCTCTGTCTGTCTCTCTCTCTCTCTCTCTCTCTCTCTCTCTCCACCAACCCAAACTGGTATATACAGTTGGAGCCAAATCTGTAAACACTTCATTTAGCTGGTGTTCAGTTTCCAAGTTAGTGAGGCAACACCCTTTATCATCCCCTGTCCCATGGAAAGTCAGCGGATGAACAGCGAGGGACAAAGAGCTGGTAAGGAATATCAGTTCCTGGGTGTGATGTACTTTATTTCTTCCTTTGTGGCTCCATGGTCTTCTAGTCGCACCAAATACAAACGGGCAAAACCGGCAGCTGGGACTACCCCCAGTCCTCTGGTGGGTACCTGGTCTGTCTTCTCCAGCTTCTCCTGCATGGTTACAGAGGGGTGTGTTCAGGATCTGTGATGCCCGGGGCTGAGGCAGTTCAGGAAAGAAGATGCCACCATTTCAGTAACTATCAGGTCATTGTCATGGCGACCACTTCCCCCTGCTGAGTGCTCCCTTTGCTCACTCCTTTCCTTTCTCTCAAAAACTCATCTTTGTCCTTTCTTTAGAAAAGAGAAGCAATCTTGACTTCTGGGTTCTGCTTTGCACTCTTTTTCCTACTACCCACCAAGCATGAACATAGAATAGGAAGTTCTCTTTTTCTCCCCACCCCCCACCACCCTGCTTTTTTCTGATTTTTCTCAGTAAACTAGATAGTCAAAGAACTGGGGCCCCCAGAGTTTGGTCCCAGCTGGATTATAAGAGAAAGCATTCCTTTTTTATCCCTAAAGACACTTTCATCACTCTGATTTTACAAAGAAGCCAAGTCCATGAATTCTTCTGCCTCATACCAGATACAATGGAACCCATGAAACTCCATCACTTTGCTATTTAAAATGCAAACATCTATACTGCACGCAAATTAGAATATCTCTCGTTTTTCATGAAAAGAACAGTGATTCACAAAATGCGCTTTTATACTGGGACACTAGTTCTCAGAATTGGACCCCAGGCATTTGTAGGCACAAAATCTCTTAATTCTAGAGGGAAGCGGCACATGTGTGGAGGTGAAAATGTAAAAGCATGAATGATCAACACAGTTACCCCATACATCTTAAAATAAGTTGAAAAAATGCTAGCTTCCTACATAGCATCATTTTAAGTAATAATTACTTAGCTATTACACCCCTAAATTATTCACTCAGAACAATGACATTAATAACATCTTGCTTGGAATCTAGCTAACTCTTGAGCATTCTCTCTTCTCCTTTTGATTCAATGCTCATTCATTCAGTATTTATCCAAGCCAGCTTTGAATCAAGCCTTTCATGAGATGAATCAAAAGCGATAATAAACATGAGAACTGTACAGCCCCATTGTCTGTAGTCTTAGTAATTTCTATACTTTGTCCCTCTATGCTTTCACTTGGTTTCATGATATAATAACTTCCCAAGTAAATATTATTTTCTAAATGATAAATAGAAAGGAACAGCTGAGCTTCGAAAAGTCACTACTTCATGCAAGAAAAAAATTAATGTTCCATTTTTCAGTCATATACCCCACGGCTCATTCCATTCTTTTATATATTCATTTTTCCTTTGTGCATTGAACAAGCATTCATCAGCCAGCAACTGTAAGTCAACTGCTGTAGTTCATACCGTGGCCTTTAAAATATTGCAGTCTTTGGAGACGGTGCAAAGATAATGCTGTAAGTGAAGCAAGGAGGTGGGACTGACTCTGCCAGATTGGGATGCAAGCACTTCACAGAGGACCGGGTCACTGGAATTGAATGCTAAGGACACAGAAGTTAGTAAAACAATTGAGTGTTGGGGGGTCAATCTTATCTCAGTGTGCTGCACAGACAAAAGAAGACACGAGGAAACGTAATTCCTTTCTTCCTGCAATATTACGGTGGACACCAGAGCCAGCTGCAATTTTGCGAAGCATAAAACCTATGTCGCTTAGAGATGCTATTCCCTAGCTTTCCCTCCAGATCATGTTAAATGCTGGCAGCTTTTAACATGTGTGCTTAAGGAGTTATTGATTACTTGCAGAGTGTGGAACTTCTAGGATAACATAAAGGGGAGCAGGTTCAACTAGAATAGTCTTCAGCCCGCCTTTTTTGCTCTTCCTGTCTGTCTGTAACATGATGCTGGGAGAACCATGCTCTGTGACCACAAGGCAGTTAGTATGGTCTGAGCAGATAGATGGAGGGAGCCTGCAGCCTTGGTAGAGGAGGGCACAGCACCATAGGCCAAAGACTGCCAACAAATGTTCATAGGAGGGGAAGATTCCTTCGTTACTTAAGGCGTTGCTTTTCACTTCTGTGCTATACAAGCGCAGTAAACCCGAGTACGGTGGAAGAAGCAAGCATGTCTGAATCACACCCGCTAGGTCGTGATTCTGAGGCCCACAATCTAGAAGTCACCCAGAGAAATTCCAACTTTCCTTCCTGATGAAGGCAGGCCTCTTCCTGCCTTTTAGCAATCACGCAAATCCAATAAATGACAACAGTAACTTAAAAAATTTAATATTTCTCGGATGGAAGGTAGGGCAGTTTTTCTTTCTACTTTTCTCTTCCTCTCTGCCTTCCTGCAACCCTGGCAGGGAGAGAACCGCCCCATCCTTACCTGACCAAAGTCAACCCGAAGACACCAATGTTATGGCATAAACTGATGAGAAAAAGATTTCATATTTGAAACTGAGGTAGGGCCTGCTGGGTGACAGGCAGGGCTGTTATGAAATTCTTTGAGCTTCGTTTGTCTTTGTATATGTGTGCGTGTATGTTTGTAAGGCACTGAATGCAAGTGTTTGTGGGAGGAGGGGCTGCATTTGCATATATGCACCTGCGCATTTAAATATGGAAGTCAGAGAACAACCTGTCCACATTTTCTTTTTTAAGTCTCTCAGTCTCGTAGGATGCCTAGTCAATGATTCCTCGAAGGTCACCTGGCTTTGTCTCCCAGGAGACACTGGGATTCCAGTTTGTGCCTCCTCATCAAGCTTTTTATGTGGGTGGGTTCTGGAGAGGGAACCAAAGGTTTCATGTTGATAATTCAAGGGCGTCCCCAACTGAGCTCTTCTCCTGTTTCCTAACCATGTGACTTTCATAAGCACTCAATGCGATGGGAGCTACTATAATCCCAGGTTGTAGATATGGAAAAAGGAGGCATAATGTGTTAAGTAACCGGCTCTTATAGCTTCTGAGTCACGAGGCTATGTCTTTAATCTTTGGCCATCATGGATTCATCACTTGCAGTGCTAACTCCTTGAAAGAAGGCACAAAACGTTCCCCGATGCCGTCAGTTATAATGAGAGTTAAGGCATCGCCACCACCTGGCTGTTCTGAGGCCAGCCTTATAAAAGCATCCAGCATGAATTTGAATCCCAGGGGTTGTGTGGTTGGTTTGGATCAGCAAGTTGCTTAGCTTGCTTATCTGCAAACATCTGTTTCTTTACTTCTTAACTTCTGGGTTTACGAATTGGGCAATCTCAAAGGTCTGGAACTCTGGCCAGTTTAAATATTATGGTTCCACAGAAGCACTTCCCCAAATATTCGCCTTCAGCAGTTGCTATACAAGACGTTAAATTTTACGAAGTCTCCCCATTGAAATAAATTTGGAAAAGATTAGATTATACAAAGCCCTTCTCAAAAGTTTAATATAAAAGTGACCAGTTTAGGGGCTAGAGAGATGGCTCAACTGTTAAGAACACTTGCTACTCTTACAGAGGACCAAGGTTTGTTCCCAGCATCTGCACTGAGCAGCTCCCAATTGCTGGAACTCCAGTTCCAGGGCTTGCAAGACTCCCTCTGGCCTCTGCAGGCACTGCATCCATGCAATACACATATATTCAGCTGCACACATATACACACAAAAAGGATATATGAGGAGAATGCTTCTACGTGGAAGATAATTATAGAAATGATCATCGCTGTGTATTCCAAGTTAAAAGTTTGGTCCTTGGACAGCACGAAGTAATATATTTTGATAGAAGTATTCATAGAGGACTTTTTTTTGGCAGCCTGTGGGGATCTTTGGTGCATGTAGCCATATATCATAAAGAGGAGGAATAAAAAGACAGACTGCAAGTGTAACTTTGCTAAGTGTAACTTCCTTTCTCAGAAAAGAAACTCACTGCTCGGTAAATAATTTCTAAGTTTTCACATTTGTGTTTTGTTTGTTTGGTTGCTTTGGAGACTGGGTCTGATGGGGTAACCCAGGATGGCTTGGGATTTGCAATCCCCTGCCTCAACTACTCATGGTTTAGAATTCCAGGTGCGCCTCACCCCACACAGCTTCGGACTGGTTTTTAAATTCTTTATAATACAGTCTAGAATTTTCTTCTGCAACTTCCCTATTCCTGACTTTGAAGAGATCTGCCATGAGCTGGTGTTTCCCCGCTGAACGCTGTATATTCTAGTATGCACTCTTATTCCTCTGCCTTCTTCTCTACCTTAAAACTGTAACTATCAAAGATCAAGATGAAAGGTACATTGCCTTCCATCCATCTAATAGACATTGTCTTTCATCACCCGAAAGAAGTGGGAGGCCAACCCTTTATGTATACGGGATAAAAAAATAAAATCACGTTTTTCTTAATGAGCTCATGAGCAGGGAAATGTCTGTTGTGGGTAAACAGCGAGCGGAAAATACTAAATAAATATGCCCGAGCGGCTCTACCACAGAGCAGGCCCTCATTAACCTGCTGTTTCACTATTTTGGGTTTCATCAAACATGAAACAAGCATCTTTAATAACTTGCTTGATTACATTACACTCACGGCTCTGAAAGGACTGAGGGATTTAATAAGAGGTGCAACAAAGCATTATTCATTGGGATATTTTTAATTAAATATTCCAGTTAGTTTTTTTTTTTAAATGCTAAAGACCTTCAAGATAATAAAGGCCTGATTAAGTCAACCAGTTCAGTCTGGGTCATGTGTGGACTTGCTGAGTATTAAAGCCACTTCTTGTACAGTCTGATAAAAATACGTCTCAACTGAAGTCAGCATTTTCCATCTCTCTGGAAAAGAGTATCTCTCTCAGGGCTGGTTTATTATGTAGCACTGGTTCTCCCCCAGCGAAGATGAATCCTTTTCATTAATGGAGTTACATCTATTTTAGGGTTTGGATTCTTCATTTCATATGTCAGGATAGGAGATGGCATCAGATCCATGTTAATTACCTTTGTTGATGATTCCTAGCTGTCTTAGAATAGAATACAGAGTCTCATTCCTTTCCTTAGAGAAGCAGCTGAAACTTCAAAGCTCTAAGGAGTGTTCACTTTTCCTGTTACTCACACACAAAACGTCTAGTAAAGGATTTAAAAATGGAATGAAACCTGAATCTTGCTATATTCTCCAAGTTTAAAACAAACAAAAAAAATTACTCCAACTACCAAAGAGTTTTAGCGGTCTATTAGAAAAAGCTTGAGAGATGGTTCAGTGGTTAAGAACACTGACTGCTCTTCCAAATGTCCTGAGTTCAATTCCCAGCAACCACATAGTGACCCACAACCATCTGTAATGATATCTGGTGTCCTCTTGAGGAACAGACCTGGTCAGTTGTCCTCATCAACTTAGACCATGAAACCCAATATGGACACGTTTAACAAAACCACCATATACGGTCTGCTCATGCATGCTTCAGCATTGCCAGGGAATAAATAATAAATAAAAATGTAAAAAAAAAATAGAAAAATACCTACAGGCAGCTGTATGAATCAGAGCAAAATGTTATCACCTAATTTTTTTTTAAAAAATGTACTGAATATGGCATATCTACTATGTGCCTGGCACTGGATTTGAGACAGTTTCATTATGCAGGTTAATTAACTGATTCACAATGGGTCAGTAGCTGTATGGTGAATTCCTTATTCTCTTGGCTTTCGCTTGGTATTTCAGACACAGCCACTTAGCTGTGAAAACTTACCTATGTTCTCCTCCTCCTTTCTTTCTCCTTTCCCCTCCCTTTCCACCTTCTTCCCCCTTCCCCACGCTTCCAGGGAATGGGATGGCTGAGATGGAATGACAGAGAAGGAGAGCAAGGAAAGAGATATCTTGATTGAGGGAGACATTATGGGGCTAGCAAGAAACCTGACATTAGGAAAATTCCCAGGAAACCACAATGATGACCCCAGCTAAGACCCTAAACAGTAGAAGGGGGTGCCTAAACTGGACTTCCCCTGTAATCAGATTGATGTTTACCTTAATTGCCACCCTATAAATGTCATCCAGCAACTGATGGAAGCAGATGCAGAGATTGACAGCTAAGCCCTGGGATGAGCTCCTGGAGTCCAGTCTAAGAGAGGGATGAGCTATAAGATGAGTAAAAGGGTCAAGACCATGATGGGGAAACGTACAGAAACAGCTGACCTGAGCTAGT
>JAQHUG010000011.1:9051623-9084432 GCA_028555095.1 Dicrostonyx torquatus
AAAAAAAAAAAAAAGATGGATGCCTGATTCTCTTGGAATGTGGCATCTTCAGCAAACCATGTCTGTGTGGTAAACAGTCTTCATCCTTTTCAATCTGAAAAATAAAGTTCTCGTCTGCACGGGACTATTGTCATGTTTCTCTCTAACTGAAATGTAGATTCCTCCAAGTAGCTCTCATCACAAATCAGCGCGGTTTGGAGCATCACTAGTCTCTTCCTTTTAAAGTAAGTATAGCCGCCAAGTGCTCAAGAAAGAAAATTTTAGATAGGAAGAAATGGCTGTCTTTAAAAACAGCCTCACCATTCATTTCCGTCAAGCTATAAGGAGTTATTAAATGGTGACCACATACAAGCATTGTAATGTAAAACTCAAAACAAAGCAAAAAATCGTCTCTTAGGATTTCTGAACTGCAGTATTTGGAATAAATGACCAACTAGTTTAATGGTTATAAGGCTTTGCGAAATAAAAGAATCCTCTCTGGAATGAGAAAATGTGTGGACTACTTTTCAGAGCAATGCATATGCTCTTTCATAGGTTGAACTGTGCCTTCTCCAAAACACTGTTTCCAATTCCTAGTCTCTGGGGTCTGTGAATATGACCTTATTTGGGGGGAATAAATCCTATATTATATATTATATATCTATAACTGAGTGAAAGTTGAGCTGAGGTCATCCTGGATATGAGGTGCGTGCTGAGTCCAGGTATCAGCTTACGCAGGAAGGATAACAGAAGAAGCAGACAACAACAAAAAGCTTCAAGGAAAAAGAGCAGCAGAGAATGGGGTTATGCTGCACAAGTCAAAAACCAGTTAGGCTTCCCAGAAACCAGAAACATGAAACCGATTTTCCGGTAGGGGCTCCACAGGGAAACATCCATATGGTGACTTCAGACTGCAGCCCTCCCGTGCTCTGAAAGCAGAAGTTTCTATTGACCTTAGCTACCTAGTGTGATAAATTCCAGTGGTGCTGGAAAATGGGCACCGGGTTTTGAAATGCAGTATTTCCATTTCAGGAAAGCAGGATAAAGACATGAATTAAAATATGCCTTGGTCAGTCTGTGGCAAGAGTACTTGTAACTGGGTCGTTGTACTGAAGACCAGCCAAGAATTGTTTGCAGAGGAACTATGTGAGAAGAGTCCAATGCCTGTGTTCCAAAATCAGGAAACTATGGACTCTAGGGTGTTTTATACGTGAGTAGACATTTGTGTCTACGTTTTTGTGTATGTATACACACACACGTGCAATGGTACATATCTGGAAGACAGAAGGCAACTTTGTGGATTTGGTTTCCTTCTTTTCACCCGATGGTTACCAATATTCCAACTCAGACCACCAGGCTTGGTGGAAAGCACCCTTACCTAATGAGCCATCTCACCATTCCCCAAATGGGGCATTTCTGAGAGTTACAAGAGGATGGCATTAATAGCTATGCATTGCATGCATAATATAAATGTAATCGTTATATTAAGATTCATGTAAACCAAAGCCATGTCAGGAAAATTGAGACATGTAGTCCCTGTGCCCATGAAAACATCAGCGCCAACAAATAAGAAAAGACAGACAATATCCCCACCTCATTATATCTTTCCCAGTAGAAAACTGTAATTACTTGGCAGAACATTCCAAAAGAGCCGCATTTTATTAAACAGAGGCCTCTAATGTCCTTTCCCAAAGTTCTCTGTTCTATGATTTGGATTCGAATTTGAATGTAACCATTTTCTCTACGTGCTTCTGGAAGAGCGGTTATTGACTTTGGAATCTCTCAAAAACTGTTTGAAATTCTGTCTCAGTTACTGCTTAGTTATAAAGCATTGGGAAATCCAATCAAATTTATTGAGAATGGAAACATCTAGTTTTTTTTTTAAAGGGTGGATGTGGGATCGAAACAAAATAAAGGCCCTTTTTTGTGAAGTCTGAACACATAACTACAATATTGATTGTATATGATTGCCTCAATGAGTTCTTGAGAAATTATAATTGCTTAGATTATTTTAGAACACTGAGACTAGAAAATGAGGTGTCTGTGTGTGCATGCAAGGAAAGGGATGGGAAGGAAGAGGAGCAATGAGGAAGAAATGAACCAGCTAATGGGCATATGAATGACTAAAGGATAATAAGTTAATAAATGTAGAAAGAAGAAAAAAACAGAAAAGAAAGAAACAAAGGAAGGCAGGAAGGAAGGAAAGAGGAAAGGAAAGGAGAGAGGGGAGAAGGAGAAGGAGCGGAAAGGAGGAAGGGAGGGAGGGAAGGGGAAAGAGAAAGACAAATGGAAGAACTGAAAACCAGAAAGACAAAGCAAAAAAGGCAATGTCACGATTGTTTTCCTGTTATACTGATAATTTCTTCATGAAGATTTAAGTTGGTATCCAGGGAATATAATCTTACTTTGGGTACATTTTATAACAAATCTTCTCCCAAGACCAATGGCAATTCTGGAACTACTCTGTGCCTATTAGCTTATGAAAGCCTCAGATAGTGTGGAATGATTTGCCCTCCTGAAATAAGACATGTACACCTGGGGGGACAGTTCACGTGGGTGATCCGGAATGTGTTTTTAGCAACTTGAATTTCTATCCACATGTCTAAGTTTAATTCTTTGAAGTATTCTAATGAAGACAGTAGTTAAGGAGCATAGATAATAACACTTGAACACTTGTCCTAGTTTTCAGGGCTCTCTTGAGAATCAAATGAGATAATAGGAAGAAAGAGCCTTAAAACCTTAATTGCTGTTGAGTGGAAATTTCTATTAATAACACTGAGAGTCAATAATGACAACAACTGTGGTGGAGAAAGTCAAGTCTCCTTGACAGCAGGGACAAGAGATGCATGCTTATGACCCAGGGACTATGGAGACGTTGCTTCCCTCTTGAAATATGGGACATCTGGAGAACACATGGTATGACTTTAAAGAAGGCTTTAAGGTGCTAAATCAAAGCCCCCAGGACCACTAATTTGAAAGAATCAAAGGAGCGGGCATTTGGTGTACACGGACAAAGCAAGCTGTTTTCAAACAGCAGCCAGGTATCAATAACCAACAGCCTGCCAACATCCATGAGAGAGGATGTTGATGCAAGATGCAGATGACCACACATCCCCAGAGTACCTGAGCCCTTGGTTTGCTAACGGAGACTCCTTTCTGCTAATCTCTCCCATGGACTGTGCTTTCAGTAGCAGAATAATTTATTGGAGTGTTAAAGTTGTGTGTTCTACCAATGTATTTTCTCCTCCCACTTCTATGAAGGAGACAGTCTTTGTGGTTATGGTCTCTATGATCTGTCCAGAGCCAATACAGAAGCATTCAAATGTCAATGACTCTTCCTGCCTTTTGTTTAAAATAAAGTATCTGAAAAGAATTATGTGAAGGAGAGGAAAAGAAGTAGAATGAGCAACCAGAAAAGCTACGAGACAGCAGGGTTGGTTTGCAAAGATCAGAGAGATCACACAGGAAATAGGCATCGTGTTCGGCAGTTTCACCACAGCTGAAACAGGAGACTTCAAAGGGAATGGGATCCACACAGGCAGGCAGACATAAAGCCTGGATCTCCCAAGGACCAAGATCTCCATGGCAAAGAGCCATGAAGAGAACTGAGAACTTAGACAATGATGTCTTACTGGTAAGAGATAACAGCATCAATATCCTATAACCAGATGAATGTCCACACCCTTGGGTTACGTACTGTCTAAAAACTGACAAGCTCAGATTGAAAGCTGTCAAAAAGTGATGGAAATCTGATCAGTTGCCATCCTATTAAGTTTGAGAGTTTGAATTGGGTGGTTCAAAGAAAAATTATCTGTGATTCAATTTGTGCACAAGCAAGTTTGTGAAATGGGAGTTGGATATCCTTGCGTGGCATCTGACATTAGAAGCCATGGCTATTTGACTACTTCCCTCAATATTTTCCCTTCTTAAAGTATCTCTCTCTCTCTCTCTCACACACACACACACACACACACACACACACACACACACAAGAAATTCCTTATGTTTCTCTTTATTCTCGTGAACGTAACTATCTCAGTGTGATCAATGCGAGTTCAGAGGTAGTTGTCTAAGCAACACCACTGTCCTCACATATACCCACCAAAAGCCTCCAGTTTTGTTTTTACCTTTTCAAGGAAGTAGGGAGGAATGTACATGAGGTCACACCGATTAGAATGTTTGAATCCACAGACAGATAAATCAGAAGTTCTTAACGTGTGGGTTGACATCCTTCTGGGAGTTGCATATCAGATATTACATCACAATTCACAACAGTAGCAAAACTACATGAAGTAGCAACAAAATAATTGCATGGTTGGGGGTCATCACAATGTGAGGGACTGTATTAAATGGTCGCAGCATGAGGTAAATGTTTAAGAAAATTTTAACGGCTTTCAGGACTGAAGTCATACATATTCTGCCCAGTCTTCCTGCTTGCTAATGCTAAATTAAGAGAGCCGTGGTTGTTGTTTCAAAGGGCCTTGTGATAAATTCATCACATCATTGTATGCAATAGCCTGGTTGTCTCTCAGCCTGGTTCCTCACTGACTTGTGTGCATTCTGAGGGAATGGCTGGACCCTTACCAAACACGTTCTTAACATGATAAAATCTTGCACCATGTATGGATAGGACATTGTGAGTGGCATCTCTAGCTTGAAGGAATAATTTGACCCTCCTAAAGGGATATTGATTCACGGGGTTAGCACAACTTAATACCCAATGAATTCAGTTCCTAAATACATAACAAATTCAATAAATGTTCAAAGAAGAAGATAAAAGAGGAAGGGAAAAGAGAATGTAAAACAGTAGTCTCTTAAGGTTAAATTTTTATTGTATTTAGATTTTAAAACCAAATCAGAAGTTGAATTCAAAAGCATTTGGTGTAGTTTTAGCATTAGTATAATTAGTAATAGCATTAGTATGTCTGTAGCCTCTAGCATCAGTTGCCAGTCAAATTTAATACTTTTTAAAATCAGAATTTTAAAATTTGAATAAAATTTAATACAAAGCACACGAAGTCTGTGACACGCATTTTAAAAGTCAAAATGACTTCTATGCATCCAAACAGTCTTTCAAAGCTTAGCCTTATTGAAATGTTTAGTTCTTGTGTATTATGGGCATGTATAAGGTATTATTATTGGCATCCTCAGTGTATGTGGCTGATTCTTCTTTCTTTTTAACCCTAGTGACTTACAGGAGGAAGCCTTAGGCTTTCCAGCAACTACTTTTCATGCCACACTTGCCGCTATTGTTAAAAGTGCTCATCTTCACATTATATAACTTAAAAAAATGTGATCCAAGATGAAGCTAGTCTTACAAAATCACAATGTACAAAGCAAATTATAAACATAGTCTGGGTGAATTTATTCATTCGTTTATAGCGTGCAATTCTATGAATCAAATATAGACACGGTAATTTTAGATGTCTTTTGCAGTTGCTTCACCAACAAATGGTTTGTTTAAAAATATAGTTGTAATTTTAAAAGTACACGTGCTACCATAATATTTTAACACCCCTGTCTCAGTGAAATAGAAGGAGACAAAAAAAGCAGTTCTTTTTATTCCCCTTGGGGTTTTTTTTTTCAGTCCTGTTTCCAACTTTTTGTTTGTGAACCTTAAACTTTTGCATGGGCCAAAGGGTTTCAATCTTCTTGACAATCAACACAAAAATGTCCTGCAGAACTGTGACCAATATAAAGTAGACAGAATGAGGGCATTCTGCCTGAAATTGGGGATTTGAAGCCTGCAAGGCAGGTGCCGTAAACTTTCCTGACCTCTGATGCAGACGGACTCCGGACCCAGTTGCTTCTGCACAGTCTCAGTGTCCGTCACTAACCCCCAGAAGAAGCATGCAGAGTTGCATCTGTCACTGAGACCATATGAGCGCCATGCCACTGAGCCGCCATGTGTGCCCAAAGAGCTCGTGGAACTCTGTGGGCACCGGTGATTGAAAGCTGTCCGGAAAACTGAAAAAGTTTTCTTCTTACCACTCCTTTGCTCCCCTGCCCTGTTGCAGGCAGCCCAGATCCAGACTGTATTTCCTTCCTGATGATTTTGGCTAACCATTAGGTAAAATAGAATTTGTGGGAAAAAAAAAGAAAAGAAGAAAAGAAAAGAAATAAGGAAAGAAAGGAAAAAAGATAGAAGAAAAGAAAGAATGAAAGAATGAAAAATAAAAACCTCATTACCTGCCCTTCTGCATACTGCTCCTGAATACTTTCATTTGGAGTCAGTGTCTCTGCTACTAGCACCAGCTTCCTGCCCATTGAAGCCAAAGCCTTAATTAATTTTCACTTCTTTCTTCCCGGAAATTCTTTCTACCGGAATTTGTCTAATTGACAACTTACCAAGTATTTCTCCTATGAACCTTCTTATCGCCACTGTGAATATCAATTCTCTAATGATGGTAAATAATTGCTCCCATATCTGGTGGACCCAAGTATCCTCCTGATAGTCTGAAAATGGTCCTGAAGGCTCATCGGGACTGACACCACAGGGAGGTGTGGCCTTGTTGAAGTATGTGTGGCTTTGTTGGAGGGAATGTGTCACTAAGGGTGGGCTTTGAGGTCTCAGAAGTTCAAACCAGGTCTGGGGGGTTACAATCTCTTCCTGCTGCCTATGGATCCAGATGTGGAAACCTCAACTTCCTCTCCAGCACTGTATCTGCCATGTGATGCCATGCTTCCTACCCTGCTGATAATGGACCAAACCTCTGAACTGTAAGCCAGCCCCAGTTAAATGTTTTCCTTTATAGGGGCTGCCGTGGTCATGGTGTCTCTTGACAGCAATAGAAACCCTAACTGAGACACTCCGTTTCTCTCCTTCAGTTCCCAAATGTCTCGCCAGCTGCCTGCCCTTCTTGAAGCTTGCCATCATCCATCCCCACAGATCATTTCCAATCCCTCTCAGCTTGAGGGTTATCTTCCTCCTCTGGATGGCATCATCAGAACCTTGTTACTTCCTGTGTGACTTCCCGCTTGCAGTCATCAATGCTCACATGCTTCCTCTCCTCTGTCAGCAGACAGATGCACTCTTAAAGCAATAATTTATTCTTTGCCTTTGTGTTTTGTTGACACCTTGCACTTTAGAGGCCTAGGGAGGTTTATTAAATATTTAATGAATTGCTGGGTAACCCAATACAGGATGTAACTTGCTATCAATATATTCATTGCTTCGATCTTTACAACTACACCCAGATTATATGTTAATCACTGTCTCCCCTACTTCCAAGTAAGAAACTCTACCAATCTGTCACATACGGTAGCCACCTTGGATAATCCTTTTAACAAGTGACCTACATTCATAGCCTTCCTCTTGCCTTCTATTTGCATGTACACTCAAGGTCTTCACAGTTCTTTCTCCTTACCAGTTAGCTAGCCCCATGGAGACATATTGTGGTGCCATGATGTCAAATAAATTCTCAATCCTAGAAATTACACAAAGAATAAGGGAGAACTAATGCATAGTTTAGCCATGCAGTTGCCCCAGACTAAAAATAAAATTATTTCTTTGGTTTTTTATATACAGTCTTGACCTCTTCTAAAGCATTAATTTTTCTAATGCCCCCCAAATGTAATGTTCTCCTTTCTGTAATTAGGGAGCTGATGCTAGAGAAATGGGTTAGTAGCAGAACTGGCCTCAGACACATAAAGTGTGAGTGCTCTATCATAACTGAGCTCTTCTGCTTCCTACAGATATGAGCATATTGACATCGGTACTCTAAGGTTAACCACAGAGTGTAATAAAATCTTTCAGAGTTAGACAACGTGGAATCCAAAGCCTATGTCTGCTGCTCTGAGGCCTCGTGCAAGATAGTTAATTGCAATCTCAGTTTTCTTATCCCTAATACCAGGAAAATTCTACAAGGATTGAGTGTGGTGTGGTATAAGTCTCTGGTAAAAGACAACATAGAGTGTATATGTAACACACAGAGCAAATCAAAGCAGAGGCTTGTAATATGGAAATGTTTAAACAGAAATAAGAAGTCAGTTGAATTACCTTCATCCTGACCATTCAAACTAAGTCCCTAGCCATTCAACTGAAGTCTAAGTTGTGTGGTGATTATTAGCCTGGGTAAAATCTGGGTCTAAATCTTGGGTCTCCAAACGATGAGCTACGTGAATTAGAGCACTTTTTCTACCCCTTGAAGCCATCATTTCTTCAACTAGCAAGTTATTATTATTATTATTATTATTATTGTTGTTGTTGTTGTTGTCAAAATTCTGCATGTTGAAAACACAACCAACCTAGTGTGTAGCAAGCTAGGTGTAGCATTGCGTTAGCTAAAGTTGCTAAATGGTGTAGAATGGTCCTTCTGTATTTGGGTTGCTTTTATTGGTTAATAAAGAGACTGCCTTGGCCTTTTGATAGGGCATCCCTTAGGTGGGCATAGTACAGAACAGAATCCTGGGAAGAAGGAAAGTGTGGCAGACACCAAGCTTCTCTGGCCCAAGATGGACATTGGTTAGAATCTTCCCGGTAAGCCACGGCCATGTGGTGATACACAGATTATCAGATATGGGTTAAACTAATATGTAAGAGTTAGCCAACAAGAGGCTAGAACTAATGGCCAGGCAGTGATTTAATTAGTACAATTTCTGTGTGGTTATTTCGGTGTAAGCTAGCGAGGTGCCGGGAACACAGCTTGTCCACTCTGAGAGCGGGGCAGTGGGAGCTGGGAGCCTGGGAACGCAGCCCGCCCACACCTCTTACAAAAGCTAAAATAGCTTCTTGGTGGGTTTAGTGCATGTAAGAACTTTCTTTTGCTGTCTAGTATAAGAGTCATTTCAACAAGCAAAATTCTAGATCACTTCCAACTCCCTCGTCCCTCGGTGTAGTTACTGCAAATGTCACCTTGTATCCTTAAGATGGCTTCTATGAGCATAAAGTAAGCCAGCCAGCAATTGGGACCTCAACTCTACAGCTTGCATGGACTTTAATTATTCCTCCATCTTAACTAAGCTTGGGAGCCGATTCCTCCCACCTTCCCCATCTCCCAACCCACTCCATGTCCACAATAAGAACTCAGCCCAGAAGCCACCTGTAAATCTTGTGTAATCCTGAGGCAAGAGACCAGTCACTCAGTTTAATAGAACTTCTGTCCTCTAAAGCTAGGAGATAATAAATAAGGGTTTTAGACTACTGAGTTCCTGATATTGTGAAGAAATTGAGAACTAGTATATTTGATTGACTATATGGAAATTGACTTTCCACAGGAGTCTCTTTGTTTTAACCTTCTTTGTAGAGCCTCCTAGATTCTTATTCCATTTAGTTCCTCTGATTGTATTTTAGCCTTTATTAGTTGCTTCCAAATAGCAGAAATGCTCACAAATATAGACTGTTAACTGACATTCCTTCATGTCTTTCATTTACTAGTTTCCTTTTTATTTTTAATTTTCAATTTTGATTTTTTAATTCACTTTACATTGCAACCACAATTCTTCCTCTCACACCTCCTCCAACACATCCCCGCCTCCCTCCCAAGCCACCCCCTATCCACTCCCCCCTGATGTGGGATTCCCCTCTGTATGCTATGAATATGTTTTATTACCATTGGTTAATAAAGAAGCTGCTTTGGGCCTAAGGGAGAGCAGAATAAATCCGGGTTGAAAGAGATATAAAGAGAGTAGGCAGCAGAGTCAGTGAGAAGCCATGTAGACAGATGCCTGATGCTGGATGGAACCTTGCTGGTAGGCCATGACCTCATGGTGATACAGAGATTAATAGAAATGGGTTAACTGAAGATATAAGAGCTAGCTAGAAAGACACTTAAGCTATTGGTCAAACAGTATTGCAAATAATATAGTTTCCATGTGATTATTTTGGGTCTGGGTGGCCAGGAACAAGCAAGCAGTCACCAACAACAACTCCCAAAGGGTTAAGGCCTCCTATTGGGAGTCAACAAAGCTTGGCACATTAAAAGTTAAAGCAGGACCAAGCTCTTTCCCCTTGCATCAAGGTTGAGCAAGACATCCCAGCATAGGGAATAGGTTACAAAAAGTCAGCTCATGTGTCAGGGACAGATCGTGGTTCCACTGCCAGCGTCGCCTCAGAAAAACCAAGCAACACAATTGTCTCCCACATGAAGAGGGCCCACTTCGGTCCCATGCAGGCTCCACAGCTGTCAGTCTAGAGTTTGTGAAGTCCCAAAAGCTTGGGTCAGCTGTCTCTGTAGATCTCCCTGTCATGATTTTGACCAGCCTCCTTTGCTCACATAATCCCTCCTCCCTCTCTTCGACTGCTTTCCCAGAGCTTAGCCTGGTGCTTGATTGTGGATTTCAGCATCTGCCTGAAGGTTCTGTAATGACAATTAGGGTATTCACCAATCTGATTGTAGGGGAAGACCGGTTCAAGTACCCTCTCCACTATTGCTAGGAGTCTTAGCTGGGGTCATCCTTGCGAATTTCTGAAAATTTCCCTAGAAGCTAGACATCAAAATATCATTTTCTAATTTCTGTTCTTAGAAATTATTCTCAATTGCCATGGTATACCTCCTCTACAGCTCAATTCCCTTCAGCCTTCTGTTAAGCATCTCTCATTGTTTTTTTGTATGATTGGTTGATTTTTCTGTTGTTATTGTTTCCTGTAGAGAGAAGATCACAGTACCACAGCTGCTTACCCTAACTTTTTTTTTTTATTCCTAGTTCTTTAATAAGCAGTTTTCTGACTCTGGTAGGTGAAAAGGTTTGAGAATGATCATATTAAAAAGGATGTAACAGTGGCTGCAAAAATAGAAATAACACCACATTTTTAATTAGGTTCTGTGTTAAATATATTCTACTCCCTTCCATCCACCGTATGAGGCAGCTTAAAAAAAAATCTCAGTTTGCTGATTCATAAAAGTCCTCTTGAGCTAAGACAATGTCATGGGACACATGGTTTGTGCAAAGCTCTACAATAGACAATTCTGGAGAAGATTAAAATTTCACATGATTTATGTCCATGTAGAGATTAATCTAACAGAAGAGGATCCATTTGAGGTGTCTATAGAACACAGTTGGGGAATTTACAAAGTAAGATAAATTCTAGTATTTGCTCTTTTCTAGCTTTCTGCTATGTTGGGGGAATATTTCAAATCCTATCTTGATTTTGGGTTAAGTGACTAATAGTAAGCAATAGAGACTTTCCTTATCAGGACGATAGTGGCACCGAAATTTAGAAAACCAATAAATGAGTTGATTTGGGAATGCAAAGAAAGAGGTCTAGCTGCCCGAAGGGTAGATGCAATCTCTTCTATGGGGAGAGCCTCATAAAGCAATTACTTCTTGGTGGCTGTCTGTCTAGAAGGGTCAGGCTCCTTAACATTAACATTTGTTAATGATTATCCAAGGGTAGAATTGTTTTGGAATGTGTCTAAAGCTAATTTTCAAAGCCCAAGTAAAATATGTGACTCACTGGAGAGACAATTATTTGAACACAAAAGGGGAAGTGAAGAAGTTAGAAGGAAAACGGCTGTCCCTGATTTATTTTCCCTCTGATAAAACTAATTTTACTTTTTGATTATGGGGAACATTTTTAATGAGCCCACCTTTTACATTTATGTGGGAGATATATATTAAAGAAGATATTTATTTTATTCTCTATGCATCAGTCTATGGAATTTAACTACAGAGTTATATAATAGAGTTAGAAATAAAACATAAATCCACAGAATTTCTATTGTATTCAGTATATTTTTTAGAATCCAATTTTTAAAAATTTTTTTGGCTATATGAGGGAGGGATGTTGAAAAAATTCTTTAAGAATTTGAATACGATTAACTTATTTCATAACAAAATCTGCATTCAACTTTTCTGTGGTTATTGAGAATAAATTACATTTTAATATCTTATTACTGTAGAGATATGCTCTGGAAACCACTGTAAAGATACCCAAATAAATATTAATGTGTGGTTTTCTTATGGAGACTTATAGGCATTTTCACATTGAAATGGCACAGTCTAGTGCCCGTTTAATTTCCCTGACACTAGCCAAACCCTTTTAATAATCTAAACACAACTTCTAGAGGAGGGTGGACTGCCATTCAGTTTTTTGATTCAATTCCAAAGTTCCTTTCAGAGTAATAAAAAACATTTTCTGAGGAAGCAAAAAATGACCTTGTTTCATTATTGAAGCAGCTCAGCCCCTTTGATATTTTCCGAGCTCATGGGGTTGGCTTAAAGGCCATTTGACTTTCAGAAGCGTTTTTTTGAACAGTGATGATGTCTCCATGGAGGTCATCAAGCACAGTTCTGTGTTGGGTTATTAAGAAGGAGACAGAGAGACAGTCCTTGAAAGGCCTACCTAGATTTAATTCTATATCCTAATCTTAGGGAAAGACTATTTGGAAACTCCCCAAAGGGAAACAAAAGTATTTGCATGTTGTAAATAACAGCATCTTGTGGTGTAAAATAACATATACACTGAAGATAAATCACAGTCAATTTTTTTAAAAAAGATAAAAGTTAAATGTTATTAAGCTATATGTTTATCTCTATTCTGCATTATCCTTTCCTCCGGTAAAGGCATGTAACTACACTAAATACCTAAAGTAACATGCACTAAATACCTTGGAATGATGTTGAATCTGGCTGTTCAACATATTTGGTATGTTTGAAATACCAAATTATGGTATATTTGAAAGGCCTTAGAATATGCCTATATTTTCCCCATCTTCTCTCAATCTGAGGAATTACATCATCCAAATCCTAGTCTACATTTCAAAAGTATCAGAGTAATAGGTAAATGGAAATCATGAAAATGATATTTCAAAAAGGTTTGCCATATGGTGAAAGCAAAAAAGATTTCAGTGTAGATTAAAATGGAATTCCACACACTAATGAAAGTATCCAAGTGAGGTATCCATTTTTACACGAAAGTCCCCAATTCCTGATTGTTTCTTATATTTTTTAAAGAATCAAACATGGGCTGGAGAGATGGCTCAGAGGTTAAGAGCACTGGCTGCTCTTCTAGAGGTCCTGAGTTTAATTCCCAGAAACCACATGATGCCCCACATCCATCTCTAATGAGATCTGGTACCTTCTTATGACATGTGTGTATATATACATATATATATTATATATATTAAACTTAAAAAAATTGTCCAACTCAGATTTTAAAAAAAAAGAATCAAACTAAGCAGCCTCCAGATGTGCTTTTCTCTAACATACCGGCAGACTCTCATTGCCTTTCCTCCCCTAGAGTACCTCATGTAGGTTGACCCAACTCAGTGTACCTCTCAGAGTGATCATGCCACTTCCTGGCTGGAAGCCACATCTTATTCAGGCTGTCTCACACTCAATCTAGTGCCAAGGCCTTAACCTTAATCTTCATGGTTCACCTGGCCATTTTTTCAGACTGTACCTTTGCACATTGCCTGCTTCCTCCTCTATACAACAGCAAAGCCCCACCCTCTGTATCGTTCTTTATCTAAATGTCTCATAGCCACAGGACATTGTAGGCTTAAAATTACAGCTGTTTTATAATGAGACTCACTACCTAGCCAATGCTTTAATTTCAGCATAAAGCATTGAAAGGCTTGAAAATATTTAAAAGTTACTAACTTTTCATATCCAGGCTTGCCTGGTTTCCTAGTTCACCAGCTTTAGGCTTTGAAATCTTGGGAATATAGGCTCAGGCCCAAGGAGACTTTGTTCTCTTTGTGTGTGTGTGTGTGTGTGTGTGTGTGTGTGTGTGTGTGTGTGTGTGTGTGTGTGTGTGTGTATATGCTCGTGACCAAACCCCAGCCCATGGACATGCTGGACAACAATTCAACTATTAAATTCCACCTCAAATTTTAAAACTATTTTTAAAAAATCCACTTCTCAATAGAAGATAAGGGGATTTTTTTTATCGCTTCTTCTTTTTATAATCATAAAAATTCCAAGCCACATTCATTTCTTCAGAAAGCAAAAACAGAGAGTCAGTCTGAGTCTGAGAAGGACTTTCTTTTTCAAAATGGTTTAAGGTGGATCCTCAATTATGTCATGTGGAGAAGAATGTCTTCGTTCTAGATGGCGAACAGAAGAACCGTTGTCAGCAGAACCGACAGAATTGGCCTGGAAAATGTTCAGCTATTTTGAAAATAAATGTCAGGACGTCAGCTCCCCATGTCTCTGGCCTCGGGCTATCATTACTTGGCCATATCACACCAGTTAGAGCTGGCCCTATATGTTAACCCCACCAGACGAGTAAACAAAGGGGGCGAGAGATCCTGCAAATCAACTTTTATTGCTTTCATGAAGAAGTCACTTGGTTTTTGTCCTGTGTATTACTTTTGCAGGCTCACAACTTATTATTGATTTATAGCTACACAAACAACAGCAACAGCATACATGAGTAGCCCTCTCAGCTCTCAGTAACTCTGGGCAATTAAATATGATAGAGGCAAATGAGAATGTAAGAGTGATGGACAGGTGAGGCTAGCTAGTATTTATAAAACCTTTATAAAGGAAACACTGGTATTAGTGACATTTGAAATTCTATTCCTTATATTCTGCCTTTTTTGGATAATACTAGTGCAGTTGTAATTATTTCCAGGTAATGACAATGATCAAGAACAAATAAGATTAAATTTAGTTGCATTTTTGTCACATGCTCTGCAGCAACAGGGCAAAAGACAATAATAAGATACCCCATAATAAGATAGCTGTATGATTTCCACTTCAAAACTCACTGTTGTTAAATGTTACTTAAAAGAGATCACCTTCTTAAACCTTCCAAGAAGGCTTTATTTATGAGGAAGTTTTGGATGTATACATCCAAAGGGAAGAGAAGTAGATGAGGGAGCATTATTTTATAGCCCATGTATTTCTGATACATTACTAAGGCAGCTAAATCAACTCCACCTTCAAGCTGATGCCACCAACATCTCCTCATACAATACAGGAAAAACGGAAACCCTTGAAAGTCAATCAAAAGCTAATAGGTTGACCTACGATGTTGATACTAGATGTCATACACCTAATATAAGATATCTGAAAGTTCCAGTATATGTAAAAATACAAGGCATTCTTATGCTCATGATAAACACATGTCTTTATGTAGTGTGTGTGCATATATGTGTCTGCAGTAGGAGTTATATGTGTGTATAAAAATGCCAGAAGCAGATATACAAAATAGAATCGTGTTCTGTAATTGTGCTATGGGATTTTTGGATAGCTATTAGTTTCTTTTTAATGCACATTTCTAAAATTATTAAGTAAATGCATTACCAATATTATTTCCCTAACAGGAGAATCAAATAAGTATATTTAAGTAAGATTTGTGGAACAAAGATTTAAGCATATTTTATTGTGTAATACACGACTTTGCATCACTTAATGTATAACATAAAACTTTCTGATCCCTTGGCAACAGGACTGCATATGTGTGATTGATCAATAAAATTATTTTCATTTCATTTTTTTAGTCTGATTGCTTACTGCGTATAGAAATGAGCTAGCACCTCGGAAGCCTAAGTCCCATAGATTTGTTTGAATCTTGGAAGCATTAATTCAAGGTTGAATGAGCTTTCAATTTTCTTTTTATTCGAACCTGTTATTCAGAAACCACGAGAGAAGATCTTTGCCACTGATTCGTCCCTCTTTCTTCCTGCAAATGTGAAATTCTGCAGAAATGCAGAAACACAAAGCTAATTAACCAAGCACAGAGAAAAAAAGAGTCATAACACAAGTGTTTTCTTGCAGGTACACACACATACACACACACACACACACACATTCACACTAACACACACACAGTGAAGGTTGTCAAATCACTTAAGAAATAGTTTACCATTTGGAGATATTTTGCTTCTACCCTTAAAAGTCGTGTAGCCATATACATATGTCAAAAATAGAAAAATAAGAGAAAACAATTTCCACAATAAACCACAAATGAAATCAGAACAGTGTTTATATTTAACGATGCTTAGAAATAATCACTGCATCATATGTGTTAATCGGCATCACTTTACCATCATAACAAACCAAAGGTCGTTTTCATGGTTGTTTTAAGGTTGTTCTCCTACAGCACAGAAGTGCCCACACGCTCATAGTGTAATGTTTTCGGCCTCTTGCACTCCTGCACTTATCCCTTAAAAAGGAGGTCGTAGTAAATATGATGAGTTATGTATACAGTCGTGAGCTTCTTTGGTAGTGTCTCTTCAGTGAAACCACAAGGAGCTCGGTGCTAAAGCCTGATCTCCCATTTGCTCACTGTTGCCTCCAGCATCCAGCTTAGTGACTGGCACAAAGAGAGCATGCCAGAGTTACTTTAAAATGGGTGATGGTAGCCAATGACTCAATAAGCATCCGATCACTTTGGACCCTTTATTTTAAAGAGGATTTAAATATTACTTTTAAACAGTATTTTAAATGCCACTTTTAATACCTGCTACCTACCAGTGTTTGAGGAGGTTTAGAGTTATTCTGAACAGCTATGCTCTTAGCAAAATGCCTACAGCAAAATACTTAATATTGTCCATGGTAGCATGTGAGAAATGCCACATGATCTAGAAAGCAATCAGCCCATGGTTAACTCTTGTGCAGTGACCTCTTTGGGTGATTTGGGGAAGGTTATCTTAATTACTTTGAGATTTCATGCAAGCATCTTTTAAATTTAAAAAATGCATGCAAACTTAGCTAGCCATGGTTAGAGCTATAAATGTTAAGTGAGACATATAAGGTACCTGAGATGCAGAAGAAAGGTCCAACATATTTGGTCAAGTAGAGACCAAGTGAGCTTGGTTACCTACCTCATACAAACGTCCATAACTTACAAATGGAGACCATCATCTTACATTGAAAAGCCCATGAAATTAATGCCATTTATGTGTTGCACAAGATCATGGATCACCTGTACCAAAATAAAGTTGACTACTAGAAGAGTACACTTTGTGGCATAGTATCATTACCATATACATAAAACATCATTTCCGTGGGAAGAAAACAATGGGAGGTATAAAGAAGCTGCAGACAGTGGAAAAACCATTAATCTGGATAAACACAATCTAGCAAAGGAACAGAATCTATGTGTTAATTTATGAGAATGTCGACAATTTGTCATTCCAATCAAATGACCAAGATCTTGAAGTCACCTACAAACAAAGTAACTGTGTATCTGCCAGTCTTTATGATAAAGCACCACCAGGGCTTTGAGTTGGCTGGGTAAAAATATGATTTATTCAACCACAACTCTGGTGACATGTCCAATTGTTCTATCTTTAATTAGTAAAGACTTGTACTTCACAGATACGAACTGAAGTTAATTGGGGTCTCAACATTTAAAAATAGGGATCTATATAACACAGAAGAACCTTGTAGGCATCAGGGAATCACCAAATTTATGTTGGGGGGAATCCTTTGTTTTAGTCCTAGATAATAAGAACAGCTAAGCAAACAAGATATACATAACCACAGATATTTCCAACTTCTTTTCCCACAAAGTTAATAAAAATAATACCAAATACTTCGCTAACATGCAAAACTTCACAGTTAGTCGTTAACATAAACACACATCTCCCATTGATCCAATTTATGGGGAGGGAAAGGGGTGAAAAGTCTATTGACATAGCAGGTTAGAGTGAGGCTCACCCTCCAGGCCCACAATACCGCTGGAGAAAAGCCTTCTGAACCAGCTAAAAGAGAACTGCTCCTAGCCCTGACCTCCGTCTTGAGTAGGTAAGAAGTTAGTCGCTTAGGTAGTGTGCTGGGTAGCTTTCCCCTTTCTGTTCGGAAATACATTGCCCCGTCAAGAAGACCTACGCTCTAGTGATCAACTCAGTAGAAAAATAGTGAAGCATTCCATGATTGGGGCAATTTTCTTCTCTAACGAAGTAGGAAAATAAGCACTTGGTGGAGTAATGTTTCGCATCTTGATAGAGCGAGCCCCTTCCACCCTGCTACGAAGGATGAAGCAACATCCAACTCCAAGAGCAAAACTGATTCTATGATCAGCATTTGTTCCAAAACACCTGAACGGGAAAGAAAGGAAAATTGGCAAGTTAAGGAAATAGGTCTGGCTTTAACTTCAGTTGACTTAAGTCCCTATTCAACTCGGCATGCTCTCGGCAACAGGATGCTCACTTCGTCTCTCTTATGTCCTTTCTGCTTTCTTAATAGATCCTATTCTCCCTCCATGAGTATTTTAGTCTCCTCAAACTACTATTGCCAGACCCTTTCTCATTTTACTTCTTCATCCCTGGCTGCAACATTCCGCATGCCCTGTATACAATTTTAACCGAATGCAGAGACCAATTAGCTATGTAGGGCCAGAAGATAAAATGACAGCCAGCAAGTTTAAGATATCCGTGGACTGCTGCACACGCTCGGAGAACCTGGCAAACCTCCGTTCCGTGAGCTGAGCAGAAAGGGGCTTGGGTTTTACGGACAGGAAGAGACTGAGAAGAGCAGTAAGGAGCTCAGTGGCAGAGCACTCCCCTGGCACACACAACATGCCTCCCACCTTGCAAAAACACCCTTAGTCCAAACAATAGACTCCCGCATTTAATGGAAGGAACTACCTTCATTCACGCTTTTAATGCTATGGTCTGGCTGTGAAATATCTCCCATGAGTTCATGGTTTAGCAGCTGGCCTTAAGCTAGAGGTACTATTTTTGAAGAATGTGTGTTTTTAGGACATAGTCCCTGGTTGGTGGACACAGGTCCTAGGGTTGGATCCTAAAATTTAAAATATGGTTCTGTTTCTGGTTCTATCAATGCTTTTTTAAAAAAAAAAAATCAGCCAGAGTGTGATCAATGCTGCAAGCTTCTCCTGCCTCAGACACAACAGCATTCTCTCCCCCACTAAGAGTTTTTTGGGTTTTTTATTTGTTTGTTTTTGGTTTTTTGGGTTTTTTTTCATACAATCCTCGTTTTAATCAAGGAAGGGTGTATTCTGGCTCATGATTTTAAAGAATATAATCCCATTTAAAATTTTAATGTATCTAAATATGTGATTATTTGCACGATTACGTATGTGTGTGCACAGACATACTCATAGCAATGTCCTAAACACAACAATTTAGGCTGGCATAAAAGAGCAAAGTAGGGAGGCAAATTCACAAAGTTGAAGTTAAGGAAAATGGTGAATGATGGTCTTCTACTCTTGCATCTTTAACCACAACCCAAACTATAATCGTTGAGAACTTGAGTCCTACACCTGAGTTGTTCTCGGCACCCATGAGGCTCTCCTGACCTCAGTGTGCAATCCCTGACCCTGGACGGGAAAGTACAAGATTGTTCTTCCCTGACCCACCTCTATTACGTTTTTCTTAAACATGCCCCTACCCGGTTCAGATCTAAGCGATATTTTATGTTGTCACTTCCTCAACTGAGGACTGCTTTCCTACGGCTACAAAAGGAGCTGTGGCATGTCTTTCTGGAATTCTGAGGAAAGATGTTAATTATTCACCAGACTAAGAAGTAGTTTACTAAGATAACCTGTTTAATATTTTACCATAATCTGACCTTTTTTTTTTTTTTAAATTAGCCACTCAGAAATAGGCCCGAGTCTTCATTGCCACCCATTGTTTCTGTTTAATCATGTTTGTTTTTTCTTATCGTAACTGCTCATGGGAACACATCTTGAAAGGGGAAAATAAATAAATAAAAGTTTATCGTGCTAAAGTTCTTAGCTTCGTGCGAGCCAATATTTGCAGTGCTGTTCCTTCGAGTCTATGATCTCTGGTGGGGATTTTTGCCAGGGCCACAGCTCTGCTAAACTCTGAGGCCTTGTAAGAAAAGGCTGTGTCTCACTCCACCGCCTCTGCTATGCAGATGCCACTTCTGAAGCACCTTTGGGTGAGCCAAAAGAAAAAAAAAGAGAGAGAGAGACATAAACAAATAAATCTTAAGAATACAAGAAATGAGCATAAAGAAACATAAATGATCACAAATGGGTAAAAACCTAAGCGTGGATTTATAGTCTAAACGTGTTATGCTGGGTGTGTTAAAAATAATGTTGGTGGCTGAGTCTGTGAATGATAAAACAATATTCAAGTAAAACAAAAGTATTGTTTTAACTAAAATAGCTACTTGGATATGACAGGTCTTATTGAAAGAGAGCTTAACTAAGTCTGTTTTATTTAGTACATTTTCAACGACTTGACTATTTTTCTGCCTAAACCTTCACTTTAGAAAGCCCTCACTGGCCAGGAGCACGTCCCTGCTGGACGTTTCTTTCAGTTGTACAAACTCCACAAGAAGAGAGGATTAAAATGCATCTGCAACAATGAATGAGGGCTGCAAATGCAGCTAAGCAGTAGTGTTCTAGCCCGGCATAGCTGAAGCCCTGGGTATAATCCCCAACGATGACAAATGAATACATGGGAGAAAGAATGAATAAATAAATAACTGAGAGCCACATATCTAAAAACTACTCTGTAAAGTTAAGTTTCTCTGTTTTTTTTTAAAAAATCTCTTTTTCTATGTAGTAACATACACAATATCCAAATATAACATTTAAACATAAATCTTGATTATATATGTGTAAATGTAATGTAATTTGTTGAAAAAAATCAAGAATTACATAAGCATATATTGCAAAAAAGAAAATTCCCCCATAGTGGAATAGGAAGGTCTAAACCTGGTATAAATATATATTACTATTTTGGCTTCCATTTGCACAGAAGTTACTTTTCCAGTCCATCCATCACCTTCTGTCTATACGTGTCCTTACAAATGAAATGTGTGTCATAGAAACAGCATATGTAGCCGGGCAGTGGTGGTGCACGCCTTTAATCCCAGCACTCGGGAGGCAGAGGCAGAGGCAGAGGCAGAGGCAGGCAGATCTTTGTGAGTTCGAGACCAGCCTAGTCTACAAGACCTAGTTCCAGCGCAGGGCTCCAAAGCCACAGAGAAACCTGTCTCAGAAAAAAAAAAAAAGAAACAGCATATATATGGCCTTGTTTTTTAACCTATCCATCTCTATGTCTTTGCGTTTGTGAATTTAAACCATTTATATCCAATGTAATACAAATTGCATTATTGTTAGATAAAGATGTACAACTGATACATTGTGCATTGTCTTTACTAGCAATGCTATTGTTCCTTCCCTTAAACTTATATGAGATATGAGGGTGCTGAGAGAGAATGACTCAGTCTGTAACTGTTGAGCAGGTGTCCATCCAACTACCAGCAAATGAGCAATCAAAGACCAATTGATTTCATTGTTTCATCTCATATATCAATGCAAAATGAAAACGAAAGCACCTGTTTGTCACGTGAGTTGTATTTGGTCTTAATAATGAAAATCCAGAGCCAGATATTGGGGTAAATGCTGAAAGATCAGAGACTCAAAAGAGCAAGTCACAGTCAACTTTTACCTTTTAACTTTTCAGCCAAATAAAGGGCTGAGCTCCTTCCTGTTTCCTCTGGCTTTATATTCTTCTCTCCGCTCAACCATATCACTTCCGGTCTGGCTGTACTGATCCAGACCTCTATAATTAACTAGTAGTTAGCTCTGTCCTTTGCTCTTCAGGCAAGCTTTATTGTTAGAGCACAAACAAAATATCAGCACATCCATTCTGTGAGATGTAGTAAGCTAATCAATCAAATTATAGCAATTTATCTGATCAGACAATGAATTCCGTAAAGTAACCCCCATACTGACACCTGTGTTTCTACAGCTTGCAGTTTTATTAGCTTCACCTTCTAGCTATTGCTGGTGGCTCCGAGGCTCACAGAGAGCTTAAGCTAGTCTGTTGCTTTGGATGCCAAATTTGAAAGTCTAAAGTCTTCCACTGACTTTAAAAATAGCTACTCTAGAACATTCTGGGAAAAAAAATTGACCTGAATTTAAATTCCTCTTATAAAAGACTTACTAGCTTTCATTTCTGATGAATGAATGTGCTGGCTTTGACTTCTGGTCACACGCCTTCTATCTCAGTTGGTTTTGTTTGTTTGTTTGTTTGTTGCCAGATGTCAGTACTTTTTAACCACACTTTTTTTTTTCATCAAAACCCAATTCTGTGTTTCGGGTTATCCTACAAAGAGTTCCATTCCTATTTTTGTAATATCTAAAAGCCATTTTCTCCACCAAAGAAACTATTAGTATCACCATATGCCTGACAGAGGCAGGAGCAAGAAAGTCAATATAGAGAAGGAACCTAAAAAGGAAAGGAAAAAGAAGTACTAATCAAATCCTCAAGATGCTAAAGGGATAGCCATTCAACATTAGGGCATTTCTAAAGTCCTAATTACCAAAGGAGAGAATCAAAGATAACACATAGAAAATTCAGCAGAGAGAAATGCCATGTAAAGAGTTCCTGTACAGGGCTGGAGAGATTGCTCAGTGGTTAAGTGCTCTTCCAAAGGTCCTGAGTTCAATTCCCAGCAACCACATGGTGGCTCACAACCATCTGTAATGAGGTCTGGTGCTTTCCCAAGAACAGATGTTTCAGAATAAACTAGTAGCCAAAGAGGGGGGCAGAAGAGTCTCAGTGCAGACAGCAAACTATGCTGAGGAGTCAGGGAAATAACAAGTAGAGAATTTCATGATACACAGACAAAATCTGCTAATTCGTCTGAAGGAAGCAGCAACCAGCAAAATTTCTGCACTCACTATAGTCGTAATCATGCCGGTAAACCTGAAATGTCCCAGGCCTTTGTGGCATAGACAACCAACTCAAAATGCTTTAGAAAGGATGATCTAACCACCAGTTTACCCACAGTGTTAAGGAAGTGGAGACAGAAACCCAAGTTTAGTGTAATACAAAAAATAATGGGAGCCTGGCGGTGGTGGCGCATGCCTTTAATCCCAGCACTCAGGAGGCAGAGGCAGGTAGATCTCTGTGAGTTCAAGGCCAGCCTGGTCTAAAATAGCTAGTTCCAGGACAAGCACCAAAACTACAGAGAAACTCTCTATTGAAAAACCAAATAATAATAATAAGAAGAAGAAGAAGGTGGCTGAGTCCCAAATGATTCTGTCATCAAAGGCAGAAAAAGCTGAACTCACAGAATTAATTACTACTAGAAGAAAGTTGTATTTTCAGATCCATTAATTTTCTCAGCAAACTGTCTTTGGGAATCCAGGTACTAAGATACATCATGATACAAAATAAAAAAGGACAATTCATCATACACATGTTCTTCCTTCTTCCCTGTCTCAATATACCCTATCCCACTTCAGTGTTTTCCTGCTGACAATTTAAAATCCCCCAGGGCTCAATTTAAGTTAACAGAGTCCCATATTCCATAAACAGGAACTCTATTGCACTTTCATAGAAGTCTGCTTTTTATTTCTTTCACATATTTCTTTCAATATACATGTATGTTCTTATTTACTTACATGTTTACTCATTTATGTTTCTCTTTCCAAAAACAGAATCATTTTTCTCTTAGGGCAGTGTTGGAGGAGCCACTTGTTGGTTCCCAGCCGCCAGGCTAGATTAGTCCCGAAATAATCACACAGAAACTGTATTATTGAAATCACTGCTTGTCCCATTAGCCCTAGCTTCTTATTGGCTACCTCTTACATATTAATTTAACCCATCTCCATTAATCTGTGTATCACCATGTGACAGTGGCTTACCAACAAAGTTTCAGCATGTCTGACAGTGGCGGTGGCTCCATGGCATTCAGTCCAGTTTTCCCATCTACCTAAGTTTTGCCCTATCAACAGGCCAAGGCAGTTTCTTTATTCATTAACCAATAAAAGCAACACATAGACAGAAGGACCTCCCACAGGACAGAACCCAAATTTGCTTTGTTTAGAATTTTATACTGATCTTACAAAGAAATGTCATATTTTAAATGGTTTAAAGCTTACGGTAAACATATTAATGAGCACATTGTTCATGAGGAAAACTAACACTGAACTGTGAATTACTGTGTCAGGTCAATTTTCATTACTGCTTGAGAGGAAAGATTCAGTGTCGCTCGCATGTTTCAGCAGCTTCGAACCAAAGTTACTTGGGTCTATGCTTCTGGCCCCAGGCGGAAGCAGAGCATCATGGTAGCAGGAATATATCAGAGGCTACACTGCCAGACAGGAAACAGGAAGGGCAGAGCTGACCAGGGACTAGTCATAACATTCACCGTTACCCTTTCCACCCACCCCTAACCCACTACCTCTGAACTAGGCCCCGCCACCTAAATGTTTCTAGAACCTCCCAAAATAGTGCCATCAGCTGGGGCCTAAGCCCCCAACACATGAGCGTGTTGGAGTCATTTCATCTTTAAAACACACCAACCAGAGAGACTCTATTCCTTTTGAGAAGCCACACCCAACATCCTAGAACAAACAAAGCAGGTATTTTAAGTTACAGAATTTTACTACTGAAATCAGACTAACCTTAAATTAGCTGAGGTGTTTTTTGCTCTTGTATGTCAAACATATAGTTTGAAAGATGCTGGGCAAGGCAAGTATGGTGAAAATGGCATCAACCATATATTATGTGAGTTCCATATTTTATATATATCTAAATATAGTATTTAATATATATATATATATATATAAAATACTTTCCCTTTTCCCTTACATTCTTTTGTGATAAGAAGATAAGAGGCTATTACATCTGTTTTAAAGGAAGAATCTGAGAATCTGAGGCTTATAGAATGTAACAGATTCCTTCATAGGCATTTGTCTAATAAATACTGTCATGGTACTAGAAGACAAGTTTTTGAAAAGACATACACTGCTCTGCTTGACCCAATACTGTGTAACCAACTCATAGAAGGATTGAACCTATGACCTTGGCCTAATGAATACCACATTTCTAGTAAATAAGGAATTTGAGACAAGTGGATATTAATCACAAAATGTCTAAAACATAGCCAACTAATATCTTATGTAATTCTTACAATAAGTGCAGCATTTCTGGGTCAAGGATGTTTTCTCTGAATTGGTATTTTCTTCTTATCTTTGTTGTATTTTTCATTGCATTTTCTAATTTCTAATGTCATGTTGTTGTTGCTGCTGTTAATTGTTTTCTTGACACCAGCTCATTATACATGTGACCTCTGTGTATTTTTTGAAGCTCACTCTATCATTCTGTGACCTCCTCCACAGGCAAGAGAGACAGGAATGTTTTCCTTTTTCCTTTGTTAAGCTCTGATGGAGGCTCAAGAAACAGTCAGTTGTACCTAATTATAAGCTACTGAGTTTTATATATATGTGTGTGTGTGTGTGTGTGTGTGTGTGTGTGTGTGTGTGTGTCTAGGAACAAAAATCTAAAAGTACATTTTTTAATGAATCTATGTAAAATTAGTCATGCTTAGAAACTGAGTATTTAGAATAAACCCACGTCCTTTGACTGCTCAAGAAAATTATTCCATTTCCAGTTTTCTTCCTGACATGAAAAATCTGTCAACAGAGTCACTAACAATCAAAATCATAGATCTGTAAGCTAGAAAAAGAGAATATTAAAAACAGCCATTGCTTTCTTGCTTTCATGTTTGAGAATTTTATCCTCAGTTTACTAGTGGAAACGTTTTGAAGGAACAGGAACACAGAGTAGAATATTACGTACAGAGAACGCCACCTTCCCAGAATAAATGGATTGCAGAAGGTTATATCATTTTTCCTTCCAATTCTGGAGGAAGAGTAAAGGGAAAGACAGCAGAGAAAGCTATTGATTCGAGACTGAGAAATTGTATTCTCATTGATCTCAACAGTAAGATGAACTATACTTAGATAATCACAACCTGGGAGTCAACCAAAGCAAGTGTTTGTCATGGTCAGCTAGTTCAGCTCTGGCTGATGCGTGTAATGAAGCTTTCCAGGCAAGGCTGAGCCTTGGTTCTCAGCCATGCTGTGTCTCATGCAGATCTCCAGGGTGAGCCCCACATTCGCAAGGCAGATGGAGAAAAGGGCGGTGAGCCCCATTCCAACACTTGTGGGGAGCTGGGGGACACTTTCTCCTTTTGTGGATGCTCAGCTCTCTTTATTTCACAGAGTAAGTGTTCTTTAGCTACGAAAATGATCATTTTTCATGCAAGGGTGACAAAGGAGAAGGCACTAAGCATTCTTGTCACTGAGGCCATTTAACTTCAAGACCAAGAAGAAAACAGTCAAAGAATAGAAGGCCTTCCTCCAGTAAATGCTTTTAATGTGACGATCTCCTCCAAGCACAGATCCTATAATTAATCAAAATGCAAAATAAAAAGACCATTGACAGGAAAACAGAAGGCACTGAAATTGGGGAAAAGTCTAGATATAGCGAGATAGGGCAGCTTCATAACAGGGTTTGCAAAGCCAGAGAAATAATTAATAAACCTTGACCACGGTGGAAGTTTTATTCTCTAGCGAATAATGAGGTAGAATAATTATGCATGGAGAAAACTCATTAAAGGAAAACATTCCTAGTACAAGATAGAAGGATGACTGTGAACATGTAAGCAAACGTGGCAGGCAATGGCTCAAGTCTTCGGGTACAGTGGAAACAGGGGACAAATATTAGCCAGAATGGAAAAGGCATTTAAAGTAAGGTGATTTTTTTTTAAGATTTTTTTTGATAGAAGGCAATAGCTAAGCTGAAGATCAGCCTTTATAGGAAACTGGTACAGTAGGCATCAAAATTCATTTAAAAATCTACTTTTAGAAATAAATGTAAAGACTGGGTAGAAAACGCCGGAGTAGCTGCTGGAGAGGAGTCAGCTGCACCAGCAACCAGTGAGACCCCCAATATGCACTCGCCTGGGTCCCATTCACCATGAAGCCTACTTCTGCAAAGTGGTATGATTGAAGGAACAATGTATTCATTGAATGTTGTGTGGAAGACAGTAGAGATGTGAATGCAAATTTTGAAAAATCCAAACTTACTTTCAATTGTCTTGGAGGAAGTGATATTTTAGGCATTTAAATGAAATTGATCATTTTCACTGTATTGATCCAAATGATTCGAAGCATAAAAGAACAAACAGATCAATTTTATGTTGTTTGCAGAGAGGAGAATCTGGCCAATCGTGTTCTAGGTTAACAAAGGAGAGGGCAAAGCTTAATTGACTTAGTGTGGACTTCAACGATTGGAAAGCCTGGGAGGGTGATTCAGACGGCAACATGCCCAGTTTTGACTGTTTCTCTGAGATGATGGATCACATGGGTGGTAACGAGGATGCATATTTACCAGAATTAGATAAAACAGATGATAAATTCACAAGGCAGTGATGCTGAAAAAATTGACAGATCTGGAGAAAGGAACGTTGTCATCGCCTGGATTTGGAGAAAGAAAAGTCACTTCCGCAAGATTTCATAATTGCGAAAATTTCTGAGCTGACAGCTCTAAAAGCAGATGCCATGTTTGCCTCCTTTAACCCATTTTTCAACCTGTTTTTTTTAAAACTTTTTTAAAGGCTTCACAAGAGTTGATAATGTACCATTGTGTGAGACAATTTAAGTCAGCTAAGGCAATATTCTTATGCCTGGACATTTCCCAGAATTCCATGAGGCAGCTGAGATCCTAGGCAGGCAACTGATACAGCAGCTCTGATATAAACACATTTCACCTAAGTCTACTTTCTTCATAACACAGCTGCGTGCATGTTAAGAAGCTCTCAGCTTAGGGAAAGGTACCTAGTTTAGATCCCAGACCATGGACTTGAAGGGGGCGGAAACAAATTGGCTGATATCTTAAACTGATACCCTTATTCTTCCAGTGTTCCTTCCAGAATTACTCCACTAAAGTTTATTTTTTTAAAAAAATATACTTCACATTATTGTATGTGATCACTTGCCAGGTGTATTGTTCAGGTGTATTTTAGCAAAGACTAATGAAGGCCCAAACTTAGATGGTTTTTGAAACCTATACATTTGGTATTGTTTGGCTCTTAAGCTCTTCCATCTCTTAGCATAGAGGATGAAGAAAGTTGACCATTGTCTGCTTGAGAGTCCGTACATTTTAGGGCAGATTTATATTTGCACTGTCAGCACGGCCAATGAGTGGAAAATGTTAATACACTATTGGATATTTTTATTTCCTGCTTTGATTTCAGCCTATGCCCTGGCTAGAAAAACCTCAGTTTATGTTCATGACAGTGGGAACTTTTGAAAAATGTCTACGTTCTCTCTAATAAACTGTTGGAAGATTTAAAAAAAAAAGAAATAAATGTAAAAATAGATATAAGTGAAACAGCATTATAAGATTTTTAACAGATCATTTTCAGACCACACATAGCAAGGAAAAGAGATAAAAAGAAGAAAGCTCAAACAGAATATAGAAAGTAAAACTGAATGTATTTTGAGCATCATATCATTTTACCACCAGAAGACACATTTGGATCTCAAGTGGCAATGGAAAAATCAAAAACACTGCTCAAATATCGGTAGTAAATACTTATATGTTGTATAAAATAAAACCTTTGTGTTATATTTGATTGTTTTTTAAATGCAATTGCTTAGAAATTAAAACTCAAATATTTTTGTAAGTCACAAACCGTGTAGTATAAATGAAAAAGTCAAACATTAGAACTAAGGAATACAGTAAGTTCTAGTTATATTAAACTGGGGGGGGTATTAAAATCGTTTCTAGCTTCACAATGTAGGTCTTTTATTAGTATGATGAATGAAAATACTATTTACAAATAATTGACATATATATAATACATATATTTTAAAATCAAGAAAAATCAATGAAGATAAGATCCAATTTTCAGAATTTAGAAGAGGACAAAGGCCTGAGGAAGCAAGTAGAAGAGAATGACTTCAGATAAAAGTACAATTTAAATTCAGAAAAGAATATTTTTTGAAAAATCACAGTTGATCTTAAAACCCACACACACACTCACATATACACACGCATACCTACAGTAAAGTTGACTGAACTCTTAAGAACCTAATGGAATCCAACAGCAAATTCAACACTTGGAAAGGAACTTTGCAAACAATTCAAAAAATAATGTAAAGCATATGAGAATTTGCCTTCTATATAAAAAGATACTTTATATATATATATATATATATATATATATATGTCTCATACTGATATATTTTAAAACCCAATTTCAGGATAGAGCAACTATCTGGTTCCCTGAAATAGTAGAAACCATCCATTGCTACAAAAGGTACAGAGGTGAACCTTAGCGCTCAGTGAAACAAAATAAACTTGCTCCCAGTTTCTGAGCAAAACATTGACAGTTGTTTGTGTTTATCTGTTTGTTTGACAGCAGGTCTCACATAGCACAGGCTCAAGGTAAAATGTCAATCCTCCACCTCCCAGGTACTGGGATTGCCGGCACGCCCATCACGCGTGTGTCTCTTTCAAAGCCACATTCTTTCCATCAATTTGCATAATCCTAAACCATGAATCATCAACCCCCTGTTTGGAGTCATGTCCTGACAGTAATTCTGCAGTTACCCTCCCTAGAGTCACCCTCCTTTGTGTTCTATAACCACGTTCATCTCCGTAGCCTAAATTCTTGGTCTTAGCCTTTTGGTCAAGAAGAGATTCTTTAGCCTGAACTCTTTGTGACGGTACAACCATGGTTCCTTCAAAGTAGTTATGTTTGCTTTAAACTGGATTAAGGAAAAAAAAACCTGCTCAGTTATTTAAAAGAGCCACCTAAGGACACATTCTTCCCTTTCTTTCTGTGTCTTCTCTTTAGGGTGATTGGTGTGGAAGGGTGAGAGGCAGATGCTTGAACAGGCTCTAGACATGGGCAGACAGGCACGTGCTTCAAGGTTCTCTCTGCTGGTGGACATGGCTCAGATTGTTCAACTCCTCCATTGGTTACGCAAGGTAGGAAATTGCCACTGTCATCGTCCATCTCTGACCTCCTCCTGCCTCTCCTTTGCTGAAGAATCCCCTTGCTGTGTGTCTCTGGGACCATTCACGGACATGGCCAACTCTGCTGAGGAATTCTTTTGTTCCACTCATGGGGTTACTTCTTTAAATATGGATGAGGAGACTTGATGGTCAACCTCTAGTCCTCATTCTTAATCAGTCTGTCTCGTCTTCTCAAGAGGTGCTTTTCCACGTTGAAAGAACAGCTAAGAAGTTCCTCCTTTCTACCCCTAAGAGTCCTACCTGAGAGACTAGACACTTGTCTTCTGGAGTTACCTAACTGTTCTCACTCAAAAGGAATGATGAATTGGTAAATCTCAGAAACCCAGTACATTGAGAACTAGTATCTACACGTTAAAAACCTCCTTTATCTACCTTCTGAATATCAGGATGGTATCTACCTTCTCCACTAGCTCTGATACACCATGTTTCCTGAGACGGAGATGGGGCTAACTTCAAAAGCCTCAGACAATGCTGAAATGTACAATGAGTCCTTAACAACCACTTAGTGTTTAGATAAAATAATGGACTCTTACAGGAATCCAAGCCTTTAACCTTTCCTCCAAAAACAAACCCATTAGTTAATTTAAATGTTTTCTCTTTTACATTAAGAGTAAGAATGTCTCATTCTGGATGATAGTGGCTGTGGGAGAGAATGAGGACGATCCACACCCAGGTAATTTACAAAGTTTTGTGCTTGAATATTGGAACGGTATGCATGATATCTCAACTAGCTACTTCCATACACAGTTCAAAACAAGACTTACCTCGGGTTAATCAATTCCCTTTGAGTTTTAAAGGCATACAGGCAAGTCTGCATGGGCTTTGTAGCTGATTTTGTCCTGTTCCATTGACACTCAATGTCCACAAAATCCAGCGTTTGCAAAAAGCCCTGAAAAGCTTGAAATCATCCTGCATTCCTCCTTTTCTCTCAGCCCTTTCAACGGCCATTTGCCAAATATTTTAAGTTCTACACTTTCATAACTTTGGCTTCTGTCCTCAGTCTTCCCCTCTTGTGGTTGATGATTTGGTTTGGTAGTTTTTCTATATTTGCTACAATGGCTTGATAATTATTCCTTTTTCTGCCTTCTCTCTCTACAACTTTCCAGCATCTTCTAATACTAATTGGACCCCCTGAAGATTCTTGAATAGCTTCCCCACACTTTCAGAACGAAGCTCCAAGCAGTATAGGATATAACCCAGACATCCTGCTCCTGCTTCAGTTTTCCCCAGTGTATCCTTCTCATTTCTGGTAGCTATACTTGGGAATGCTAGAATTTATTAGGCAAGCCTCGAATTCCAAACCTTGATCACATATGTCCCTCTTCCTAGAATGCACTTCTCAACGAAAATTCTTACTTATCCTTCAGCCTGCAGTTCAAATGGCATTCTTTCTCAGGAACTATTTTCTTCCCACTTTTAATTCTACAGCCCTGAAACAGATGCTGTTTGTCAAATGGGCTCTCATAGGTCCCTGAAGATGCTACCCCTACGAGGGTACCATACTGAAATTGTTGGTTTATCCTTTGAGGACAAATTCCCTGGGTTAGTGAGTGTGTCCATATTATCACCATGAGTTCAATACTTAGCACAACGTTAAGTATGTACAGCAGCAATTCAAAGAACAAGCCTTAACTGAGAGTTTTAATAATTACAGTTACTTATTGTCTAGGAAACTACAAAGACACATAACTGTTTCAATTTTCGTCTATAAAGTTGGTATCATGTATGATAAAAAGCTGATGTCATATTACCTAAGATCTATAAAAGAGTTAAATCATATTACCCAATAGATTTCTTTGCTCAAAATGTTGCTTGGCAGATTTATTTTTCTCTAGCTTCTGAGTTTTACCATATGTCAGGAATTTTTATTGGTTGTATTGTTCATAAGAAATAATCTTTAATAATCTCCCCAAGTTTCATGGAACTGCCTAGTGTTTAAGTGAAATAATGATTATAAAATCATTAGCAGAGCATGGATGGCTAATTCCCAATAAGTTCGGTGCAGTGAATATTTTTACCCACTTTCAGCTTAAACATAAATTAATTATCGCTGTTGAATGTGCAATGTGCTGAAGCAGAAATACATAATATATTATCAAGATTTATACCAGGTATCTTTGTAGACTTCAGAAGGACTTTTAATTCTATGGAATAATAATAGTTAGCAATACACGTATCTAGGGCAATGTATTTTGACATTCTTCAGCTACCTTGGTACCATAAGCATCAAGGGAAGCAGAAATAGCCCAGATAAAAAGAAAAAAGAAATTAAAACTGACTTTAGAGGAAGCAAAAGAAACATGCTTTTCTCATTTGACCTACATTTCTAAAGGCAAGTACTGCGAAGTCGAAGTGATAAATGCACAGAACTCTCTCAGCGCCCTCTGATCAATCTATTGACTCCGTGTAAGGAATAATACAATGCATATTGAAAATGTAAAAGCGTGGGTTGTTCGGAAAGCAACTTTCTGATCTATGCTCGATCAGTTTTGACGGAGAGCATGCGCGCTAATGGCTACAGCGGCTCTGAAGACTCACTTCCTGTTTGTTTAACATTAGCAGTGAAGTGAATGGCGCATCTAGCGCAGACAGACCGGTGCCTGCCCTGAGGGTAAAGACAGTTTCCAAATGGGTGGACGACAAACCGCAATAAGTGCATTATATTTATCTTTTGACTCTCGGTTGTTTGGCTCCTCGGGATGGATGGCATTTTCTATGTACTATCAGCTCAAACCCAGAAGAAATGTCAGCAAAACTGTTTTCAAAAGAAATGAAACACTCTGCTTTGACAGGACAGACTTTCTTGTTTTTCATTTACCTAAGGATCTCCCAAACATTTTATGGAATAGAAACATTTTTCATTTTTAAGGAAAGCTCATTCTTTTCAGAGTCAGTACTGGTCACTTTGGGATACCCAACCTATCTAGATACAATATGGAGGTGCTTCGGGTATGGGCAAGGGCCACACAGACGTTTCGACATATTGCTTCCTGGAACAAGATGGATAAAACAAAACAGGAAAAAAGTCTTGACTTGAAATCAAAGCACAGCCATTGGCTGGGATTCTAGTTTTGACAAAGCCAAGCGATGTGGGGTCTATGGAGGAAAGGGAGACGAGGAAATGAAAAGGGAGCTGCCCACGGAATTCA
>JAQHUG010000011.1:9087292-9101226 GCA_028555095.1 Dicrostonyx torquatus
TTCTGTGTGATTATTCTGGGGCTGGGCAGCCAGGAACCAACAAGCGGCCCTTCTTAAAACAGAGAGATACTTGTAAAGGGGCCATGAAAACCTTCTTGAAGAGTTGATAGTTGAGCATGATTTGCAGTAAATGCGGGATGAGCCAGAGGAATCTGGAAAAGATATTTCTGGTAACAGAAAGAAGGAGGAAAGACATAAAATAAAAATATTTGTGTTTGAAATCTAGCAAGGGGGCCTCGTGTGAGCTGAGCATTGCCAGAGACACTGAGTCGACTGGAGCTGAACTCAGAGAGCAGGAGGTTTGCTCAAGGGTGGCGATCATGGAGCCCTGAAGACCCATGGCAAACACTCTTTGTGAGGAGGAGGAGCAAGAGGAAAGCGACGATCAAAGGGGAACAAAAAGCAGTCAGAAGGAATGCTAATGATCTAGGCAAGAAATGCCAATAATATGACACCAGCCAACGTCGTAAATATTGGGGAGGGTTTAAGGATGTTCTAGGGCAAGATCTGAAACTGTGGTTTGAAAAACGAGACAGAAATAATGAAGACTAGAGTTATATAAAATCATTATCAAGAATTAATAAATCAAAAGAAAGGATTATACTCTGTCTTTTCTTAGTAGATAATTCCCTGACAGGTTTTGACAAAGTTGATTTAGTCCTCTGGGCCCAAACCAATGCTGATGACAGGTTCTGACAAGGTTGATTTAATTTTCTGGGCCCAAACCAATGCTGATTTTCCATTTGTCATTACTAAATACTATCGAAGAATTACTTACGTGTATACTTTTGCAAATGTTCTCCACCCAGTAGAGCAGATGATGCCAATAGCTTCATGAGAAGGTCCTTGTCGGCATTCCCTTCGAGCTTAGGAAACTCAGTTTGCTTCTTTTCTTTTCTCACTATAGACTGTTTCTCTTTATACCTAGGTTGTCTCTGCTGGGTCCTTTGCTTTTTCTTTCTTTCTTTTTTGTTAGCTTTATTTGTTTTTTTTCTATTATTTTTCTTTCCTTTTATTGAAAATAATTTTTTCCTCACATAATATCCAGTTTTGTTTTTTATTTATCTAAGTGGTTTGCCTACATGTGCATGCAGGCAGCACATATGTGCCAGATACATGCTGACAACAGAAGAAGGAATTGGATGCCATAGGAGTGGAGTTACAGGTGGTTGTGAGTTACCATATGGGGATTGGGAATTGTACCCGGGTACTCTGCAAGAGCAAAAGGTGCTCTTAACTGTTGAAGGGTATCTCCAGCTGCTCCTTAATTTTCAGAATCAATTGTTTTGGAGTGTTGCTTCCTTCCTCTGAGAACTGATACATTTTTATTTTAAAGATTTATTTGAATTTTTTTAAACAGGTACATAAGGGGAGTATGTGCACATGAATGAGGGCATACAGGTGCCCTCAGAGGCCAGAAGAGAGTGCTGGATCCCAGAGAGCCAGAGTTACAGGTGGTTCTAAGCCACCTAATCTGAGTGCCAAGAACCAAACTCAGGTCCCCCAAAGAACAGCAAGCTCCCTTAACCACAGAGCCCTCCCTCTAGCACAAGAACCAACACATTTCTAATACATGAAATAAATTTCCACCCATACTAGCTTTATATTGGTGTAACTATTAGGCTCTTTTTGTATGTTTTTTTGTGTTTAATTACATTTATTGAGTGAATACTTGGTTACTGCAACTCATATGCGTGTTGGGGGAAATGGGGCTCAAAGCACAATTTGTGAGAGTTGATTTTCTTTGTCTATTATGTAGGTCCCAGGAATTAAACTCAGGCTGTCAAGCTGTACAGCAGCCACCTAAGCCAGGCCGACACAACTGACACAACTCATTATGTATCACAGTCTGCCTCAAAACTCATGACTTTTTCTTGTCTCACTTCCTGAGTATGGAGATTTTAAGTGCGTGCGATCATGCCTAGCTATTCTTTTATTTTTTTTCCCCCCTCTTCCACTGAAATGGGATGAACAAAAACACAAAAAGAACCATCAGTAGCTTTTAGGAGGTGAAATTTTAGGTTTTGTCTAGGCATCTGAGTGCTAATTCTGAGCAGCAAGTGGATGGGAAATTTATGAGCAGAGGAAAAAGGCTAAGTTCACGAACTGCAGTAGAGGGCTGTCGGCACTGAAGACAGTCATGAGAATCAAGCAGAGGTCTGCACTAGGTCCTCTGTGGATATGTTATGATTACTAGCTTGGTGGTTTTGTGGGAGTCCTAACAGCAGGAATGGGTGTATCTCTGAGTCTTTTGCCGGCTCATGAGACTCTTTTCCTCCTACTGAGTTACCTTGTCCATCCTCAATATGAAGGCTTTCAGCTTGTCTTATTGTATCTTGTTTTGTCCTGCCTGCCTGACATCTATTGGAGGCCTGCTCCTTTCTGAAAAGGAAGCAGAGGGGAAGTGGATCTCGGGGAGAGAGGAGGTGGCAGGAGCTAGGAGTGGAGGACATCAACTGTGGTTGGGATATATTGTTTGAGAGAAGCATCTCTTTTCAATTAAAAAAAAAGAATAACAAAACCAATGTGATCACTAAAGTTATCTAACTAGAAAATAAAACATCTAGAAATCTTAAATTTTGAAACATAATAATATATGAAATTCAAGGATAAGAAGAACAAGGAAAGGAAGCAGCTGGGAGGCCTGGGAGGCATATGTTGTCCTAGGAAGGAGGAAGCTTCAAGTAGGAGGTAGAAATCCACTCTCAAATGGGGGGGAAGAAACTTGAACAATGAATTTGGAAACATCCATGTCCTTGAAGAAAGAGCTTTTGATGCAGCAAGAAGAGTGTTTAAGGACCAATGAACAGAGTTTAAACCAGAATGAGAATAAAACAGTTGAAATGAGAGCATATAAACAAATGGGGGTTGGGGAGGGGTGATTGGCTACACAGGAAAGACAGTGACCGTATTGTGAAAAAGAAGAGTGTGAAGGATGTGTGTGTGTGTGTGTGTGTGTATTTATAATGAAAGAAATGGATGTTTCCTTGTGTGATTGTGTTAGTGATCAGGTTGATTAGAATAATGGGCATGCTAGAGAAAGAGAAGAGAATGGCTAGCTCAGAGTTGGGTGGACCAGATAATAAGGGAGAATAGTTAGCTTCCTCAGTAAGGATTGAGTATCCACAAAAATAAGGGAAAAGACAGTGTTGATACACATTAGAGCCCAGCTTCACAGTTGAAGAGGCTCTGTGTCCTTCAGTCACCTGGCACTAGAAGGCTGCTAGCAAGGGTGTGGAAAGTTTGATTTGGCAGCAGTTGGGCTTTGTCAGTGATCACGATGGGAGAAGTGCATCTAAGAACTTGACAATCCATGAACAAATTATTATAATTGTGGACCCCAGACTGAAGGAAAGCAGAAAGCACGTGGGATAAGCGTGGAAAGCGGATCTCAGGAGATTACAGGATCTGGAGGAATTAAAAAAGTGTTGGGGTTCTGATAATTCATATTATAGATGGTTAATTATAAATCTGCATTGTGACTATAAAATTTAGCAACTAAAATAAAGTGGAGACTTATGGTCAGTGCTCTGAAAAAGGAGGAAGTAGAGACAGAAATTCTGAGTGTGAGCATGGAATTGATCCTCCAGGAGATAGTCACCGCACTATCAGGTAATATGGAAGAACGAGAAGCAGAAGTCTGGCTGCAGAGAATTTTCTCTTAAATGATACCTAAGACTACCATGTAATTAACAGTTGCAATTTAGAAATATAGAAGGGGTATAGAATTATTTATTTTGAATATTAGAGTACTTGGTCTTCCAAGTGATGCCTTCTAAAATGCCATTTTATTATGATAGTACATAGTAAATATGTTCTTCTTTTCACTAAAAATGCAAACAGGAAAAAATGCAGGCATCCCAGAAAGCTAGTCAACAGTAAAAACCCATGTAAAGCCTAACTTAAACACATAGTACATGTTTGACTTCACTTATGCCACCTGGATCATAATTCATAAACAGTGCATTTCACAAAAAATGTAAGCATTGCTTTAGATGCTTTAGTTGAATCAAAAACAATCCTAAGAACATACATATCATGGAACAATGTGTTCAGGCATGGGTGGAGTCTTAAAGCTGGTTATGAAAGAGGAGCTTATAACTTTGATATCTGGGCATGCTCAGTTACATCACCACAGTTCTTCCAGGATAAACCCAAGTGTTCATTCAAGGGTGCAGCCCGACTTTTACTGTTCAAAGAAAGCATTGAAATGATACAAATTTCAACTAGATTGATGTCGTTTCATTTTTCTCAGTGTGATGGCAGACTGGAAAAAAAAAACTAAAAACAAAACAAAAAAGACCTTGATATGTTTTCCATCGACCTGGAAAGTGGAATGTGATTTTTTTTCAAAGGTGGATCCACACCCTTGTTGCATAAAGTTTTGATCCTCTGCCTCTTTTCCATGGCTTTAAAAGAAAAACAGACTGAGCACAAATGCTAATTATATAATATCGGTGTTAAATAAGTCAATTAGGAAATTATCTCAAGCTATCTTTAGTTCGGCAGACGTGATGGGGCATATGCACGTTTGTTCTGGTCATTTAACTGCCAGAAAATACTGTTCCTTAACTGATTGATGCATTCCTAGCAATTTCATAACAATAACGACAAAAACCAAACAGTGCATTTCTAAAGGATTATAACACTTCTAAGATAGTCCTAATCACTTGAAAAGCATTAGGAGGTGCAAGGCTTAAGGCCAAAATATACTACTAGCTATGTACACAGGCACTGTCTTCAGGGAAGCCGTCTGAACAAGACAGAACAATGTCCCCACGTACATCCTCTGCTCTACGGGCTGGAAGGGTTTATGATTATCGGGTGACCTGAAATTTTAGAAAGCATTCCTGGTAGCTAGAGGACAAGCCATGGTCAGATTACATACAGCGGCATGGAAAAGGCTGCAGGAATCTTCCTGTTTCAGGATGGGCAAGCCTCAGCCTACGCAAACGCAGTCTCACCTGTCACCCCGACGTTCGAAAGCTTTACCTTTTGGAGGTGGCAGCTTTAGTTCCTGAAATCCGTCCACTCCCATATGCTCCCCACCGCTGTCCCCCAAAGTGGCCTGCAAATTCCTTGAGTTTTTCTGAAGAGAAGATTTCTTTCTCACGGAGTCAACGATCTCGGCAAATCTTCGGGGTTGTTTGTGACTCGTTGCTTGTTTTTTTTTTTTTTTTTTTTTTTTTTTACAAGGCCGGAAATGGGACTCAGGCAAGCTCTCTGTCACAGCCCCATAGTCCGAGGGCAGCAAGGTGTTTTTCTGTTACACCCTCACTTTCTGAGATTATAATGTAATTGTGTCATCTCTCCCTTCCCTTCCCTTCCTTCTAAACCCTCTCTGCACGTATTTTTTATTTTAGGGACTATTATGAATTATGCCTATCTCAAAGGCCTTCCAATGTGTCCAAAGATTGTATTTCCATCCACAGACTGCACAGAATCTGAGAGTTTTCCCGACAGGGAATGCTGGCAAGCAACCTGGTTTATTGTGTCAGATTAAAGATGCCGTCTGTTGCTCTGTGACTATTAGTTCTCTTCAAGTGTGTTGAAAAGTAGCTAAGTGACCATCAAGTCTCTTTCTTGAGGTCCTAGACTATGCATTAAGCGTTTCTCTACCTAATATTAAAATGCTCAGCGCTCATCGTTAACAGTGTGGAGCCACATAGGTGAATTCCCAGGAATAGACGGGTGGAAACAGGAGAACATGAAATCTGAGGTCCATCTGGGCTACTTAATGATAACAGTTTCAAAGACAGAAAGAGGAGGTGAGGCGAGAGAGCAGACTCCCCAAAAGTCTAGGGTGACTGTACTGAATCTGCAGTATCACTGAGTGTAACTACAGCAGCGACAACCAAGCCAAGAAAACGAAAACGCTAATCCTATAACAAATGACTCATTACGAAAAGCGCCCCATATCAGATATGTCAAATCGTGAGTGACCCTAGAATCAATGACGGACAATGGGCTATCTTCTCTGACTACCTGGTTTTAGTAGAGTCCCCTTATCAGGAATGAATGCTCCCAAATACAGGTACAGGGATGCAGGAAGAGTCCCAGTGAGGGAGCACCATCGTTGGTGTGGCAGAGACTATGGGTCTCAAACCAGATCAATGATTCTTTGCAATGAACGTCTACATGTAAGGTGTATGGATAACAGGGTTTGCTGCGTGACTCACTGTGTCACACTGCCGCTTCCGTGATGAGATTTTTCCCTTTCTCCCATTTCCCCCGTTTTTTCTCTTAAATTTTGTCTTATTCTGGGGGTGGGGTGGGGGAGGAAGATGGGTGGAATCAGGAGGAAATATGTGAAGGACACAAAGAAAAAAAAGAAAGTTAAAAAATATAGCTATGCTATAGTATAAAAACTCACTGCATCATAACTGAATCTTAACTAACTCATATATCCGGAGGCCACTTCCGGTTCTGCTTCCTCTCAGTTTTACTGGATTCTCCATTCAATACCTTATTAGGACCTGCACTTTAGACTCTCTTTAATTGATTGAGGGTTATTTTAGCTAGCCCAGGAGGTATCTTGTGCGTCCTTCTCTGAGGGAATAGGGAATCCACTAGCCACAAATCCCAAGTACCGCTCATTGGAAGAGAAATGAAAACCATTGGAAACTTCATTTGCCTTGCTTGAGTTCAAAGAAGCTACTCTTATGTGGAATGATCTGCAAAGATGTCTTTATTTTTTAATTTGTCTGCTCCCTTTGGTACAGAAACGTACTGTAAACAGTACTGAGCAAAACACTGAACTATTCCATAATCAACATCCTTTTTAAAACAGCCTGAAATTTAGCTCCTCCTCTTTATATTATCCAAACATGTTACTGACAAGGCACCATGGGAACACAGCATTGTTAACATGATAGTCTTGGTACTATACACTTCAGAATCCACACGATCTCCTTTCTTTTCTCTGAGCAATCTGAACAAGAAATAAGAGAAAAACAAAGAAAAGAGAAAATGCCTTCTGAAGTGGTAAAAAAAAAAAAAAACCTCTTTTCAGCTACTGTTCAGTCTTGAAAATGCTTTTGCTTTGTTCACGTTGTAACTGTTCTTGTAATCGGTACTGAATATTCAATAAAGAGACTCATAGTTGTTGACGCAAAGTCGGAAAGCTATGGTTTTATTAGACTCACAGTGTTGGTTATTTTGTTTCAGTCGAGATGATCCTGTTAGCGGAACTGTAGATTAATTAGCCCAGAAGATGTGAACATGGAAGAGTTGACCCCATTATCTCACGTGGCAGGTTGGCTGGTGGAGAGATGCCATCCCTCACACCCCCCCCACCCTGAGGTCATATCGCACAATTGTTACCAATCAATCCAGCGTCTAAACAAACCAAATAGCAAAGAAGTAAAACACAAGAACTGTTCAGAACAACATAACGTTATATATAAGTCCCAAGAGCCCAAGAGTGAAGGGACTTGAGGACGAGAAACAGGCTGTATCTGGACGGAAGAAGCAACAAAACCCCCCGGAGCAGTAAAACACAGAGAACGGACAGCAAATCCTGAAGTGATGTTTCAGACTCACAAGACACCAAATGTCAGTGCGGAGGATGGCAGAAAGGCAATGAGGATTAACTACACACAGATTATGTGGCCAGTAGCAAACTAGACATAATTTCATTTTGATCCTTAACAACTGTGGCAGAGTTATTTCTGCTTCTGTGTTATAAAGAAAAACAAGAATTGAGACAATGACGTTTCTTTAGGAAAACAGAGGCAAAATGGGGTGAATACTTCTCTCTGCGTTAGGCATTCATTCATAAATTCAAAAATTATTTACTGAGTACCTTCTTTATGTAAGGGATTTAAACTTTATTTAAAAAGTAAATACTCGCCGGGCGGTGGTGGCACACGCCTTTAATCCCAGCACTCGGGAGGCAGAAGCAGGTGGATCTTTGTGAGTTCGAGACCAGCCTGGTCTACAAGAGCTAGTTCCAGGACAGGCTCCAAAGCTACAGAGAAGCCCTGTCTCGAAAAACCAAAAAAAAAAAAAGTAAATACTCTTAATTAGATAAAGAAAGTCTTTGATAAATTATTCAAGAAGAATGCTTAAATTATTATTAAATATGTAAGAGGAAGTAAATGTAAAAAAAAGAAAAGAAAAAGTTGCTGTGGAATAATCCTTTTGTACACTGTGAAGATTTGTCACTCAGAATGGTTTAATAAAAATTGATTAGCCAATAATCAGGCAGGAAGTATAGGCGGGACAATCAAACTAAAGATGCTGGGGTGAAAAAGGGTGGAGTCAGAGGAGTCACTAGCCAGATGCAGAATGAGTAGAACCCATAAAACAGGATGGAGGTAAAAGCCACACAGCAGAATGTAGATTAATAAAAATGGGTTAATTTAAGTTGTAAGAGTTAGTTAGTAAAAAGCCTGAGCTATCAGCAGGACATTTATAATTAATATTAAGCCCCTGTGTCAGTTATTGGGAACTGGCAGGTGGGGCATAAATTTCTGCCTACAATAAGTTGATTTGGGAAATAATTAATTAGAACTCATAGAAATGAAAAATATGATTATTGGGGATTTTAAAAAATGTATTAGATACTATGTTTTTAAAAAAATATATATTTTTAAAAATGTATTGGATATTAGGTAACTGACACTTTCCTGGCATTTCCATGAATCTGTTGCTGTTGTTAAGTATGGATTGATTTTGATTTCTCTGCCCAGCTTGGAAGCAGAAATGACCATCACCAGCCTCATGCAGTGGCTTTCAGGGTATGAAAGAACTCAATTCACAGCTGCAAGTTGAGAGAGAAATCATGATTGGGCCTGGCTACTCTTAGTGTTAAAACAGCAATGTAAACAAATAACCGACCTACTAGTGATAACAGATGATTCGGATGCCATCCAGAATATGTAATTTAAAGTCTAGAAGTGGCGTTGTTAGTGTATGCAAGTTGTACGACCGTCACCACAACTTAATCGATGTTTTTTTTTTATGATTCCATTACCCACACAGCAAAAACACATGTCCACTCCCTCCTTTCCTCAGCCCAATATGAGCCCCCAACTATTCTGTCTAGTTTCACCTATTATAAAAATTTCACATAAATGAAATCATACAATAAAGAGTCTTCATGATAATTCCTTTCATTTTGCAAGTATTTCTAAGAGTCATCTGTGATATACCACATCTCAGCAACAAACAAACCAGATGTGTGAAAGACGTGTTTGTTTAAAACGTTTAAAATCACAGAAAAGCTTATCTAACAAAGCACTGACCTAGAAAACATTGACAAACAATGATGCATATAAAGACATACCTCTGCAAAACTACTAAGTGTTTAAGCTAAAAGAAAAAAAGTATAACCCAATGTAATAGATTATATATAATACACACATATGTGTATGAAGCAGAGAGAGATCTTTCATTTTTAATTCAATTAGTAGCCGAATCTCATTATGTTGTACTATGCACCATAGTAGATTTGAATAAATACTGTATTTATCTACACTCTAAATATTACTATTTAGAGCAACCCTTTAATATAGTTCCTCATGTTGTGGAGACTCCCCAAACACAAAATTATTTTCATTACCACATCATAACTGTAACTTTGTTACTTTCATGAATCATAATGTAAATATATGATTTGCAACCCCAAAGGAGTCATGACCCCCAGGTTGAGAACCACTGATTTAGAGTGCATTTTAATATTGGTTATCATGCCCCCAAATAAGCATGAGCATTTCAAATTTGTATAAAGTAATAAATTATTACACCTCTCTATCAGTATAATAATTTGCATTAATAGATTTTACTATCTCAAGACCTCTTCACATCTTTTTAAATAACCCCACTTGGATCATGGTGTGCTCACCTTTGGTAAACTATTTCTGTCAACTAACATCATTTTTAAGCTTTATATTTATATTATTGAATACATTTAGCTTGTGATATTGTAGCCACTTACCGGCCTAATGAAACTCGTGTCTTTCCCAAGAATTAGAGATGGTTTAAATAGAGAATAAAGGCCTATTTCTTAAGGTTTTACTGTTTAAAGATGTGTATTTGCATTACTGTCCTAATGTCTTTGATGATTGTTAGCTTGGGTTTTCCACTTTTGTTAGTTTTAACGACTTCCTAGAAAATCATCTAGTTTCTCCTGAAGAAGAAATCAGTATTTTGGACCTTCAAATGTATTGCTACAAAACATTTTCTAGTAATATTGTCTTACAATTCTCAATCTCTTCCAAATCATTTGCTGTATTTCCTTTCATCTGTTTCATTCCAACACATCCACATAACATCTTGAGAGTCCCTTTTCTACTTTATTCAACTAGGCCTAAGAACAAGGTTTCTGGAACTCACCTATTTCTAAATTCTTAGGACTAATTAATCTACAGTATTGGCATAACTTACTCATTTTATATTTTTAAGTCATAAACCTGCAACTAGCAAAACTACCCTTGTTCATCATTGACCGCAAAATGAAAACTATCTTGATTTTACAAGTCATACTGACTCAAATAAATGTATCTGTGCACAGCACCATCATCCAATGTACACTATTCTGGGCATGGGGAAAATAACGCTGATAGAAGCATCAAGAGTCATGACATCCATTATAGAAGTTTTTATGGGTATCTGCTCTTGAAGGGAAGGATGGATGGGGTTGTTAGAGGTCTTAACAATTCCCTCTCCCTATCTTTCTACTTACTTCTCTCCTTCCCATCTCATTCCTTGCCCCAAAGAGCATCCTAAGCATGCTCATTTTTCATTTGGACAGGTGTGTGTAGTACCTGCTTCAAGTGTAATATTTAAAATATAGAGAGGCAACACTTCATTTATAATCACTTTTTCTTCTTTCTCCTCTCAGGCTCCTGAACGTTTACTCTAAACACAGGTTGTACATTTTTCAAATATACCACAGAGTCATTTACTCTCTGAACGCTTGAGTTTTTTTGTTAATCTACCTGTGTGTGGCCACAGGGATGGATCTTGGCTGGGCATTTTTCTGCATGACAGCTCTTTGCACACATACCTACCCACGGAAACATCCCTGTTTTCTATTAATCAGGATTATAAGATGACATGACCAACATGTACTAGTCGAAGGTTTTATTTTTATTTTGAAATTTTATAAAATGACCAAGACTGGACTTGTTAGGTTTTGAAAATCGGTTCCTCATAGGATTCAGTAGGGATTTTCAATCACCCAGTACAACTTCATGCTTAGTGCAGTCTCTTGGTTTTGCTTTTTTGTTTTGTTTTTTACATGTGATCTATTTACAAACACTAAGTGGATAAAAGTTCTTCTGACTCCTCTGATGGCTTCCACCTTAAAGGGGTCCCTTGTTTTCCCTTTCTTAGGTAACTGGATCCTTTGTTCTTGCTCTTTGCCTCTTTGAGGTTATCTCTACCATGCCTGCACGGGCAAGGAAGGACTTAGTTATTGTTGCTCTTATCCGATTAGAGCACAGGTCTGCAACTGGGTAGAAGGGGGGTTGAGGAAGTACTGTGTTTGGTACTTGATAGCTAGTGGCGAAAGTATTGACATCTGTGAACAGTTGTATATGGTATGAAGAAGTCATTTGGCTTTTAAGTGTCCCCACCCCCACCCCGCCCAGTGCAAGCAACTGGGTTGTTCAAATCTCAGAGCTGGGGCAATCTGTTGAACTATGCAGTTCCCCAGCCCCCACCCAGCCTCATCTGAAGTTTCACAGAACATCAGTGGGTACCCTTTCATTTTCTTTGCAGATCATAACTGGAAACAGGCTTTATCCCAGCCCTGTCTGTTTCTTTATGCAAAGAGTATAAAATCACATTGGGATACCAACTTTTGATCTTTTCAACGTATAATTTGTTTTTAAAGTATAAGTTGTCACTGCTTTAATATTAGGTTTACCAGTTGTTAAAAAATATAATAGCACTCTGTATCCCTTTAGTGCCTTTCATCCGAGGATGTCAAAGTGTTTCATAAACCTTGGCTAATTAATCACACTTCCCAGGACCATTATAGGTAAGGACAGGATTATTAGCTCTATTTAATGATTGGAAAATGGGAGGTCACTAGTTTGTAGACTGGGGGACAGACTCCAGTCTGAGCAGTGGCAGAACAAAGGCAAAGAGCCTTGTCTGAGTCTCATTCTGAAGGATGCCCAGCCCATCCAAAGGCTCTCTACAATGCCAACTAGTTATTTACTATAAAAATCTCATACTCTCCGGAGGGTGCAACCCAATTCTTCCCACTCATTCAGTCCTACTCAGTACACATTTGGTCAAAGGAAGAGACCTAGAAGAATCCTCTCATCTTTTTACCTATAAACGACACAAATTTCTGGGATGCAGGTGGAGAAATGAAAGAAAAAAAATGCACGTCTTGTGACTTTGAGCAGCTTTGTACACGTAAGTTGTCTAAGAGCTCCGTAAGGGAACCTGTTGTTTTAACATTACATTATTTTTAGTAACTGTATTTATACATTCAGTGATTCCATGAATATTTATAAAACATCCGTTCTATGCCAGGAATTGCTCAAGGAAGTAAGGACCCACAGGAGCAAATCAAATAGACAAAGAAATCTTTCTCAAAAGCATTTATGTGTCTAAGGAAGTCAGACAGGAGTGCAGTAGCAAAGGACTACAAAGGGCACGCGCACCCATCCTCTCCAGCTGTTTCTCCCTTTCTCTTATTTACCATTACTTTAATTATTAAGAGCACTGAACTTAAGATGTATTCTTCAGATAGTTTTTATAGGTGATATCAGTTCTCTTCTTTCTTGGTGTATATTCTTCAGATAAATTTTATAGATGATATCAGTTCTCTTTTTTTCTTTGTGTGTGTGTGTGTGTGTGTGTGTGTGTGAATGTACACATGTGTGTGAGGGTGAGGGTACACACCCTTAGGCTGTGGCCAGAGGATGACATAGGATCCTGCTTCATCACTCTATCGATGCCTTGTTCCTTGCAGCAGGGTCCCTCACTGAACCTGGAGTTAAGCTGCATTGCAACGCATCTCAGGAATCCTTGTGTTTCTGATTTGCACAGTGCTGGGTTACAGGAACACACAACAATGCACAGATTTTCACGTGGGTTTTGGAGACTTGAACTTAGCTCCTTACTCTTGCACACCACATGCTTTTCCCTACTGAGTCATTTGTTTGGCCTTTTGGTTTTTTTCATATTTTTAGTATAAAGTACAATTTTATTTTTTCATATTTTTAGTGAAAAGTACAACTTTATTTTTTAATATTTTTAATATAAAGTATGATACTGCTGACTGTAATCCCTATACTTTACAGCAAAACTCTAACTTTACACCTTCTGACTTAAACCTCTCTGTTTCTCTCTGAAAGGTTTCTGAACCCTGATATTAAGACTCTCCAATGACACAGTAATCCAAATCAAACCAAATTAAGACTTTAAAGTCCACGTTTAATGAGTAAAACACTCTCGGATGATTTTTCGGTCCCCAGAGTGAAGACAGGGAGAAGAGACCAAAAAACTCTACTCTCTGTTATGAGTTTGACTGTTTTCAGTTTGTCATCCAAGTATATTACGTAATATTTGATCTCTTCTGTCTACTTCATGCTCGGCCATGATATTCATGTAAGAGGATTTCCTTCTGTTTAAGGGAGAATAATATTTCATTTTATGTATAGGCCACATTTTTCCTTTACACATTCATCTGGTGATGGATGATAAGCAGTACAGCTCTGAGGGGCAATCCTGCCCCTCCCCCTATGCAAGTGTTGCAGCTCTGAGGGGAAAGGTGTCCAGGCAGTTGGGAGACAAGGAATACCACAAAGTCACTCACAATAAGAAACCTCACACAGAAGATTTACTGAGAAAGATACAAGAGGGTGTCGGCCTCTGCTCGGGCAAGAAGCAACAAAGATCGGGCAGAAAAAAGGTTTTATATCGGGTTTCTTAGAGGGTGATAGGAGTAGCCTGGGATTGGTGGGATT
>JAQHUG010000011.1:9106941-9119290 GCA_028555095.1 Dicrostonyx torquatus
GTAATATTTTAGGCATAATGTCTAATACATGCCAAGTGCTTAATAACTGTAACAACTAAGAACATGGTTTGCCTACCCGGGTAGAAATAAACTGATCCACTTTATCATTCAGAAAACCATAGAATAGGATAGGGAGACTAATGCTTCTGCTAAACAAAATGTTTTTAGAATATTTCAAAATATATTGTCAGACAGTGAGAAATTTCTGGAGACAAAGATGTAAAATTAAAAACAAATGATAGGAAGTACAGGAATGTTTTTAGTTTTTTTTTATTTTAATTAAGTAATTTGTTTGTTTGTTTTGATTTTTCGAGACAGGGTTTCTCCGTTTAACAGCCAGAGCTATCCTGAAACTTGCTCTGTAGACCACCAGGCTGGCCTCAAACTCACAAAGATCTGCTTGCCCCTGTTCTTGGATTAAAGGCATACACCACCACAGCCTGGTTTCTTTTTGCTTTTAATGTCGGCTTAGTTTCAGTTCCCTAGAAGTAGGAATTGGGAAGCATGGATCTGGAAGATGGTTTTGAACTGATGTAAGGAAAGAAACAGGAAGAGAAGCAGATCACGGGAGTTCACAGTAGTATTGCTCCCCTTTGAAAGACAAGGAGTAGACCTTGAACCCTCTGATAGTCTGTTGAATACACAAGTTCATGGAAGCAACTTCTAGAGTGATTCTGCTCCTATCAGCCCACATGATGACAGTTCCTCCCCGTGACTAATAGCCAAACTCACTTCAGCTGGGTATAGAAGCGCCCGGTCAATGAAGCAGTCTGACGAGAGGACGGCCAGTCACCCCGAGACTGTCAGCTCATAACTCGCCCTGTAAAAATGCACATGCCTTTCCCACTAACTTCACCTCAGCCTCGCCTAGGTGGTTGATTGAAATTCCTAGGAGAGATACAAGGGGAATATTATTGGCCTGAGTAACTTCTTTGTCCCGGCAGTTAATATCAAACTCACAACAGATACTCCAAGTCTAGCTTTCCACCACCCTAGGAAGCGCAGGGCTGCGACCCACTTGTTTGCCTTGTGTAGCAACACAGATTCTCATCTCCGAGGAATGCTGGACCTCTAGCCGCCACGGCTGCGTCAGATCACGGCTCCTTTACATACTCATAGGACTACTAAACGAGGCGCGCGTTTGTAAAAGCTCGGCCGTGGACCCATTTACTCAGCTCCCACACTGAGAGGCAGTCACTTTTCTCATACAGATCAGGGCCAATCGCACCTGGCAGTATATACCCTCTGTGCTGGCCTTTCTACCCGCGGAGCACAACAACGGCAAAACACACCCTTGTGGGACCAACAAAGGCCACTTCTCCAAGTAGCAAGAAAGGCAGTTTCTTCAAGCAGTCCACTAGAGCAAAGGGGAAAGGAAGACACTTTTTTAAACCACTTTCATTTCTGAATTTAGTACTCAGTCTATTGGAAACTTATCAGTAAGTATTGGGTGCTCTTTTCCAAACTCAACTGAATTCTCGCGTCCCTATAAGGGATGACTTATCGCCTAGCCAGATGTCGGCTGATAATATAGCACATCTGCTCCTTCACGACAGACTACATTTCAGCTAACAGAAACCGCCTGTCCCAGGAGGCTTAGCATTCTTCCAGTCCAAGAGGAAGGACCACTTTAGCCAACAATTGGCTGACAGCGGGAACCGAAGGGCAGCGACCTTGCTCAAGACAGACCTGGCTGGTAGAATTGAGGCTGCTGATCTTCCCTGTGGAGTCTGATTGAAACTGATCCCCCACCGCTGCTAATGCCGCTCCTGCTCTCCCTATGGGTTCTGCCTTCTTGGAGTCTACACGTAGTATTCATTTCTTTTCCCCTAACTTATTTTGCTTACGGAGATGTCGCCTAGGTTCTTTACATCATAGCAAATGGCAGAATTTCTGAATAGTATTCTGTATCAAATCATCACATTGCGCCCCATACATGCATATATTTGTCAGTCAAAATGAAACTAAATGCAAAGAAGAAATGAGAAGCGGTGATCTATCTTCAGCTGGATTTAGAACGCGGCTGGCCTTTCTTGCCGCTGCTCCTGTCCTTTAGCTGCTGCTTTTCTGATAACCTTTCTCTGGCAAATCTTGAGCTGAGGTCTGCTTCAGACATGTCCTCTAGGGATGTGAGTCAAAGGCAGACCTCATCACTGCCAAGCCTAATTTCCATATATGAACAAGTGTGTCTTTAAGAGACTAAGTCATCTTCTGCAAAGCACAGGAAAAAAAAGAACCAAAAAATAAAAGCAACTACCACTTTGCACGGAGAACAAAGGAAAGTGTATGTATGTATGTAGGTGGATATAGAAAGTTATTTTATCTATTTATTATTTATCCTATTATTTAAAGGAGGTCAGCGGTGAGCCCCCTTATCGTTTGTCTAGTGCAGAATGGTCAGCCTTAAAAGCGCTCTCTCTCTCTCTCTTTCTCTCTCTCTCTCTCTCTCTCTCACACACACACACACACACACACACACACACACACAGAGAGAGAGAGAGAGAGAGTATGTGTGTAACAAATATAATCAAAGATAAAGAGGCTACTAACTTGGGAAAGAGTGTTGTGTGGTGTTGGAGGAAGGAAAGGAAGGAGAGAAAATGATGAAATTCTGTCAGTTGAAGAAATTTTAAAAAATTCTTGAAAAAGTCAACCACCTTATTTAAAGATTATTTTATGTATTCTGACATACATAAACGTAAGGATGGAGCTTAACGACTACAGAGGAAGGAACAAGAAATTGGAGTTAGTATATTGGAGGTATTCGGTGTTATGACGGTCACTTAAGTGAGCTCTGTTCAGGTCACAGTATAGTGTAGCCCCTGAAACAACTAAAAATAGTGCCAGGGGAAATAGGTAAAAGACACTTCAGAAAAGTTGGAAAGAATAGGAGGAAGAATTTTTTTTTTTTGACTGTCAAACATGGTAAACAAACTGGTTGAGATGAGAATGGAAAGCGAAGCGCCTCAACGGTGAAGTTAAAGTGTAAGGGTGAAAAGAAGCCTAGTTCTAGGTCTGGGAACTCAGTGCCGTTGTTCTGTTGATATATGAATTACTGTCAGATACAGATTTTTATAATGATGTAATTCTCAAAGTGTGGTCTTCTAATTACAGAACTTGTACTACAGAGGGGGAAACAGAGAGCCAATAGGAGATTAGGACACACCTGCAGCTATAGGTGGAGACTGAGACCCTCTGGGAGCAATTGATGGAATAATGAGCAAACCGATACCTGCGATCTCGAGAATGTAAACCACATTTGTCAAGAAAACACAGCCACAGAGTAAAGACAGGAAAAGTGGTAGGTGGACGAATAGAGTCCCAAACAAATGCCCGCTTCCATGTTGTAAACTGCTCTTTCCTATAAGACAGCAATGTAATTCAAGGGCAGAAGAATGTGTTTTTCTCGGTAAATGAGATTATTTAAGATTAAAGAAAAATAATTCAAAATGTATCAACAAACCTGTAAACTAAACTAAACACTGTAAACTAAAAGGATACAGGTGAACATCTTTACAATGCTGAGGTGGGAGCAAGTTTCTTAGACACAACAGATTCTTACTACAGCACCATCATAATGAGTGATATTATCAAAATTAAATCCATGCTCTAAGAAGACAATAACAAATTGAGTTTATGATTCACTTTATATGCACAGGTTACACTAAGAATTCCTTTTTAGTGGTAAGAATATAGGCAAGTAAAACATGTGTGAAAGTATTAAAAAAAAACTTATTAAAGGAAGGCATCGAATAAAAGATACTGGAATTTCTAAAACATAGGAGAAGCTATTCAACACTATTAGTTTTTAGGGAAACAAATGAATTAAACCAATCAATGTAGCCATATATTTGATGTAATCAATTTAAAAAGAGGGAGATTTACTTTTTAGCTCAGTTTTGGCCAGTTACTCATTGGCCTCTAGTGATCACAGAACATTATAGAGAGAGCACACGGAGGTAATGAACTCGCTCCATGCGTGGCCAAAAAGCAAAAAGGGAAAGGCCCTTCGAAGGAGTGGCTTGGCCCTTCCTTCTTGTATGCCCCACTTCCACAGAATGGTAGCGACCATTCCTAACATGTCAGGGACCAAGATTTTAATACTGTAGGCTTTGGGGAATATTCAGGATTCAAACTGTGAGAAAGCTACTGGAAGACGACCAAAACATGCTTACTATTGAATATGTATGTAGAAGACCAAAACATGCTTACTACTGAATATGTATGTAGAAGACCAAAACATGCTTAATATTGAATATGTATGTGGAAGATTAAAACATGCTTACTATTGAGTATGTGGGGGAAGAGTTCCCTTGTCTATCATCAGTGACAGTGTAAAGTGTAACTTGAAAAGGATCTGGAAGTTGCTTATAGACTTAAACATTATATATATATATATATAAACATTATATGAACATACATATCTGGGCAGTTAATAAAGTGAGTGAAAGCATGTATTCGTCAAAAGATATATGCAACAATTAATTCCTAGTGGTTAAAAAAGAGAACCACCTAGGACAGTCTGCTTGTTTTCCAGGGCGAGGCTGGATGTATTGTGATGCATTGAGAACTTGAAATACTTGCCCAGGCATGTCCGAACTTGCCTACACTTCCAGTGCCAGGGCGACAGAGACAGCGAGGAACTGTAACCAATTCAAGGGTGGCCTGGTCTAACAGAGGGAGTCCCAGGCCAGCCAGGACGACATAGTAAGACCGTTCAGATGAGGCTGGAAGGGGATGAAAAGCCAAGTTAGAGTTTGAGAAATGGAAGTGTTTTCCTGGTTCAGAGGAGACAGAGTGTTAAAAAGTGTCTTAGGGAATTTCTAGGGGTGACGGAAATGATCAGCATGTTCCAGTATGTTAACTGGAATTTGTCAGTTAATTGTACTATATGAACGTATGCATTTTGTTGCATACAAAGTGTGACTCCAATAGATCTTTAAAAGCATACTGAAGCTCACTGTAGTGGCGCACACCTGTAATTGTAATTCTTAGAGGCCAAAGCAGGCAGATGAGGAGCAAAGGTCACCTCAGCTCCATAGTGAGTTTGAGACAAGCCTAGGCTTTTTTTAGTTTTTAATTTTCAAATTAAAAATAATCTTTTTTCCAAAAATAAAAAACAAAAAAAAGAAGCAACGATAGTAATTGGATGATACTCAGTGGTTATCTATTGTGGGATGACCTGTTGGGGTTTCTGCTTTGTTTTGTTTTCTGGTTCTGTTTCGTTGTCAGTTTAATAGCAGCTAGATATATCTGGGAAGACGAACCTTAATTGAGAAAATTCCTCTCTCAGATTGCCTCTGGACAAGCCTGCAGGGCACTTTTCTTGAGAAACGACTGCTGTGGGAGGGCCCAGTCCACAGTGGCAGGTGGGTGGAGGGCCCAGTCCGCCCTGGCAGGTGGTCCTGGGCTGTGTAAGACACAGACTCGGAAAGCTACCAGGAGTGAAAGATTAAACAACACCCTCTCATGGCTCTCCCATCACCTGCTGCTAGATTTTTGCTTCCAGGTTTTGGCCTCCAGGTTCCTGCCCTGATTTCCCTCAGTGATGGAGTGGGACCTAGGATTTGTAAGGTGAGGTGACCCTTTCCTCCAGATTGCTTTTGGTGGTGACGTTTCATCACAGCGGTAGAAACTCCAGGACAGAAATTGGTCGTAGGTCATGGGATATTGCTGTGCCAGGTCTGTGCTTTGGGAAGAATTGTGAAAGGGCTTTGGAACTTTGGACTAGAAAAAGCTATTGAATGTTCAGAACTTAATGAGCTGTTGTGGGAATCTAGAAGATAATGTCGAGAAAAGGGCAGCTGATGGAGAGAGGCCAGTCTTGTGATGTTTCAGAGGGAAGTTTGAGAGACCCTTAAAGAATCTATTAGAGTTGTTTGCTATTTTGAGTTAAGATTCTGTGGTTCTGATCAACTGGAGTTGAAGAATTAGTGGTGATTATCAAGAGACCAGAACCACTAAAGTGAAATATTGGCTTTGCTGGGACAATCAATATCCATCACGTGGGGCTGAAGCATCACTTGTGATTAAGACCAGCATCCTTGAAGTAAAACCTTCTAGGAAGGGTTTCCTTGGATCACACAGAAATTGTGGTCCAGCAGGGGCTATGGTTATGCTGGGTCCTGAACTTGGTAATGTGTGTCTCATAGATGGTACTTGGTTTGAAGAACAGTCAAGACTTGTCAGTGGGAAAGGCCAGGAGAGGCCATTGGTGAAGCTAAAGCCATTGCTGTAGTAGAAGGCCAGGATTCTTAGAGAAAGCTGAGGCTTGGCACCATGTGGCAGGGTCAGAGCCCCCGAGAGGCTCTGGGTGAGGGTGCAGCCCCTATGCAGTAGACAAGTTGTGTGTGCAGCAGAGAGAAGAGCCAGAGAAGTCATTGCGCCCAAAGAGCCTTTTGGATCAGAAGCCGGTCTTTGGTTTTCCTATGGTTTGAATGTAACTGTGTCTTGGTTCTTCCCTCTTGGAATAAGAAAGCATTTAACCTGTTTTTGTTTGCTCCTTTGACATTGTAAGAGTCCACATTTGAGAGACTGGGTCTGTTGGAAAGGTGTTGAACTTTGAAAGAGATGCTGAACGTTTTAAAAAGAGTAAACTTTAAAAAGCGTGTGAATTTCTAGACTGTGGCACTTTTACAATTGTTTATGTTTTCTATTGTGATGTTGATATCAATATGTGATCTTGGGGATAAGAAGAAAGAAATGCTACAGTTCGATACTGATATGCCTGTGTGTCAGTTGACAAGGCGTCAATTGTCCTAGATGGTTTTATATATCCACTTGACACAAGTTATCTGGGAAGAGAAGCCTTAACTGAGAAACTGCCTCCATCAGATGGCCTGTAGGTAAATCCATCATGCATTCTCTCAAGCAGATTGATGCTAGAGGATGCGGTCCACTGTGTTTGATGCCACCCCTGAGCAGGTAGTACTAGGTTGAATAAGAAAGCAGGTTGGGCAAACCGAGAGTAACCAATAAGCCAGGAAACGATGTTCATCCATGACTTCTGCTTCAGTTCTTCTCCCAAGGATCATGCCTTGAGTTCTTGCCCCGAGTTTCTTCAGTAATGAGATGTGACCTGAGATCTGTAAGATGGGATTAAACTCTTTCCTCCCAAAGTTGTTTTTTTGTTGTTGTTGTTTGTTTGGTGTTTGGTTTTTGTTTTTTGTTTGTCGAGACAGGGTTTCTCTGTAGCTTTGGAGCCTGTCCTGGAACTAGCTCTTGTAGACCAGGCTGGTCTCGAACTCACGAGATCAGCCTGTCTCTGCCTATCGAGTGCTGTGATTAAAGATGTGAGCCACCACTGCCCGGCTCCAAAGTTGTTTTTGGTCATGGTATTTTATCACAGCAATGGAAACTTAAGACAAGAATCAAACACTACGATAAATGCGTGTTAATCAATGTCATTGTCGGGGCTGGAAAGATGGCTTAGTGGTTAAAAGCAATGGCTACTCTCCCAGAGGACCCAGGTTCAATCCCCTTATCCACATGGCAGCTCACACCTGCCTGTAACTCCAGTTCTAGGGGACCTGACCCCCCTCACAAAGACTTACATGCAGGCAAAACACCAATGCACATAAAATAAAAACAAATCATAAATAAATAAATAAAATTTGCCCAAATTAAAAAAAAACCTCAAAGCAAACTGATATCAATATCTTTGGCAGTATTATGATCCTGAATATTATAGGTGTGATATCTTTTTTTTTTTCACTTTAGACATAAGGAACTTGAAGTCCAGAATGTGGCATTCACACGCTCCATTGCTCACGGGTGGAGACTCATGGAGCCAGGTTATTAATGCAGGCATTTCTCCCAATTCCCTGCATCTCCCAATTGCCTGGTCTCCCAATGCTTCACGTGCAGCCTCTGAATTCCTCGAGGCAATCACAACCGACTGACGGAAAGATAAGGAGTTAATTTTTTCTTAGGAATATTAGGTTCCACAGAGTAGAAAAACTTCTGAAAGCAACACTAGAACCAGCTTAGCATGTGTGAATTCAAATGAATTTCTCTAGGCGTCTGGATCACATGGACTTACAGCAGGTAGGGCTGCTTCCTCTCTCCCGGTGCTCCTGCCAGACTGCCAGGTTCTCCGCGCTGGCAACCTTTCCAGCAGCTGATCAGGTCGGAGCGATATCACTGTGTGGTCCGCTGAAATATTTGGGATGTTTTCTATTCTTCCTTCCCCTCCTAGGTTTCACGGAAGGGAGTGCAGGTGTGCCTTGTTGCCAGCTGTTGCCAACAAGGTGCCCTTATCATCTTTCCCTTGCCGGTCCCCGAAGGATGCTGGAACAGAACAGGTTACAGGCCTGTGTTGGGTTTCTGAGTAGAGCGCATATCAATACTTACAACTGAATGGCAGGCATTTTTAGCCATCTCGGTGTGGTATGATTGCTGATTTGACGGCAAACAAGCTGGAACGCACAGCAGAATCTTATTAAACTAATCTACGCTATAATCTATAGATTTACCTTCACCAAGACGCTTTATAAGAATTGGATTTCATGACATATAATTAGGTTTAATGAAATCTCTGTAATGCTTTATAACTAACCAGTGGGTTCTTATTTTGCTGTCCATTCAACATGGACCATTGATTTCCACAGCACTTGTTCAGAGGCTAAGAACGGCTACTTCCTTTTAAATCTTTTCTAGTTGGTTTTGTTTTTCATTTTCAAAACTTAATTTACTGTTATGCGCATGACTGGAGTTCCAGAAAATTCATCAGTCGGCCCCAGAAAATAGCTGGCAAAGCAGGCTGCTCAGTAGCATCATGTTCACGTTCTTCCAAGAATTAAGCCCATTGTTTCCCCTGCAAACACCTTCATCCAATTCAGCTGAACTCACTTCAAAAGCAGGCTGGTGGCTTACATTTCTGAGACCCCCTTACTCCTAAGGTCAGCTGAAGGTCCCAGCTAAAGGGCCAACCATCATTCCAGGTGGCTCTCATTTACTTTTATATTTAGCAACTTCTGTGTGCTTTACAGGGAAGTGGGGAAAAAATGGCCACCAAACACGTTATCTGCTAAAAAAAAAAAAAAAAAAAAAAAAAAAAAAAGGAGAATTCAACCTCGGGCAGAAAAAGAGAATTTTCACATGGGCACAGCAGCTACTGTCTGCAAAAGGCTACTTGCGGGCTTACAACCTATAGCACACTATGCTATTATCTCCAGCTTCACAAAGAGGTTCTCAGATCTGCTACATGAAAGATGCTGTAATAAGCCATACAAATGCTACACGGACGAAGGCAAATGTGAAGGGAGAATTTAATACCTGCAGATATAAAACCTCAAGTTTGTTTTTTAAAGCTCCCTTTGATCTGGAGAAGAAAAGAGAGATTTAATCAGTCCTTTGGAGAAGTTATCCCATGCCGGACTGTGCTGCCTCGTTTCAGTTCAAAGCGGGCAAAGGTAGTTTCTTTAAAACTGAGTTGGAGAGAGGCGGGAATGGACACAATCGAGCAGCTAGCTACCCTTGATTTCCACGGATCAAATGATGGTGCCTGCAAAAGGCATTTCTGTGTTGAAGAATTTGAACAGCCTGTACTCCATAGAAACGTAAAAGTAGCTGAATTGTAGCTTCTTAATGTGTTTTATACTCTTTCACGAAGTTACGCATGGACCGGTGAACCAATAAATCACCTAAACTAATTTACTTGAGCAGGCTTTACGTACTTCCTGTTCCTTGAATGACTTTCCTCCAGTCGCCAGGATTGCCGGAGCATTACAAATGAGCTTTTCCTACTGCTGAACTCTGGCTGGCCTCAGTCCACCTGACAGGCTCCAGAACGAGGAAAGGGACCCTGGAAGCAGGTGGCTTCACGCAAGATTCCATGCGTCAGGAGCCGTGTGGGCCACTGGTGTCTCTGAATGGCTGCAGGCCAGTGTCCTGCTTTTGCTTCCAGGCTCCTGTCATCATTCACGGCCACCTCTCCATCATTTTCCTCTCTTAATCTTTGTTCTGAGCTCAGCCAGACAGCCGTGTTCAGAGTAGTTCCGTGGAAATGCGGTGAAGACTGGAGAGGAAGCAAACTAGTTTATCGCAAAAGCAAGCTCGTTTATACCTATTTAATAGGACTTCCAACCTCGGTTCACGCTGCAAACGCTCTGGTGTGGTTTAAAAGAAAATGGCCCCCAAAGGGTGTGGCGCTGTTAGGAGGCGTGGCTTTGTTGGAGTAGGTGTGGTCTTGTTGGAGGAAGTGTGTCATTGTAGGGGCGGGCTTTGGGGGGGGTCTCTTTGGCTCAAGCTTGGCTCATTTTCTTGACAGTCACTTTGACTTCCTGTTCCCTGTTTGCAAGATGTAGCACTCTCAGCTCCAGCACCACGTCTGCCTGCACGCCACCATGCTCCTCGCCATGGCGATAATGGACTGAACCTCTGAAACTGTAAGCCAGTTACTCCAATTAAAAGAGTTCCTGTTGCGCTAAAAACCCAAGACACACTCTAAGAGCTGAAGCTTGTGTTCAGATTGAGCACTAGCCTCTGAATGCTGTTAGTTTTTTTGATTATCCATTCCAAGTCATATTGCAGGCTTATTTCTAGTTTAAGAACTTGATTAGATATTTGGGACTCAACCTTGAGTAGTTAAAAGCAATGTTGTAGAAATTAATGGGATTTTTGGACAGGTTCTAACAAATATTAGAACAATTCTGGACAGTTTGCTTAATTTGGTAAAGGTTTTCAAATATTGTTTAGTCAATATTGCTTACCCTTTTCCTCTGATTCATAAGGGTGATTTTCCCCCTCCCCTTTCTCACTGTGGTTAAAAAGGGAATTTGATTCTAACTCACGGTTTCAGGAGTTTCAATCCAGGCCTGACTGAAGCCTCTACACTGAGCTGGGGGCAAGGCAGACCGTTAGTGTCTCAGGAGCATTTGACAGAGGCTGCTTACCAGGAGACAGACAAGGAGCAAGAAGGGGCTGGTGGGCCCTTCCCCTGCTCTCAGTGTGCATGGGGCAGAGCACACACAACACTGATTGTGTAGAGTTCAGGGGACCTGCTTTCAGGAGTTAGCTTTCTTTTTCTACCATCTGGGTCCCAAGAATTAACCCCAGGATGTCAGGTTTGCTGACAAGTTCTCTTACACACTGAGTCACTTCACTGGCCTTCTATTCGTTACTATATAAATAATATTCCACTGGATAATTTAACTTTCCTACTCTTCAGTGTTGAAGTGTATAATGTTTCTAGTGTTTTTAGCAACCTTTTAGATCAATAAATTCAATAAAAATGATCTTCCTAGACAATATGAGTAAGGCATGGTTACTGCTTTCTGGTTCCTTTTAAACTCTCCTAAGATAACCAATCATTGTGCGTGTGTGTGTGTGTGTGTGTATGTGTGTGTATATGTATGGGTATGTATGTGTGTTCTTTGAGAACTGAATGCAGTGTGTTTTAATCATTTTCCTCACCCTCTGTGTAGCAAGACTATCTCTGTGCCTCCAGCTCCCAAATAATGACACGGAGACTTATTAATTAGGAAAGCTTGGCCTTGGTTCAGGCTTGTCCCACTGGCTCTTATAACTTAAATTAACTCATTTATTTTAATCTACGTTCTGTCGCATGGCTCGTTACCTCATCTCCCCTTACTGCGCATGCTGCTTTCTCTGTGTCTGGCTGGTAACCCTGCCTTTCTTCCTCTCTGAGGCCTCCCTGTCACCAGAAATCCTGCCTAACCTCCTTCTGCCTAGCTGACGGCCATTCAGCTCTTTATTAAACCAATCACAGTGATGCATCTTTGCACGGTGTAAAGGAATATTCTACAACACTCCTAGCTTCTCCTAGATCCAGCCCATCCCCTCTCCATCCAGCTCTGTGTCCTTTTTTGTTCTTAACTTGTCAAATTGAATTTGTTCCGCCATAATGTTTTAAGACATGTGTCCTTCCACTGGAGCATGGTCAACTGGTCAGGGGCTACATTCTTACAGAAAATTAGCTCTTTGACGCCTAGAAACTATCCTTTATCAATAGCTCCTCCAGGCCTTCATGCCCAGCACCCTTTCCATGCTGGGATTTGGTCAGACATGAGCGTGCTATCAAACCCATCCTGAGTTCTTATTGCAGCTGTCGTCCTCTGTCCAGGAGACACTGGTTCCTTGTGGTCACCTACCATTTTTTTTCTTTTTTTCTTTATTGTTAAAAGAAAACTTTACACTTCCTCCCCTTGTCCGGCCCTCCCACTCCCTTGCCATCCCTCCTCCCTTCCCCTGCTTCCTTAAGAGAGGGCAGGGTACCCTGCCCTGTGGGAAGCCCAAGGCCCTCCCCCCTCCATCCCGGCCTAAAAAGCTGTGCATCCATATAGACTAGGTTCCCAAAAAGCCAATACATGCAGAAGAGATAGGTCCC
>JAQHUG010000011.1:9119967-9135219 GCA_028555095.1 Dicrostonyx torquatus
AGGCTTGTGAGCTATAAGCTTAATGTCCTTTGTTTATGGCTAGGGTCCACTAATGAGTGAGTACATACCATAATAATCTTTTTGGGTTTGGGATATCTCACTAAGGACAGTGTTTTCTATTTCGATCCATTTGCATGCAAAATTCAAGATGTCATTGTTCCATTTACAACTGAGCATTCCAGCGTCTCTTTTTCTTTGCTTTTTCATCTCTGTGTTAATAGCTATGTCCTGCAAATAGAAGCTTCTCCAATGAGTATTGAGAGATGAATTAATCTATGGGTATAACAACAAGTAATTAAGAGTCAATTTTAAACCATGTCATTTTGCGGCAAAATAATAGTAAGTTCTCCCTCAGGGCTTACGACCTGTCTAGCCATAGGTTCTTGGCCCGTGCCTCCTATGGGTGTCATCTTGTGGTTGAGACTTAAATCCAATCAGAAAGTTGTTGTCTACACCTGTGATATTTGAGCCACCATTGCACCAGTAGACATGTCTTGCCAAGCCAGTCAATCATCGTATTTTACAGGCTGACAATATTACAAAGGATAAGACTGATGGTTACAATTCTCTTCCAATACTGTACACAGCACTAAATCTAGCCAATAGGGATAAAGTTCCCAGGTGACTACACACTTGATTTCTTCATGGTCTCTAGCTAACATATGCAGTCTCTGAAGCAATAGTACAGTCATGGAGGGCAACCCAAACCATGGTAATAGCCTGTAATGTTGGGTCAGGGTCTATGGACCTCACTAATCAGGAACTCTAAGAGACATAATCCATGTCTGACACTGTGGTTTTCGTTTGTTCCCCTGTGGTGTCTAGTTAGGGGCCTTGTCACCCTGTTACAGATCAGCTCCATGTTTCACGTTTTATGTCTGAATGTCACCCTGAGTGGGATGCAGGTGTACAGTAGTTGATCAGATCATTCTTTAACAACCTCTCTCTCAGTCTGTTTTTCCAAACTCTCAAAGGAGTTTCGGAAAGAGAGACCTTTGTCTCATTTTCCTTTGTGTCTTTAAAGCTTGGGACGATGTGTGTCCTAAGTAGGTATACATAAATATTTGTTTAGTCATTAAGTCATACCTGCTTCTATGATCAGAATTTGGTTGAACTGACAGTAACAAATACATATTTAAGTAACCAAAGTGCAAAGATGAAAGAACCGTTATTTTTAAGACTAGAGATACACTTGTTCTCTCTTTTTATAGAACAAGTTAGTTTTACAAATAACTTACAACCACTAAACGGAATCTTCCTTGGCAGGATACCATATAGGTAAACACTTAACATTTTAAAGTAGGCCTTTGGCCTAACATTTATTCTTTCCTTTAGAAAATAAACTATGCATGCCTGAGTTGCTGCATACTGACTTTCTATTTTACTGCAGTGATGTGTATAATTGTGAGAAACTTAACATGAAAAGCTGTCCTCTGCTTTCTGATTTTGGCTGTGTGGAGACAAGCTTACCAAAACTTAACCCTATTTAAGACAATATTATATAATTAGCTCCAATCATAAAGAAAAAGAAAGGAAGAAAGGAAGAGAGAGAGAGAGAGAGAGAGAGAGAGAGAGAGAGAGAGAGAGAAGCAAAAAGAGCAAGGAAGAGAGAAAGGAATGCAGCAAGGAGAAAAGGAACCCATGTTCATTTGGGATTGTGGTAGAGGGGCTGGGTAGATGACTCAGCAGATAAGAGTACCTGCTGCTCTTGCAGAGGACCTGAGTTCAGTTGCCAGCAGCCATGTTGGGCATGGCATGAACGCCTCTGATGGGCTCCAGGGAGCCCAGTATCCTTTTCTGGTCCCTGCAGACACCTGCACTCATATACAGAGACACATGCGTGTTCACATAGTTACAAATAAAATGAATAAAATAACAAACTCCTATTTTCCAAAAGAGTTCCTTTGGAATTATGAAAAACTAACTTCACTATGTAAGGGGCTAGCATTAGTCAAATACTTGCCAGACATTACTGTTTATGCTTTCAATATTGTCCCGCGTTGTTTTCCACCTTGATGACGTTATTATTAAGATAAATACACTCCTCGCTATTCTGAGGTTTGGGGGTTGTTTTATTACTGTACATTAAATATTGCTACGGTACTGAGTACAAGTAATTCTTCATTGAGTATGATTATGAATCTTATTAGGGATTATTAGAAACGCTTTTCTCTTCACTTTCCACCATAGCAAGGTTCCTATGTTCGGAGAATCTTCTCTGGTTAATTGTAAATCAGCGGTAGATAAGAAGGCCAAGTCTTTGCAATTTACAAGTTTTAGTCACATCCTAAATTTGTGAGTATGAGCCATTGGCTCTGTCTTTACAGAAAACTAGAACTTCCTCTTTTAAAAAACAAACCAGAATTAAGATTCTTCTGCCAGTGATTTATCGCCTTGTAACATCAATCAACGGGACTCTAGTCTTGTTTTCTGAGAAAAAGTTGTTTGGCAGATGGTGAGTGAGTGACTCATGCGACTTCCATGACTCAAGTTTTATTTGTTCTTTTGAAATGTTTTTTATAATGAGTAGTATTCTTCACGAATAAAATTTACTTGCTTTTTAAAGAAAAACGGCCTTGATTTCAGGTAGCCATGAGACTTTCAACAAGGTAAACTAATATTAGGTAAATAATAGTTTCTTCCTAAAGGCATTAACTTTTGAAGTTTTGTTGATTTATTCTATAAGAGTTTTATTTTTTTTATATAAGGCAACCCAGATCACTGCAACTTCTCCCACACTCCTCTCTTCATCCCCTAACCAACATTGGTATCTTCTTTCCTGTTGTTCTCTTTAATACCTCGCTGAGTCTAATTAGAGCTATCCAAATGCACATGGGTGTGGAGCCATGTATCACAGCATAGACAACCTATGAGTACCGCACTTCTGAGGAAACTGTCCTTCCTCGGAAACTGCCAACTGCCAAAAGCTCTGAGATAGGGGTGGGACTTTATGAGCCCCTCCTCATCCACACTGGAAGGTTGAATGGTTTCATCTTGTGCTGGTCTTATGCCGGGAGCCAGATTATTGGGAGTTTGTATCTTGTCCCAAGACCTGCTTTGCGGTGTTCTCCCAACATCTGGCTGTTACAGTCTTTCCACCCTCTCTTCCACAGTAATACCCTGAGTCATGGGGGAAGGAATAATATATGATAGGTTTTTGTACCCCTAATATTAGGTTTCTCCACTGACGCAGTAGAATACCCTGTAGACATAGTCTTGAGCTTTGCGGGGAGGAGCCTGAATTTGTGGTTCTCTTTCTGAGGGGATGGCATCTGGAGAGGGAGGAGTCGGGCCGAGGTGGAGTTTCCAGATGAACAATATATACATGTTCCATCGATGGCTGAGCACTCACATGCTTTCTGCATACTGACTGTGAGTCTCTATAATATCTGTTTTCCATTACAGTAAGAGGCTTCTCGGCAGAGGAGCAAGAACTATACCGGTCTACAGACAAGGACTTAGGAGGTGGTTTGATATCACAGGAATAAGTTCTATAAGGGATTTGCAAATTGGGAGGACTTTGAATGTTGAATGATACTTAAAAACACTAGTTTCAGATCTGGGCTTCCAAAAGTATGATTCACAAGGACCGCAGTAAAATGCCTATGTGTAAGACTCAGCTTCAGCTCCACAAATGACATTAACTGCCTCGTAGGGTGATATAATGGTAAGGTCATATCAATATATGTGAGCATTGAAGGGTTCTTGTTGGTAAGGAATGATGGAACAAGAATTCAGCAAAAGAGCAATGCTTTTTATCAGTACCATTGCTCCTTCCAAATAATGCCTGTAGATTTATGTTGTTTGCTTTATCATTTAAGTTCCTGTCACAAATACCTGCATCTACAGTTGCTCTTCAAAACAAACTAGGGTGAGAATTTACCTAGGAGATGTTTTAGAACAAGTAGAAAAGTCAAAAAGTGAGTCAAGAGAAGAATAAAGATTAAAAAAAAAAAAACTTCAGAATCCAGCTGATTATCCACATGGACAACAGAGGTCCTATCCTGAAGTGCCCTGAGGTAGAGTAGAACTTTCCTCGATGTTCTCCAGGCAGTGCGTGTCCTGTCACTCCATCTCAGTCACTGATGGAAAGCACCCAGCATGGTTCAGTATTTGAGGCATTCTAACCATCTTAGTGTCTGTTCGGTACCCTGTGATGTTTCTAGAGCATCAGCTGCCTGGTAAAGTGTGTCTCAAGATGTGTCCCCATCAGTAAGTGGTTCACCCATGTATTAACCTTGCAGATCTCCCCCTTTTGATATCGCATTGATTGAGTGGACTGAGAGCATGGAACCCAGTCACTTCAAGTTCTCCTACACCACTACCTTACTGTGTCCCAAAGTACTGAGCATCTTGCAGGTCCAAGTACAGCCTGAAGGTGGAAAGTCCTTGACATTGCCCTGGGGTTCCATTAACAATGAGCCAAAACAGAGTCTCTGGAATGGAATCTCTGCTGTAAATGGACGTTAGAGGTTTTTTCCTAAAACATAATGTTGGAAATGCAAGGCTAAGCGCATGAGAAGATCTTGAAGACACTAACTGAAGCACACGTGAGCTTACTTAATCTGCAAACCCCGCTGTATGTATCATCAGCTCTCATATATGCAAGTGTCATCTTGATAATTCAAACCGTGGGAGCTGCTGTGGCATGGATTTGGTCTGCACCTGCAAAATCCATGTGAAAATTCAGCCCTCATTTAACAGTGTTGGCCAGGCTAAAAGACATTTAAGTGGTGGTTAAGCTGTTTAAGATAGATTAATGACATTCCCTCAAGACGGAGTTAATTATCATAATGGTGAGTGAGTTGTCCTAGCTATGTTAGGGCTGGAGCAGTTCTCCATGGCAAAGGGTGGTGAAGTGAGTCTGCTGCCTCCCTGGGGGTGGGGGTGGGGGACAGTTTTGTCCTCACTGACTGTGTTCTACTTTTTCTGCTTCTGCTTTTCTGCCAGAAGATAAAGTGTCATGAGGCCCTTACTGGATGCCACCGTATGGTCTTGGTCTTGGACTTCCAGCCTTCGTTCCTTGAACTATGAACCTCTATTCTTCCTAAATCATCCGGTCTTGTGTATTCTGTTGCAACGGAAAAATCGACTCTGATAATGATGCACTGAAATCAAGTAGCTGAAAGGGATTTCCCACTCTTTCATAGGAATATTGTCCTTCAAACTCTTCCTATCAGAACAGTGTTACCAGAAAGTTTAACAAGAACACCTCCTAATTGAGGTTCTGTGGCTTGTATTTCCTAAGCATGCTTGATCATCATTTGGGTAGAGAAAGCACTAGGGTGATCTAATTGAAAGGCAAGTTATGGATGAAAGCCAGAAATCTTAACCAGCTAGTTCCCCCATCTTATACCTTAAGAGCCCTTGCTCTTCTTCCCTTGCTCATTCACATGCAAAGTGCAAATCCTCCGGGAATAATTATCACCTCCTTTTATTTATAGAAAACCTGCAACTTTGTGAATGGGGGAGCTGCATCTGCTCTGCCAGTTTTCTATACATATAATACTAATTATTGCTAAGACCACTGGCGACATTTTGAAAATAGCTATTGGTAATTACCAGGGGCGTCATTCACATGCTGCAAATGCAGAGGAAACTATAGGATAAAAAAAAAAAAACTATAATCAGGATGTCTTTGCTGTATTCAACCCATAATTTCTAATGTCAGAATTCTATATTCACGTGGTTCCCGATAGCATTCGTTTTGGCAAACCGCATACATTAAGAACTAGTGTGCCTGAATAAATAAGCGAAGGCACGCGGTGACTAACTTCAGGCTATTTCCTCTATTTAAGGAGTAGTACTCAAGCTAAACTATGAGTTGGTGCTTTTGGAATGTAAATAGAACCTTCTCTAAAACATTTGAAGGCTTCAGAAGCCCGCATACCACCTTTCAAGCTAGAATCCTGGATTTTCTTGTTGATCTCACTGTTACTATAAGGACAGGAACTTAGACACCTTAGCTCTCCTGTCCTTACTCAGGCTAGTTTCTGGGGTTTTGGTGAAAGCAAAATGTGAGCTCGCTCGCTTATCATTTCTAATGAAGAAGACCAAGTAAATGCTCGCATTAAAATTTGCTGCATGAACGTTCATATTAATGTTTCCCTCACTGGGAAATGGCTCAGTCAGTGACAGGCTTGTCACATAAACACGAAGCCCTGAGTTCTTTCCACACCTGCATAAGAAGCCAGACACAGTGGTGCGAGTCAGTAGTCCCAGCACTGGGGAGGTAAGGCTGGTGGATCCCTGGAGATTGCTGGCCGGGATTTCTGATCTAAATCAGTAACTCCAGGTTCAGTGAGAGACTGTGTTTCAAAAAAAAAAAAAAAAACAAGGTGGGGAGTGAATGAGGAGGACACTAAACACCAACCTCTGGTCTCTCAGACACACTGGCACACACACACACACACAAATACACAGAGACTGGCACACACACTTGTAATAGCATTGACTGAATGCGTACAAAAGGAATCTTCACTGAAGATCTAGCTCTTATTCAGACTCTGTGATCTCTTACTAAAACTAATGGGCTCATGCAGACTGCCGCCTGGTATCGGTCATCTCTGCATGGAACCTTCCACTCAGTTATTAATCAGCCTTGTATGTTTTTGCTCTCTCCTCTGCGTCATTCATTCACCAAAGGAGTTCCAGTGTATTCTCTGCCGGGAACAGCTCCTCTTACAGAGAATGGAGCGGGGGGGGGGGGGGGGGGGGGGGNGGCAAGTTAATGAATCCAAATGTGTCAGGGGCGGTTATTCGTTTGTTCAGGCCTCAAGATTCCAAGTGAATTATGGGTAAAATAGCCATAATTAAAATACAACAAACTCTGAATGACCGCAGCTCTCTCATGATGTAACTTGTTCATCAGGATGGTGTAGAGGCATTGGCAGTGTCCGTGTGGCATCCTGATTCACCAAAGAGAAACTCTGTCTACCACTGGTGCTTGTAGTACCACATAGTCTAACATGTAGCCAATGTCTGCTATGTGCCAAATACTATGGCAGTAATACTAAGATCTAGTAACTAAAACACCTTTGCATGGGCTATGATGAGAAAAGGGGACTGACTGGACAGTAGTCTACCATTATGTAAACTACATAGAAGTAGGAATCAGATTCTCCAGAAACAGGGACACTTTATCTTCATCTGTGTTTAAGAACATGCTTTCTGAAATAACCGTGACAGTGACCTTAGTCCAGGCTAGTGACTGACTTTGTTGTTTTGAAATATGAAATTTAGCCCTCAGAACTTTTATTTACTATTCTTGTTTTTTAAATATTTGAGGGCCTTGGTATGAATGTACAATACAAAATCATAGCTAACTTACATAGAGGACTTGCTATATACTATGCATTATATATATTATGTTTTATATATATAATTATATAATGCTATATACTGTGCATTATTAAAAACATTTAATGCTTATGAAATTATTTCATCTCTGTGTTATCTCCCTGGGTAGGAAATACTAATGCCCATTTTATAGATGTGAAAACTGAAGAGCAACAAAGTCAATAAGACCTAGCCTAACTAAGGTCGCCATGTTTATGGAAGCCTCCCACTCCTTAGACTAACTGCATATCACAGCACTGCTGACCATTCATTGCCTTTTACTGTGTTCAGTGATGAGGCAGCAGAGATGTTGGACTACAGAGATGGAAAGGGGGTGTGGCTCAGTGGATAGAGTGCCACGCAAGCTTGAGGATCTCAGTTTGACTCCTCAGACTGTAGGTAAAAGTAGGCAGTAGCTACCTGGAGGCCTCACTCTTCTGTAACTCCATGGGGAGATGGGAGGCTGGAACAGAAGAATTCCCAGAAGGTGTGGCCCGGCTTACCTGGCATAAGGAGAGGTGGACAACAATAAGACAGACCCTGGCTCAAACAACGTGAAAAGACTGATGCATGTTTGTGTCTTTAGACCTGAACATGTGTACAGAGAGAGAGAGAGAGACATAGAGACAGAGACAGAGAGTCATAAAGACAGAGACAGGGAGACAGAGGTTAGAGGAGCAATGCAACCTCTTAGTCCTACTAGAGGTGTTTCCTATTTTTCTGGACATGAGATGGGTTCATAAACATCTTCCCATCTAATGCTCACAGAAGTCTTAGAGAAAAGAACACAATGCATGGACTCATGGCACGTCACATGGATTAACGGGTGCTTAGAAATCAAAAGATTTCCACTAGTTCTCCCAGTTATATTTGTTTTGGTTTGGTTTGGTTTGGTTTGGTGTTTCGAGACAGGGTTTCTCTGTAGCTGTGGGCCTGTCCTGGAACTAGCTCTTGTAGATCAGGCTGGCCTCGAATTCACAGAGATCCGCCTGCCTCTGCCTCCCGAGTGCTGGGATTAAAGGTGTGTGCCACCACCGCCGGGCCAGTTCTCCCAGTTTTGAACTGTTGACAAAGACATCAACTTTGCCAAGTCCTCTGCTGTTGATAGCCCACAACTGTGCTTCCTTTGTAAGTGACATTTCTGTATGTATTTTGAGAAACAACACTAAACCAGAAATATTACCTGTGATGCAATTTAGGGGAACATGTAACAGAATCTGTTATCGCATCACAGACTAGGGACATAGTGTTTGCTATCCGAGCTCTTCAAGATAGTGAAGCCAGTTGTGCTGGGCATCTCAGGCATTAATTGATGCATGTTTTTAGGTGTCTGCATTTGTATCAGATTCTGATATAGTGTTTTATCCCGGGCTTGTCAGAGTGTAACCTGTCAAACAGATCATTGTCTGAGCACAATGAAAACTGACGTCAATAATGTGAATGGTTCTGACGGTCGGGTCTAATCACGGCTCACCACACCCACTGGCAGTCCTCCTTAAAACCGCAAGAAGACAATGGAGTGGCTTGTGTGGAGAGAATATTTAAAAATAAACTGCCAGTTCTTGCCAAGATGTGGCAAGAGACAGAATCCTGATACAAAGCTAATGGATAAAAATACCTAGGCTTATGTAAGTGGACGTATTTCATTCTTGTTTTGTTCAGAGGGAACTTTTTTGCTTTTTTTTTTCTCCATGCATCCAATAGTTTTGCCTTTTTTCTGATTACTACGTAGAAGCCACTATTTTCAGTGAAAAAAACTTTGAGTATATAAACCAGGAGCCATACATGGGTGAATTTGAATTTTATCTGCTAATTGTTACTATAACCTATGAGAACAAAAATATTGGTTTTAATTTTACTCTTGGGATTAAATGAGATGCTGTAGTTCTTTATACAGTCGTTCATTCATATTTTCTTTGTATTAGGGTCTGTTCTAAAACACACTAGCATAAAACATACTAGCAAACAAAATTGGCCTTGTCCACAGATCATCCACTTAAATAAGTCCTAGACATAAGAACGCTCCTATCATAATTCATGATACCACTGTTGTTTTTGTCCATTTCTCCCCATCATTTCTTCTGAAGATATTGGTTCATAGTCATATATGGCATGTGGGGTTATAATCCAGATGCACTGATACGAGCCGCGATCTATGGTCCTTGGTAAACGTTCTGAAAACAAAAGTGGCAGTTGAAAGTGTGTTTAAGACAAGTCCCACTGCACCAAGTGAGTGCTTATTCATCTATATTTGCAGATGTCTGAGGTGGGAGGAGCAAAAATCACCGACAAATGAACCACACAATGATGCAATCAATCCTAACGCCTGATTAGCCTGCCCCTCCACATGAGCTAAAAGTAACCTACTTGAAGAAAATGATAATTAGTCAATAATTGTTATCAATTTAGCACACTTACTTCTTTATGTGAATAGGAATTGGGCTATTTCTAGGAATCTGTGACTCTATTGCAAACTCAAATGTGTTCATTTACACACTGCTTGGAGAAAGGAAGAAAAAGAAATGGGATTCTGTGGATGTTACAAAGAAATAAAAGCTAGAATTCCACAGCTACTTGCAGATATGAAGAAGAGAAAATTATTTAAAACTCATGAAAATACCAAGTGTCCTGGGCTTTGTTCTATGGTAAGTTTGTTTCTGTTTCTACAAAAAATACAAAGGCAAGCATAAGAATTCTGTCATTTTAGTATTGCATGCATGGTTGAAGCTGTTTTACTGAAAACAGATGAGGAAATTTACAAGCTTAATTCCAATGCAAAGACCTGAGACAGATCTGCTGTCGATCTAGAAATGATAAGCAAAGCATTAAAAACAGCATCTGTAATAATGGCTCGCTCATATTAACTGAATTAAAATGTGATGAATATGGTAATCCTAAAGCCAGCGTTAAGTGATGCAATTAACTTGACTACATAATTAGGATTAAGGAAAACATCACAAAACTAGAATCAATTTTATGTTGACTGATTAGAGTGTGTTTTAGCTAGATGTAAACCCAGAAACTAAGGCAAGTAAAAGAAGTAGGACCAAAGCAAGGGATCAAAAAATGGTCAGGGGTGACGAGGAAACCTGGGAGATGACAGTTCAGTAGCTGGCTTAGTAAGCAATAGATCTGGTTTGAGCAGGGGAGTGGCACTCCTGAGTTAGTGGGTCCATGGATAATTCATTAATGAAATACTGTGTTGATTGATTTTATATTACTATACTTATATATACTTTATATTATACTATAGTATAATCCTTAGAGTCATTTAATAAAAGATCAAAAGAGGATAAATAATTGGAAACAAAATACAATAACTAAATCCACGATAAATAAAAGTACCAAAACTGGAAACTGGGGTCCTGGCTCAGTGGGTAAGAGTACTTGCTTTGAAAACCTGCATTCATTCATTCATTCTTCATTCAAATCTGCAGCCCTCGTGTAAAAGCTGGGCATAACTACTCTTGCCAAAATCCTAAGACTAAGGGATGAAGACAGGTGGATCCCTGAAGACTTCAGATTCAATGAGAGTCCCCTCCTTGAAAAAGAAAGTAGAAAGGAGTAGAGGAAACCACCCATCATCCCCCTCTGGCTTCTTCACGCTTACATATATTCGCACGCACGCGCGCACACACACACACATACTCTCTCTCTCTCTCTCTCTCTCTCTCTCTCTCTCTCTCTCTCTCTCTCTCACACACACACACACACACACACACACACACTTTTTAAGTACTGGAAGGCAATGAAATCATAGTCTGTGCTGGCTAGTTTTATGTCAACTTAATACAAGCTAGTCATCAGAGAGAAGGAAGAGCCTCAATTGAGGAGATGCTTCTATAAGATTAGGCAAGCCTGTAGGCATTTTCTTAGTTAATAAAATTTACGTGTGAGAGTCCAGCTATCTTTGAGTGAAGCCACCCCTGGGCTGGTGATCTTGGGTTCTATAAAAAAAAAAAAAGTAGGCTGAGAAAGTAATGAGGAGCAAGAGAGTAAGCAAGAGGGAAGCAAGCCAGTAAGCAGCACCCCTTCGTGGCCTCTGCATCAGCCTCTGCCTCCAGGTTCCTGTCCTGCGTTTACTGACTTCTTCCATGGGTGAGCAGTGATGTGGGAGTGTAAGCCTTTCTTCCCCAGTTAGCTTTGGTCATGGTTTCATCAGAGCAATAGAAATAGCCTAACTAAGACCTAGTCCACAGCATGCTCACCTGTATTTGCACAGTGGAAAGTCCTTTGCTCCAGGATGTACACCACCACTACCCTGTCCCCCACTGGCTTTCAGGCCTTCAGAATCAGATTTGAGCTGTTGTCCTAGGCTTCTAGATTACAAATGGCAGATTATGGGACTCAACCTCCATAATCTTTTTCTTTTTTTCTTTTTTTTTTTTTTTTGGTTTTTCGAGACAGGGTTTCTCTGTAGCTTTGGAGCCTGCGCTGGAACTAGCTCTTGTAGACCAGGCTGGTCTCGAACTCACAAAGATCTGCCTGTCTCTGCCTCCCTAGTGCTGGGATTAAAGGTGTGCGCCACCACCACCCGGCAACCTCCATGATCTTATTAGCCATTTTTTTTTTTACAATAAATTTCATTTGGTATGTAACTCGTTGGTTCTGTTTGAAAGTTTCACATCAAAACTAGCCAAGAAATTGAGTGACTCTATTTTATTCTTCCCTCAATCCTTCCAGTAACCTCAGAATATAATAAGCCTAATATACACGGGCTGTTCATTTACTACCACAGACCCAGACAACCTTACAGATATACTTACGTGTACCAAATATGTACATCCTTAATACAAATCTTGTACAATGATAGACATTTCTTTAAAAGTAAATGTATGAGTCTTCTCTTTAAAATACTCATGTTATGGCCTACCCGGCAATGAGACCCCACGGTTTGGACAAGTCTTCTAGAGATATCTGCTCCTTGTTATCATTATATATTTGTAACTATAAACCCTTGACATCCAAAGTATTCATATGATTGATAAACATTCTTCTGTACAATGAAACCATATACATATAAGTAACAAAAAAAACAGATTGAACAGGTTGTACTTATACAATAGGCATATGTGTGTGTACGTATTTGTTAAACAATGAAATTTAAAGAAAAAGAGGTTCAAAATTTGTGAGGGAACAGGATGAGGCATGCATGGAGGGCGGAGATCAAAGAAAGGGAAAGTATATTAAAATATGGAAATGAAAGCTCTGTTCTCTTCAGCTACACCTAAAATCAAATGATATTACAATGTAACTTTAAAAAATCCATATGTATGTGTATGTATGTGTAGTTCATGATAATCTCCATCAATGACACCAGTCTCCATGAATGTTTTTTATGACAAATACGCTCTAATTTGTATGTGTTGTCAAAACCTAACATTCTATCCCTTTTGTGTACATACAGATGCCTTTCTTTTCTGATTCCCCTGCTTTGACTCATTTCACACAGTCACCATAAAATTACAGAAACAATTTGTTTTGTAAATCTTAAATCTTACATGCTCTTAAAGGCTACACAGCAGCATTGTGCCATCAGAAGTTAACACATGCAATACACTTTCTGGAATTCACATCTTAAGTTGTCACTTTTAAAGTCCTTATGTAATTTTCTATAACACTTAAGGATATTTAATTTCACTGACAAACTATAATCATAAGAAATGCCTGAGTTCAAAGGTCACTTATCAACTTCCATTTTTATCACAGTGAAACAAACTGTAAAGCGCTGACACGGAAGAGAACTTTTAAAGTAATTGAAAAGACTTCCATCACCTTCTTTTTTTAATTTTATGATGACAGTGACAATGTTTCTTAGTGTTTCGCCTGCATGTAACCTCGCTGAGGGAGTCAGAAGTCCTGGAACTGGAGTTACAGACAGGTGTGAGCTGCCAAATGGGTGTTGAGAACTGAAGGAGGGTCCTCTGGAAGAGCAACCAGTTCTCTTGACCACTGAGCCATATCTCCAACCTCCCCACCAATCTTCTTATCCACAACCAATCAAATTATGGAGAGACTTCTCCCCAGCCTGATGGTACCACAAGAGAAATGGCTGATGCGATTGACAAATTTCTCAGGTGTGTTTGTCAAGCTTCATAAAAGTAGAAAACATCCTTTAGTGTGTTCTTGTCCATTCATTGTCCACACTGTTCCCAGTGTGGATGGTTTGATGTTATTCTCTGGTGTCCAGGATGTTCCTTCTGTCATTTTAAACATGGCTGTTGATCTATCTTTTTTTTTTCACCCTTCTCTATGTTCCTCTTTTTTTTTTTCTGTCTAAATTATTCTGTGCAGTTTGGGAGAGTTATTATAACTCAAGATTGTTTTGATTTTTTTCTCATTTTACTTACATTGTTTTATAATTTTTTTCTACTAATTTTGGCTCTCTATTGACCCAGAGTTCAAGTTACCATTGTAGTGATGCGGGTTATTTCCTATTGTTGACAAAGTACAAACAATGCTTGAAATGTTCCCCTCATGTTGGCCCTTTTATGTTTTGTTTGTTGCTTTGTTTTGTTCCTTTGGGTGCTACAACATGGGTGGAAAGATACATCTATAAAGTGATTTTTCCCTCTTAGGATCCTACAGGGAGAATAATCGACTGTCCTTAGGACTTCAAACCCTGTAGACTGTCTACCCCTGCCAGCTTTGATACTGCATCCATTGAGAAGTTTTCCCTTTGCTGTGGAGCAATCTTTGTAAAGTGTAAATATGTGGTGATCTCCTTGTTAATAAAGAGCTGATTGGCTGGTAGCTAGGCAGAATTTTTGAAGCAGCGAGAATGCTGGGAAGAAGAAGGGCAGAGTCTCAGGTTCCACCGTGAAATGCAGAACTAGCAGGATGGGAAGTGTGTCCATGAGGTAAATGAGCCTCGGGGCAACACATAGAGGAATAGAAATGGGTTAATTTAAAAAGTAAGAGGTAGCTAGTAACAAGCCCGAGCTATCAACTGAGTGTTTATAATTAATATTAAGCCTCTTTGTGGTTATCGTGGAGCGGGCTGATGGGACAGCAAAGTCTGCCTACATCATTTTCTGCCTCTGACTCCATTGCTTTTGCTATGGCTTTCTCGTGTGCTACAGCCCATGCGCCAGTGTGGCTGTATGCATCAGCCTTAGCTTCCCTTTTTAAAGAATGATACTTTGGAGTCAGAGGCAAAATAGATGCAGATGGAATCCCATCATGGATCTGGGAGGGACTATGAGGTCCCACCTCTCCCTGAGGGAAAACTGACAGTGACTGGTTCATAGAGGAGGAGATGCTGTTTTCTTCAGTGACACAACCACTGATAAGTTGCCCTTACACCCAAATTAATTAATTAATTAATGTACTGATTGTAATTAAAACTGAATAGGTCATAGCATAGCCAGCATTTATTTTCAGTGCCTGAAATAATTCATCTCAGTGGATACTTACTTGATTATGATGATGTCAACCAATCAGCCATTTGGAATTAATGTTTACAATCTTAGAAGAGGGTTCATAAACTCCTCCCCTCAAGGCTCAGAGATCTATGCAGAAGAGGAGGCAGAAAGATTGTAAGAGCCTGAGGTGAGGGAGGACTCCAAGGTAATAGCAGTGTCTTGCGGACACAACTGTATTGATACACATATGAACACAAAGACACTTGGTAGCATGAACAAGACCTGCATGGATTCAAGCCAGATATGGTCTCAGCATTGATAGGGGAAGTAGACGTAGAATCCCACTCCAACCAAGAAGCTTCTTGGAGATGACACCCATTGGCAAAAGGAAAATTAGTTTTTTGAAAGGAGTGTCACTGGGTATAATAACCACAGTCCAGGAGTAGTTGGCCTACACAAAAGGAACACCATGGTTTTTGTGGTGGATTTTTTGTTTCATTTGGGTTTGTTTTGACATTTTATTTTTGTCTTATTGGTTATTCATTGGTTT
>JAQHUG010000011.1:9135484-9169096 GCA_028555095.1 Dicrostonyx torquatus
CTCTCTCTCTCTCTCTCTCTCTCTCTCTCTCTCTCTCTCTCTCTCTCTCTCTCTCTCTCTCTCTCGTTGTTAACCCTCTTTGTTTAAGGCCCTGTGTGGCTTAAATGAACTCTCAAGTGTCGGTTCTAAAGGAAATATGCTGTGGAGATCAACAATTAGCAGTATAATGTGCTCCGGGGACTGCTCACTGTTGGCTGCTGTTGTATTAGCTGTAGGTGTTAAAACATTGAACGTGACATAGATTGAACTACTTTAATCAGACCGTCGAAGAAATATTCCTCCATTTGATAGATTTATTCACAGAGTATGGAAGGGTGCTTCTTTATTCTGTCTCTGTGACAAGAGTCATTTCTCTTAGAAGGAAATATCCTTGGAATGATGAAGATTCCCGAGGATGCCTTCTTTCCACAAGCCCAAAGCTTTCCTTCTGAACTGGCTTCGTAATAAACTTGGTCCCAGTGGTGACCAGATCTCCATTAAACACCTAACTCCATTCTTAGAACCCCACAAACTGTTGTCATTTTTGCACTTGTAGAGAAATGAAAATCTACTTTCATGCATGGACAGAGTATAAGTGGTAATACAAGCCGGGAAGTGGCTGTGCACACCTTTAATACCAGGGCTCAGGAGGCAGAGGATAGCGGATCTCTCAGTCTGAGGCCAGCCTGGTCTACAGAGAGAGTTCCAGGACAGCCAGGGCTACACGAAGAAACCTGGTCTAAAAAACAAACAAACAAAACAAAACAAAAAGATATAATATAATAAAGTATGTCTTTATTGAGTCCTAGTTCCCAACCTTAATACCTACACCATCTCCGAAGCTCTCTGAATTTCCAGTTCCCTAACCTACGAAAGTGGAAATGAGCTCCTGCTTCATAGGCCTTTGTGGAAGTAGTTGAAGAAATTTAGCTGAAAACTCTTCATAAATATCCATTCTCTTCTTAAAGGTCCTCAAAGAAAAGGATTTATGTTCAAGAAATAAATGTCAGAGATCATCTGAAGTAGGGATGGCCCAATTTATGCAAACAGGCTACAACAGCTTGCTTCTGTAGTGGAACTATGTACCCGACCATAAGAAATGTGTAAAGAATGTAGTGTCTGTCTGGGAGGTGGCCCATGCCTTTAATTCCAGCACTAATGAGGCAGAGGCAGGCGACTGCCTGAATTTGAGCACAATCTTGTCTACAGAACAAATTCTAGGACAGCCAGGGTTACATGGAGAAATGCTGTCTCAAAACAAAACAACCAATAAACAAACAGACAAACAAATAAATAAATGCATTTTGTTAAAAGGGTTATGTGTACTTTAATTTTCAATTTCATACAATTTCCCCATAAACTGTTCTGATTTTTCAAACAATTTTATTTATATGTATGTGTGTTTGTGTATGTGGAGTGTGATGTGCAGTAATGTGTGCATGTGGGCATATGTGCCATGGTGTGTGTGTGTGTGTGTGTGTGTGTGTGTGTGTGAGAGAGAGAGAGAGAGAGAGAGAGAGAGAGAGAGAGAGAGAGAGAGAGAGAGGAGCCAGAGGATAACTGTGTGGACTAGCTTCTCCTTTCCACCTCTTAGTGGGTTTCGGGAATTGAACTCAGGTCTCCAGTCTTGCACAACAAACACTTCTCACCCACTGAATCATCTCTCTTCCAAAATACACGTTAAGTCTGTAGGAACGGATAAAAGCACAAGTGAGTCTAGGTTTGGCCCAGGAGCTGTAGTTGAAAAAAAACCCTGCTAAAGTATCAATAACAGAGTAATCAAAAGATTATCTAGCTAGGCAGGGTAGTATATGTCTCTCAGTTAAACACTCGGAGGCAAAGGTAGGAAGAGCCCTCTGAGATTGAGGCCAGCACAGTCTTCAAGTCCCATACAATTCAAAAGGAAAAAAACAAAACAAAACAGTTAAAGCCCTGACAGTGGGGTGGGTCAGCCTTGCTTCCTGTCTATCATCTACTTCCCTAAAAAGGCTTTGGTCCACCTCAGCACCTCTTTTCCATATCTCTTACAGCCTTCACACCCTGTACTCTTGTTTTAAGGGACTGTTGGTCAGTGTTCTCATAAAACTCAAACTCCAAGGTATGAGCAAAGGCGAGAAAGATGTTGAAGATGAAAAGCCTCCCTCCCACCTGGCTACTTACAGCCTATTCTCTTCCCCACCGATGGCTAGGATCCTCTATATGTAGTTATAGTAGAGTGATGGGTAAGTGTCGGGACAACACCTACACCCCTTGCCCTGTGTGGTCTTAGGATAACGTCACTTACAAATACCTAGCTTCCTCTGAACGAGCCAAGGACCTAGAAATGAAGAACCACGTCATGCAATCAATTTGGAGTTTCGCCAATAAATTATATACAGCAATAGAAGAGTGGGGATAAGATGTTGGAGCTATAGTTATATATTAGACAAAACATGCATTTTATGAAAAAATAGACACATTGAAACAAATTACTTGTCTTCCAGGACTTCTCAGCAAAATAATTCATAGGATGAGAATGTGTTGAACTTTTAAGTGACCTCAGAAGTATATGTTTTTACATTGCTATTTCCAAACCTTAGGACTAAAACCAGCATTCAGTTCTTTGCATATGACCAACTGAGCATATTCTCATTCAGCAGACTATGACAAAGCCTTCATTCTACAACAAAGGGTACTGTTTCATTTTATACTTTTTTTTTGTGTGTGTGTGGCTTTTCGACACAGGGTTTCTCTGCAGCTTTGGAGCCTGTCCTGGAACTAGCTCTTGTAGACCAGGCTGGTCTCGAACTCACAGAGATCCGCCTGCCTCTGCCTCCCGAGTGCTGGGATTAAAGGCGTGCGCCACCACCTCCCGGCTACTTTTATACTTTTAATTTAAGATCTGTGTGAAATGTGCTGGTTGTGGAGGAGCTGTAATGCCATGTGCCTTATAGTAATAAGACCTAAACCATTATTGTCCCAAGGAGAGGAAGGCACAGACACAGAGAATGGCAACATGATTCACTGAAGTAAGGGGTGGGGATGGGGAGGGTAAAACTGCATTTATTTTTAACAGAAACAATTTGAAAAGAAGTTATGGTTTATTAACCTATTTATTGGACCTGTTATTGTCAGCTGCTGTGTTGACCAGATGACCTGATGAAAGGGCTATAAGAAAGGGTGGAAACTGCTGGGGAGTAGCTAGGAATTCTGCAGCAGGGCCCGCCACGCACTTACTGCTTTTGAGGATGCTATGGGTTAAGTATGTTCGGTTATTGTATTCGCAGTCAAATTACATAGCATCTACTAAATTTAACTTTATAGTTTTTGAAGACCCAGGAAGGCAGATCTCTGACAATCCCCTCTGTGGAAAGTTATAAAAGTCAGGGTACCCAAGGCATGCAAAGACTGCCTCGAGCGGTCTGCACGTATAGGCTTATTGGTATGCTGCGCTAGGAATGAAGGCACGGAGCAAGCAGAATTTTCACCTACAAGATGACTTCTGACCTGTAGTTACCACTGACACAGGCTAGAAGGGAAGATGTGGGCGTGTCCACTTTTCAGATGGACGTAGAAAGATTGTCCCCGTCTCTTTCCAGCTAAGCACGGACATGTCTTACCTGTAGAGCTAACTGGACAAGAGGGCGTGTTCCTGCTTGCAAAGTCCTCTCGTCTGTCTCTTTCTACAGAAAGACTATAGAGCTGGGATTGTCTCCGAAACAAGTCAGAAATAGGGTGCAGGAGGGATCCACTCTCCGGCATATGGCAAGAAATGGCACATCTTTCTTGTAGAGGTGGCTTTCTGGTCTGTAGTCATCCCTGTAGCAAACCAGGAGGAAAGGGGCGGCCGTGAAGTGGTTCCTTTGACTTCCCTCTTATCAGAGGCCGTAGATACCTGGATCAGGAGTGGGAGGTGGAGGAAGGCTCAAGGAGTGCTGTTCTCTCTTCTTGCTGGCAGAGGCTTCCAACCTCATTCCAAAAGAGGTGGTAGGACTGGAATTATCAATGGAGCAAGCTGAGAAAGCAACGGGACAGCTGCTCCGCCAGTAAAGCAAAGGGGAGCAGAAGCTTTGCATCCTTCTAGGAGGGGAAGATTTCTAGTTGTAAATTATATCACTATAGCAAGCCACGGAAGATGACACAGAGAGCAGCAGCTTCTTTCTTAGGTACAGACAGGTCCTCTGGCTTCCCTCTGAGAGATTGCATCTATCTCAGGAGCAAGCCAAGCAAGGAGATGCAGAGCGTGCCATCCTCCTATTTGAATTGGCAGAGGACTCCAGCCTTTCCCCATGAGAAGATTATGAAGCTGGGTATGTCACTGGCTTAAGCCAAGGATGAAGGCATGGATGGTGCTATGCATCCTAGTTAGACTGGAGCAATCCATTTCTTACTGTTGCATAGGTGCTCAGCTACGGACTCAGTAGAATCTGGAAACGGGAATCTACTGGAAATGCTTGTGACTAGACCCTTCCTAGGGGATCCAGGGAAGTTGAGAAGACTATGGAAGGAAGCTATGACTGTAGGAATGGTTTCTCAATTCAAAACCTGCTTTTTAAGCTGCGTTTGCAGAAAACCCTCTGCTGCCCGGTCCCCAGTGCTTTAGTGCATGGAGTGAGCAACCAAGCCCTCCAGCAGGGACTTTAGAGCTGGACACTGTGTGACACAAGTCCTTCAGTGCTGTGAAGAAGCTGGAAGGCGGAATTATCTTTCTCAGTTGGAAGTGTTGTGTGCAGTGACTCAGTATCCCAGAGTCGTTTGTCTATCTTTGGACATCGCACCTTCTTCAGATGTGTGGGAATCTTGAAGTGGATTCTGGATCTTTCAGGAAGGATCAGATGTGTGTACAGGGGTTAGCTTAGTGTGTCTGTGTGAAGAGGACAGCCAGGAGCCTCCAGTTACCCCAGGTTGCTATGTCTAATTTGACCTTGTGTGATTTATATAATTAATCAGTGCAAAAATAAATGAATAAATTAAAAAAAAAAAGAAAAAGAAAAGAAAAGAAGAATAAAAAAGAAAAGAAAAAGAAAAAAAAAGTGTCTAAGTCACAAACAAAGGTATGTGACTTCAAGGAGGTTTTATTCATAGGAGAAAATGTGCAGTCAAAAGTTCAAAAGAGAAAATTTAAAATTTTATAACACGTCAACTAAATATGTGAAGCAACACAAAACTTAAAATTAAGCTTATTCAATAAGTATATTGTCAAAGTGGAAATGAGCTTAATTTATTTGCCCTAAGGATTATATGGTTTGCTATTTGTTACGGTTTTAAATTAGCATACAATTAATAGGTTTTGTTATGACATTTTCATACATGGGTGTCATCATACTCTGTTCCAATCCAGCCCTCTTTACCAGCTCAGCATGCCCCTGCCTCCCTCTGACTGTTTCCCTTCCATATAGTCTCCCTTTCATTTATGTCACATGGATTCCACCACTTTCTCTTCCCAGTTCTCACCTTCAGATCTTTCTCCTTCTGATGATCCTAATTCTAGTACCAGAACCTGCATATTCACACAGACACACACCGATAAATAGACACATACAGATACACAGACAGACATACACATATCTTACCCATTCACCTGTTGATTGACAGATAAGCTGTTTCATTTTCACTCTTCTGAATGGTGCAGGTGTGAATGCGATGTACAAGTCAGAGAGGGAATGCTTATTAGGGGGACATAAAAGCCATCTGAGTTGTATGTCATTTGCACGTGGGACTCTACAAACTAGAACACCATATAAATGCCAAGGTATCCTACCGTTAGCAAATATTTATGAAATATTTTTCAAAAGAGCAACACCAAATACAATAGCTTCAAAAGACGGAATATATACAAGCAGTGCTCATTCACACAAAACTATAAACACTAACAACAGAAGTGAAAGATTTTCCATGCTTATAAATTGGAAAACAGCGCTTTTTAAGTCAATCACCACCCTCTAAATTGATCTGTCAGCTAAGTGTAATCCCAGTAAAAACCCCAATAATCTTTTTATTTTCAGAAGAAATTGGAAATCAGAGTCTAGAGTTTGTATAGACAAAGTTTAAACGTTCATGTTACAAAATCTTCTTGGATAAAATTTTTACAACCTCGTGCTATTCAACTATTTCTTAGATAATATATAAAAAAAGAAAAGAGCATGAATCATAAAAAAGACTAAACAATGGCGCTGGGGAAATGGCTTGGCTGTTAAGAGAACTTGTTGCTCTTTCGGAGGAGCTTAGTTCGATTCTGATAGTGCATAAGCTCCTGCAACTCCAGTGCCTGAAGATCGAAGCCTTTCCCTGAAAGTGTCCTGAAAACTGTGGCTTCCATGGGCACCTGCACATCTGTGGCATACACATGTCCACAAACACACACAGAGGCACGCACACACATGCACAAATGGAAATGAGAATGAGTCTTAAAAATATACCCCAAAATGTTAGTCATATCAAAATTAAATATTTTCTCATAATAGAATCAGCATTCAATAAAGTAATGAAAATAGAACAGACTGAGAAGAAAGAATATGTGTAGTATTAGAAATGTCCCAAGAGATTTATATTCAAATTGTATAAATACAGACATGAGCCCTGACAATTCACTGATTAAAAAGCAAGCAATTAAAACTGATTAAAACATTTAAGCCTACATTTCTGAAAGTATGCATTGGAAATAGTTTTCATACCATATTTCATGAGAGGAGCACGGAATAAAGCCCAATAGGCTCCTGCACACTAATTAGAATGGCCAATAGCTGAAAATAAAATGGTATTAGAGGAACGGACTAACCCTGTGAATTTTCACACACGCCTGTGAGATGAGGATGATCTGCCTTTTTGAAGAATAGTTTGTCTGTTTCTCACAGCTAAGCACACTTGAACATTCACTTTTACATATTTCCCATAGAGAAATGAGAGTATACACCGACAAAGACTTGTACGCAGAAGAGGTCAGGGCTTTGGAAATTGCAAATAATTGATAATTTCACCCGCAAGTGAATTAAACTATACAGTTCACTTGACGTAGAATACCATTCAGCCATACAAAAGAAAAGCATCACTGATACTTGTAATAACGGCAGTAAATCTCAAGACTGTTACACTAAATGAAAGACACCAGACAGTAATGAATGGGTTTTATCTTCCCATTTATATGGATCTTATATCAATTTGCCTTCTGAAAGAGGCAAAATCGGTCCCTGTGAATAGAAAATAAGTTGGAGATTGGTCACCTGAAGTACTGGGACTGAGCAGGGAACTATCAATTGCAAAGAATTCAAGGGAACATTATAGGGTCGTAAAAATACCGTATACCTCATGTAGGCAGACTGGTGGTTATTGTAATTTGCCAAACTTCACACGGACACATTGTATTACAGAGTAGTTATACATCACTAGAACCTAATGCTTTGGATCTGAAATGTCGTCACAGGCTCCTGTCTTTAGTTCTTGCTCCCTAGCTGATGGCACTATTTTAAAAGGCTGTGGAACCTTTGCGTGGTGTAACCTATAGGAGGTGGAACCCAACTGGCAAAAGTAGTTCTATAGAGACAGGACTTTGAAGGTGACGTCTGGCCCCTGGTTGTCATGCTGTCGGTTTCCTGCTTCTTTATGATGTGAGCATCTGTCCTCTGCCACAATCTCCCAGGAAGTTGAGCTTCCTGCCTTCCCTGCCATGATGGGCTGAACCCCCTGAGTTCATGAGCCAAATTACATTTTTTAGATAGTTTCTGGCAAATACTGTGGTCACAGTGATGCAAAAGTCACTAACAATAACTCTTATTTTCATAATCTAACCTTTTTGTTGTTAGTTACTTATAGAAATGACAGAGTTGGAGTTTTTACCTTCTTTGCCTTCAAGACTACTCCTAGGCAAACCGATAGAAGATCTAAGCCCACGGATGCCAAGGTCTGTTACAGACTTAGAAGTGGGCCCTAATAAAGCTTGAGATTAGCCTCTTGGAGCCTTTTGACTCAGACTGAGCAGTCTCCACTACACCTCTGAGTGTGAGACAAGCTGAGTTCAGACTGAGAACCAGGAGATGTGGAAAGTCTAATCTGCACACAAAGGCCCGGGATGAGTGCTAGGTAAAAAAGCCAAGCACAGGAGGCTGTGGTCTGTGTCGCCAATGGACAGTGGTTGCTTATGCAGAACAATGGAACAGGAGCGAAGGCCCGCCCGAGTATCACTCGAGTAGCATCTTGGCCTAGTATCACTGGAAAGATGGAGAGGATAGGGGTAGCCAAAGAACATGGTAAGTGATTGACAGCACATCATATGGATCCTGAAGGTCAGAGTTGCCTCGGCTGACCCTTGGGTTAAACTAGTAAAACAAGAGGGGCAGTGGTGGCGCACGTCTTTAATCCCAGCACTCAGAGGCAGAGGCAGGCGGATCTCTGTGAGTTCGAGGCCAGCCTGGTCTACAAGAGCTAGTTCCATCCAGGACAGGCTCCAAAGCTACAGAGAAACCCTGTCTCGAAAAAAAAAAAAACAAAAAAAAAAAGAGGGGAAGATAAGAATCCTACCTCAGAGCCACATGGGCAGGTGAAAGCAAGGAGGCCAGAAATTCTGTGAGAACATTTACATGGAAGGTCTGAAAGGATAACTTCGTTTTGAATTCCAAAAGGCAACAATGGTGGAGTGTTGAATGGTACAGATATTTTCAGTTCTGCCACAAATGATTCAGGAAACCCCCTCCCTCCATCCCCGAAAAAAAACTAATGCTTTACAACTGAGCATAGTCGGGAAACAGTTAACCGGGGAATGAGCTCGTGTGCATACACACAACAGTGATGGTGACTGTAGGCATCAGGAAAGGGGCTTCAGAGAGGGACAGAAGGACAAGCGAGGGGTGCAGGTGTGAATGGCAGAGAAATGGAGGGAGTCAGTTATAACAGTGCGCTGTATTTTGGGTACCAAACAGAACCTTGGGATTCAAACACAGAGACACTTGCTATTAACGGGATAGTTTTTTTTTCCTCCTGAATCTTTTCCTGTCACGCCTTTCTGAATATGTCTGAACATGGCTCCAGAATAGATCGCTTCAGGTGCGATTATCACATTTTAAGAAGTCAGCTGTTATGGTCTTAAGGAGGGAATGCTTTCTCAGCTCTTTGTGGCCATGGCTCTATTTTAAAGCGATTGCTTTTTAGTGATAAGAAAAGGAACCTCGGTTGCCTTATTTCAAGCTCTTACTGGACTTTTTTTGCTTTTAGATAACTAACCATATTTTGTTGTTGTTGTTGTTGGATTCAAATCTCCTACTCACACCACTAAGGATAGAAACTGAACAAAGCACCAGACACCGATCTAAAGATGTTTGTTTTTATGATTGTTGCTATTGTTTACATCAAGGTCATGACAAATTATCCAGGCAGTTCCTCTACCTTTAATCCTCTGGAGTATATGGGGTTACGGACATGTCGCATGCCATGGCGCACTGTGGAGATATGCTATTTTTCAAGAGTGAAAACAAATTTTGTTGAATTCATTAATAACAAGACAAGATCTAGGTTAGCCTTTTAAAATGAACTTCGTATGAGACCCAGGAGGAATGGAGGCTGAAGGCTCAGACAAGTCTTTCGGAATGGAATTTAGGAAAGTGGGAAAGGAAAGTCATTCTACTTCAGAAGCTATCACAGAAGCAAGACGCAGAATGCCAGCTATATTAAATATATACACATATTGTATATGTGAAAAATTTGCTAGCATGTGTTCAGTGTATGACTTTTTTTTACAGAAATATAACTATGTATGCAAATATTTGGTCAATAATTATTACCCGACCATACCCTTTACATGACAATGTCACCACTATATGGAAAAATTGGTTTATTTGTCTTAGATTCAGACAGCGAAGCTCCAGAAACATAATAATTAGTCGACATGAATCTACTATCTCCTACCAGATGTTAACTCTGACAAGCCTGGAGACAGCCTTTAAGACTTTCTCTGTAGACACCATTAATGTTATCAACATTACTTTGCCTGTACTGTCTGACTCCATCCAGGTCTAGACTCATCCCGATTATATTGAGTGTAGTCGGGTAGATGTGGCCTTTTTATGTGGCCACTTACAGGTTAATGGGTACCAGTAGCTTAACTGCTTTCCATAGACAGTGAAACACTGAATGTCTTGTCTTCTGCCCTGTTCCCTTGAGGTGGAAATATAATAACAATTTGTTAGACTTAAGCTACTGGGCTATTCCACACTAGAATAATGTTGCTGGGCTGTGGAGATGTGAATGCATATCCCAGTCGTCATCCCCACCCCCACCCCCCCGTGCCCTTGGTGAAGACATGATATTCCATGTTTCTACTTTGTAAAATAGAGACCATATCATCTATTTAATAACGATTTGAATGGATGAAATGAGCAAATGTACACAAAACACTCAACAGGATTTTTGAAAATAGCCACTTCACATAGATCTGAAAAATCTTTTTTGTTGTTGTTGGTTTTTGGGGGGTTTGTTTGTTTGTTTGGTTTTTGTTTTTCGAGATAGGGTTTCATTGTAGCTATTGAGCCTGTACTGGAACTAGCTCTTGTAGACCAGGCTGGCCTAGAACTCAGAGATCCGCCTGCCTCTGACTCGAGTACTGGGATTAAAGGTGTGCGCCACCACTGCCCGGCAGATATGAGAATTCTTACCAGGCATAATGGCACATACCTTCAGACTCTCAAAAGTCTGAAACAGGAGGAATCAAAAGTTCTAGGCCATGCTGAGCGATTTAATGAAACCCTGATCGAAACAATAGCAATGGGGGAAAAGAAAGAAAAAAAAGAATTACTAAGCCTGTGTAACTCACATTGTAACTAGTTGAGTCTTCCAACTTGTTTTTGCTTTTGTCTTTTCATTTCTTATCTATAAGAAGGACCAGAGATAGATTTCACTACATAGGATTCTAGTCTTGTTGGGATAGAATCCTGGTGAGAAAGGGTACAGATTTTATGTTATCCATCATCTCTGATACTGGTCCCATAGATGCGGGATCTCCTTGTTTTCTTGAATGACCAAAGATGGCCTGTGTCATGCTGAGGTTGACCAGTTTTAGGCTTGTCTCCATCTCGAGAGGCTTCCACCATTCCACCGCCTTGCTTCCTTGTGTGCTTGTTCTTTTCTTTGGCCTCAACCCTCCTCCCATTGCATCCCTCCACAGACGTTAGCACCGTCCTACCTGAGGCTAGCTTACGCCCTTGGAGAATCTGTACTAGCTGGATGGGAGCCTCTCAGCCACAGTTGTTTAATCCTATTTGTTAACCTCACATCAGAAAATACAAACAATTTTATACTTAGAGATTAATTATTAATACCAAAGGTAGTTCATTTTGAAGCGATATAAGTTTATAGAAAAACTTTTATGAAGATCAAAGGACCATAGTTTCCTGGTATTATTAGTACTCTGACAATAAATATCCTGATTGTTTAATTTCGTTGCTTTTCTATACTACACAATACTTTTCTTTCAGACATAATTGTGTATCTCATTTATTAGATTAATTTTTTCAATGCTTACTATCACATTTTAATAGCCAAATTGCCGTCCCTACCAGTAGGGATAATACCATAATATTGCCTGTTAGGCATTTTCCTTGCCAGATAGACAATTTGGTTGTTTCTACATTTTGAACATTGTAAGTAATTCTGTGACAAGCGCACAGTATATAAAAAGGTACTACCATTGTATATACTGTTTAATTTTGCTAGATTCATGAAAGTCAAAGTGGGCTTTTTTAAAATGTATTCACAAATTGTTTTTCAAAAGGATGTCGTGTTAATTGTGTTTCAATTGCTGTGACAAAGCACCATGACCAGGACAACTTATAGAAGAAAGAGTCAGTGGGGGCTTGCATTTTCAGAGGGTGAGTTCATGGCGATCATGGTGGGGATCGAGGCAGAGGCAGGGAGGCATGGCTTAGGAGAAGTAGCTGAGAGCTTATAAGCATCTGATCATCAAGCAGGAGGCAGAAAGAGAGACACTGGGAATGATATGAGTTTTGAGCCCTCAAACCCACCCCTAGTGACATCTTCCTCCAACATGGCCACACCTCCTAGTTGTTTCCAGTTCTACCAACTGGGGACCAAGTATTCAAATATGCAAGCCAACAGGTGGGCACCATTCTCATTTAAACCACCACAGACAAAAAAGTTTCTGCTGAGATTAATTCTGATTATGTCTGAGCTTTAAGATTCATGAAGCTCAGTTAAAAGTTGGAGTTAAAGGTTTTTTTTTTTTGAAGTAGCTTTTGTTGCCTCTGCTGTCCCTTATACTTGGAAGGAGAGCTGTTGTGTATTCTGAACAGCTATGTCAAAACTGCTCTGAGATGTCATTATAAACATACCTAATCATCTGGAAATACTTTCCAGAGTAAGGTGGGCTACAATCACACAGATGATTCATCGGTCAGCTGCAAGTGATGTTGCTAGAATCTCTTAAGGACTTTCAGCAAACAAGATTATTTTAAGGCCATACTTCGTACCTTAAATGTCAGTTGGTGTTGAACCTCGTTTGTGTTTGATATTTTTTAACAGATCCATATTGGAAAATTGCTACTTTAATGTCACAGGTAGATGATACCAAGTTGGCAATGTACATCAGACCACCGCTTTGAACAACATACGAAAGTAGATCATCAGAGCCGGGTGGTGGTGGCGCACACCTTTAATTCTAGCACTCTGGAGGCAGAGGCAGGCTGATCTTTGTGAGTTCAAGGCCAGCCTGGTCTACAAGAGCTAGTTCCAGGAGAGGTTCCAAAGCTGCAGAGAAACCCTGTCTCAAAAAGCCAAAAGAAAAATAAAATAGATTATCAAGGGGAAAACACTTGCACAATGGAACCCAACAGTATTGCTCCTACAAATTTATTCTAAAGGGAAAAGGCTTATTAAAGATAAATGTTTGAAAACAGCTTAGAGATTCATCAATATAGAAGTCACTGGGTGATCCATGGCGTGTCAACTGAGCACTTGAATAAATGCACATTTGTAGTGCATTCCTGAATGGAATCTACAGTTCTTTTGCTACTAACAATTCTCAAATTAGCCTTTACCATATCCTGGGAATGCCAAGCTAATCTTTTTTATATAAAGATCTCTATACTTCATGGAGGAGCTGCTCAAAACCATTCTCAATAGAGCTGAGGGTAACTGTTACAAACACACTGTTAAGAAAGATTTCAGAAAAATACATTTTGACGGGAAAAAGTGCCTTTCATCCCTTTTGTGTCCTGATTCAATGGCAGTTCAGACTACAATCAGAGAGGATTTGACCAGAATAGAAACTAATTCAGAACCTTAGTATAAAAGATGGTTTTAGTGGAGGCAAATACCCTATGGGCTGTGGAAAAAAATGTGGTCTTATTTGTTGAGGTATTATCTAGGTAAATTGAACATAAAACACTTATGCTTTAAAACTATGACTTAATGTGGCATACATACTATTCATTGAAATGCTAATTAGCATAATGGAATAAGCAAATAGTAAAAAGTCATATGTAAAACATGTAAGAATTGTATAAAACATGATGTATTATCGGATAAATACATTAAGTGTTTTCAGTGACTGATATTTGAGTTAAATATTTATTTTATCAAGGGCTCCATCTCACAACATGTTTTTTATTTACTCCTTCATCCATCATAGATTTGGAGCCTACTATATATAAGCATTGGTCCCCATCACCTGATTCTGTATTTATTTTTCAATGTATATGCTTCAGGGCAGAAGTGGAATTTAATACAGTCAAATTAAAAATATAATTGGGGCCAGGTGTGGTCGCATATGCATATAAACTAGTTCTTATAAGCTGGAGGCAGGAGACTAGCCGCAATTTTTAGTACACCTTAGTCTATGTAGAGAGTTCCATGCTAGCCAGGCAACATAGGTATGGCTGCTTCAAAACAAACAATATGCCCGTGTGTGTGCACACACATATGCATGTGTTATGTATGCATGAGTATGTGTGGTGTATACATACATAAATGTATGTGTGTGCTCATGCATGTATATATGTTGTGTATACATACATGTGTGTGACTGCATGTGCATGTGTTTTGCATATATACATATGTGTGTATGTGTATATGATGTGCTGTGTATACATGTATATATGTGTATTTATATTGGGGGACAAACCTGTCATATAAAAATCATATAAAATACCAGAAAATCTGATATTTCAAATTCTGTTACATGACTCTTACATATTTGCATTAATACATGTGAGTTTCATATACATAAACATCAAATGAACTTCTGAAATATTATAAATGATGCTCATAAACCAAGGGAAGAGGTAGGGGTGATGGATTACCACTTTACTTTCAGCACTCAGGAGGTGGGAGCGTGTGGATCTCTGTGAGTTTGAGAGCAGATGCCTCTGCATAGTGGTTCAAGACTAGCCAGGCCTACATAGTGAAACCATATATTAAAGCTGGGAGTGACGTAGGGAGAAAGGCAGACTAAATCACAGGGACTAACCACTTGTAGTGGTTTTCATGTAACCCGCCAGCCTAGTGGTTACTTTTCAGAATTATCTGCAGAAAAGGCAGCTCTGCGACAGTATTGAACCCATTTGAGAATTTATTTCAAATGTATAAGACATGTCTCATAACCTTTGACTTTGTTGCATTTGGGCCCTAAAATATGGTTACCTCAAAACCTTCCAGGTCTTCCTTCAGAGCAGCTCCCTTCCTCCCGGTGTCCTCCACCGAGCAGCTCCGGGCTTTGCTCTCCAAGCTTGTAACCCGCCCCACCCCATCATCAGGGACTGTGAACCTTAACAGGGTGCCTTGAAACTTCAGTCACAAGCCTTGTATGCTTGCTTAGGAGAACGGGCAGCACATTGGTACAAGCATAAGAGCGAATGGTCTGTGTGTGCCAGCAAGCAGCAATTAACGGTGAAGGCAACCAGAACGCACCGAGGTGCTCAGTAGCCTGTGGTTTAGCCCATTTCACGGCGGCTGAAAGGAGAGGAGTGGCGACGAGAAACTACTTTGTGTGATTAAAAGAAAAAGAAAATCCATACTTGGCCACACGGGAATCTCTCACGTGCTTCCTTAATGAACACAGAAGTTGAGAGATACTTTTAAGCTGTTAAAACGACTACCATGCTCTCTTTGGGGAGGGAGAGTATGAATTTCCTAATTTCATCAGGGCCCATTAAGGACGCCAGCTCCTTCCTTTCCAGTGGAGGAAGTGGATGGGAAGTAGTCTGCGTTGCTCTGTGACTCCACAAAGCAGGTGGGATGAGATATGGCTTGCGATCAACACCACGGAAATAAATGGAAGAAAAGCGGCTCCTCCTCGAACTGATTCCTTGTCGCCAGAATTCTAAAGGCTGGTGATTTATTATAATGGAACACACCTAATGAGTGAGCATTTCATAGTAACCAGGAGGTTACCTCTTCTCCCAGAATTACTTCTTCCCAGGGTACCATAGACTCCAACAAAGACTGTACACTTGTACATCAAGACAGATCTAAGAAAATATCATGCAGGAATTATCCTCTCTCAAATACTCTTTTTCTGCAGTTTTAAAATTGGGGTTCCTTACCCAAATAACTGAGGCCAAGAGAAGAGGTTCCATATCGGGCAAGCAGACAAGATCTAGGAGCTCATTCTTGAAAGTAGAATAGATTGTTCCCGCTCAAGCAATTTGAGATCTAGCATCAGAAAGAGAAAGGGAGAATGGGGGGGTGATATATAAGGTTCTTCAGAGCTCCACCCTTGGACTGAGAAAGAATGGCTGTAAGAACTTCACACACTGGTCAGGGCAAATGAGAGCAAGAAGTAGTAAAGCCGGATATGATGGCCCATGCCTGTAATCCCAAAGGTCTAGAAGCTGAGGCTGGAGGACTGCCACGAGTTCACACCAGCTTGAGCTACACAATGAGTTCCAGGCCCGCTAAGACTATATGTTAAGACCCTGCCTGGAAGAGAAAGAGATAGATAGATAGATAGATAGATAGATAGATAGATAGATAGATGATAGATAGATAGATAGATAGATAGATGATAGCTGTTAATATGCTAGCAAAGACAGATGAGGATATAAGTACTACACATTTAGTTAAAAGATTTAGGAACTATTTATCTGCACAAATTAAGTCAAAAGATGTATTTGTTAACTTAACCAGCTTTGCAGTTCATACTTGTGTATATTACATCGATACTCAGCTATCACAAAAGTTTGAACAAATATAAATAAAAATGCAACGTTTAAAAATATGTAGATTCAGTAAATATAGCTAGTGATACACAAGGAGAAATTTATATCCTACAAGTATTTGTTAGTAAATAAGAGGCGAGGTACAGTCCAGGGGTTTAACATGGCTCTTAAATTTAAAATTAAAAACAAACTCAATTCCACTTTTTTTTTCTTATCAGAATGAAGAGTATTGTGCAGGAAGCTGACAGGGAAATGAAAAAATTTAAACTGCTAACACCATAAATTGAAAAAGAACCGGTAAAAATAGAGAGATACAGTATAAATAGAGACTGTACTTTCACTTCCTGGAAACACAGTTCCAAGTAATCACACAGAAACTTAATATTAAAGACAAGCTGTTTGGCTGATGGTTCTGGTGTATTCCTAGCTAGCTCTTACATCTTAAACTAACCCATTTCTAATAGTTTATATTTTACCATGAGGCTCATGAGCTCATGGGCTTAGTCCCTCACATCTTGCTTCCCATGCTGCTGGTGGCGTCTCCCATACTCTGCCTTCTTTTTCCTCTAGCTGTTTGGATTTTCCACCTGACTTTATTCTGCCTTGCCATAGGCTAAAGTGGCTTCTTTATTAACCAATGATATTAAAACATATTCACAGCATACAGAGGGGCATCCCACACCATCACAGATCATGTTTATAGGTAAAGGGACTAAGTATTTTCAGGATGGCAAAGTTCTTTCCAGCTTTAATCAAAACAACTCTAACCCAAATTCCAGCCATCTTTTATACTTATGAGCAAACTGATTGTAAAATTCTTACGGATCCAGAATATCTAGTGTGCAAATGAAAAAAAAAGGAATAAAGCTGGGTGACTGCTAACACTTGACTTTAGGACACATAGTCACGAGACTAAATAAATGGGATAGACTAAAGACCATAGAAAGATAGTCAAGTAATCTTTGACAGGAACAAAGGGATACAAATAGTGTTTATGAATAAATAAATGGAATAGACTAAAGACCATAGAAAGATAGTCAAGTAATCTTTGACAGGAACAAAGGGATACAAATAGACTTTTAAACGAGTGGTGCTGCTCAATTGAATGCCTAAATATTTAAAAAAAAAATCAACTTTTGATACACCCTTCACAGGACCTATAGCTGTGCTCCTTGCCTCACAAACGCTCAAAGCAGATCACAAACATGGATAGAAAATGCCACACTATAACCCTCCTAGAAGATAACACGGGAATCCCTAGATGACCTGGACTTTGAAATGGCTTTTGCACTTCCTTTCTGAAGACATGACCCACGCAAGGAGGCTAAACAGGGCTTCATTAAGGTTAAAATCTCTTGCTTTATGAGGAACACTGCCAAGAGAATAAAAATGAAGCTTTTGTTTTTGTAGTAGCGAAAAAAAATAGTTTCAAAAGGTACAGCAAATGAAAAATGGTACCAAATTCATAAAAATGATAGAGAATAGTCACGCCAGTGATGTTAAAAAAAAAACCAATTTGATTTAAAAAGGGAGTCCAAGATCTTCAGACAGCTCATCACAGAAGGTACACAGATAACAAGCTTTCCTCCCGTGTTCTCCTGAAGCGACGGGATCACACAATCTACGTATTAGAATTGCCGAAATCCTGAGTGATGATGACTCCAAAGACTAAAGAAGTTTTGAAAGAAAGGAACTTACAGTTACAGCAGAAGGGAGAGCAAAATGGAATAGCCACTTTGTGAGCTAAACACACTGATAACAGATAACCTTGACGCTGCGCTCCGTTGTATTTACCCAGTGAAGCTATGGCCACACAGAAGGCTACACACAGTTGTCAGTCATAGTTTCACTCATAATTGCTAAAACTTAGAAACAAGCATGATGCCCTTCAGGGAGTAAATAATCATGGTGAGTCTCAGAATATTATCAAGAACTAAAAATAACGGAGCCACGACCAAAGCATGCAAAGACATGAAGAAAATGTGAATATATATCATGGCTAAATGAAAGAAGCCATTCTGACAAACTGATGTCTAGTATATTTCCAGTTGTATGGAAAAGAAAAAAAAAACTATAAAAACTATTTAGTTGGTAAAAGACCAGTGGGAACCAGGGATTAGTGAAAGAGGTGGTGGGTGAATAGACTGAGATGTTTTAGGCCAGTGAAACTACTCTGTGTTGCAAAAATTGTAGAAAAAGGTTACCACACATTTGTCTAAACTCACAAATTTTTCATTACCAGAAGTTAAAGGGAATACAAACTATACAGTTACTGGAATACTACAGCAATGCAGGCTCATCAGTTGTAACGCATAATTCACTCTTGGTGGTGGGGTGGGGGAGATGGGTTTGGGATGGATGAGTCTGCGGTGTAAGGCATATATAGGTAATCTCTGTGAACCTAAACTTGCTCCACATCAGTCTATGAAGTTACCACATGTAAACATAGTGATAATTATCAAATAAAACAAAATGATCTGAAGAGAGAGACTGGGATCCTAGAAAACATCTATAAATTGCCAGACAACTTTAAAAAACCAAACAAACAAGACTCAATTAGATGATTTTGAAAGAGGTACAGGTTAAACATAAAAGCAGAAACATGTTCAAAAGCAAAGGCTGGGAACGTGCGCATCCTTGAAGAGGTACGGCAGGATAAACGGTGAGGTGCTCCGTCTGTCTGAGCACGTGAGTCACAGTGTGCTTGCTGCCTCCGGTATGAGCTGGCGTGGATGGTGGCAGGGTACCACAAACTAGGAAGCTTAAACAATAGAAATCATCTGGTCTCACTGCTCTGGAGGCCAAAATTCCAAAATCAGACAGTCAGCTCAATTGGTTTCTTTGGAAAGCTGTGGGAAAGAATCCATTCCATACTTCCTTCCCTAGTGACTCATGTGTGTGTGTGTGTGTGTGTGTGTGTGTGTGTGTGTGTGTGTGTGTGTGTGTGTGTGATATTGACAACAGTGCTTATCTTCAGTTTAATTGCCATCATGGTCCAGGAACATTCCTGGTAGAATGTAAGATATACATTCCCATGGTCTGTCTGTCTTGTTCACATCTGTACTGTCAATCCCAGCACCTCAAAGAGTCATGTTTCATAAAATTGTTTGGGGGATGAATATACAGTTATTTATTTGGCAATACTTCAAATTAAATTATATTTGAACATACGAATATGCATGTACACACAGTATTTTCAACCCATGAGATCTCTGTACCCAAAATCCCAGTCCTTGGTAGACATCCACTTAGGATACTCCTACACCATGCAAGCAGGCACAGCCACCAAACCAAGGAAGGCAGGGGTCTCAGATACTGGATATCGATGAAATACATTAGCCTTTTAAATAGAAAAAGCAGATTCTCCCCTTGAAAGGCAAATTGGTTTTGCATTCTAGAGGCTTTGTTCTACCATTTAATTAAAAGGAGCTGAGTTATTTTAGAGGAAAAAAAAAATGTGTTGGCGAGACAAAAGAGGCAGGAATGACTTCAGAAGAAAAAGAAATTTGTGAAACACAAGGGAATGCCCTGGAAGAAAGTGGGAACTCTATGGTAGGTGTCCTGGAAGGTTCGTAAACTAACTGAGAAGCAGAGCCCTGGGAGCTTGAGGGACAATCCGTAGACAAAGCTGTCAGTCACAAAGTCAGAACCTTCCAATGGACCACAGCAGTCCACTGGACAGCAGCCATCTTCTGATGTACTATATCCCCTCTTAACTCTAAGGGGTAGTGTTTAATTTAATTTCAAACACTAAAATAAAATTGCTTTAGAACAAACTTAGATGTCAAAAAAGCAAGCAAACAAATGAACAAACCGTGGGACCGAGAGACTAGACTAGACTGCTTAACTTGCCTCTTCTGTAGCCAAGAGCTACAAGCGACCCACTGATCCCCTGGGATTTCAGATTCTCTCTTTCCTGGGAAAGGAGCAGAAGCCAAAAGGATGTTGCATGGGACCAGGAAGCTGGCACAGAGAATAACATCCGCTGGTCAAGCTGCAGAAGATTAGGATGACAGCACTCCTTGGCTCTTAGGCAAGTGACTTTATATGTACACAATCTGAAAGTGTTTAATCAAACAGATGGTCATACCATGCTTTTGCCCGGAACAGAGGACTCATACAGGGCTGCAAAAAGAAGAAACAGTCTCTAGATAGCACATGATAACGTTACGATATCAAACAGGAATGTCTGAAATTAAATAGGTCTCTTACTACCGAAAGCATGCGGGAGGCAGTATGGAACCGCTCTTTCTGGTACTCTCAAATCTCAGAACAAGATAGACAACTAGACAGGATGGAAGTGCTCTGTAGTCTCTGTATTTTAAAGCTAATTTTGGCAGAAGGTGCACTCCATGCCCTCTTGGGGTCGGGAGTTACGGAAACAGAGGATTGGGAACCTCTTGAGCACTAAATATACTTGACAGATTCAACCCGACAATTGAGACAAATACAGAATATTTAGATGCTCCTTAGGCGAGAACTATTTTCTGTATTTTTAATCAGAAAAAAAAATCCCAGTGGAGAATGACTTAAAAGAAAGGAATCATACAATATTGTCATTTAAAAATGCTCAATGAAATATGAGTCTATTTATTCACCCAATAAGTCATCACCAACTGCCTATTTCCTGCCAGCTGTGTTGACTTGTTCTCCCTTTCCATCTTACCACGTTCAAAACATAGCTTCTCTGAGTGTACTTCTTTGGGAACACATTGACTTTCTAGAACCTATTTCCTGCTTTAGGTAAGTGGTTATCCATTTCCATAGCTCCTTAGCTATTTTTTTTTCTTCTAAACTGGGAAGATATATCAACAAAATAGACAGTACACTCTACATAAGTTGTATTTCTAAAGAGGGTCTGGAAAGTATATTGGAATACACTTATCTAAACTATATACATTGCAGTAAGAGTAATAATTATTTGCCTCCAGACTTTGTAATGTTAGAAATAAGTCAGATACTTCTTACCCAATGCAATCTCAAACAAGAATTATATCTATGTGAAATCAAGAATCTGTTTTCCTATCTTTAATAATTGTCAGGAAACCTTTTCATCAGTTTCCCTGATACAACTTCCTTTCATTTCTCTGCAGCTAGATAACTAATTTGGACCTTTATTGCTTCTCAAGTTCAAAGGGAGACAGTGAAAGTAACATTTATGGGCAGGGTGCCCTGATAGCCCAAGGAAGTTGCTGTGCCTGCCGTACCTACGTTTTTGCATTTGACCTACCCAACATCTCTACAAACACATTTTCAACAGATGACAAAGAAACTGACAGTATAAAGGGCTTTTCCAAGTTTTGCAGACCTGGAAAGAAGAACTAACTCAAAGCCTACATCCCTGTTTCTTTGTTGCTATCAAAAGCCTAAGTAATTTGGCTTCTTCCACAAGCCTTCATTTCTTTGCCTGTTGGTGTCCATTCATGCTGTCTCCACAGCTGAACGTGTAGTCACCTGCCACTCGTTCTTCTAAGATGTCTCCACCTTCCTCTCTACTTTTGGTACCCTGATCTTGTCATGGCCACTCTCTCCAAACATCTCTCTGTCTCATGGCTACATCCTCTGAGCCCCTTGGCCACCTCCACTATGAGGACCACAGGCAAAGTTCTCATATTGCTGACATCTATTGTATCCCCGTCATTGGTCTTTGCTGGATGCTCTAGTCTCTCTTCTTGTTACTAATGTTCTCTTTCCAGGACCTATCTTCAGCTGTTTTCTAGTAAGCTTACCTGGTAATTCCTTCCCCAGCCCCATTCCCAACCTCACTGCCTGCCTGGGGAAGCCGCTTCCTGTTCACACCCATGGTACCTGAGCTATTGTCTGCTTTTCTCTAGGTTCTCGTCTTCGTTTTAACTCATCCACCCAAACATTTTGCCTTTCTCAGACTTGTTAGCTCTCAACCAGAATATTTTTTATTGAGGGACAGGGGCCTCAGGCAGGGTTTTCTATGTAGCCCTGGCTTTCCTGAAACTTGCTATGTTAACCAGGAGAACTGGCCTGGAACTCAGAGAGTTCCACACGCCTCTGCCTCCCAAGTGACAAAATTAAAGGTGTGTGCCACCGTGCTTGACTGTTGTTTCATTTTATTTAGATGGGGAATCATGTAGGCCAGACTGACATTGACCTTGCTATATGGCCAATGGTGACTTGAACTTCTGATCCTCATGCCTCCATACCTCAAATGCTAGGATTACAGGCATGGACCACCATGCTGGGTAAGCAACCAACCAACTGAGCCACATCCCCAGCCCCTTAGGCAGAATTTATTATTTTGTGATATGTCTCTGATATGTCTATGTGTATTTCTTTTACAGACTAATACTAGAATTTCTTGTCTACAATTTTATTCTTCATTAAGAATATGCACTATTTTTATGAAACACATTGCACAGCTTTTTCTATTTCAGAGGGAAGTTCTTTTGCCAATAAAACAGCTGAGAAAATTTCTATATAGCAAACTGCTAAAGAATCAATTAATGAGAATAATAAGTTAATAGTGAAAACAAAAACAAAATTCTTACAGTCGCTGAAGTGTTTAAATAAGATTGGCTAAACGATTGTACATAAAAATTTCCAAATATATTTCCTCACGTAGCTGCCCCCAAATAGCCTAACTCTGTGGGCATCAAGAATATCATGTTCTGATTTTTGATTGAGATAGAGCAGTAGGTACATCAGGAAGTACCACACAGAAACTATTTTAAAACTTGAAATACTAAAAAAAAAAAAAAATAAATATTTCTTTCCAAATGGTCCCTTGAATAGAACATATTAATGAATCCAACTTACGACCTTCTGAAATAAGTCAAACCTTAGAGTGGTTAGCAATAGCAACTCTGTCTCTTAAAAAATATTAAATCCTTTATCAAATGAGTAAATAAAATACATAAAGCACTTTATAAGTGTTAAGTAAAAGAATTAAGGAGCTTCTCCCTAAGAAGACAACACTTTATTTAGAAGCAGAGGAAAATTTGAATTCTCAAAAGCATTTTGAAATTGTTGCGAAAAGCAGAAAGTAATAAAGACAGATAGATGTTGCCAGTTACAAAGGTGGGCACAGAATTTCCTGGCCTTAATCACTGGGTCAGGCATCTCTTGATAGAAACACTTAATGTTCTTTTCAAAAAGTGATCACATACAGTGCCTCTCTAAATGCTTTTCAAGTTTCCAGAGTGTTTTACTGTTAACAGATCTCCTCTTTTTCCTTCCTACTGGGCTCCTCGGCTGAATTATATCAGGACCCAGGAGAAACAGCTCTCATCTTCTGAGCTCGCCAAGCCCTCTACACTCTTCTCCCCACAGCAGAATTAATTGCCCCCGAGGCTGCAGTCCCACTGCATTTTACAGACCTCATTTTATAGCTGCCCTTGCTCTCAATTGTCAGTATATTTACATACCTTCTCTCTCCCTAGAACAACAGCTCCCTGCAGACAAGGACCAGTTCTAAACTCAGGTGCTAGCAACATCAGGGAGATAAACCTGGAACGTTCTCAGGATGGGCTAGCAGAGGCTTGGCAGAAACCAGGGACATCCCGGGGATAGTCCTTTTCTCCCATGGAAATTACGGCAGTAAATCTGCTTTGTCACTGGAGCTTAAACTGGAAAATCCCAGGCACTAAAATCAAAAGATAGCCAGGCATACTGGGAGTGCCAGCATTTAGGAGGCTGAGGCAGGACTAGAAGTTTGAGGGGAGTTAGGGTTACAGAATGAGACGTCTTCCCAAAAGCCAGTAAATACACAGATAAATTGGGCATCCAAAAAGTGTGTCAGTGTTGGGAGAAAATACTGACACTGAGTTTTCATGCACCTTGCTATAGACACATAGAAAAAGAAGAAGATATTTTAGGAGAAGTGGGGGAAACACAACTTCTACTGATGTGGGGGCTTAAGAGACGGAACACTGTGTAAGTCAAATCAACGGCGAACTTGTGGATGCCACACTCTGAAGGCTTGGAGATCAGATCATTCATTTCTTTGAGAACATGGGTGGCAGTGCTTGACCCTGAGTTGTTCCTCCCAACCTGAGGCTGCTGAGGTGCCTTCTGGTGTCCTTGTGTGAAAGAAGACATCCCAATCTTCCTGAGGAGGGGAAGAAACTAGATAATAATGAATTAAGTTTTTGAATAGCATAGGGAAGATTTTAGAATGTTCTTATAAAAAAGAAATGGTAAGAATTTGAGGTGCCAAATATGTTTTGTAAAAGAAGGAACGAAGTAAATGTTGTGGCTTGCTTAGCTCTGGGCTGATAGAAGAAATGATATGGCTCTTTGAGTTACTGTCCCTTCCCAAGGCATAAGAATCGGAAATCCTTAAAGAATTAACAACAATAAAAAATGCCTGGCAGTCCCTAGGACAAAAATCTTTTTCTTGGTGGGGGATGTGAGTTGAAAATCCAATAGGAAGAAAATTGCATGATCTGTTAATCCGGCAAATTAATATATGAGGTTTCTTCTTAATGTTGTGGGGTTAAGGGTTTCCCATATTCCATCCATCCGTACATGTTGGTGGAAGGAACACTGAGGAAGTCAGCAGCGGTTCCAGTAGAAGCTGTCAGAGCAGTAGGCTTTGAAAATAAGAAGTGCAGAGACAACCAGAAGCTGAGCGAGTCACCAGCAGCATCGTATCAGCCGTTGGGAACCAAGCAAGCACTGCCAGATGCTAAAAGCCTTTTGGGACTCCAAGCCAGGGAGAAATAGACAGAGCTATTTAATGAAGTAAGCCAGGAGAGGGGATTCAAGGAAGCCACATTTCCTTATTCCGATGAGCAATTTAAACAGGGCTGCCTTGCAATGAAGTTCAAGACACATGAATGGGAATGGCTCTTCTTGTCCCTTGGAGGCTCCTCAAAGAGACCCCATAGGAGGAGTACAGGTCTTTGAGCGTAGTGCTTTTATGGTCTAGAAAACTCATGTGAGTTTCTCAAGAGAAAGCTATATAGAGGTCAGAATGAAAGGAGGTAAATATTTCATGTACAGAGATGCATACATACAAATAATATTACACACAGATATACATACATAGATATGGAAAGACAGACAGAGGGAAAGGGAAGGAGAGAGAGACTGATATTATAAGGAGCTTGTTTATAAAATTCTGGAGGCTAAGAAATGTTGGAATCTACAGTTACCAAACCGAAGATCCAGGAAGGCAATGGTATAGGTCTCATCTGCATGCAAATTCAGGTTTGAGATCAAAGGATGACAGAATACTTCAGCTCAAAGGAGTCTCAGACAGGGAAATGTACTCCTCTTGTTTTCAGTCTTTATGTTTTAATCAGGTCTTCAGTTGATTGCATACATTTGAAAGGACAAGTGACATAATCTAATCTACATATGCAGATATTAAGGTTTTATATATATATGTGTGTGTGTATATATATATGCCTTTATAGACATAATCACAGACTTGAGTTCCAAGCACCAGAATTTGGTAAAGTGTCAGGTAGCCATACTAGCTAAAGGAAAGTAGTGACAGCAGCAGAAATCATTTCAAATCATGGGCATTCTTGACAGTGCCATATTTGACTGTAGATTTTCTGAGTTGAGTGTTTTTGAGTTCGTGGGGTTTTTTTTTGCATTCAATATTTCCTGTGTTCTGCTGACTCTTGTCTATTTTTTCATGATTACATGCCAAGTTCATAATGGCAGGAAATTGAGACCTTCCTGACCTATAACACATTCGGATATTAAATATAAATAAGTTGTAAATAATGAAATATGAGTGTACATCTCCAGTTAATTGAAACGTGAGTGTGCACAGCAAATGCAGCTTCAGAAGAATGGCTGTGGCCTCAGTGAGCTATGGTCCATAGGAACATTGGGGACCACAAAGAGCCATTTCTACTTTGTGATAAGCTTTATTGTCCACACCTCTGTTTCTAATGTCCTTTGATCCACTGCTGCATAAGACTTCAAAGGCAAAACAAAAGAGGATAGAATTTGTTTCAAAATAAAAAGTCTTCCAAGTCCCCTATTCAGTAAGTCTTAAAGCAGTGGTTCTCAACCTGTGGGTTGTGACCTTTTGGGGAGATTGAAGGACCTTTTCACAAGGGTCACCTAAGACCCTCGGAAAATGTAGATATACATTATGATTCATAACAATAGTGAAATTACAGTTATGAAGTAGCGACAAAAGTAATTTTATGGTTGTGGGTCAGCACGACATGAGGAACTGTATTAAAGAGTTTCAGCATTAGGAATATTGAGGATCACTGTCTGAAAGCATCAGCTCAGGGATGGGAGTTGCTTACTAATCAAATTTATCTCCGAGGATACTCATAATACATTTCTTCAGAGAAATCTAATTGTTGGAAACGTGACTACTGAAAGGCTGATGGGTTAGAGAAGGGCTCAGGAGTATCATGAGTGTATATTGTGGTTTTGTTAGTTACTTTTGTCACCGCTGGGGCAGATTGCCGGAGAGAAACCTCAGAGAAACAAACAAGCAAAAAGATTTATTTTTTAGGTCAGTGTTATGTCTAGGGAGACATTACAGCTGGGGCTCCTTCTGTGGTAGGAGCTGGAAGAGGAACCTGTCCCCTCTCCAGAGGATCCAGAAGCACGGAGAATTGGGGTCTGGAGCATCCTTCCCCAGCCCCCAGCCCCGCAACCCACTTCCTCTTGGTAGGCCCCCATCCTAAAGTTTATGCTACTTACAAAGATAGCCAGCAGCTGGGGGGCATTTGAACACTCAGGGGCCATTTGGAAAAAAGGATAGGGGAGCCCCTGAAGCCATCCATGCCACATGCTTCTGAAGAGTTTGTCTTTCACTTATCTTTTGCCCATCTTGAATTCTGTCTTCCCAACTACTTCTTTCCCCTATTTTTTTTTCTTTAGTCTGGCTCTGTTTGATTTCTCAACTTCTGGGTTTTCTTTTCCAGGTAACCCCGACACGGCTGCTCTTTGCCCGCGACATCCTTTGAAGAAGTCCTTTATTTCTGAAGCTTTCTTTTCCAATTCATCCTTTCCCTGGGTGTCCCTTTCTAGCTTCCAGATGTCTGAGGAGCCTGCTCCTTCAAGCTCCCTGCCACCTCAGTCACATCCCCTCACAGACTTTTATCCAGATGACGGTCTCTTTACTGGTGCCACGCAATGGAGCCAGGGAGGCCAGGAAAGTAAAGGAACATAAAAGCAAACAGACAAATTAATGACAAGTTTGTTCAATTCTGGCTGTGCATTTCAGGGCAGAGGGGCTGGTAACAGGTCACAGCATCCAGAAATCACTTTGACAGTAGGACATCTGTCATGACTGAGGCCAGGCCCTGTCTGTGCCTGGCGCCAGGCCTGTGGCACCAATTTATATCTCTCTCTAAGGCCCCTGGCTCCTGATATCAGGACTGGAGCACTGTGTAAAGTGACAACCACAATTAATACCCCCGTTCACCTCTGATCCCAGAAACCAGACTATTGACTAAGAAAAGAGTTTTTCGCCGAAGTGAAAAGATCAAACATAATTATACTTACGGAATATTCTGTATAAAACCCTCATTGTTTGACACAGAAAGAGGCTTATATGAAGTGAATGAGTGTTAACTAGATGACAACAGTTTGAGATAAAAATTAATTTCAATCTTCCCAGAAGTGCCTCTATTTATCTTTAAACCAAAAAAACCTCAAGGATGAGAAAAATAAACCTGCGCTCTAAGCCTATGGATTGTGAATATTTTACTAGTGGATCACTGTTACTCAGTGTGGTTCTATGTTTCTTAATCGCAAGAGAATTTTGGAGAATAAAGAGGGACTAAGGGAAAAAAAATGAGTCTGTAAAGCCAGCATTGTATCAATGGCTGAATTCCAGGAGGACAGCGGAAAACAGCTTTGTGCCTGCTCACAAAGTCAGATTGTTTTTCCATTGACATTCCCTTTTACGAGAGCTGCCAATCAAGTAAACACCGTTCATTTCTAACCAGTTGGATGACCTCTAATAGTTTTAGCCTTCCAGGTACTCCCTGTCTTCTTCCTTTGCAGATACCAACTTTGTACATCTAAGGTTACATGGTGCATGCTGTCAATCAACCTACATAACAAGATATCCCTGGAGTTGAGAGATGGCTGAAAATACCAGCGTTCAGAACATTCTATCACAGGGCTTGTTCATATCTACAGCCAGTCAGCACATTCCCACACTGTGGTGAATCCTTTTCCAGGATCTTCAGGTTTACTTAATAATTAAAATAAAAACCATTGAAGTCACCATACCTGACTATTGGTCTTTTATCTCTGTAAACAGTATGAGCTTCAGTATCTGCTCCAACTCCTTCCCCATCAACTACCATTCCCTGGGCTCTCTCTAGTTTCCCAGTCAGTAGTCCCCCCAGCCAGGAGCGCAATCAATGGCTATGCAGGTACCTTGGGCTCTAGGCCTGGCATCGTTATAGCCTGTTCCATAAGAATCTAGGCAGGTTCAGGGCCCAGAGCCCTGGTGGAAATGGGTGGCATGCAGAAAGGAGGAAACCACCTTCCCTTGTACATGGACAGAGTGGGAACCCTGGAGACTGACAGTGGGAAACTGAAGGAAGATCCCAGAAGGCTAGAGACTGGGGCACAGCCTCAAGACCACTGAGGACCTGAAGGTTCAGACCTTTGAGAATTGTGTGGACAATGTTTGCATTGTCCTACAGACTGGCAATTCTCATCTTGCTGCGGATGACGTGAGAGTCAATTACGAGACATCTGGCCACGTGTCAGTCTTTGGAGAAAGGCATCTATAGACTCAGAAAGACAACTGATGATGCCAGCACTACACACTGCAGCTGGAGACTTAAATCAAAGCTCTCAAGGAGCCGCTACTGTTAATGAAGGAGAATCAGGACCAGGAAAGACAAAAAAGCCCAGAAGCCCCAGCTGTCAGTTAGGGGTCTATAGTGAAAGAGGATGTTCTCCAAACTAAGGAACAAGATCTCTCAGCAAGATCATGATAGACATTAGTCCCCATATGAGCAGTTGGTTCAGAAGAACCAAAAGGTACAAACAGGCACCAATCCCAGAAAATAGAGGAGGACCACAATGGTCACCACTGAGTCTCCAGAGAACAGAGATTTCGTGACAATAGTTACAGAGCTGAGACATACTTTTCAGGCCTTAGATTCCATGAGAAATTTGAAGGTTAGCTTAACCTGGGGGACACAGAAGCCAACTACAACATGCAGATGTAAGAGTTCAGAGCTGCCACAGACCTGAGCAGGTAGCTACACCAAGACCAGCAGTAAGATGAGCTACTGAACATGAAGGTCAAGGTGGAGGAGGTGGAGGCAGAGGTTAACACCTACGTCTGTCTGCTGGAAGATCGAGAGGAATTCAGTCTCAAAGACTCCCTGGACAGCACCCAGCCCCATGCAAACCGTCACAGAGCATGAACGGCAAAGGGCCCTGCAAGGCCAATGACACCAAATTGACGTACTGTTGAGAAGCAGGGAATCCGAGGGGACTAAGAAGCTAAGGGAATTTCAGAGATAAGTGCTGTGGTGGTTGGTCAACTCTCAGTTTGCTTGGGTTCCAGCATCCACACCTCTGTTCAGATTCTCCTTTCTCAGTTGACTGGCAATCCTGGAGAACAGTGGCACCTCATTCTTCTGGTCAATGGCTGGCAGCCCCCTTTCTTGCTTTTCCATGTGTCTCTCTCTTTTTCCTGTGGCCAACTGATGAAATTTAGCAGGTGATGATTTCAATGTGTCTCTTGCAAGTTTGCTGTCACCTTTCTCTTGGCCTTGGGGAAAGGGAATTAGCTAAGATCTTGAGCTGATTACTGCTCTGATCAAGGAGTTCTATTGCAGAATCCCTCAGAAAAATTTACTCTGAGCCTCAATGATTAATAGGGCTTAACTAGGGCTGGAGAGATGGCTCAGAGGGTAAGAGCACTGACTGCTTTTCCAAAGGTCCTGAGTTCGATTCCCAGCAACCACATGGTGGCTCACAACCATCTGTAATGAGGTCTGGCGCCTTCTTCTGGTGTGCAGTCACACATGCAGGCAGAACTATATACATAATAAATATACATATTAAAAAATAGGGCTTAACTAAAGCTTAATCATAAAGTCATATTGTGAGTTTGGGCCCAGGACTCCCTGCAGATACTCAAATCCACATATGTTCTGTCTCTCTATTTAATATGGCAGATCATTTGCATATAATATTTGCACACCTTGGCATGCATTTTAATGGTACAGTACTTGTATTCCTGAATGCGATGCAGGTGTTATATAGGAGCTATTGCATATTGTCTTGGGAAAGCTGTCTTGATAGCATCTGTTCATGTTCAGCAGAAATGCACTCTTTTATCCAAATATATTTGATCTTGGGTTAAGAGAATACTGAAGATGCCAGACTCACAGATAGAACAGTCAACTATAAATAAAGGGATCACAATAAAGGAAAAAATTCAAGATGAGATATGCTATTAGTACCCTGCAGGCCCTTGCTGTCCCTTCCCCCACTCTCTTTCTCCCTTTCCCTTGCTTTTTGGTTGTACATTTTTTCTTCATCTTATATTATCCCTATCACGTACCAACCAAAGGGAACAGCGAATCAGCCCAAGAGTCTCTCAAAATGACCTGTCTCTCTCACTATTTGTCCAAGCACCTTATCCTTTTTTTTTAAAAAATGCAAACCTTTTCTATCCGACTTCTTCTTCAGCTTACCCTCAATATAGGATTCATAAGCAGTTGTGATTTTTTTAAATGTGTCTCTCTATTAAGCATGTATTAATAAATCATTACACACTATAAACTAGTGCAACCGGAACTCAACATGTCAGACAGGCTAATATTTTATGATCACAACAAGGAAGAAAAAGAGACACTAGGGATGTACTTCAATTGGTTAGTAAGTGCAGCAGAGTCCTGGGTCTTATCCCCATAACAAAATAGAGAGGGCTCTGAGTAGATAGAACATTTGCTGCTCTTCTCGGAAGCCCAGACTCGATTCCCAGTAGTCACATGTAAGCTCACAACCACCAGTAACTCAAGTTTCTGGAGATCCTAGGCCTTCTTCTGCTATTTTCAGGTACCAGGCGCACACACACACACACCACACATGTATATGCAAGCAAAACACTAATACATAGAAAATAATATGTTTTAAAGAAAAAATTGAGAGTGCTGGGTAGTAGTGGCACACACCTTTAATCCCAGCACTCAGGAAACAGAGGCAGGTAAATCTCTGTGAGTTCAAGGCCAGCCTGTCCTACAGTGTGAGTTCCAGGACAGCCAGAGCTACACAGAGAAATCCTGTCTCAAAAAACCAAAAAATAAAGGAAAAAAGAAAGAAGATGAGAAGAGGGTCAAAGGTAGAAAGAGCAATAGTTCTTGGACTGGAAAAAAAAAAGGCAGCGCAAAGAAAAGGCAAATGTCTTACAAAATCCAACTGGGACACTGATTCCCTATGTGCCATTAGGAAATTTCAGGGCATTGTGAAGGAGATAGAGGGTATTTTCATTGTGGTTATGATATAGCAGACTGTGCTGAATTCAGCGGAGTATTATAGAATAACAAGGAAACCACATTTTTGTGTTCTTAACGATTTTAAACAAATATAAGAATTTCTCATGGAGTTTTACTTACATATCTATCAAATTGTCACTTTTTATGATGGCAAGTTTACATGTTTTCCTCCATTAAACAAGACTTTCTGAGAATGTAATCGTATCTGCTATAATGTTAAAAAAAATAGAAGAAGAAAAGAAAGAGAGGAGGGGAAGGGAGTGGAGGGGAAAGAAGGGGAGGGAAGGGGAGAAAAAAAGACAAGTTCTTAAAAATATCTATATACTGTTAAATACCAAAGTTCATTAAATTCTCTCCAGCAAATTCCATTCCTTCCCTTCCTCTCTCTTCTCTTCTTGGTCAGTAGAACAAAGGCCAGAAGATAGCCTCTCTATGCCCACAGGCATTCTGCAGCTGCTTGTTTGGCTTCCCCAGTTCAGGGTATAAATCCAAAGCTATCTCATAGGGCTAATCCTGGACCACTGTGTGTCAGGAGGCAAAGCATCCAGTTCAAAGTGCTGGGACTGGAGTAACACGCGCTGCTGAGCTCCTGATGATGGAGTTGCCAAGCGCAGAGAGCAGGGGACAGTTGGTGTCATCTCCGCAGTGGGCAGCATCATACACTCCATGAGCTTGAAGGAAGGAAAATGAACTTTGTTTTCAAGACTTTTCTAAGTGCCAAGCCTCTTCGGCCAGCCCCATCTCCTGTTCCAGTCATCACAGACACTTCACATCTAAATATTTACAAAGCAGGGAGAGATAGGAGACGTTTTTTTATGACCACAGCACTCCTGTCACCCATGGCAAGGATCACTCCCAGGCCCACACTGGTGACCTGGAGCAGCAGGCATCCTTATCAGAGATAAGCGAGCAAGGGTCTGAGATAGGAAATGAAGTCAGTTGGCCGCTTTGGCTTGCGTTCAATAAGCACAACTTCGTTAATGGCTTCCTTTCCCTTTGTAGGACCGAGCACAAATGTCAACAAGATTATGGAACGTGTTTCTTGGAGGAAAGGGTCTTGTTCACAGTGCTCTGTCACATATACAATGATTCAAAATCGTGGGCTTCCAAAGCAATGACATACTCAAAGCGAAATACCTAAGCAAGAAGCAGTCTTCCCAAACCACGCAGAGAGTATGTGCCTACCACTGAGGTCCTAGAGTCCCAAGCGAGTAAAGTTTTAGATTTGCAGGGATGTTTCCGTTACTGCTGTGCACATGGGAATCTCTTTCAGTGCTCTTTGAGAGTGCTTTAAGGTGTCTAGGCCTCACCTACACAGAGTCCTATGTGTTGGGTGGAGTGAAATGTTTCAGATGCAGTTGGACACCGTGCCAAGTATACCATACCGTCTGGATGCTGAAGGGAGCCCAAGAACCTCTTCTCGGGCTTTGTATTCCCTTCTGTTCTGTCCTCCCTTACCCTCTCATAGCTCACACTTACCCACGGGCTTACGGACAAGGCCAACTTGTCAGAAAATGGATCTCATGTTTGAAGTCAGAGTATTATCAATCCTCTGCTGCACGTTGTGAGAGGATACGTGTGATGGAAGGCTTGGCCTCTCACTTAAAGCAATACTGTCTTCAAAAGAATTTCTCAAATGAGGCTGGAGAGACGGCGCCACTGGCAAAGTGCCTGTTGTGCAAGCCCTAGGGTGCAAGTTCGAATCCCCAGCACCCACTTTATAAAAGCCTATCTGTGGTGGCGGGCATGGGTAACTCCGGCACAGGGGAGCAGAGGCAGGTGAGCCCCAGAGGTGTTCTAGATGAAATGGAACCCTCCAGGTTCAGTGAGAGACCCTGTCACCCACGAAAATATGATGGACAGCAATAGAGAAAGATAGGTGATACTTACACACGTCTGGCCTTAACACACGTCCTCCCAGAAGTATCCATGGACATCACATGCAAACAGACAATTTTTAAAGTAGTCAAAACTCAAGTATATGCTAATTGAAAACTTAACTTCAGAAGCATTAAAAGGCAAAACAAGATCGCCAGGCAAAAGTTGGAAGCACGGGTGTG
>JAQHUG010000011.1:9173051-9209851 GCA_028555095.1 Dicrostonyx torquatus
CATCAGGCATTTTAGACAGGCACAGCTTCACAGAATTAAACAAATGCAGCGCCACCAAAAGTCACACACCTGAAAATAATGGTTAGGAATCAAGAGGTTTCAGAAGGAGTCTGGAGGAAAAGAAATATCACCCACCTGGGAATGCAGTTTTGGGTTTACATTCCTCATGGGAAAATCGTGCATCTTTATAAGAAATACAAAGCTTAGGACTTTAAAGAAGTGGAAAGCTTGAAGCCTTGCGACTCATGGGTTAGAGAAGAGGCCAGGCATATTATTTGGGACAGCTGTAGTCTGGGACCCAGCCAAGTTGAGGTGGTGTGGAATGACAGAATGAGAAATTAAATGGGCTATAAGTTTGGGCAGAATGACTCTAAATAAATATTTTAAGGTTTTATTAATCTTATTTTATTCTACCCACAGAAATTAATTATGAACTTGTGCCAATTCTTTGGCTTTCAATGTTTTTAAATAATTAATTTTCTATATACATCATCTTCAAAATTATGTCAGCAATTTCTATAGTATAAGGCTGTCATACATCTTCAGATTTCACCCTACAGGTTTTCGAAAATCAATTAAGGTTATTAGTCAGGAAGTAGCATAACACAATTTTTTAGAAACAAGGAGTTTTAGTGCAAAATGTTTGGGATTGGGGGAGGAAAAAGAAAAAGATATCATGTAGCAATACTGGTATAAGGGTCATTAATCTCTTCCAAATGAAAATGATTTTTTCCAGGTACATTTTCCAGAATCCTAGAATTATGCCATTGAGGTAAATATTTTTACCTTTATTTCGGATATACATTTCATTTTGGAAATAAAATTATCAGAAATAAGAATTACGTGAGGAATTCATATTTAAACACTAAAACCTCCCACCGTAGCCTGTGAATTGAAGAATCTCCTTAAGACAGCATATTTGTGAATGAGGCCACGAAGTGATGGGTTGTCTTAAATAAAGCAGAGCATTTTCGGGAGGGAAAGAGGAAGAGAGAGCAGAGGAAGAGAAGCCGATTTAGGTGAATTGCCTCATTCTGGAGCTGGTTGGGGCAGAGGACTCGTTTGCTTCCACTGTTAGAAGCACTCCCATCAGTGATGACCGCTCCCTACCCAATGTCAGGCTATAGCTTTAAGAATAAGGGCTCATCAAAGGGAAGAGCCAGCTGGGTACCAGAGGACAGGTGCCTGAGAAGGTCTCCTCAGGAGAATGAAAATATAAGAAGATCCTTGGGCCCTTGGTTCACGCTCTAGTAGGCGCTCCTATTTGCCTCCCCTCTCTCTGATTTATCTCACAGAGATTGGTTCTAAAACCTTATAGAAAGAGCAGGGAAAAAAACCACAGGTGGGACAGTGATTAGGGACATTGCTACTTTGTTTTTGCTTCTTGTGTGTTTGTTCCTTCACCCAGCTGCTTTTGTTTTGTTTGCCTTTCTCCCAGGAATTGCTCCTGGGGCCTCCCACTTGCTAGGAAAGGACTCTTCCATTCCCTAGACTAGTTGCCATATTATTTCCTCATACTTTGCCTGGTGTAAGCCACCTCTCACCTGTCTCCCATCTAAGTCTCCCATCCTGGCACTGAGCTCTCTGAAATACAATGCTGTCAATCCTGGCAGTAGCTGGCTTCCAGTTTAGTGTTTTTATGGGATTCCTGGGTGTACATACCAATGAGTCTCTATTTCTTGTGCCTTCTCTTGAGCTCTTTGGTTCTGTTTGTTTTGTCCAACCCTAATGTGTGAGTTTTGTTTTATCTTATTATTGTTGTGAAATATTATTTTAAGTAGGCAAAGATGTGTTGCCTTTGTTAGTGCTGCAGAATATGAGTTTAACTGTGTAAGGGCATGTTACTTCTGTTTATGCTGCCTTTGTTTAATGATATAAGGATGTGTGTTTAAATATGCATTTGTTTCCCCTCGTCTGCTTCAGGCACCCGATTGGTCTACCAAAAAGCTGAACAGCCAATAGCTAGGTAGAAGAAAGGATAGGCAGGGCTGCTGGGCAGAGAGAATAGATAGGAGGAGAAATCTAGGCTCAAGGGTGGGGTTGGGGAGAATGAGAGAAGATGAGAATGAGGGACAAGCCTGGGGTAAGAAGCCAGGCAGATGCCAGCCAGCCAGACACAGAACAGTGAAAGTAAGATATACAGAAGTAAGAAAGGCAATAAGCCCTGAGGCAAAAGGTAGATAAAGAGAAATGGGTTAATTTAAGTTAAAACAGCTAGCCAGAAATGTGCCTAAGCTAGGCTGAACATTCAAAACCAATAATAAGTCTCTTTGTCATGAGTTGGGAGCTGGTCAGTGCCCCCATAAGAAAAAGTCTGGTACATATTCTATTCTATTTTATTATTATCATTTAAAAGTCTGTTTGCTAATGAGTGACAGAAAAGGGATGGATCCAGATGGGAGAGGAGGAGGGGAGGAACTGGAAGTAGTACAGGAAGGGGAGAGAGTAATCAGGATATATTTTGTGAGAAGAAAATCTATTTCCAGTAAAAGGAAATATATATGTGTACGTATATATGTATAGACACCATATATCCTTTTTGACATCTATATGATGTAGGAGGGCTCTTCTATATTTTGTGTTACTTTCATTGGTTAATAAAGAAAGCTGCCTTGGACATTTGATAGGGCAGGACTTAGATAGGCAGGGAAAAGAGAACATTATGCTGGGAAGAAGACTGGGTCAGGAAGAGAGCTGCCAGGGTCAGACATGCTGAATCTTCCTGGTAAGCCCACTACCTCATGGTGACTTACAGACTATTAAAATGGGTTGAAATAAGATGTGAGAGTTAACCAAGAAAAGGCTAGAGATAATGGGCCAGGCAATTAATTTAAATGAATACAGCTTGTGCGTGATTATTCCAGGTATAAGCCAGGGCCAAAAGCAGGCCAGCGGCTGGGAGCAGGGCGCCGGGAAAATGGCCCTGCTCCTTGGTGGGGACACAGCCACTCCCTCTTACAACATCTATACACACAGACACAAACACATAGATGTCAACCAGGATGGAAATTTTAAACAACCCAAGTGTCAGTCTCAGCCTGACAAGTATAAAACACAACACTGACACTTTCAGAATAATTCTTTAACATGTTTACAAGATTCGAATATATGAAGCTTCTCCAGACAAACTGCATACGAGTGAGAATTTTCAGTGACAGTTCTAGAAAGTGAATACCAAAATACTCAGGGCAATTGGGAAATGCATAAAACAACCTTGTCAGAGAGTCAGAGATACCCAGAGCATGTTTTTGTTCATTCTGCTTTCTGTCGCCATAACGTCAAGGTTCATAATTCTAAATCAGTGGTTCTCAACCTTCCTAATGCTGCGACCCTTTAATACAGTTCCTCATGTTGGTCCATAAAATTTTTCATTGCTACTTCAAAACTGTAATTTTGCTAGTTTCATGAATCATAATGTAAATATCTGTGTTTGTCGATGGTTTCAGGCTACCTTTATGAAGGGGTCACAACTCAGAGGTTGAGAACCATAGTTCTAAAGGCTGGGTTGACCACTGGCATGGCAGCAACTTCTTCTCAATCTCCAGAGAGGAGTCTTTCTGCTCCCGCTTGAGGGGCAAAGCAGAGTGACCCAGGCAAAACACAAGGGACAGACTCACTTTGTTAATAATGTTCTCTTGTAGCTCCTTTGTCTGCCAAGAACAAGAACTCACTCCATTCCTCAAGAGTTAACCTAATCCCTTGAGAAAGTCCCACGTCCCTGTTAGCAAGCTAACCACTTCTTAGTGCATCCATCATCGCTTCCCAATGTACTTAGGTATCATATCACCACACCTTGCATTGGAAACTCAATGGGATGCAGGAGGTTAAAGGAGGAAAAGGCATTTCCACTCGAGCAGTGGTTGTAATAACTACTGTCTCAAAATTTGTCTGTAAATGCAATGCAAGGATTTTGCTATACAGAAGACTTTTTGAATCAAAAAGGGTTGCAAAATCAGTGTGATGATGTAAATATCTTAAAAAAATAGTACATGTGGACGTGAAGAAAAAGTAAAATAAAAACAGATTTTTACAGTCTCAACCACCTGACAAGACTTGGACTCCCACTATGGTAGTTTGGCATTGGATGTCATAAGAGTTGTTATGTCATGAGACCTCGAGCATGCTCCATATCAGCCTTTTCTCTCCTTGTCCTGATACCCTGCACCCAGACTCCTCATCTAATAGAGTCGGCTGTTAAGCACGCTTGGGATGTCAGCCACAACATCCAATATCATACACAATGACTTCTCTTCTAATGATATAGTCTTCATGTCTACCATTGAATGTCAGCTTGGCTAAGCCACAGAGTACCCATAAACATTACTGGATGTGTTTACGAGGATATTCCAAATGAGATCCTCCAATCAGTGCACCAAGCAAGGCTGATGTTCCCCAATGTAAGTATCTTCAAAATAATTGAGAGTCTAAGTGAAACACGAAACCAGGGAGAGAGGGACCCATCCCTTGCTTTCTGCCTGACTGGGCTGGAAAATGATTCTTCTACATGAGGACTGGAATTTATAAAACTAGCTCCCTTGGTTCTCAGGCCTCTAGACAAGCTAAATTTCATTATGGGCTTTTTTGAACCCCCATCTTTCAGATGGTAGATTGGAAGACACCTTGGTCTCTATAATCATTCTCTATAAGTCAATTCTTCATGCTATATGTATTTGTGTGTGTGTGTGTGTGTGTGTGTGTGTGTTTCTGCCTATCTCTTATTTATTCTGTTTCTTGGGAGAAACCTAATAACTGAACAGTCTCTGAGTCATGAAGAGAAGCTAAATTAATGAGCATATGTTCATAACTTAAGCAGGAGAAATCTAAAACATATTGAGCCAGGGGAATTGTGGGCTCTGATACCTGCCAGCCTGAGGACGCCATGCAGGTTCGTAGCTGAAGGCGACAATTTAGAAAAACAATAGGTGAAAGTTCTGCTCCAGCCTTCCTTTTCATTTGTAGATTGCTCCAGGAAAAGTAGCTATCTCTGAGCTGGTGAAGGAATGCAGGTGTGTATATGCTGGGGGAGGTGCCCCGGAAAAAGGAATAAAAATAGATAAGTTCCTCAAAGGTGAGGACAGATAACAGAGGGAGAAATGAGTGAGAAAGGAGCATGGCAGAGCAGAAATAGGGAGCATGGAAAAGCAGAAGGGGTTTTGAGAGAGCATTGAGAACAGGATGGTTTTTTGGGAGATATAATAAACACAAGGCCACACTGAAGAATAAGAGAAGTCTGAAGCGGCCTTTTAAGCTGTAATGGTGTGAAAGCCTGTTTCTTTCCACGCGTCTCCGGGGACACATTTGGGGAAAAACATCAGTTTCTATGTTGGGGCGACGGTCCCCGACAGGGAATAAAAGACTTTGAAAATTTAGTGATTCTTAGTTTACAGTTTAAGAAGGCATTTCACAGCATACCATATTATAATGTGAGCCCTTCATAAATACTTCCTATTTAGTAGTTTTTAAAAATCCTTAAATGCAACTAATGCATCAACTTAGCTACATTTAACTGGGGTGTTAGCACAGTATTAGGGTGCTTGCCTACCAAGCATGAGACCTTTCGTGCACTTCCTAGTATTACGAAGGAGAAAAGGACTAACCTTATTCTGTAGTAAGAAATGCTATAAGAATAAACCCAAACACTTACAGAAAGGGAGAAAGAGAAGGATTTTACAAGATCAAGGCAGTGACTATGGTGTCTTGGCCACAAGCTACAGAAACCTTGGAGCCAAGTGGTTTAAAGTAACTGAAATTAAAGCAACAATTATCTCACAGGTCTAGCAGCCACAAGTCCAAATCCAGGGTGTCAACAGGCCCAAGATACCTCTGAGGGTACTGGGTGAAGGTCCTTGTGTAGTTCTCACAGTGTCATGGCTCTAGAGTTTCTGCTACTTGTCTATTGGTCCCTTGACCTCATTTTAGAGTTTTTCTGGATTCTTGCTTGTCACTGCACCAGTGAGAACATAGTGTCATTCAGTATGAGTGACCGGCTGTAAAACAGATTAGAAAAACAAACAAACAAAACAGTTTTGAAGCAGGTGATAAACTTAGTAGTTCTAATTTTGTATACGCCTATTTTAATCAATTTAATATAATGTATTTTATATCCTATTTGACAAACATAGATTCATATTTATTGTCCCAACATTTTTATTTTTAAATTAGTGTAAAATCACTATAAAATGTTTAAATATTGAGCAATAAAATGAAGAAAATTAAATGTCCATCAGGCTGCTGCCGGAGAAGCATGAACATTCTGCAGGGAATTTTACAAAATATGGCATGTCTTGCTGAACATCTAAATCTTAACAATCATTCTTGTGTGCCTTTGTGGATTTTAAAAGTTTTTATATGATCTTAAAGCTTGTTTGAAATATCATTTGCTAAGTATCAACAAACGTCCATATAAATTCACCAGACTGACCAACATATTGAACATATTCAACACAACAGAAACTTGCTATATACAATTTAAAGGTTGTCTCTTGACAACGTTAACTCTGAACATTTATGGAGTGTAAGGCAGCACAAAATTTTTTATTAGATATGTGATTTATTAGGGAACACATTAGGTGGCTTTAGTGGATTCAGTGTGGTATAAGCCCCCATGACTACATAACTTGTCGCAGGTCCAGGGGACCATGGCTGGGATATATTTAAGCCTATCACCATTGTGGATAAACCTGTTCATTTTGTGTTCACACAATCTAAAATATACGACTTTCTATATAATCTATTTCATTGCAAATGAGAAACTGGGCTAGACAAAATAAAGACATTAGTGACAGACAAAAGCAGATTACTGGTCAAATTTTCCCTGTACAGCATTATATTGACTTATTTTATAAGTTAAGAGAATAAAATAATTTGAGATCTATAATGTCATCTCCATAATTAAAAATTAACTATCTACAGAATGGCAAATGGATGCATTGCAAAAGGATGCGTACAATTACTGCCTAAATCAGTTTCAAGATATTAAGCAAAATTTGGATCTATGTGCAGTAAACAGTACCTAAAATTAGTCAAGGAAGCAGAATAAAAATAAGAGTAAAGATGCTTTCTTGCATAGATACACCTGTAAAGTTAGGTACTAGACACCATGTGACAGCATAAATTCTACAAGTAATAAATCTTTCATCCTTGTAATTATTCCTGACTTCTATAGCAACTACTGAGTATTCATTACTATGTCAAAAGCCTGAGAAAAATAACAGGTAAGGGAATATAATTTATTTTCCTCAATTAGTTTTACTGTTGGCTTAAGTAAGTCATTGCCACTTGCACCAGCTGACATTCTCAGATTTATTCACACTAATTCCACCATCCTGGTCTCATAACTGTGAGTTGGCTCCATGCTCATTTTCAAAATAAAGAAATACGATTTTGCTCTAAGGTATTTAGGAAAGAAAATAAATAAGCAACAAACCTGTATCAATAGAGGTATGAGGTCTAAGGGGAAACAAAAAGATAAAATTGCAGATTTGGAGGAAGTTCCATTTGGAGATAAGGATGTACAGAATGCAGTGAAGGAGAAGATGAATTCATAGTTTTACTTGCCTTTATATTAAAAAAATAGTATAACCAGATAAATTAAGGATTTAAATTCTTTAGAAATTGTGCTGAGGCTGGGCAGTGGTGGCACATGCCTTTCATCCCAGCATCAGGAGGTAGAGGCAGGCGGATCTCTGTGAGTTCGAGACCAGCCTGGGGTATAAGAGCTAGTTCCAGGACAAGCTCCAAAGCTACACAGAGAAACCCTGTCTCAAAAAAACAAAACAAAACAAACAAACAAAAAATGTGCTGCAAAATAAGCTGTAACTAAGGGACTTATAACATAATGCAAATTTAACTGAGATGGAGTTCACTGATTGACAAAAAACATAATAGGAGAATTTTCAAAGAAAAAAGACAAAGATAGAACCGGGAAAGAAAAAGTGGCAGTAAAATATTAGAAATTAAACACATACAAACTCGGAACATTGAAATGTTATATATGGTTGAGGGCACTGTATTAAACGAAATAAGTCAGACAAAGAAAGAAAACTGATATGTGTTCTCTTTTATATATGGAAGTTAAGAAAGTTGATCTGCCTATAAACTAGTCTTTAGTATATGTGAGAAACTGGAGAGGAGGAAATAGAAGAGAAGTTGGTGAAATATATAACATAAAAGCGTTTCCCATAACAAAAGGTTAAATATGATGGAGAGATGTTGTTGCATGAATTCTAATTGATCTTAATAATAAAAACCCGGAGCCAGGTATCAGGAAAAATGTTGAAAGATCAGAGAGCAAGCCACAGCCAACTCTTACCTTGCTAACTCCTCAGCCAAAAAGGACCGACCTCATGTCTTCTCCTGCCATATATTCCTCTCTCCACGTGGTCATATCACTTCCTGTCTGTCTGTACTGACCTCCAGACCTCTATGGTTAACTGGTGGCTAGCTCCACCCTCTGATCTTCAGGCAAGCCTTATTTGTTAGAGTACAAACAAGATTATCATCACAACAAGTTACTCTTTTTTTTAAATGTTTTATGCTTTCCAGGTTTTTTTGTTTTTTTAATTTCCATTTGTGCCTCTTACGTACTCCTATTTAAAAGATTCTGGCTTCGTGTGCTTGGTGTACTTCTTTGAAATGCAATTCCCAATGTGATTTAAGATTAGAAGTTTGATTGTGAAGCCAGCCCTAAGTTCAAATACCATTTTGCTTATTCTTGGCCTCAATTTTTTTTTTTCAAAATAAAAACAAGGCTGCTGTGTGAGGTGAGCTCATGCAAGGCAGGATTTACTGGTCTTGGGAGAGTTTGGCTCTCATCAATGTCAAGGCATGGCCTTTTCTGCACCCCAGTGTTCCTAACCACACATCACCTGTATGTGTATAAGAGCAAGCAGGAGAGACAGCAAAGACGTCTTCTTCGATGAAAAGAAGCAAGGGGTATTTATGCAATGTTTTTTATATTTGAAATTTTATATTTGCATAGGCATGTTCACTTGTATCTGTATGTCAACTTAAGAAAAAGCTTGAACTGTATTGATAAGCTGTGTGTCCCTGGTCAAATTTCCTAATCTCTGCTACGCTTCCCTCATCTATAAACTGAGCTAATGAAATATTATCTTCAAAGGACTCCGCAGGAGGTGACTAAAAAGAAAAACGCATGCAAAACTCTCAACATAGCAGTTCGGATATATCAGAACTCAGTATAAGTAAGCATTATTTACACATATCAAACTCAGACCCTGCCTCTCTCACACGCAGAGACCGTGGTTTCTGCAGTCTTACGTGCTTGGTGGTGTAGGCTTATAATGGGCACCGTGGACTGAATTAAAACGGATCAATAGTACATGGCAGTTTCTCTATATCTCTGTCAGTTTCTTAAAGTATTTTAGTACTGTTAACAAAACTTCAAAACAGATATTAAAATATTTTACTTGTGAAAACAAATATATTACAGACGCAAGGCTTTTAAGCACTATATGGATAGTAACAATCGGCTGTTAGAAATAGGCATTTCAGAAAGTTTCAGTAACATTCAGATTCCACTTGCTCTGCTCAAAATATTTCAGTTTTTCCCTTAGCTGTTTAGAGTTGAAAATTGTGATTTGTGGTCTTAAGAGCTCATTCATACTTTTTTTTTTCCTATTTTTCAGAGATAGCAAAACATTTGGTGAATTTTCAACTCCCAAGGGTTGGAAATGAGTTCAAAACTCAAAACCAATAGTAGTACAATCTACTCACGTTGTTTTCTTTGTGATTTAAACTCTACCCCCAGATACCTCTCTCTCTCTATGACACTGAAAGCTAAGCCTAGGATGTATCATGGCTCACAAAGGGAAAGCACATCTTGGTTGCGTCTCTCCTGTTCTTAGAGGCTTAGTCTAGCTAAATACCTATAGGAAAGATGACAGACCAATAGGACAGCAAGAATTTAGTGTAATTTGGACAGAATTTAGGAATTCACGGGTGTGTTGTTTTGTTTTTCTTGTGTGTGCACATGCTTGACTACGTTTGCGTGGTGTGCACTACATGCCTATGTGTGTCTGGGTGTAGCATAACGGCCATTACGTGCAGAGGTCAGAAGAAGCTGAACTATGTCCTGCTCAATGAGTCTTCTTCCCTGGAGAGAGGGTCTCTCACTGGACCTGGTAGTTAGCAAGGCACGGTGATGATCTTCTTGGCTCTGGCCCCAGTGTTGAGTTAATAGTTGCATGCAGCCACAACTAGCTAGAGATTTGAACACAGATCCTCATATTTACAGGGCAAGCATTCTTATCCCCTGAGTAGAGCTTAGCAATTCAGATTCTGTCGTGACTCCTCTACTTAAAATGAGATCATCTTTTTGTTTTTTTTGTTTTGTTTTGTTTTGTTTTTTGAGACAGGGTTTCTTTGTAGCTTTTTGGATCCTGTCCTGGAACTAGCTTTTTGTAGTCCAGGCTGACCTCGAACTCACAGAGATCTGCCTGCCTCTGCCTCCCGAGTGCTGGGATTAAAGGCGTGCGCCACCACCGCCCGGCAAATGAGATCATCTTTAATACATATCACCAATTTTTTTTCTGGATTTCAGTCCCCTCTTTTGGAAAACAAAGACATGTGTGTGTGTGTCTGTGTATGTTCTTCTTCAAACCATGGCTATGTTTTGAAATTTGAAAAAAAAAAACTGAAATTCTGGGATATTGTTGCTTTATGTTGTCTGCTGTGGTTTATATATTTTTTTTCTCTGTAAAAGTAAATATTGAGTAAGCAACTACTTCCAACAGACTTTCCAAGAATTGATAATGCAGTCCTAATGTCGATTGTGTTTATAACCTGGGTTCTAAGAATTGGAGACCTTCAGTATTGCTTAATCTTTAAAATGGTCATACTAGGCAGTCATTGTTATCGTCATTTGAGAAGATATAAATCACTAACGATCATCAGCCCTGTATGTTTTGTCCCGGCATGCAGGACAGAGTTCTAGACTGAAGAGCATAAAGCGTTATTATCCCCTCTACAGATGAAGCTTCTAAAGCTTGCAGGTTAGAGTCACATAGAGGACCAGGAAGAGACCCCACGGGACTTTGAGGACACTCGGAAAGTTCTACTACTTCCCCTCTGTAGCGAGTGAGGTACAGGCAGGTTAAAGAAGCTACTGCAGGATTTCCCAAAGAGGAAGTGGAGGAGTGGAGATCTAATCCAAGGTCCATCCTCTGCACTGCTGTGGGACTCCTACTCCAACGGAGGAGCTGAATCCATAGAAGATACACAGACTGTGCCTTCCTTTAGTTTAACAAACTGTTGTAAGGAATTCGTGTTGTGTCTTACAACGTCCTTGTTCGCTTTCTCCTCTCTCCTTGACTCTGAAGCCTTTTCTCTTATTTTCAAGGTCCCTTGGTTTCCGGAATCCAATCTTGCTCTACTGTTTCCAGGGAAGAGGGTGTGTGGATCGTTGACCACCCCTTTTCTCTTTTACGCCAGCTCTCCCGGTCTCTTCCTAGGAGTTCAAGGATTATCTTTCTTAACAATGTCGACCTTTGATGCATGAGATTCAGGTGGGCAGCTTCAGCAGAAGGATGAGCTGACAAAAACTTTTTAGTACAGTTCAAATAGCAAAACTTTGTACTTCTGAAAATGATCGGGTTTTTCAGGCACGGCACTTTGTTCCCAGTGTCCTGGGTTGTAGGCTATTCTTTAGTGAACCCTCTCCCTAGGAATCCTGCCGTCTTCAAACACCTTCTTTAAGTTCACTGTTCGTGCTTTCATATCTTATTTCTGCTCAACGCAAACTTTTTTTTTTTTTTTTGCCTCTCTTTCTCTAGTTAGCGCCACTGGAAGCAAGATGAAGGTGGCCTCTCTCACTTTCCACTGAAGAGTTCATCAAGATAAGCCGACAAACACAAAGGTTACAGAGATGATATTGTATAGGCCACACTAAGGTCGGGTAACCAGAAACCCAATAACAGGGATTAAGGCGGAAAAAAAAATCAGCACCGATAATCTTCAGATTCCCATGTTCGCCACGAAAGGGCTCAGAGCTGCCCTGACTATTTCCTTTGCTCTACATAAAAGAAGCTTGTTCCACTTAGAGGCCCTCATTGTCATGAAATCAGTCATTTGAATCAAAGTCCTTAGGGACATTTTCCATGCTGAGAGCGCTGCTTTGAAAGGTGTTTAATTATCCAGCAGTCCTGGGAGCTACCCAGCATGCCTTAGGACTTGACAAGTTACCTTTTTACCTTTCTACCAGATAAGAAAACCGTGCAGGGTAGAGACTGGAGTATTATATATAGTTCACTCATTTCTTACCCCATATACGTCTTTATCTGACATACAGAATTATTATAGTGCATCATTAGGCAGTAAAACCTTACGATTAGAATGATGATGGGCTTTGGGCGTCACGTTGAATCCCAACTCTGGAACCTTGAAGTGACATAGCTATCTTGTGGCTTACTTTCCTCATCTGTGAACCAGAGAGCTGCTCACACCTCTGGTGAGTGTGACCATCCATGTTTCTTTGTGGAAACGATGACAAATGGCTTACCTGAAACAGTCACGGGGATATTGTGCCCTCAAAAAGCTTCCTCGGATACTAGAGACATTCCATCCTGCAGGGGAGCTCCTAGACCAGGGAGGTAAACAACTTAAAAAGTACTTAAAGAACTCCCCTAAAATGACCAGATTCACCAGGCCCCTTCCTGCGTCAGTGAAGGGCAAACCTCCCATGGCGCAGAAGACACTCAGAGGAAGAAAAACTGAGCTGGGAAGAAGACTCCCAGAGAAGAAAAGCTGCAAGGGAGACTCTGGGACCAGACTAACGGCCCAGAAGAGGCAGAAACCAGCCAAGCTGCCTGAAGGGGTTTAGACCCTGGAAAGAACACCCTCCAATCTGTTGAATCGCCTGCAGGCTATGCAGTGTGCTCCAGGTGCCCAGCTTTGTGAGCTGGCACCCACGCCCGGGGTGGATCTTGGTGGTGGGTTTGGGTGATGCAGCTGTCTCGGAGTCATTTCTGCTACTGTAAATAGCCCCTCACTCATATTCTTGTAAGGAAGCCCAGTAAAACACATTGGTTTACCAGTGTTGGACTTTGCTGCTGTCTGTATGTACTTCGGTCTGTTCTGGGTCCCCTATCTGGAGTGTGCACAGTTTTATTTCCTCAGGAAAAGCTTTGTCAGACAACAGTTTAAGAGCAGTAGTGTTCAAAAAATAATGACTATTCATTACTATATATTTATAGTGTTTAATGCTTGGGAGGTGTTCACAAACATTTGTGAACTGGCTTCATGCCCACTAAATATGCACAACTGTTGGATTCTTTATGGTACAAATTGAAAGCAAGTCATAGATTTAAGAGCTAATATATATATATATATATGCATGTATGTATGTATGTATATATGTGTTATATATGTGTGTGTGTGTATGTGTGCGCACACATTATAAGTATTCCTAGTTTAAAATTTAAGCTAAGTATATAAAGTACATAGTAAAATTTAAAAATAGTTTCATGTTTATTATTTTAATACACAGAACACATAATTTTTCCTAATCCTCAATTTCAGTGAATAAAGACATCTTTCTATCATATGATGGGTAAAAATTAGGTAGGGAATCCGTTGTAGATTTTGGGAGAAGGGTGAGGGTCTTGGTGTGGATGTGTATGAGTGTGGGTGCCAATGGCATGCATGGGGATGCCAGAGGCCCACATCAGCTTCCTTGATTACTTCTCTGGCTTATTTATTTTTTCGATAGGATCTCTCACAAAAGCTGGAACCCCCTGAATGGCTAGGCTAGCCAGGCTGGCCAGCAGGTTCCTGGAATCAGCCTGTCTCCATCTCCCCATTGCTGGGATTATAGTCACTGTAGGTAGGACTCAAGTCCTGATGCTTACAGGAGAAGCACCTTCCCGACAGAGCCAATGCTCCAGTCCCCATCAAGATGAATCTCCAAGGCCTGGCGGTGGTGGCGCACACCTTTAATCCCAGCACTCGGGAGGCAGAGGCAGGCGGATCTCTGTGAGTTCGAGACCAGCCTGGTCTACAAGAGCTAGTTCCAGGACAGGCTCCAAAGCTACAGAGAAACCCTGTCTCGAAAAAACAACAACAAAAAAGATGGATCTCCAATAATATACTGGTTATGTAGACAAAGGTCAGGCCATACCAGAGATTCTTGAGAGATTAATCTCCAACCCTGAATGGAATTGAATTGATTGAACTCTTCCATTAAATTCCTGTATGAGTGGTTTGTCTAAGATAAATCTATCATTAGACATCCTTCCACATCAGTAGCGGGAGTATTTCCGACTATGTAGGGATCAAATCCCTAGTGTTGTTTTTATGGCTAAGATGTTTTGGTCTCCTTGAATTCTCAGACCTTTCTGGTTTTGTTTGTTTGTTTGTTTGTTTGTTTTGTGTGCTTGTTTTTATACTCTCAACTGCAGTTTCTCTTCCCTCCTCTCCTCCCAATCTCTCTCCATCATATCCCCTTTCCAGCCCTAAACTCCCCCTCCTCTCTCAGACCTTATTCTTAGGAATGACTATCTCAGAACTAATTTTAGCCAGTCTACCAATCCTAAACAGTTTTAGCTAACCAATGAGATCTCTTTTCTTAGATTAGTGATAACGATTAATTGGTCACTATTTTCCCCACCACAAACTTCCTACTTTTCCTTACATTTGCTCTTTGTGAATATGCCCACCTGTTCTTATTGGTAGTATATGCCCAATGTCCACACACCAGCTAGATCCTAAGGTGGATTCATGCGACTGAGGTACTTGAGTGAGTGTACCCTAGTGCCTAGAGGTGCCCAGTTAGAGAGCTCGCTGTCTACCTGTGGACTGAATTTCTTGTGTAGAATGATTCGAACCCTTGGCAAGCAGTACACTTCATGGTACCGCCTTGAACATGTTAAGGGAAACGGGAGCTCTCAGAGCAATAATAAATCCAATTGAAACCTGCGTCCTCTATCATCAAAAAGAAACCGCTTACTTGAAAATCGATGTTTATGGCAATGATCACCTTGTCCAATGTTTCACCTGGACTATAAGCGATTTGTCAGGGAAACCCCCAGAACATAGAGCAACAGTCTTGGATGGAACCAGAAAAGAGGTTGGGTAAAAATGGGGGATTTATGCCATCAGTGATGGCAGTTTCTGAAGCTTATAGTTCATTTGAAACTCGGGATACTTAAAGCCCAAACACTATCTTTCCCCTCAAGGCTTCTGGAGAGTTGGTTCAAGACTGGCCAAGCTGCACATAACCACCAGACACGGAGGTCATTTGCGACCTGCGCGTTTCTAGCTGGGAGAAAATTCAGACAATAGCGCACATTGTTAGCAAGTATCTTTTATCCAAATTGATAAGGGGTTTGATGACGTTGGAAGAACACATGAAAAAGCTGCTACTTGTCTGAGCAAGTTGCACATATGCTGAAAAAAAAAAAAGAAAAAGAAAAAGAAAAGAGGGAGGGGAAGTGGGTCTACAGGGCCCGCTTTAGACTGTAGAATCTGCGCTGTGAAGTCCATCTGCCGTCTAGCTGCTTCAATATCAGATCTTTGCCCCACACCACTCTAAACAAAAAGAGAGAGAGAGAGAGAGAGTACCACATCCACGACAGTGGCAGGTTTCTTTCTTCCCTGTTTACAGTTGTAGCATTATATTTATTTGAGGGGGGCACCTGTGCATGCCATGGTGAATAAATGGAGCTTAGGAGACAACTCTCAGGGCTCAGTTCTCTCTTTCTACCCTGTGGGTGCTGGGACTACAGCTCAGCTCCCCCAGTTTAGCAGAAAATGCTTTAAGCTCCTGAGCCACCCCGTGATCTCTGCTGGTTTCTACAGGAAGCTTCCATCTTCGGCTAGAATGTTTCCACATAGTACAATTAGCTAGGCCCCTACATTCTCCATTAACTTGACTGGTGTAGGAGGTGCTTCTACATTTGTATTGCTTTCATTGGTTAAATAAAGAAAACTGCCTTGGCCTTTTGATGGGGCAGAAATCAGGTAGGTAGAGTCGACAGGATGGAATTCTGGGAAGAAGGGAAGTGTGGCAGACACCATGCTGCTCCTGCCCAAGATGGATGCTGGTTAGACTCATGCCGGTAAGCCACATCCTTGTGAATACAGATTATTAGAAATGGGCTGAATTGCCGGGCAGTGTTGGCACATGCCTTTAATCTCAGCACTCGGGAGGCAGAGGCAGAGGCAGGTGGATCTTTGTGAGTTCGAGGCCAGCCTGGTCTACAAGAGCTAGTTCCAGGACAGGCTCCAAAGCTACAGAGAAACCCTGAAACAAAAAAAAAAAAAAAAAAAAGAAAGAAAGAAAGAAGCAAATGGGCTGAATTAAGATATGAGAATTGGCGTAGAAGAGGCTAGGGCTAACAGGCCAGGCAGTATTTCAATGAATACAATTTCTGTGTAATTATTTTGAGTGTAAGCTAGCTTGGCGTCCGGGAGCAGGGCAGCAGGACACAGCCCTCTCCTCATTACTACACTTGACCACTTCCAAAGTCATATAGCCTGTGGAGAGACTGGTGGCCTTCAGTTGTTCTGATGAAAGGACGGCGTGGCTACTATTTCAGAGAGAGAGAGAGAGTCATAAAAACACTCTCGTCGATTAGGCAATAAACCATGCTCTGACAATTTCTCATTTAAATGATTCTTTAGCGGACTTACGTTTCAAAGTTAAATATGAAGAATAGAGCACTAGGCCCATAAATTTCCTCAAAACCAAATAATTGAAAACGGATAATGTCACTGCCCAAATAAATGTATCTAAGGTACATAAAATTGATCAGACACGTAGAAGAAGACATAACTAAAATTATGTATGAATGTGCAATCATATGATATGTCATACATGGTGGTGGAGAAGAGTTATGTAATAACATACATGTAAGTTGTAGAACTCTGTGACATTTGAGCATCTGAAGTGTATGCATACAGTCTTAGGTTATGAGAAAACAAAATATATAAAAACATTCCCAGAATAACACAGCATGCAGAAAATCAATTCCAACCTTTCTTCTTCTCTCAAATTTGTTATATGAACAATCTTAAAATCACTGGGCCAGTGAGATTGCTTAGTGTCTAAAGGCTTTTGTCACCAAGACTGATAACCTGAGTTTGAGCCCAGAACACATGTAAGAAAGTGGGCATCTCCCAAAGGCCTGGAACTCCAACTCCTTTCTGCATGAGCACACCCACAGACACATGTGAATATATTCCCACATACACACAAATAACTAAATATTTTAAAATATAAACCACCCATTCCAGGGAGGTGGTACATGCCTACTGTAGTCCCACCAACTTAGAAAGTTATTCACTGGGACCTAGGAACTTGAAACAGAATTAACCAATATGAGGAGACCATGTCTTAAAAGGTTTTTTTTTTTTTTTAGCTCTTTCAGGAACAGAATGTTTTCTCTTTCATCTTTACTGGCAGCTCTACTTCTAGATTGGCTGGGTTAGTTCTCATAAGTCAGGTCTAGACATGCGAATGGTGCCTTCCTTCTACTATAAATGGGCTCATCTTGGTCCTCAGGGTTTTGTTTTTCTAGCCGCGGGTTAGTTGTGTAACTACAATTCACCAAAGTTCTCTTTCAGTTTTAAACTTTAAACCTATCTTCAGGAAGCAAAGCAGTGTCTAAAATCTTTAAAGAGTAGAAAACAGACTCACACAAAGAAAGGACAAGAAGCTAGTCTTCGTCAAGCCCTGTGAGCATGCTCGCTCTAGAACGCTCCATTCAGCTTTCCACAGCTCATTGTGTTCTTTTACCCGGTGTATCTTAAGCAATGCCCTTTATTCTTCATGGAGTAGATGCTTGTGTATTACAAATTCATGTTCCCATTAACAGTAAATCTAACTAGAAGTGGTAAGGAGTGAGCAACTGCTCTGCTTCAAAGAGGAAGTGATATTCGAGCCAGGCTTCAGGAATGAAAAGAAGATTTCAGGCAGAAAATAGTGGAAAAGCTGCTTCGTGCTAAAGGACCAGTGAGCAAAGGAACAAGAAGAATGAGCAGGAAGGCGGTAGATGGCCAGTGGGGCCTTTGAAAGGAAGTAGATCCTGCAATAGATGAGCCCAGGAAACTATACACACTGTGACCAATTTGTGAGTCTTTAATTTTGTTCCCTAGGGACCAAGAATAAAAATATGTGTGCTGGCAGTGAGGTGGCATGGCTTGATTTGTACACACGTAACAGTAAATTTGGCAGCAAAGTTCCAATTCTATCTGCAGAGAGTTAGGTGAGATTCACAAGACTTCTCTGAAGAACGGACAATGAGTTGGAAAAAATAATCAACAATATTAAGAAGATAAGAATGGGCAATGAGTTGGAAGAAATTACTAATAATATTAAAGTATTTTGGCAGAAATCCGTTATTGACTATTAACTGTTAATATTTGGAGGAAAACAGTGCTTTAGGAAAATACTCGTTTTATGAAAATTTATGAATACTGTGTAGAGGCGTTAAAATATTTTGTCAACTAAGTGAACCGGTGAATAGATAACAGGAGTTATTTCTGTAAAGTTGAATTAGTTCTTCTGACATGCACCCAGAGGTTCTAGCTCTCAGATTCATTTCTCCAATGATGGGCTCATAGCTGGTCTCTGGAGCTTAGTCAGATTGGTGTTTGGTAGTTGTCCCGGCATTGTGCTCCCAGTCCTAGACCCTGCAGATGAAATTATGCATACAGGAAGGTGTGCACACCCTTTGGTTTGCACGAAATGATCACAAAACCAAACAGATGTGAAATCACAGCTGTTTTGTGTAAGGCAAGGGATTTATGATTCAGTTTATAATAAGACGAGCTGAGCAAATGGAAGCCATCAGGAGTAACTTCGCTGAAGAAGGGAACACAGGGCACATTGATTCCTCCCTGAATACTGGGCAGATATGTCCTAGGTGAAGATGAGAGAGTGGGGAAGGGAGCTGCAGATGCACTGAGGAGAGTCAACTGTGGGGAGCAGGAAAATGGCTCAGGGTATGCCTGGGAGGCCCTAAAGTCAGTCTCTGTCTCTGTCTCTGTTCTGTCTCTGTCTCTGTCTCTGTCTCTCTCTCTCTCTCTCTCCTTCTCCCTCTCTCCCTCTCTCTCCTAGATAGGGTTTTCTCTGTGAAACAGTCCTGGCTGTCCTAAAACTCTCTCTCGACCAGACTGGCCTCAAACTCACAGAGATCCACTAACCTCTGCCTCCTGAGTGCTGGGATTAAAGGCGTGCATCACCACCATCTGGCAGGTTCTGGATTCTCTATGACAAGATCAGTGGCAAGGCACCAAAGGCTTTTCAGCAAAGGGGGTTCTGTAATCAGAGAATGATTCTTGCCCTTTGGCTTGTTCCTCTTTAGTTATCTAAACTGGAACTGGGTGGTACCCTTTTGGTACAGTTTGCTTAGACAGTGCAGGATTCAGTTCAGTGTTACACAAGCATAAATACAAATCCTCAGTGTGCAGGTCAGAATAAGGCATGAACACATAGGCCTGTGAGCCCAGCAACGAGGGAGGAGGAGACAGGTAGATTATGGGTGTTCAGCCAGTCTAGATGAAATTGCTGTGTTTCAGGTTCAGTGAAAAATTAGGTTCTGTCTCAAAAAATATAACCTGGCAGATTCCAAGTTTAGAACTCTGACTTCCCACATATGAGTGCATCTCACATATATGTGCATAAGCACAAATACATCACACACACACACATATCTGCATATAAAATCAACATACTATCTAAAAGAAGACAACCACAGAATGACAAGTGAATGCAAGACAAGGATTTATGACATCTATTTTCTAAATTAAACATGCCTGAGAACAACAGAAATAGTAAATCACCCCAAATTTTTCCATTGATTCTACTAATTTTTGAAAAAGCACAAAGAACTACATACCCAATTGCATTAGAAGTATAGAAGACTAGATAGCCGTACAATGGCTTTCTGCCCAGCCTACTGCATCTTGAACTCTGAACTGTGCTGTAAGGAGCCTACTGTTTCCATGGGAAAACACCCCGTGGGCCTTGTCTACCAGGGCATCATCTTACCTGTATTAATAGATTCTTGGTTCTCATGATAAGGATTCATACCGACCTACGTCTGCTGAAAAATATCAACTGTGAAGACTATTATTTCTGACCCACTGCTCAGCCTAGGATGAGCTGACCTATGATGTTCAATTTACTATCATCACTTCCCAATCCCTCTCATGTACTGTTTATATTTCCTTGACCTTCAAGTCACTTGATTGGACCACTCAAACGACAGTGTGGTAACCACAGTTGACAATGTGCTGTATACCTAGGCATTGCTAAGAAAGTAGACTTAAGCTTGATTTTAAAAAATCTCACTTTAGGCTTAAAGCAATGCCTGAGTGGTTAAGAATACAGATTGCTCTTCCAGAGGACCAGGGTTCAATTCTCAGCACTACAAGGCAGCTCACAACCATTTGTAACTCCAGTTCTTGGGGATCCAACACCTTATTCTTGCCTCCCTGGGTACCACAGGATGCACAAACATACATGCTGGCAAAATGCACAGACATACATGTAGGCAAAACACCCATGTAAAATAAAAAAATAGAATTTAAAGTGTATATATATAAAATAAAATGTACATGATACAATTGTGCAATATTTGTCAAACATTAGGGAAAAATAAATTCTTGACTTCAAAAATAATTTTTAAATCTTTTCATGTCTCATTACTGTGCATGCGTATGTGTGATGTATGTGGGGATGCACACATGCCACAGTGTGTACATGGAGGGCCGAGGACAACTTTGTGGAGATGATGCTGTTCTTCCACTTTTACACGAATTCTGGAGATTTAATTCAGGTTATTGGATTTGCCCTGCAAGTATTTTACCTGCTAAGTCATCACATTGGCTCACATAAAAGTAATCCTTTTCTAAAATATTCATGTGCATGTGTGTGCATCTGTGTCTGCTACAGGTGTGCAGGTGCCCAGTGGGGTTCAGAAGAGAGGACTGGGTTCCCTGAAGCTGGAGTGACATCCAGCTAATAGTTCTGGGACCCAAACTTGGGTCCTCTGGTAAAGCAATACACGCTTTTAATAACTGAGTTCTCTCCTCATCTCCACAAAGTAACTTAATAGAGGAAAACACTTGCTTTGCCCCAGCTATTCCGATTAAGCATTTCTTTTTAATATTTTACATATTTATATTCACCCATCCCTTTTCTTCTTTGACAAAATCTTCTTAGGTAGCCTTATCTAGACTGGTACTCCCAGAGAACCACCTGCCTCTGCCTTCTAAATGCTGGGATTAAAGGCACACACCACCAATTGTTAATACTAGTTCTTAATAAGGACAATTTATACAGAAAAAGTTTAAGCATCAATTATTTGTTATATTTTGTTGACCTATTACATTATTAAATACTTCTTAGCATATACTAATGCTGCAAAGAAGTTCACCATTTGTATAAACCATGAACCCACATAGAGTCATCTCAAGTTTCCTTGGGGCTGTGAATACCTGCCCGGCTTTGAACCTTGGAGACAAGTTTTAGAGCTGTCGGGAAGTCTAAAGGAAAATCAACCTTCCTCAAAAGCATCTCAACACAAATTATAAGAATAAAGCTCTTTTGTACATACAGCAGGTATTTGGGAGACTCTGTCTGACTAACCAAAGAGCCCCTGAAGGGAGGGACCCCTTAGTTGAAAGATTTTTTTTTTCCAGTGTGCTTATATTTGGTGCCATTTTGCCTTCTTGTTCTTCTGGTCAAAATGGTTTGCTGTACCTTTTGGCTAATTTTTTTTTTAAATCAGTCAGTTATATACTATCTTCAGCTTTTCTTCTGGTCTCCCTCACCAAAAATTAACAATCTTATAACCTCAGAAGGACTTACTCTTCCAGCTGGGGGCTCCCACCAAGGATGCTCAGAGATTTGCCTCCGCTCTGTTCTGCACAAGCTTGCAGATTGGTGACGTAGACAGGGTATTAGCTCCTAAAGCAGCCATGCTCTGGTGCTTGGAATCTGTGATTTATGGTCCCTAGCACTTCTGTCAAGAATCCAAGCTGTCAGTGGAATTTAGATTGCTAAACAATTGCTTTGAAAGTGGAAAGATTATTCCGGATAACCCCGGTAAACCAATCCAATCTCCTAAATCCTTAGAAGTGACACAGGGAGGCGGACCAGAAGGTAAGAGTTGGCTGATAGGAGACTCAGTTTAGCAATACTGGCTTTGAAGATAAAGGTGAACCTGGGCAGCCTTAGAAGCTGGGAAAGGCAAGGAAATGAATTCTCTCACCCAAGCCTGCCTAAAGGAATGTGTCTTGGCACCAGCTGATTTTCCTTCAACAATAGGCATTTTGGACTTTTGACCCCCAAATACTAAGACTAATGTGTGACGTTTTCCACCGTTTTGTCTGTGTTAAATTCTCACAGCTGCTGGAGGTAAGAAGAAGCACAGTGACTTTGGCATATTCGGTTTTTAACAATGGCAACTGAGCCAATCAAAGCAACTCTGGAATACTCCTCTCTTAGGAGAATGGCTGGACTCCTAAATTTAGAGGGCTCACCTGCTCCAAATGATTACTGATGGGGGTGCTGGGTCAATATTTTGTTTATAAAAATAACCAGATGCTTCTTTATTATTCCTCAGTCGCGCGTAAAAATATTGAAGTGCTTTTGGAAAATCAAGAATATTATTGTTTGGCATTTTTTAAAGACAGTATATCCAAGGTTTTGGATTTAAATCACAACTCACTTACTTGGGCTATTTGGGAAAATTAACCTCCTGAGGCTATTTCTTTATCTGTGAAATGGGACACGTACGCAGGCACCAGGCTGGACTCACTAGGGTCCATAGAAGATAATTTATGCATAGTTCTTACACAACACCTAGTACGTAATAACTGAGCCATCGCGTAATGGTGTTGGTTATTACTTTGATCACTGCATTATCGTTCCGATTTTTACGAACTTTCCTAACCAAAACGTGGACCTTTAAAACCCTTGTGTGAGGACAGCTCGCACATTTAGTAATCTCTTTCAATTTTGCTTTCAAAAGGCACTGTGGTAAACTGTTCGGAAACATCTCCCTTAGTAACATTAGTACTCAATAATTTTCTCACTAAAGTAATTGAGGAGGAGAGAAAGAGAGACGGGCTAAGACAATGGCTAAACCATAGATTGCAATTAAACTTTTGTTGTTGTTGGTTCTGTTTCCCAAAGGCGGGGCGGGGAAAAGTCTTTGCTCAGAACCAGGTGAAGTCTGTCGCGAGGCGCCGCTTCACCCTAATAGCTGAGACCCTCTCCGGAGCGCCGGGTGGAACCGCAGTCCCCCGGCGGTGTGAGGTGAGCCTGCTGCAGAGCTGGGTCGCGCTGCGCGGACGACTGCTGCAGGTTGCTCGGTTGCGTCCGAGACGCCCCGCGCCCCAGTGGACTCTGGCCAGGACCCACGCAGGGGACGGACGTACGAGGCCAGATCGGTCGAATCTCTGGGACGAAACCCGCCCTCCTGTGCGAGCTACTTGGCTCCCCGAGGCTCCGGAAGGGAAGGAGGCGTGTCCGAAGCGGGCGGGCTGACAGGCGGGCGGGAGGGAGCTGTGTATAAAAAGCGCTGGCGGCTCAGCAGTCCGGGCTTCATTTGCTGTCTGTCGCCGGGACCGGGAGTGTCGCGGGAAAGCAACGGCCGAGGATAGGGCGCTGCGCTCGAGCTACCCAATGCTGGGACTATCTGCAGCCGCTGCTCGTGCAATATGCTGGAGCACCAGAACAGCTAAACGGAGTCGCCACACCGCTGCCTGGGCTGGATCGCAGCGCTGCCTTTCCTTATGAAGAAGACACAAGTGAGTAGGGCACGCCCGGGAGGTGCTCCAAGCCTTTCCAAGAAAATCGCGCCCGGAGCTCTGGGGAGCCCAGCGCGCCCTGGGACCCGCAGCCGGGCCATGTGGGGCTGCGCCCGTCGGGTGAGCCAGGAAGTTGCGGGGGAGGCAGGCGTGGTGTGCGAGCCCGAGCCTCCCCACTGCGGGGATGGGGGGTGAGCCCGGGAGCTGGGGAGCGCCAAGGGTGAGAGGGAGACGGTGGCAAGTTTGCAGCCGCAGCAGCGAAGTTTGGAGCTGTCAGTAGCAAGCCGCAGATGCCGGCTTCGCTCCTTGGCCTGGGAGTTCGACTTCGCACGAGGAAGGCTTGTTTTAGCGCGGGAGGTCTTTCCCCGTGGATTCGGGGAGATTATGAAACAGCTTCCCACGCGCCACCCTTGCTCGCTCTCGCAGTCAAATTTATCTATGCAGTCCCCAGGTGGGCGCGGGACGCGGTGCGGACGCGGGTGCAGCCACTGGAGTGAAGCCAACCCTGAGCTCCTAAGCGGCAGCGCCAGGCGGGGTGTAGAACCTGCCCGGCAGGCGGGGGGAAAACTTGGCAGCTTTAGAAGTCGGCCGGGTTCACAGCTTTGGGTGGGCCCTTCAGAAAGCTCTAGATGGAGTTGTAGTGCTTCCACACTGCATGACGCCCTCTTCCATTACAAAACAGTAAAAAGTTCTTTTTTTTCTCTTTTCTTTTTTTTTCTAAGTGTGCACCTCCTAAGGATAGTTATTGAGATAATGCCCAGGGTCGCTAAATTGCGCTTTATGCATAAAACATTGCCCGGGGGTACAATTATGTCTTTTCTTCGTTGACGCACAGATCTGGCTCGGGGTTAGAAAGAGCCACTGTAGCATTCCAGTCTGTAGTTCTTTTTACCCTCGGCGGTTGCTACCTCTTCATGGTTCTTCCTTTCTGATTTGTTCTGTTAGCTGCAGCAGGTCGGGTAGGTCTTTCACGCTCCCCCACTGTGGGTGATTGTAGTTTCTGAAATGTCTGGAAGGGAATGAGATTTGAGGGTTTGTTCTCATCTGCTGCATTGATCAGGGCGTCGGTGTGTTGCAAGTAATTAATTAAATTACTCATATGACGTCTTATTTTAAATAGATAGCTGGGCTTGGAGACGGACCCATTAGGAAACAGCAAGAATAAAGCACCTATCCTGGGCTTGGAAAGGGACAGGGGAGGGAGGATGGCCTGGCATACTGGAAGTGTTTTCCCTAGAACAGTCTCCCTGAGTCAGTGAGGTGTGTGTGTGTGGGGGGGGGGATGAATGGCAGGTATCCGCCCCTGCATGCAGGTTAGTTTTTACCCAAGGCAGCACACCTGAGATCACGATAGTGTGCTCGTGAGATGGGGATGTGAACGATTCAAAGAAAAGTTTTGCTGTGTTTGCTTGGTGTGTACGTGCCTTCTGCTTTGTGGAATAATAAACAAGGGTGGGGTACCAATGTCTTTTATTCTAAGAGCATCTGCTTACATGAATAATGGTGGCAGCTCAGAGTGGAGCAGCTCCTGGTTCAGGAAGAGAGCCCCAACCTTCTTATTTAAACAAGAAAACAGGAGACAGACAAGGTTAATGTCCAACACGCCAAAGCCCAGCAATGTGCTATGGAGTCACTTTGAGAGTCAGTAAGATTGATGATCCTTGCACCCTCTTTGCAAAACAAGCGCGAGAGCTCTGTAGTCGCCTCTCTCGCTTTGATGAAATGGCTGTGTAAATAGGATTACATGGAATAACTCCATTGAAAACCAGAAAGAGGTAGATCCAGCCTGAAAGGCTGTGGCCAGTGGCAAGGGTGACTCAGTGCTGCCGGCCAGAGATATTTGAGACGACTTAAGTATTTTAGAAATGTGACCTGTTTGGACCAAGTTAAAGTGCAGGCCCTTTGGGGGGAACTTGCTGCTGCTGAAGGGTTTGTGGGCAGAAAGAGGGGAGTGCTCTCATTGAATGAAGGCATTCATTGTCTCCACTCTAATGGACTTCAAGGTTTCCTTTAAGGATACTTCTAAAAATTGGACACTGGAAAAAAAAAGCACAAAATTATAAAATAATCCATGGCAATGAAGGAAAGGATTAGATTCTCTTTCCGGTTGTCAAGTCTCCTAATCCAAGAGTGGCAGGGAAATTTTCTGCACAGCTGTGCATGTGTAGGGACCTGGACACTAAGAGAGATCGAGGCTTTTCTTCTTCTTCGTTTAATTTTGGATGTTATTATCTTTGCCTGGAAGGAAAATCTATTAAATACTCTACCGTCAATGTAGGAACAATACCAACGTCCCTTCTAGCCCCCTTGTTCCGTATGCTCTCGTTACCCAATAAGTGGAAAAAAGAATTTAATCATAATCCTTTAAAGGATTTCAATCTAAGTTATATAGCTTTGCAAGAATTATGGGGACACCAGCATTTTGAGCCTTCAGTCAAGCTAAATAAGTGTGAAAATTCCATCAGCAGCCACTTGGGCCTTGATGGATGACCCTTAGATTTACTTAGTACCAGTGATAGACTTCAGTATTTGGAAAATAAGTACACACAGCAGTCATGCTGAGCAATCGGGACAATAAATTATGTCCTGAATCTGCAATGAGGAATGTCTTTTGTATTTTTGAAGTTTCTCTTTTTGTGTTGTTTTTTTTTTCCCTCATAGTGCATGAATTTACGGTATCTAAAGAAAACTGTGACTCTGGCTTAGAAACAGTATCGCTCTCAATAAGCAGATATTTTTAAAAACACAGGACCCTAACACGTTACATTACAACTGAGAGGCCATAGTGCAAGGCCAGTGGTGTGGTCAGCTTGCTGTGTTCACGCTTATGTCTGTTGTGCTTACGTTTTAGTCTCCTACAGGCTTCCATAGTTGTGGGTGCTGTGGATGTCAGGAATCCTGAGACAGGAAAGGTCTGTCTTGAAAACAATGAGGAAAAGATCTATTTTAGGGATAGAATACTGAAGCTCCCAGGGAAGCAACACATAGGATTTTTAGCTTTTATGATACTAGAGAAATACCTTTGTGTATGTCACCCATTGTCACATGGGTGACAATGGCAGTTACGATATAGAAAATGAACATGTTTGTGAAAAGAGCATTTTAAAATCTCATCCCTGCAGCCACTCAGTTTGCAGTGTGTGCTTCCAGTAGTCCTAATTCATGCAGCTTTTAATTGATACGTTCTGCCAAGACTTTGAGGCTCAAGTGCAAAGTCGATTACATTTAACATAAAACAGGGAAAATAACCATATGGAAATCTGAAAGTCGGTGCCAAACCAATTAAAATTGCTAAATTTTATTTATGTCCCTAATTGCTGATGCGAAGACACCGAATCGCGGGCATTTGCTCTTTGATGACAGGTGATGGGAATCTCACTGGCACCTTAAGTAACATTGAAAATGAAATCCCTGCCAACATAAGCTCCTCTTTCAGGTTTGCAAGTTTCTTTTATGTTCCCTTTCCTCTGTCTCCCTGTTGGTGGAGCACCTCAAACACGTGTTAGGGGGAGGATTCTAGGTTTAGCCTATGAAGAGACTTGGGCTCCAATTCCTGTTTTACCACTCGGGAGACAAATGACCTTAGGCAAACGGCATCTTGGGATTTCCGTTTTGTAATCTCTGTGATGTTAGTGAAATAGTTATGAAGGTGTTTCTCAGACGGTGGCTGTAGGGACTAAAGGGGATAGACGGTCACTGTCCCCGAACAGTAGCTCACTCTAACTACTGTCTGAAGGGAATGGCTTTCCCGCCAATTTAAAAGCCAGAGGAAAATGACCGCTAAGGAGCAGAGAGCCATCTTTTCTAAATCAGGATCCTTTAATTCAGCGCCTGGCCTTCATTACAAGCTGACATCTGAATGTCAGTTGTCCTTACCACCGGCCAAACTAGGAAGGCCCAGACTCCAGGATGGGAAGCTCTCTCAAGTTTTCTTTCAACTTGAAAGTAAATGAGAGAACTAGGGTGGGACCCAGAAGTGTTGGGGGGGACTCACATTCTCCAATTTATGTACTTGTGCCAAATTCATCATTGGTTCTGAGGGTCTGTCGTCCTTAAGACTGGAAAATGGTCAGCTTCCTATCTGTGCGCTGTCATTGCTCTCTTCTCAGCGAGGATGTACGCTCATCCCTTCCTTACCAGGCAAAAGTTGGTGATATTTCCCTCCATTCTATGAGTTTGGGGACACCCCCATTTTCTCAACTTCTGTGATGTTGGCCATCTGTAAATCAGGGCAAGGCGCTGGGCTATAAATCTCTGAGTACAGATCTGTTATATCTGTTATCTGCTCAAGTAGGTGAATCAGCAGCAGCTGGAGCAATTCTGCCTTTGGTCTCAGCCACCCCTGTGGTGAGAGAGAACAGCCAGATGGGATGCTTGAACAGTAGCTGTGCCCGGCACTCAGGACTGCTGTGTCTCTGCTTCATGGAAGCCCTTGGCTCCTGCTCTGCTGAGTTTTGCTGCTGCCTTTTGGCTAAATTATGGGCATACTGGAAACTGTTTACTGGGGCTAGAACTGGCATTATCATTATCCTCCCCTACCTATTTCTGTCTATCCAGAAACAAAAGAAGGTGGGGCGCTTTCTATATAATTAGGCCTCCTGGTTCTTTTTTTCCCCCCAAAAAAAAACATGATGTGTGTCATCCAAGGGAAGACTGTTGTGTGGCCTGTATCCCTCAGCTGTATTTTACTGGTTGCTTCTAGACTAGCACACTGCCTTGGCTATTAAGGGACTCTGTGTTCTTTTCTTTTTTTAAAATTTCTCTATATTTCTTTTTAATTTCTTTCTATGTGCATTGGTGTTTTGCCTGCATGTAGGTGTGTGAGGGTGCCGGATCCCCTAAAACTGGAGTTACAGTTGTGAGCTGCCATGTGGGTGCTGGGAATTGAACCTGGGTCCCTTGGAAGAGCAGCCAGCGCTCTATTCCGCTGAGCCATCTATCTCTCCAGCCCCTCTGGGGAATATCGAGTTGCATGACTTTGGGAAATGATTTGGACCCCTCTGAACCTGTTTCCTCATCTAAAAGATGAGAGAGTAGGGCTGGTCACTTCTCTGTGCCTCTGCTTCTAAAAACCCTTCTGTTCTAAAATCCTCCTGAGAGAGAAGTTTGAACCAGATGGCGCAGGAGCTTCCTTTTGACCTCTGAGATTTATGTGGCCACTGCTTCAGTGCGAATACAGCATATTCTCATTGCTGTATGATGATGTACCAGCTGGCGGGGAGACATTAAGGTTTAAGTTCAGACTATTCTTCTTTAGGAATCTCACCTACTGCTTGTTGCTTCTCTAAACCAAGAATGACATTTCTAATTGAAGAAGACCTCCACTCTCTTCTAATGTTCTGAGTTCTCTGCGTGAGGAAGACGCCTAAATAGAGTCAGACAGTCTCACGATGTCCGTTTTCAAGACCATGGTTCCCTGTGTCTTCCTGCCAGACTCCAACATCTGTATGGGGGTGAAAGCAGAAAGACAAGCCTGGTGATGTGGCAGAAAGCATGAGTAGAGAGAACCAGAGGAAGGGCTGTGCACTTTGATCTGTCTCTGTGTACGTGACCTTGGACAAGTCACTGAGTCTCGGCATCCCTGAGTAGCATCCAGGAGTTAATACTGAGAAGACAGTGGAGGTGAGAGGCAGCAGCTGGGGCCACAGAAATGGACAGAGCAGGGAGGATTGGGGGAAGACTAGCTCTGTAGTGACTGTTTGCCAAGTCCCTGCTTGCCTCAGCGCTTACCAGGCTCCCAAGTGTCTCTAGAGCAGTCCCCATCCCCCTCACTTCCTTGGCTAATACTAGATACAGGATGCATCGCTGGCAACAGATTTTCTTTAGATGTCAGAAGCCACAGTTCTCCTTGTGGATGTCAGAATATTTAAAAGTCAGCTGGACCTTCCTGCCGCCAAGAGACTAGAGATTCCTCTGAAAAATTGTGCTGTAGAAATGGCTAAAATGCTCAATTCTGAGTGCTGCCAGAGAGTAATGAGTTGCCCATTAAAAAGAAAGTTCACAATTGAGGCAATACTCCAGACAATTAAAAAACAAAGACAGCAAGAGCCGTCCTTTGGTTATCGGGATGCCCGGTTCACACTCGACTCTACACCTGTAGCTGTTGGCTCTGCTTGGCTCTCTTGAGGGCTGTGGATTAGAGCCCGGTTTTGTCGGGAGGGGCGTGATTAGGTGGCCTTTTTGTGTGTGTTCTCTGTACACAGACGGCAGCTGAAACATCTCCTCGTTGCCTTGCAAAGAATGCCTTTGCTCTCTAGGGTGACCGCGAAAGAGGGCATGAAAAGAGCGCAGAGAAACCCATCCATCCACAGTCCCCACTTACAAAAGCAAGCCTGGGTCATCTTTGCAGAAGGGCATCTCTGGTGTGTAACCATGTCCCTGTGTAAACCCTGGAGGGAAGAAGAGCACAAGCCTGGCTGGGAGTGGGGAGGAGGGGCAGTTAGGGGGTTGGCTTTGCACACACATAATTGTGTTGCCACCAGAAGTTCATCCTAGGAACAAAAGCCCCATGGGTGCTTAGAAATTCTTTTTCACCTAGATGTACATGGACTCTTTAAAGCAAATGACCTTTCCCATTTCAGTGTGCTTCCTAAACTCCTGGGTGAATCGCAGCTCGTTACTGGCTTGTGTGTGTTTGAGCGCACATTTGATCTGTCTCTATGTACGTGACGAGGTTGCTGCCGACACCAAAACTGTTTAGTGGTTGTTGCTTGTGAAGGGTCCCTAGATTCCTACTGTGGTGTGCTTTCTGCTGTATTCTGGGGTGCCTCCCCCCCCCAACAACCACCTTATGAAAACACAAGGACTCCTAGGTTTTAAAGAACAGAGTTAATAGAGAAAATGTGCTGTTTTGTTCTAAAGGTCTTGCTCCCTCCTGGGCTCTGTCTTGTGTGGGTACTGTGTGTTAAGCAGTTAAAACTCAAGTTGCTGCTGAATTTTTACCAGGGTGAGCCCTGGGAAGGGAGAGTAGAGATGTGTGCACGCAAAGTAGTTTATACGATGATCTAGAACACCCGAGCCCACGGGATTGCAAAAGAAAGCCCTGGAGTCCTGCGCCAGGCTGTTATTTAGGCTTCTATATACACTCACACTCCAGCGCTTAGGAAATGATAAACACACGAGGCCTTCCCAGTTTTCACCACCACCCCAAACCTCTGTGGCTGCTTCCGTCTGGATCTGCAGCACTCCTCAACAGCTTGGGCTCAGCAGGCCTCGCTGGAGACCTTTGGGGCTAGGTGGAGCGCCCAGCCTGTCACACACAGGTCTCTCCCTTTAGAAGTTGTAGCTTCACAGAAAAAGCGCAGATGCCTATTGTTTCCAGGTGGTCCACAGAGGGGCTGAACTGCAGAGTCATCAGGGGCTAGGCAAGGTTCATGAGCAGTGGAAAGGAGATGATCAATGTGAAGCTTTTAATATCAAGGTGAAGTTAATTTTGTGTAGAAATACAATTTGCAATTTTTTTTTTTTTGGTAACAAATTAGAAGTTGGCTTTAAAAAAAAATTAAGCCCTTCCCAAAGGAGTGTTTTAAACCCTTTGTTTTGTTTTGTTTGTTTGTTTTGTTTGCTTGTTTGTTTTTCGAGACAGGGTTTCTCTGTAGCTTTGGAGCCTGTCCTGGAACTAGCTCTTGTAGACCAGGCTGGTCTCAAACTCACAGAGATCTGCCTGCCTCTGCCTCCCGAGTGCTGGGATTAAAGGCATGCGCCACCACTGCCTGGCAAACCTTTTGCATATGTTATAATGCTTAAAATCCACAGTAATCTATGCCCTAAATCTACTTAGAAAACAGTAGAAACCTCTTTTCCACTTTTAGAATTATGTCTGGTAATTTACTAAGCTGCAGGGTTTTATTCCAAGTAAATGTACATTTCACTGCGAAGAATTTTAATTTTAAAATTCAGAAATAATTTCTAATATTTACAGCTAGTTTTGAAATCTACCATTCACTATTAAAGGGCTCTTTCTAAGTCCATTATATGCTTCAACACTTTAAATAACTAGGGGCTGGAGAGATGGCTCAGTGGTAAAGAGCACTGACTGCTCTTCCAGAGGACCCGGGTTCAATTCCCAGCATCCACATGGCAGCTCACAACTGTCTGAAGATCCAGTTGCAGGGGATCTGACACCTTCACACCAATGCACATAAAATAAAGTTAAATAAACTATAAAAATATTTAAAATAAATAAATAAATGACTTTTATGTATAAAGTTGACTTGGCCACTTATTGTTACATTTCTGTGCATATGCCCCCACATAAATAAGTCAATTTGAAGGATATAAATTTGCTATAATTCATGTAAAGTATTGAAATGTGAAGCCATGTTAAAATTCTCACTATCATTTTACAAAATTTAACCATTTTGGCAATAAAATGTGGCAAAATGGTGCTTAGTAGAAAGTAGTTCCATTATCAATTCACTTAGTTTTTCTTCTGGGAGGTAGATGTCATTTCTTTTTAAATTTCCTTGGGCAGATGAGGAAGCTGACACAGGCATTTCCTCCATGAATTTGCAATATTGCTGGTGTTGTCATTCAGAGGGATGTAGTGTGACTCAGCAAGCACATTCGTGTGACTTCTTCAGTTCAGTGGAGATACAGATTCTGTTTACAGGAACCCCGACTATATAGCGCAGACAGCTGTCAGGGAGAGCATTTGGACAGAAAACCATAGTTACCATTGCCTAGCACAGTGGCTCATGGTGGATGCTCAGTCAGTACACACTGAAATGAATGTGTGTCTGCTTTGGATTGTTGACTCTTGGTACAATCGTTTGCAAACGTTTCCTTTTTTTAAAAAAGAAGTGCTAAATTAAAAAAAAAATTACTCGTTTCATAAGCAGGTAACTCTAGAGGCCAGTTTGGCCACCACTTATAGCCATAATTTTCAGTGAGTAGGCAATTCATTTATTACTAAGGACCATGTCCTGTGTTATTGGAGCCCACCTGAGTGATGAGAGCTGAGGACGAGGCTTATCTTTGTTTTTATCACTTGCTGGCTTTGTGACCCTCTAGTCTTTTGTTGTTGTTGTTGTTTTTCTCTCTGTATTTTACTTTCTCCATGTTCCAATGGACAGAAGCAACTACAAGGTAGGCGTATCCATGGAGATATTAAAATGATAGATTATCCAATGTCCTGGCAGCTGGCGCTTCACATGTTACCATTCCTGTGAAAGGTACCCAGAGGAGGAGCTGCCGAAGAAGAGAAAGGGCAGTTTATTGGGTAAGGCTGATAAGACCAGTTATTAAGTTACTGTATGTTGAACTTGCCAGGAAGAATACACTGAGCCACAAACTGCATAAGATTTCCAAGCAAAAATATTTTGAAATACATAATACAATGACTTGAGGAAGATCCCCCCCACTCCACCCCGGCCACCCTGCCTTTTTCCAATCCTGAATTTTATTAAATAAACAAAGTTCAGAAAGATTCAGAATATTTGCCTGGGATTAGCGGGAAAAGAATGCAAGGAAGTCCAAGGGTTTAGAACCGGAAGCCACACCTATTAAATTCTAAAGACTCCATCCCTCTTAATCACTGAGATGTCACACACCCATATTGACACACATGCTCAGAGAGGCCACCTGTGCTCTACTGCTGGGCTCCCCTAGGCAAGGTGCTGAAGGCTGGGTCCCCACCTGTAGTGCTGTTGGCCATTGGCAAGTCTCAGAGTGAGGACCTTGCAAGGAAGCTAGATCACTTAGTGCCTGCTCTTGAAGGTTGCACTGGAGCCCCCAGCCCCCATCTTCCTTTCTCCTTTCACTTTCTGGCAGCCATAAAGAGAACAGGCCTCATCCACACCAGCATGCCACCATGATGCGTAGGCCCAAAGCAACGAGGCCACATGGCTCATGTGCTACAGTCTTGGAAACTCGGGCCAAAGGAACCTTTATTACCTTAAAAGTTGATCATCTCAATTTATTTACTCCACAGCTACGGAAACAAAAGTCATGTGTAAGGTTGGAGTGGCTGCTGTTGCTACCTTCTCCTCCTACAGCCCTCCCCTCCTCCTCCCCCTCCTCCTCTTCGTCCCCCATGTCTTTTTGAACCAGGGAACCCGAGAGCAAAGTTGAGCTAAAGTTTCCGGTTAAGTGGAAAATTTGCTTTGATGCCAGCTCCTCAGTGCTGTCCACAAGTGTCAATGGTGTTTGAACAGGGCCTGCGAGTCAGGGATCCTGGCCTTTGTAGGCAGCTCTCCAACCCCCCATTTCCGGGACTCTCAGGTGGGAGCTCCATGCCCAGGCCTCCTGACTGCTGTGGGAGAGGCCCACAAACTGTCAAAACACCGTTTAACTGGATGGATCTGGCATCTTTCGAATAAAATGGTACTTGAAAGGCAAAGAGCAGATTTTTAAATGTCTTTAAATTATGCTTCTAGATAACTCAGCAAAGAGAGGGGGTGCTGTAGAGCTTACATTTATCAACTGGCTCTGACTCTATTTCCATACTGGTTTTTTTTGTTGTTATTGTTTTTAACACAATCTTAAATGGCCACAATCAGATAAGAAAACTTTCACTGAAATTCCTTTATGATTGATTATGTCTGAGTCTTAAATCTGTATTTTTGTTTGTATTGGGTTCTTTACTTTAGGATTCCTTGCTTATTCAGCAAAGGCACCAGCACAATTCATTTAAGAGATTTAAAACCTAGCACCAGGACTATGGGCCTGCTGCACTGTGCCTGGCTTTTTATGTGAGGATCTGAACTCAGGACCTCATGCTTGCTTAGCAAGCACTATCAATGTAATAAGAGGTGCGGGCTGTGTTCCCAGCACCTGAGAAGAGCGCAGGCCCTTTGTTCCTGGCCGCTGGGCTAGCTTACATTTGAAATAACCACATGGAAATTGTATTAATTAAATTACTGCCTGGCTCATTAGTTTTAACCTCTTATACATATTAGTTTAACCCATATCTAGTAATCTGTGTATCACCATGTGGTTGTGGCTTACCGGAAAGATTCTAACCAAAGTCCATTTAGGGCTGGAGAAACATGGCGTCTGCACCAGTGCCTTCTTTCTCCCAGCCTTCCGTTCTGTCTACTCTGCCCTATCAAAAGGCCGAGGTGGGCGGAGTAGACAGAACGGAAAGCTGGGAGAAAGAAGGCATATCCTGACTGAGCTTCCACCTCAGCCTGAAGTGATAACTTTTTTATAGACAGTTGTTCTTAGCATCCTTAGCAACAATATCACCATGTAACTAATTACTTTGTAGTGTAGTGCAGGCTGAGCGGAGGCTCAGCCCAACAGACTAAGGCAGATGGGCTGCTCTTTTTCATATAAGCCCCCTGCCTCAGTTTCTCCATTTGTCAAAGAGGGTGAGCGTACATTTTCTCATAGGAGACTATGAATAAAAGAAGTAACCCACAGAAAGAACTTGGGCCAGCTCCGGGTAAAAAGGAAACACTGCATAAACAAACACCCAGCGAAGTTACATTAGCGTGCAGAAAATGGGAACAGAGTGTCCATCTGTAGTGATGGCTCATTTCCTAAAGAAATCAGTTGTCAAGCCATGGAAGATTAGAAGCTTTTATCCAGTCTCAAGAGAGTTTACTGAGAACAAAGTTCCTTTTCTGTCACGTGCCCAGGGTCACAGAGCTCAGCAGTGGGGGGCTGGTTCATGAACCAGGAGGTCTGTATCCGAAGTCCACATGTGTAAGTCTGGCGCCTAAAACTGGGGGGGGGGTTGTGGCTCAATATTAACCTTTTCTCATTTTGATTCAGGGTGCTCTTCCTTGCCTTTTTTTTTTTTTTATTCAAGAGATGTCGGTTTTAGCATCTGAGGAAATCCACCTACTCATTGAGGGGAGGGGAACAGTGTGGCTTTTGTGTTAAAGAGCACCTGGGTTTTCCCTCTGGCTCTGACTCTAGGTTGCTGTGGGGTCTTGGGCAATGTATTTAACTTGGTTTAACCTTTCTGTAACCTTAGGCAAAATGGAGTGATGAGACTTTGTAGTGTCCCTTTCTTCCCCCCTTGTTTGTTTTTTCTCCCTCCCCCTTCCCTTGTTCCTTCCCTCTCCACACCCTCTCCCGCTTTAAATTTAGGTTTAACATGTATGTGATGAACCTTCTTGGAATTGTATGACGAGCATTTTTGCAGAGCTGGGGACACAGAGCTCAGTGGTAGAGGGGCTAGCCTAGCCCATGAAAGGCCCTAGTTCTCTTCCTAGCCACAGTTGTGCAAATAGGAAGAAATCTTTCAGAGTCAACGTGTTTCCTACTGTATTGTTAGTGGGCAAATTCTGGATTGTAGTGTCGACTGATAAACTGCATATTCCAGAGGCGTGTGAGTGGGATTTAGAGTCCGAATGAGGCTTTTATCTTAACCTGCTAATCACTTAGACCATCATATGTGATTTTCTTTCTCCAGGTTTCATAGTTTCATCCAGCTCAGCGGTCCTCAGCCTTCCTAATGCTGCTACCCTCTAGTACAGTTCCTCCTGTTGTGGTGACCCCCCCCCCAACCATAAAATTATTTTCATTGCTTCTTTATAACTGTGATTTTGCTAGTTATAAATCATATTGTAAATATCTGATATACAGATGGTCTTAGGTGATCCCTCTGGAAGGATTGTTCAACCCCATCCCCAGCTCCCGCAGGGGGTCATCACCCTTAGACTGAGAACCACTGATCTGGATGAAGGATGATGGAGGTAGTTTACAGTTAGAACGCAGGATTAGATGAGGTATTCAGGGAAGTTGTCTAACTTAGGTGCCTTTCTCTGTAAGGAAGCGCATTTCCCGCCTACTCTGTCAGTGTATTCCGTGGGTAGGATGGCTGTAATCATTTAAAAGCCGGTCTCATTGAAAAGCAATTCTGTGGGCGATATGAGACGTGGGCTGTGTCATTGCAAACAGCCTGGCGGAAGTGTGGGTGTTTGTACGGATGCTGACACAGGTTGCTAGAGCAAAGAGAGGCAGCGATGAAGGAGGTAGCACGCTATAGAATGTTTTCTTCCATTCTGGGGCAAAAGTCCCATTATCTCGAGCCTAGAGAGAGGAGAAACATCTCAAGCATTCTAAATGCC
>JAQHUG010000011.1:9210484-9261375 GCA_028555095.1 Dicrostonyx torquatus
TCTTTCTTTCTTTCTTTCTCTTTTTTCCTCTTTCTGGTGTTAGCGATTGACCCTAAGGCCTCACACATGCTAAGCACATGCTGTACAACTGAAGGAAACCCCAAGCCTCTGGCCAGTGGTTAATTGTGCAGGTTAATCTTGGAGAAAGTTTTGTATCTGTCAAGGCAGACACACGTTTCTTTTATCAGTCCGTTCCTTCAGGTAAACAAGCATCCCGTTTATTGACAGAACATTAAATTGTTAGGCTTCTTTGATGTTGTGCTGCCTCGTTCAGAGCACTCGTGAAAGAGAGAAAACAGCTCCTGTTTTCTCATCTTTTCCAGTCTCACAGTTGCTTTTAAGGGTTTCTTGCCTGAATCGTTGATTGCAGACTTGTGATGTCACCAAGCCACAAGTGTAAAGCCAGAGTGGACTCATTGCAGAGGAGGGTCTGACACAAAAATTCCAACCAAGGGAAAACAGATGGTTTTCTCTCATGGATGGTGTTGGTGGGGTGGTAAATGTGGTGGTGAGTGGGCAGTGGGGGTAGTGATGGGGGCTTGGGTGGTGTTGTTGATCGTTGTGGATGTTGATAGTGGTGATGCTGGTGAGTGGTGGGTGGTGGTGGATGTTGATGGGTGTTGGTGGTGGTAGTGGTGGATGTTGGTGGTGGTGGTGGTGAGTGGAGGATGGTGGTGGATGTTGGTGGGTGTTGTTGGTGGTGAGTGGAGGCCATGGTGGATGTTGGTGGGTGTTGTTGATCGTTGTGGATGTTGATGGTGGTGATGCTGGTGAGTGGTGGGTGGTGGTGGATGTTGGTGGGTGGTGGTGGTGGTGGTGAGTGGCAGGTGGTAGTGGATGCTGGTGGCGGTGGATCTTGGTAAGTGTTGCTAGTGGTGGTGGTGGTGGTGGTGGGTAGTGGTGGTAGGTAGTCCACTTGCGATGTCCTCCCCTCAAGGAAGAGAACAAGAAAGATACAGTGACCACGCTTATAAAGGGCTTAGGAGCAGAGTTAGATTTTAAAAGAGCTGAAGTTTCCACCTTTCCCCAAGAGTCTGGGTTGTCCTAGATTTTGAAGGAGAACCTAGCAGAAACAGAATATGAACTTGTAAGGTGGCACAGGAGGCTCCCTTCATAAATTCAAGTGTCTGGTCTTGGCCTGCGGTCTGTCACAGAGAAGATGCCCATTCAGTATTGGCCAAATGAGTAGTGGGTTCTAGAATCTTGGAGGTTCTCTGTAGTGTGCACCGTGCAGAGTGTCAAGGCAAGGCTAACCTGTGACTAACCTGGCCACAATCTTCCACTGGTCTCTGTAGTGCCAGGATAAAACTCAAGCCCATAGCACACTATTCAAGGTCCAGGATCAAATCCAAGCCTGCACAGCACACTATGCAAGGTCCTCTGTGGTTTGGCTGTGCCTTATCTCCACCACACCCCGATTAATAAATTTCACTTGGACATCTTCTAATTATGACCAGAGCGCATGTTCTTATTCATGCCATAGCCAGTTCTTAAAGGCCCCGTGGCTCATTTGTCTAATGCAGATGAGTCTTTCTTTAGGGAGTCATCCAGGGGGTCCATCTGCCCTTCTTCCCCCACTTCACTCACACGCACACACACACACACACACATACACACACACACTCACACAGAGTCATATCACAAGTACTGTTCATAATAACTTGAAATTCTCTTTTTCACTTACTTGCCTAAACTAAGTTTATTATCTTATAGTAACACACTGACACAGTCTTTGTGAAGAATTTTTTAAAAAAGATTTTACTGCATTTATTTAGCATGCATATACTATGGCATGTATGAAGGTCAGGGGAAAACTTGCCAGACTGGGTTTTTTCTTTCCACCATGTGGGTGCTGAGAATCGAACATATGCTGTCAGGTGGCGCAGCTATCCCCTTTACTTGCTGGACTGTCTCAACGGCTCTGAACTAAGATTTTAGTGAGCCATGCCTGGTGTCCTGGGGAAAACATCTACCATCAGTAGTCTAGGCATAGATCTGGACAATTAATAGTTTTATGCCTAAGGACATGAGTTAATACATTGTGGGCATCAAGGAGGGGAAGTTGGAAAGTAGGAAGAAAAGCGTCTATTACTATGGGGACCCACGAAACCATGCACATAGCAATCCCCTGCATAAACACACATGTCGTTCAAACATAATTCTGCTCAGAGAGAAAAATGATAAGCATTCTGTTGAGGTTTTGGAATACAGTGGGCAGTTGCTTGCCTTTCTTTAAGACAATGAATCTCAATCTTCCTAATGTTGCAACCCTTCGATACATTTCCTCCTCGTTGTGGTGGCCCCCAACCATAAAATTATTTTTGTTGTTACTTCATAACTGTTATTTTGCTCCTTTTATGAACCCTAATGTAAATAACTGTGTTTTCTGATGGTCTTAGGTGACCCCTGTGAAAGGGTCATTCAACCCTCAAAGGGGTCACGACTCAGAGGTTAGGAACCACTGCTCTGAGGACCTAACATGATAGCTTGAAAGGCGAGTACCAGTTGCAGCCAATTCTAGATATATGAAAGAATTAAGGGTCAGTCAGGGTTCTAGGACTGAAACTGTTCATTTTGCACGCCAGATTCTTAAATGCGAGCTAAGCGGGTCGCATACTTTGAGTCCTAATTTGCTCCAGCTGTGAGAGTGGTCCTTGTACAGAAGAGGAATATGGATGGGTTCAGAGAGGTTGAGCAACTTGCTCAGCATTTTATAACCGCCAGTCATCAAGTCTTATCTGTTCCCAGTTTCTCATTCGTGGCAATACTGTGCAAGACAGTTACGGTAGATGAATCCCCTCCCCCGGGGTACCCACATTCATCATGCTTCCTTCAAACGTTTTCCTACGTTCTAGACTAGATAGGAGGTACCTGAAGTCACTAGTGCAATAGGCATGCAGAGGATGCTGTGACTATGTACTGCTTTTGATGCATGTAACAGGCTAACTTGGGACTGTAGCAGTGTGAGAAGTTCTCGATGGTTCCCTCTGGATGATATTTATGAATGAAAGGCAGATATGGTGAAGGAATTTTTTTCAGAACAATATTCTCACAGTTGAGAGATGACATAAGTGTGGGGTAAAGCTCTCTGGAGAAGGGTTTACACGAAAAGATGTTTTTAGATACCGTGTGCTCATAGAGGGCAGCGTCTTAGTGATGGATATGATGGTATATGCTGCAATGCCAGGACTTAGGAGTCTGAAGCAGGAGGATGGTTGCAAGTTCAAGACTAGTTGTGTCAAAAAAAGAAGAAGAAGAAGAAAGAAAGAAAGAAAAAAGAAAGGAAAAGAAACAAACAAGTTGCACCAGCCCTTTACAAGTTTTAGATACTTTTCTCACCAAGGGCAAAGGTCAGCTCCTGCCTGGGTTTGCAAGCAGACCTCCAGGAGGGACGGTTAGTGAGGGGAGGAGATAACAAAGCTGAAGTCTGTGTGCAGGAAGGTCAGTGCAGACTTGGCACCCTTGATGCGGCAGCAGCTGAAGCATGTCGTCTTAATTTCATTTAGCTGGATGCGCGGCTCCCAAGTCCCTCTCTCCATTTCCTGAGGAAGTCAGTCGATCCCATCCTCGCTCTCTGCCATCTGGTGAGAGAGTCTCTTTGCTCTCCAAACAGTCTCGTGTTTACATTTCTTGCTCCATTCTCTTTTTGAATCTTCAGCGAAGCAGCTGCTTTGAAGAGAAGCCCAAAGGATTGCCCTAGGATGGTTTCCCCACTTACCCTCTTTCCTGTCCGTAAGAGAAACTTGCTTTCTTCTTCTCCCAGCATGACTTAGTGTGGGGACTTGAACTCTTGAAGTCTGTTGTTCTTATTCTTCTCATTTCTAAACTGAGATTAATTGGTGACTTTCCCTAAGTCTTGCACAAGGATGAATTTCAGAACGTCAGAAAGAGAACATAGGTACAGAACCTTTAAGAACATGTAATCATGTCAGTGTTGCTACATACCTTAAATCCTAACACCATGGCAACAGAGACTGGTCACCTCTGGGTCCCAGGCCAACCAGGGATACACGATGAGACTCTGTTTTTCCAAACAAACAAACAAAAACATTTAATAATAATAAGAATGTCTGTTGGTAATAGCTATGTTGATAGATTCTAGAAATAATGTCTACTTCTTTTTATTTCATGACTTTGGGGGGGTATTCTTTAGAATTTTATTATACAGACTGCTAGGTACAATTTCCCAGGTGTCATGGTAAAAAAAAAAATTGAATAGGAAAGCTTAAAAAGTGAGCTTGCCTCACTTACTCATCTAATTAGCACAAATAGGCAATAAGGCAGCCTTTGTGTGGCGGGGGGGGGGGATGAGATATTAACATGAGTTGTCTGGCTTGCCACTTTCTGCCTCTTATGAGAAGTCACATGACGGGGATGCGTCAGCACTCTTCCATGTGACCTTGAAGAAAGGGGAGCAGTTTTGTCCTTGAGTCAAAGTGAAAATTTGACTGGCATACAAAAAGGCCACTCTATAAGTCTTTTTATGGTCTGCTTCTGGAGGGATGACAAATAGGTAAGAGTCATCTCAAGCTTTGGGAAGGGATGTCATTAGCATTTAAAAGATGAGCCTCTGTCATCACTTCCAAATGGGTCTGTCCCTGGGTGAAACCTAACTTCCTGTGTCCGTTTCCTCTGCTGAGTCGCTCTGAATCATTTGCTATGAAGGGCTGGCTCTTGATCGATTGAGGGTCATTTGCATTATAGGGAGAAAGTTCTAGCTGCCTGGAATTGTAGACTCCTTGGAGACTTGCTTTGCAAGACAGTGGTGGTGGCTTTATTTGGTACCACTGTGTTGAAACAATGTATGAAAGTTGCTTTGGGGGGTTATCTTTACACACTTCTGCAGACCAGGAGCACAGGACCTTACCAAGAGCACTCGGATTTGCTACATTTCTGCACCATCAGTCTACTAGGAGAGAGGCTTTTTCCAATGATTGTTTATTCACGAAAACTTAATTTCCACCCTGTTCTGAAACCCAGAGATACAATAATAAGCAAAACACTTGCAGGGATTTTTTTTTTCCTCCTCGTTTCCATGGAGTCTGCAATCCACTCTTGGTTTTCTGTACTAATTTTCTGTTTACCTGGATCAAGAGAAATTTCAAGGTGGAAGGAGAGCTGGAAGTTCACCCAGTGGAGCAGTTTGATAATTGATCAGTTAGCTCTTAGGATTCTTCAGAGACTAGACCCAAGAGTCAGAGGTTTATCCTCCACCGTGAGAAGACTCTTCTGATGTTCATTCATGCATTCTTTAAATAGTTACGAGAGACTTTTCCAACTTGACTCTAGGCCAACCACCTTCCACAGAACAGTGAAAAACTGAAAGTCCTACCTTATGGTTGCTTACACTCCAGTGTGGGAGACAGATAAGCAAACTGGTTGAGGATGTTGCAACTCAACCCCATTATGTAAATACGGGCACCATCTGCTAAGGATTGAACCAAACACTACAGTAACATCCATTCTGTTCCTTTCACAATACTTAGGATTGTTCTCAAGATGGTTGTGTTTTAGTCAGGGTTTCTATTGCTGTTGCAAAACACCATGGCCAAACAGCAAGTTGAGGTGAAAGGCCTTCTTTGACTTACACTTCAGCATTGCTGTTCATCACTGAAGGAAGTCAGGACAGGAACTCCAACAGGGCAGGAACCTGGAGGCAGGGACTGATGCAGAAGCCATGGAGGGAAGCTCCTTACTGGCTTGCTTCCCATGGCTTGTTCAACCTCCCTATTTCTTATAGAACCTAGGGCCAACAGCCGAGGGATGGCACCACCCACCATGGACTGGGCCCTCACCCACTGATCACTAAATGAGAAAATGCCATGCACCTGGATCTCATGAAGGCATTTCCTCAACTGAGGCTCCTTTGATGACTCCAGCTTGTGTCAAGTTGACACACAAAACCAACCAGTACAGGTTGATGAAGATGCTGCCATCATCATGGTCTACTGTATAAAGGAGAATTCAATTGTAAATGTGTGTGTGTGTGTGTCTGTGTGCATGTGTGTGTCGTTTTTTGTTACAAGATCCTGCTGGCCTGGAACACATCACATAGACTAGGGTAACCTTAAACTCATGGCAATCCTCCTGCCTCAGACACCAAAATGATGGGATTGCAAGACTACAGCATCACTCCTGGCATTGCACAACTCTTATAGTGTAGACATAGTGAACAATGCACACCAGTTACAAATGTGGATGAGCAGGCACTATAAGAAGCAGGTGAAGACAGACTAGGAATAGTAAACCCCTCATTCTTACATTGTATCTACATGGAGCAGGTGGTGAGGAGACCTACCAGGCTGTCATGCCAATTTCTGCCATGGTTGTAACCATGATAGTGTATTTGTCTACCACGTGCAAAGAAGTGAGCAGAGACAAATAAACAAAAATAACCATTTATTTGAAGCAAGTGTGGAGGCTGAAGCAAGGTTGTCATGAGTTTGAGGCCAGGCTGGACCACATAATAAGTTTCAAGCCAGCCTTAGTTACAGAGTGAGTCCTTGTCCCAGATATGCAGCCAGACACAGAGACACACATGCATACACATAGAGAGACATTATACACAAACACACACATACACACAGATACACACACAGATAAACACACACACAAAGACATATTATACACAGAGAGATATACACACAGACACACAGATACATGCATTATACATACACATAATACATACACATACTACATAGACACACACTCATACAGACATACTCACATATATGCATCATACACAGAGATACACACAGACACATACATCATACATACACATTATACATAGCACTCAGGCAGACAGACATACTCACATATACACATTATACACACAGAGAGACACACAAACATACACACACAGAGACATAAATATATACATTGTACACAGACACACATACAGACAGACATTATATACACAGAGACACACATGTATGTTGTACACAGACATACATGCATCATTGCTGGAGGCTGAAAATTGTTCTGCAGAGAAGAAAACTGACGTGGTTGATAGAGCTCCCTGAGATGCTACCCTAACACCTTTGTGCTTTGACAGGATGCTTGACAAACAACTGATGGGAAAATGATTTACTTTGCTTTCATTCTGAGGCTTTCAGTCCATTATGGCAGAGTTCAGTTTATTGTGGTGGTGGCCACGTGTGGCAGAGACTGTCCCATCATGGCTGATAGGAAACAGAGAGAACAGAAATGGGTGGCGTTAGTACCTTCAGGTGCCTCTCTTTTATAATCTTCTCTCACCAGCTAGTCTCCAGCTTCCAAAGGTTCTAGAGCCTTCCTAAATAGTGCCTGCCAGCTGGGGACAAAAACTTTAAAGAGAGACAGAGAGAGAGAGAGAGAGAGAGAGAGAGAGAGAGAGAGAGAGAGAGAGGAAAAAGAAAAACAAAGAAAAGGGAGAAAAGAAAAGCCTGCGTTACACACATCATATTTAACCATATCTAAGAACCAGACATTAGAAGGTTTCCCTGAAAAAGTGGTTCTGAGTAATAAAAAGGGTTTTCCACTCGCAAAGCTCAGGGGTCTTGAGGAACAAGTGTATTTCGTGTGTTCCAGGCATTTAAAGAGGCCGATGCAGCCAGAGCATAGTAGAGAGGGGAAGCTTTGTAAGGCATGGGAATTCAGTACAGAGGCAAGTTCTACAAGCCTTGGTTGTGAGGTCAGATCTTACTGGGCGTGTATTTTTTTATTGTGGCATTTCAGGCAGGCAGTGACAGTTTATATTTCCGGGGAACATTACTGTATTAAGCACGAAGGGAAAACACTGTAAGACCCTTACGGCTGTCCTCCAGTAATGGTGGTGGAGCTTGCTGGGAAGTGTCGTGGTACCAGTGGCACGCAGGAGGAGTGACTGTTTTGTTTAGAGATTGTGTTTGTTTGTGGTATTAGGAAACACGACAGACAAGATGGAAAAACGGGGAGGGGGGGATGGAAAGAATCAAGATGATACTCGGATTTTTACGTGAACTACCATCCTGCAAGCTTGGAAAGGCTACGACTGGCCATGCTCATTTGATATATGGTTGAAACTGATAATAATTAGTAGGGGAATTTTCGAGACATTTCTCAAGTAATGTATCAAGTGTCTTACACACACAATTCCAACAATTCCATCTAATCTTCCACATGTCCGCTAAGTGATTCCTTTTCTTATGCCCATGTTGCAGATGAGGAAATGGAGGCAGAGAGAGAGAGATCAAATAAGTTTCTGAAGGCCACAGGTTAATTGATGGCGGAACAAAGGGGAACATTTGGGCCAACAGAGAGGAACATTTGGGCTGTTGGAGTCTGAAATAGATGGTTCCTATTTCTCACTCTATCTGCCCCCACCCCCCCCCCCGCCACCCTGTAAAAGAATAAGCAAACACTTGGTCTCCTCAGGCCCTCTTGGCAGTGTCAACGGAGCTGAAGCTGACTTTCAGAGCTGCTATTTAGGTTAACCATTCAGCTCATGCCCAACAAAGCAGTCTCACTTTTACAGCAGGAAGGCAGGAGCCTGCCTCCTTTGGGACTGCTGATCCAAACCCAGACCCAGGGGTGATTTCACAACCTTTTATCACTCCTGTGTGCCTGGGGAGGCAGAACACGCCCAGAACAGTGTCTTTGCCTTCCGGTGCAGCTTGTAGGTGTCAACATTTAAGGGATTTCCTCTCGCTAATAAAATAGTAACTGGCATTAACTGTCACACGATGGCCTCATCTCTGCCAGTCTTTTTATGGGAACTCTCTATATAAAACACCTCATTTAAGCTTTTAAAAAGATTCAGAAATGTCATTTCAGGAAAGCCAAGGCCCAGAGGGGCTTCATAATTTGTGTGTGGTGGGGGCACCAAAGTGACAAAGCCAAGATTTGAACCTGGGTCTTAAGTTCATGATGCTCTACTTCGAACACCATTGCCTTTGTAAAAAAACAGAAACGGCAAGAACAAGAAGAACAAACCCCTGCACTTGAAATGTGTGAGGTGAACAGAGCCCAGGCACGTCCCTGGAGCTGCTTCTGAAGTGTCTCACCACCAATGTGCTTCAAGTCGTAAATGTAATGTAATGTAAATGACCACCAAAACTTCCTTCGAAAAACATTTCAGATGATCACTGTTTTCCAGTCTTAACTGTCACCTGCTCGTAGAACAATCCCCAAGTTTCTGGAGAATAAATGCTTAACCGCTTTTGTCTTTTTATGTCAGATCTGCACAGATAATGTAATGTAGCATAGCAGGCGTAAATCAGAAAGGGGTCCCCGGAAGTGCAATGGGCGATCTCTAAAACTGTTGGAGGAACTGCAGGCACAGCACTCAGAACCCAGTTAAGGCCACACCACAATCCGCGAAGCTGTGTCCGCGAAGCTGCGAAACCCAGTGCTGAAAGACTTTAAAAGCCTTGCTGTCTTGCTCAGGTGCAGCCGGCAGACACATCCAGCCTCCAGCCTCTCCTCTCCACTTTCCCTTCTCCTAAGAAACCTTGCAGAGTCATGCCTGACAGACTGATGGAACCTGAGTCACATCGACAAGCCTAGCAGACTAAGCGGAGGCCGAGAGATCTCGCTTTTAGCTTTCTAGGCATTCAGAACAGGATATGCTGGAAGGAAGGAACAGTGGGATTTGAGAAGCTAACCGTGTTATATCCCCCACCCCCACTCTCTCACTGTGCTTGCATCAAGGTATTCTAATCTCAGGCATCTGCTACCTGGCTTATGAATGGCATCAAGCCCTGTGTGCCATTTTAGACATTCGTATGTATTCTCATTAATCGGATTGTACTTATTAGCTGCCTAAGATAGTGTCCCGGCTTTCAGAGGACATGTAAGAATCCCCCAGAGGGTATGGGATGTACAAGCCTGAGATGCATCCTGAGAAACCTGGATGCCTTGTGACAGTCAGGAATCTGCACTTTAAGTCAGCACCCAAAATGATTCCGCTTCCTGTTACCGTAAGAGAGCCGGCTCCCCCTTTTCCATGTGGGGCACAGTCGATGAAAGGGGAGCCCCCGATAATTTATCTCGTTCAGCAGAAGGCAATTGGTGTGTCCAGCAGTTTGGCATGCTGGTCTCCCTGACCTTTGCGTATTAGGTTTGTCGTCCGATGTGATAAAGAAAATGACCAAGATCGGGATTGTTTGTTGAGTTCATGCCTTCCTCTCTTCCAGCTTTGAGGGCTTTGGGAAAGCAGATGGTAAAAGTTGATTGTATCATAATCGAGCGAGAAACCCAGGAAACAGAAAAGTTTGGGTTTTTCAGGACTGCCTGACCTGCTCCCTGATGTGACACTTTTTAATGTTTTTATTGGCATCAGTAATTCTATACATAATAAAGGGTTCGCTTATGACATAGTGTGTTTTAATTATACTAACTCCCCCTTCCTTCCTCTTCTCCCCCTCCTCTGCTAATCCTTTACTCTTCCCAAATGGCCCCCCTCTGCTTTTGGGGGGGACACTCAATGTTTCCTTAGTAGGGTTGTTAGCTGTAGTATGGGTGCGAGATTTGTTTGCAGGGACCTTTGTGTCTTATCGGTCACTACACTTCTAACGAAAGTGGCTCTCCCTATCCCTCCCTAATTAACCATTAACCGTGTATGAATTCTCAGAGTTGACGTGGAGTTTGTTAAAAATTGAAATGGCCCATGACCGCGCCCCCCCCTTCAAGCCACCGTTTTGGCACCTACCCCGACAATAATTCACATTTAATTACATCCCTGGCAAGAAACACAACGGGTCCTAGGATGCTCTGGGCGCTCACTTCCAGACTTAGTGGGCGCTTACACTCATTTCCCATGACTGGATTGTTTACAATTGGGAGGATTTTTACAGATTTTAAAGAATTCCGGGCTCTGGATTTTCACAAGCGTGCTTCGGGAGCCAGCCTCCTCTGTAGGAGAGCACAAACTGCTGGTCACCATTCTGTTGCTGGTCAGTTTGAAGGGTAGCTAATTGGATTGTGATTGAACGGTTGTCATCATAAAGGGCAGGGCCTGTGGAGGTCCTGGATGGGATGTTTTCAAAGGCTCAGGAGGTTTTCACTTGTGTCTTCTTTTTCCTTTTTTCCGTCCTTCCTTCCTTCCTTCCTTCCTTCCTTCCTTCCTTCCTTTCTTTATTTTATTTCTGTACTTCAACCAATTTTGGGAACTGTTCCTCTTATGTGTTTTCTTTTCTCCTTCCTCTTTCTCTTCCTCCTCTTCCTCTTCTGCTTCTTCTTCTTTTAGAAAAAAAAAACTATATTCCAAAGAGTCAGCAACAGATGTGCCCTTCTATGTTCAGAGTCTTCTTGGCTGATTCTGTCTCATCTCATCTTTATAAAATTGATGTGAATTAGCTGTTAACTCCATTTTCTAGTGGACTCCCAGGTCGAGGCCACCCCACCCCACGTTTGGTAGAACTAATAAAGAACTGCTCATAGGAAGATTTCGTGACCTGTGCTTTTGCGGTTGTCCTTAGTAGAATAATACAAACACCAGCTCAGAGGCTTATCATAGCACAGGGGCATAGCAAATCAGGACCACAGGTCCCTGGGCCCAGCATCTGGCTCCTCCTCCTCTGAGATCAAACCTTCTTGGTTCCCCCCCCCCCACACACACACACAGGTGAGTCATCCCCTCTGGGCCATTTGCTAAAGAGAATTGCTGAGGCTGTCATTTCAGCCTCCTCCTCCTTTACCAAGGTAGAGGTGAACTTTCTACCGGTCCAGATGCTGCTCCCTCTGCTTTGTCCTTTTATGACCAGCTGTTCCTCTGCGGTCCAGTGACCCCTCCCCCGCTCAAGTCTGTGACCTCTCCCCCGTGGTCTGAGTTCAGTTCCAGCACTACCCTGTCCTCGTCAAGGTCACCCACCTTCTGAACGGAACTGCCGCGTGTTTGACCTCTGTTAGTGCGTGTCTCACTCGTCATACCCTGCGTGTAGCTCTTTCTTTTCCGTTGGCCAAAGGTCATCCTGGCTAGGCTTCTCTTCTGCTCATATATGTATCTATATGACTCCGTGAATACTGCTGCTTTTTACCCACTTAGCCAGTTGATAACCGGGAAATCAATTGCACCTTCCCTTTGCGCCCCTCACTGTCTCTTAGTCCAGAAGGCCTTCACATGATCTAAAGGCTGGCCACTTCACTCTAACTGACATTGTCTCCCATCTTGCCCAAATATGGACAGAGTTGCTAGAGCTCTTCTTAGGGATCTCCTACCTCTCCTCTTGCTCCCCTTCCCCGCTCCTTCCCTTTGATGCCTGGTCATCCTTTCAGACGTCAGTCAGATCTTGACATGCTTCTTTCCAGGGCCACGAGTCCCTTGATAGTAAAATCACAACCATTGGTAAGGCTTCCTGTCTTTGCTCAGAGAAGAATGCTACTCTTAGCCTTCCTGAGAGGCGCTTCTGGCTGAAGTAGGTGGCAGTTAGTGTAGGGACCCACAGCTGGTCTGTGTGAGGGAAATAAATGACTGAGGAGTGATTGGCCCCGAGCTTAACATCTGCTTTCTCCCCTCCAAGGCTCAGTAAATTCCGTGGAGAACCAGAGAAATGGGGGGCGGGTGTCCTGTAGGAACACAGCCTCTTGTAGATATGGCCTGACCATTGGTCTCTCTGCCAGGCTAGATTAACTGATACCATTTCATTTTGTGGGAGGAGAGGGGTTCATGTGGTCCCAACCTTCACTGAGGGATTGTGGCCAGCTATTGGATGCTAGGGGAGAGGACGTCCTTTTCTTCAGTGTTGCAGACGCTGATTAGTGGCCCACATTCCATAACAGTCCCACCCCCACTGCCTCATGCCAGTGGCCATAATTGAACTCAGCTAAATCCTTGGCTCCGCAAACATAGTGTTCTGTGAACATTTCTTGTTCCCTCTATTCTTTGGACCCTCTCTCCTTACATCTCAGTTGACCTTCCTGCCTCCTGTGTAACTTTGAAGAAACTTCCTCTCCAGCAAGCTGTCTTAGTGCCTCTGTCTCTAGAGAATTTGCAGATGTAGTGAACATCTCACTCAATTAGAAGTTGATTGTGAAGTCCTGGTGTGTGATCTGGTCCTGGTCTGGGTCCTCCCCAGCCACTGTCTATCTCCCCCAGCAGGTTTTAATCCTGGAAACTCAGTTGCTTTGTGGCTAGTTTGAGCTTCTACTGATGGTGCTGTGTCTTCTCTGTTTTTATCTTATCTGCTTTTTAGGTACTCAAAAGTTTATTTGCTGGATAAGTCACTTTGAGAGGCTTTTTAGAAAGCAGAAAGCATCTTTGTCTGTTAGCAGAGGCAACCTTTCAATTTAAATTTTGGGTTGCTCCCTTCCCTCTAGTTATGTAAATAGTTTCCTTTAAAGTGCGGCTTAGAATACCTGCCCTGTTTGTTTATTTCAGCCTTGTGGGTTTGTTTTTGTTTTTGTTTTTAGTGAGGAACTGATTAAAGGATTCGGGGTGGAGCTCAGAACAGTGCTTACTTGCCTAGGAACCGGTTAAGTCAAAGGAGTGGTCTCGGTCTCTCTCTCTCTCTCTCTCTCTCTCTCTCTCTCTCTCTCTCTCTCTCTCTTTCTCTCTCTCTTTCTCTCCACAGACCTTTACATAAAACTTAATGGTTCGTTGCGTGTAAATGGGATCAGTTTTATTACTGTACTGGCCCAGCTTAGTGTAGTCTTTGGGAAAACCTGACCGTGATTTCCTAGGGGCAGGGCCTGAAGGAAGTTACTTAGTTTCTCAGTACCGCGTTTTATTGGATTCCAGAACAGGGCAATATTTACTTGGTAAATGGAAGTGCCCTAGGAAATATTATTTGCCAATTGTTCATTCTTTGTGAAGCCCTTAGTAAACACGTGCTGAATTCCCCTGTAAGTAGCCATTGTCTATAACAGGGATTTTTACTGGGAGTGGTTTTTTTTCCCCTTCCACAATCGATTAATACTTTAAAGTTCCTATTAAATTCATTGCTTTTTTATTAAGCAATTCGTTTCCGGAAAATGCAGAATTTCCTGCTTGCTTGTGAGAGTAGCTCTGCCCATCTCCCAAGGATGGCCTAGAGGATTCCACTCAGCCTCCCGGAATTGCAGGTATCCACCGCCATGCTAACTTCGGTGTTAATTTTTTTGTCACAAGCTCTCATCCACAGCACACTTACCACCACGCAGATGGTAAAATATCTTTAGTTTTTCTTTTTAAAACTGCCTGCTTTACATCTCTTCGAGAGGATGTGAAGATGTAGCAGGGTGACCTCACAGAGAAGTGGCTGTCCTGCTTAGCGGGTTTCACTGCGCAGTGACATTTAGGAAGGAATTCTGCTGTTTCCTTTCTCCCTTGGAAATGATGAGGCAGAAATGAGAGAAAGTTTGAGTCAGTGTGCAGTGAGTAGCTGTGCCCTTGATAACGCTTGATGCTAAGTTTTTAAGCAATTAAAAAAATAAAATCCGAGAAACAAAATGGTAGTAAAAGGCAGAGTGCTTGTTTTGCCAAATGAGAACTGTGTTGTTGGTTTACTTGGGTAAGGTCTGGTTCTTATGACCTCAAAAGACCTGAGCTTAAGACTAATTGCTCTACCTGTGCCTTGATAATTTACTTCCCTGATTCTGGGTGGCTAAGCCAGTTGGCTACGCTCCAAGACACATTTGGGCTACAAAAAACAACAACAACAAAAAAAAACAACAAAAAAAAAAACCTGCCTGCTTCCAGAGTGGGCCCGTGACGTTAAAGAGGAAATGAATGGCGTTTCTGGCAGTAGGGGCTGTTTTGTTCATGACACTCGTTCCAATACCCACTCTGCGTACAGAACACGAGCCCCTCTCCCTCCCTCTAGGACACTGTGGAGTCCATAACACGGAGCCTCGTAATGTATCCTTTGGAAAACTCCTCACGCACGTGGGCGCGCGGGGAAAAGGAGTTTTGTACTTCAGGTTTACGGAATTGGGGTGTTCTGGTGTTTTGAGTAGCCTGGCCCGTGTGCGAGTTGGTTCCTAGTGCTGCTAAGAAAAGGAAGGCAGTGCTGCACCGGTCGGAAGTCTCTGGGGACACACATTTCGAGCAAGTGAATGGTGTTCTTCAGGGGAGCAAACCCCCTCGCTGGATTGTAGCTTTGTGCCCTGTGCCAAGTTGCGTTCAGGGGATCAGGGTTTAGATGAATGTTTCCGGGGCATCCTGTTTAAGGTTGTTCTTCCCAATAATGCTTTGTTTGCGGGGGGGGGTGGTGCAGGGGTGAGCTCCAGCTTCCTCCTTCGGTGGCTGTCACTTTGACTATAAAACCTCCTCTCCTGAAAGGACCTGAGACCTGTCCTTTCGAGTGGGAGTGTGAACTGTCCACTCTATTGCTTCCTTCTCCCAGGGCTGTTTCTGTTGCGTGACTGAGTCCTAACAGGACCTGAAGGTTTTTCTTGATTTCCCTCCCTCAATGCCCATCATTTGAAAGCAGTCTTTGCAATGAAAGGATATTGTAGTAAGTTTTATGGGGAGTGTGTGGGAGATACTTTTGATCCCTACCTCAAAAAAAAAAAAGAAAGAAAGAAAGAAAGAAAGAAAGAAAGAAAGAAAGAAAGAAAGAAAGAAAAAGAAAAGGAAAAAAAATCAAGCCCTGCCGTCAGTAAGATTTGTTTAGTGTGTCTGTGTGGTAAAGGTTATCTCCAAGGGGAGGTTATCACACACTGAGTGTGGCCTAGAGAGAAGACTTGTGCTGCCCTAACACAAAGTAGCCAAAAAAAAAAATAAAAATGCCTTTCAGATGAAGAGAATGTTGCAGAACAAAACAGCAAGTTGATTCTGCAAGTCGAAGGGATACATTTAGAACAGAACTCACATTTTGCCTCCACCCCGTATCTCCATGGGGATGTGTGCTTACTTACGTCTGTGTGCACGCCCGTGAGGGAGGCGCTGGTGCACAGGCTCTCCTTGAAGGTTTTAGAACTTGGTGAAAGAGGGGGAGAAAGACAGGAGGAGAGAGATTCTGTTCCTATCTTGGCACGCTTCACTGGATTTTCCTAACTGCCTCTGCTCTCAACACAGTTGAAAAGTAAAGTATGGAGCATGGTGTCCGACCCCCCCAATGGTGTCACAAGATCTGGGTATAAAAGTCCATATTCACCTTCCACGTGACAGATAGGAGTTTATCCATCATTTAAAGGCCATACGCTGTTTACCGTTACTTCAGTCTGTAAAAGACTTCCTACGACTTTTTACGCAAGCTTTTCATTCTTTCTTATTTTACTTTCTTTATTTTATGAGATGAAATCCCACTGTGAAACCCAGGCTGCTCTGAAACTTACTAGGTCGTTAGACTGGCCTTGAACTAACAGCAACCCTCTGTCTTCCCAAGTGATAGGATTATAGGTGTGAACCAGCCCTGCTGGCTTATTTAAACATTCCTTTTTTTTTTTTTTTCATCTAGCCAATCCAAAGTTCACAAGCCACACAATGAATGGTTGTGTAGGTCCTCTGGTTGGGCTAGTTCCTCCTTTTATTTTTACCAGCAGGTTTGTGAGAAGGGTGAGGTTTGGGGCTGTTGAATGGGTCTGTGTGTCAGGCCAGCCAGGAGGAATCTACTGGCTTGTTCAAGGCCACGAAGTCAGGGGCTCCTGAGTGTTTGAATTTTGTGTTTCTCATGGTTTCTGAGAGAGAGTGTGTGTAAGGGAGTTCCCCCCCCTCCGGGAAAGCTTTGTTCAAACAAAATCTTACTCAGAGGCATAAATAAAGAAGAGTACAGAAAAAAAAAAAGCTCAATTTCTTGGTTTAAAATAGAGGGAAGGGTCCCAGAGTTCTGGTAGAGGCAGCTTATTCTCCCAAGGAAGAAGGGCTTGATGTGGCCTGTTACATCCTCAGCTCATTCAGGAAGTGTTCTTTGAGGTCTGTTTTGCTTTTATATTTTGGCTGTGAAAATCACTATAAATTCAGAGGCTTACTAGAATGCAAATATATTCGGAGTTTTCTGAGATCATAAGGCTAAAGACAAATAGTCCTTCCCAAGGACTCTAGGGAGGAAAGCATTTTCTTCCACTTTCCAGGTTCTAGAAGTAGCCTTCACAGGTTCCATTATTAGGATGCAGTCACCTTCAGGGAGAATATGCTGTCCCCAGGATGGACAAGACTTGTGTTCACACACCGCCAAGAAAAAGAAAGACTTGAGCGAGCGGCAGAGTAGAACGGCTCTTACCCAGTGAAGAGCATGCCACTTGGTTATCCAGTTCCCAACGGTCAGCCCTGAAGACAAACATACAAATACAGACTGAGCAGATTTACTTAGGACTCTCTCTATACGTGTGTAGCAGCAATTAAGGAGAAAAGAGGCCAGGAATCGGAAAGAGTGCAAGGGGAGGTAAATGAGAGTGTTTGGAGGGAGAAACGGGAAAGGGGGAGTGATGTCCTTTTACATTAGCTCAAAAAAAATAAAAGAAGTAATACAATTTTTAAGAAGACGAGGAGTACACAAATGACAAGATGGAGAAGGCAGCTGGGGAGAGCACCTTCGGCGGGCTCGAGAAGAAGCACATCTTCAGGAAGACTGAGAGGAGAATGGTGACTGCCCAGCTGGGAAAGAGGACAAGAAGCAAACGGTAATGAAAACTGGGAAGCAGACATCCCTACAAATCCAGATATCTGGAGCATCTTCTCAACAGCACAACGGAGCTGCTTTGCAAGGGCCTCCGTTGAATACAACTTTAATATTTCTACTGAGGTTCAAGAAATCAGGGAAGGGAGTGGGCTGTGAAGTTTCTTACAGCACCATTGATCCTGAAAATTTCCCATGAATTTTGCATTCTTGACCCTGTTTCCTCATTCTCGTGGTGAACTCTACTAGAATAAATAGTAAGTTCTTTGCAAGAGAGGCAGGTTCTTTCTTTCTTTCTTTCCTTTCTTTCTTCCCCTTCCTTCCTTCCTTTCTTTGTAATATATACATTGGTGTTTTGAATGTCAGATTCCCTGGAATTGGAGTTACACACATCTGTGAGCTTCCATATAGGTGCTGGGAATTGAACCTGAGTCCTCTGGAAGAGCAGTTTGTGCTTTTAACCGCTGAACCATCTCTCCAGTCCAAGGGAGGTATTTTTTCAGTGGCATCAAAGTACATGCAAAATTCCATTGCAATGCAGATTTATTTGTAATAGCTTTGAAATAAAGTTCTTCAAGAAATAGATGGTTTTCGGTGACATTTGATGAAGCTAACACAGGTTTGATTTTCACCTTAATCAAGTACACTTCTATACAATTAGCAAAAAATACCTTCATAGACATTTGTATTTGACTGACAGCAAAAACTGAGGCTGTGCAGGTGAAATTATTTTGCAATTGTAGCAATCTGTCTTAATTATATTTTAAGAAACTATCAAAGGACATACACTAAAAACTATGATCATCTGAATGGTGCAGAATATTCAGCTGTGCATGGAATATGGAGCAAATGTCTTCCCATATGTTTGGTATTTGCAAAATTATTAAAGTACTAGAGCTGTGCCTTAATGTCCTCATAAACGGATCTTACAGATTTCCTTGGGACAGTGTGTTGTACTTAGAAGGACAGGCATTAGAATCAGTCAGACTTGAGTTTGCATAGTGGTCCTCACTATTCTGAAATCACCTCAACTTACTCATCTTTAAGATTAGGATGCATCAGCCGGGCAGTGGTGGCGCACGCCTTTAATCCCAGCACTCGGGAGGCAGAGGCAGGCAGATCTCTGTGAGTTCGAGACCATCCTGGTCTACAAGAGCTAGTTCCAGGACAGGCTCCAAAGCTACAGAGAAACCCTGTCTCGAAAAACCAAAAAAAAAAAAAAGATTAGGATGCATCAAAATTGCATTTTTGTTATAAGAAATTCAAGATGCTCAATACATAGTAAATTTTTAAAACAAATAACTTTCTTCCTTGCATTGGTCCCCTCCTAGCCACACTCTCTGTCTGCACTGACCTTCACATAGTTTCTAGTTTTCATGAGCTATCTACATGATCTATCTACACTCCTATTCAAAGTCAGCTGCTGTACCTTAGACACAGGTCTTACCTTGTCCAGTCTACTCAGATAAGCATCTTTAGCCGTTCCTTTTCTTTGACCCGCATCTCCGGTTGTTTCTTCTCCCTGGACCATCCCCAGTTGCACACACAAGACTGCTAATGTTTCCACTCATTATTCTTTCAAATACCGCCCCCACCAACCCCTACTTCCTTGTCAACTACCACTCCGTTTTGTTTTTATTTTTGTAGTCCGTTTATTGAGTTGCTTTCCTTTGAAAGAGAGTTTCCTGTTCATTCTGGTTCCGTTTCGCTCAAGCTTTCTTAAACCACTTCAGACAAGTTTTTCCCCAGGCTTCTGCCATCACAATGCTCAGCTAGCATTACCAATGGCTTCCATGTTCCTTACTCCAGCAGTTGGCTCTCGGGCTTTAACAGAATCTGGCCCAGACCCCTTCTGCTTAGCTTGTTGGTGTTTTATCTGTGTTTGCTTCCTACTGAGTCATGGTGTCATTCACAACAGCATTGGGATCCACCTGCCTCAGACTCCAAGTGCTGAACGAGATTCACCGTCAGGAGACACCACACTCTGTTCGTAGTTTTGACTATACATTTTTTTTCTTGCTTCTTTGATGTGTCTACATTTATGGTTCAGCTCTTGCAGGAGTTCTCATCTTCTGTGGGACCTGAACTCGAACACAGTATTATGGTCAAAACTTTTTTTAGTGTCTGTATTTAGAATCCCCAGGTGACCGAATCCATTCTTTTTGTTTAGAATCCAATGTATCTACTGAAGTTGGTGTGTTCATCTCCAGTCCCAACCGACCCCATAGCCCAAATCCAGATTCCAATGTCCTGAGCTGGTGTCATCCCTGGAAGACCGCACAAGTTACCTTACAAGCAGCATAGCTTCTAGTCTGCCCCACGCTCGTCTCAGTTGGCACAAACAATCATTTGTTCAGGTCCAAATCTTTGACTTGCCTTGAGTCTCAAATCACTCCAATTGTAATTCTCCGGACCCAGGGATCAGCCTGCAGAGGGCCAGACTCCTGAGTGATGACCAATGCATTTTGTTATCGTCCTTTGGTGGCTCCTAGTATCTCTTCATTAGTATCTCTTTCCTTTATTCTTTTTAAAACATTTCTGCCTTTCATTACCTTACAGCAATTACAGTGCTCTTGTTTATTTAAAGGAGTCTGTTTAAGTAATTAAGGTGTTTATCTTGAGACGTGGTTGTTTGTACTCCAGGCTGGCTTCAAATTTGCTATCAAATTGAGAGTAATCTTGAACTTTGACCCTCAAACTAGCTTCCAACTCTCAAGTGCTGGGTTTACAGGTGTGCACCACCATGCCTGGTGTACGTGGTCCCAGGGATCAAACTCAAGGTTTCAGGCATGTTAACAAGCACTCCATTCCCAGTCCCTAACTTAATTTACTTCTGTTTTATTTTAATTCGAAGCCTGCTCCTATGCCTTCTGTGAATCTGTTCAGTCTTCAGTGCAGCTTGTTCCATTCACAGGAAAACTGGATTGAGGACTGAAATACCCATGATCCCCCGCCCTGCCCCTTCTCTCTGATGCCATCTGCTGCGCCTGTTTACTCTAGCCCTTTAAATAAACATGATCCCTTCAGTATACCTTCGAGACTTGGCTTCCTCTTCCCTCTGTAGCGGCATTTTCCCACAGATGTCTAAGTGAACTACTTTAGTTCCATCCAGTCCTTGGGGGGAAATACCCAGGAGGCACCCACTGATCCCTGTGTTTAAAATGCCAGTCTGTTTTCACCCATGCTGCAGTCCTGGGAGGATAATGGTAAAGGCCAGCTCTGATGATCTTTTCTTTAGACTCAGGGATGCCAGGGAATCTGATCCTCCCTATAATTCTTTCCAAACATGGGACCTCAAGATACGCATGTAGCATGTCTGTATTTCATCCCAGAGAACACAGCTGAAGAAGTAGAGGAAGTATCACTGGTGCTTAATTGCTGTGAATCGTCCTGGTGAGGGACAGTCACTCTGGTAAAAGGATGAAGCTTCTCAGTGTCTCTAAAGGGCCATTGAACTGGGACGCTGTGGCTAGAGGGGCGGTCCTGCGTGATTGCCATCCGTCATTACCACCCGCGTGCATCCCAAGTGTGCAGCAACTTGCAGACATTAGAGATGGTTTGGAAGCTGTGAGAGACTTCAGCTCAGCTGTGTCTTCTCTTTGCTGTCTGTCCTGAGTTTTCCTCTGAAGCTGGAGATAGTGTGGGTTCTGTTCCAGACACTGTATCAAAACAAGTGCCACAGTAAAGAGAGTCACTAAGTCTTTGATGTTCCTGTACTTGAAACATTGATGTCCATACTATTCTGTGTAACAGCATCATGTCTAAGTAAACAGTATGCAGGACTGAAGTAAAAAAAAAAATACTTTCCTGGGGGCTCAGAGCTTAAGAACATTGACTGCTCTTTCAAAGATCAGGGTTTGATTCCCAGCATCCTCATGGTAGCTGACAAACTGTCTATAACTCCAATTCCACAGTGTCTGATGCCCTCTTCTGATCTCTGTGGGCATCAGGAACTTATTTGGTATGAAGAAAACACACATACACATTAAAGTGAAAATGAAAGATACTTTGTTGCTGAAAATGCTAAGGACCCCCAGAGGTGTTGAAAATGGGCACCCATAGACCCTCATCACTGTGTGTGTGTCACAGACCTTCAGACTGTAAAAACCATGATAGCTGTGACATGCAACAGCTGAGCCCAATGAAGTTGGATATGCCTGCCCCATATCCAGGTCTTCTGTCACAAAATCATGCCTGTTTGTGATCTTCGGTTCAAAGGATCTCATTTTTTTTAATATTTATTTATTTATTATGTATACAATATTCTGTCTGTGTGTATGTCTGCATGCCAGAAGAGGGCACCAGATCTCATTACAGATGGTTGTGAGCCATCATGTGGTTGCCGGGAATTGAACTCAGGACCTTTGGAAGAGCAGGCAGTGCTCTTAACCTCTGAGCCATCTCTCCAGCCCTCAAAGGATCTCATTTTAATTGTTTTAGTACCAACTCCTTTCCCTGGCTCTGATTCTTTTCCCTAAGTCCTTATAACAGGCTACATATAACACAATTTCATTCTTGTTTATGGTTCATCTACGTAAGTTAAAGGTGAGGTTTATGGAGGAAGAGGTGTTTTGCGTTTTTGTTCAGGGTATCACCCTAGCGTCAAGAGCATGGCACATGATATAGCCTCAACAAAGTGTCCGATAACTATTTGCTGAATGAGTTGTGAAATCTTCATCTCTCTCTGTCTCTGTGTGTCTGTCTGCCTCTCTCTTTCTCTCCAGCTTTTATTCACTCAGTGTCAGGCATAGTACATGGCGAAGACAGGCAACATCATCTGCCTCCGTGTTTCCTAGGACCTACAATGTGAACATTCTTCTTGGAGAGGTCGGCTTCTTGGCCAGTTACCAAGGTCCTTGGGGAGGCTGCCCAAATCTTATCGGGATAAGGGGCCTTGGAGAAATAATTTTCAGGGGGAGTCACAGCTCAGCGTCAGCAATATAAAAGGAAGGCATCATGAAATAAATACCTATGAAGGAAGACTGTGATATCAATGGGAAATGTGTGTGCCAAGTTTTTCCCCAAGCAGGGATCCCCAGACAGATTTGGCCTCTGCTGTGGGCTAAGGGAGATGGTATAATGAGGGGTATGTCCCCAACATTGCTCGAAGTAGCCCTGAATAAACCAAACTGGGATTATTACTGCCAAAGCAGAAGACCCCAAGTAGTGAAAGAATAAAAGATTTTTTGTTTCTTTGTTTTTCAAGGCAGGGGTTTCTCTGTAGCTTTGGAGCCTGTCCTGGAATTCACTCTGTAGACCAGGCTGGTCTCGAACTCACAGAGATCTGCCTGCCTCTGCCTCCCAAGTGCTGGGTTTAAAGGTGTGCGCCACCACCGCCCGGCTAAGGATAAGAGGTTTTAATTCTTTCTGTAAGCCCCTCTATCCACCAAAGCAGTATTACAGTGATAGTTTTTAGCCAGTGAAAATGGTCATGGGGTCCAGTGTGTCAGGATGCAGATGTTTATTTTAAGAAGATAATAATTTAGCGCCTCATAACATGTGACAAGCTGCAGAAGAAGGAAGGATTCTAGTTTTGTGCACCTGTGTTACTGTATCATTTTAAAATGCCCCAGATGAACGCTAGTGCATAAAAGATCTAACACGGTTTTAAATGCTTTCATGCGCATGTGTTTATGTTATTTGTTTGTTCTGCCATGGTCATTTTTCCTTTATTGTCATTCACAGTCTTTTTGGGTCTAACTGGAGTCACATTTCCTCCCTCCGTTTCTTTGGAGCCGCCTTTTTACTCCTTGTCTCCCCTTAAGATGAATGGATGAATTGCTTTCTTCTCTGTGTTCCTAAGACATTTAGCGGGGATTGAGGGGTTATTTATTTACCTGCTTCTGAGAGTCAAGGACATCTTCATCATCTTTGCTTTCCCGGTGATGCTGCAGTCCCTGCCTCCCGACACTTATTCAATAAATGATTACTGGATTAGAGAATTAGAATAGGTTTTCTTCTTGGCCGTGGATTCATCTGGCAAACACATATTGATGGATTTTTGTATGCAAGGCACTGGTGTATGTGTTCTGTAGACTCTTGAAGAAGAAGAAGAAGAAAAAAGCAAATCAGATGCTTAACTTCTGAAAATCCTGTGATCTACTGTAAGAAAGAAAAACAAGCCATGCATAAAAATAACCAATCCATGGTGGAAGGTGTCATTTTCTTAGAGGGGTGTGTGTGTCTGTGAAAGAGGGGGAGGATTTGAAGGAGAGAGGGAGGGAAAGAGAGACAGAGGAGGGAAAAAGAGGAAGAGAGGAACAGAGAAAGAGAGTAGGGAGAGGAAGTGAGGGGAGAGGAGAGAGAGAAAGAGAGAATTTCCCATCAGAGTTCAGAAACACCTAATTGTTGGCTAAGGTAGTGTTTTCCCTATAAAGTGGCTACCAAACTGACTCCACACAACGATTCTCTTGCTGTCTGAGAATTGAGGTTAAATTCTGCCTTGGGTCTACAGACATAGCTCAGCCTCCTGCGGCACGGTGTGCTGTGCAGAGGTCTAAAGGAAAGTTGCTGGCAAGGTTGTGTTCCTGCTTGCCAAACTGTCTGCATTTAAAAGGAAAGTGGTTCCCTTCAGCCCCAGGGTATGAATTTCATGCATTCCTACTTTTTCCCTGAGGTCTCCCCAAGTGATAATTCCTCCACGTGTTGCTACAAGCACATCCCTAATTGCTATTAGGAAATTGGCTGCGGAGAGCTTACAACAGAAGTTAACAGTAAAGCCATTGAAAGAATAATTCAGTCAGGATTGTATCCAGGAATATTTTGTTGTTGTTGTTGCTCTTTTTTCTTTGAAGTGTGGTGAGAGCAGCTTGAAGGCTTAGCATTTAATTATATTTATGCCATCCGATTTTTAGAAAAGCGCTGGTCTATTTGCATTTACCACATATGCTATACGGTGGTTACTGGTTTGCATAATCATGCATGTTTTACCGATGGGCTCCAAGAAATGTTTCTGTTTTTGTTTAGACTTGGATTATCACTTGCATTTATCTTCAACTGCTCCTACTTAATCCTCTCGTCAAAACTAAGGAGATCTGCGGGAACCCCGTGACTGATAATGTAAAAGACATCACAAAATTGGTAAGTAAGGAATGATTTGGGCAGCTACGACTCCTCCCTATGCTTGCTGACCATAGATTTAGGGCACTCCTACTGAATCCATAGCTTTCTAAAGCAAGATCTGTGCTGACCATAGATTTAGGGCACTCTTGCCCTGTGCACATAGTTTCCTAAAACAAGGACTGTGTGAATCCGAAGGGCTTCTACAGAACAGATAAGAGATGTGTAGATCATAGGATTTGTCTGTAAAACTCGCCCATTGAACACCAATATAATGACTTTGGTTCTCTGCTAGTCTTGTCTTCTCTCAGTGAAAGACAGGGACTGGCTTTTTCCTGTTATCTGCTGAGTGGGTTTCTCTGTGTCTGCCACATACTTCCTGCTCTTGGAGGAAACTTAGCCACAGGCCACCTATGATGACCATGTTCCCCTAGCAGCACAAATATTGTCATGTGTGGCAAGAGATTTAATCTCAGTGAATGTAGCAAGAGGTACCTCTCCCACCCCCTAGAAGCCACTCCCCTCCATGCTTGTATTCTGGAAGCCTTCCCTCAGCAGAAGCCATTCTGAACACAACTGGCTTGGCCCCAGCCAGCTTCCTGCTTTGTTTCTCTGGATGGTTCTTTCAAGACTCAAGACAGAGAGCCAGGCACAATGGAAATGCACTGTGTTGCACTCTTGTGACCTAGGAAAGATGGTTTATACTTGAACTTGGAGTACTGAGAATGATTTCAATACCATCAAAATTTGAGCTAGACACGATGACATTCACAAAAAGTGATGCTAGCAGCTGAGACAGGAGCATCATAAGGTGGAGGACAGCTTAGTTCTATGATGACAGAAAAGAAAGAAAAGTAATTTGAGTGAAAATGCCTTAATTATGTGTTTCTCGGTCACTAGAGAATTGACTAGAGGACATATAGGTGATAAGACGAAAGAGGAAGAAATAAGAGTTGTTATATGCAGAAAAGGAATAAAATATACTTCTTGGTATTAGTAGATGAAACAGAGGAAGTTCCATCTTTAGATGTACATTACCGGATTATGAGTTGATTGTGTTTGCGTGCACGCGTGTGCATGTGTGCGTGTGTGCGCGCGCTTATGCGTGTGTGTGGTGTTCATAACAGAACTTGAAAATAGAAGTTAAATTCTGTAGTTAGCGTTTAGCTAACTTAGCCTCAGTGAAGAATTAGAAGAGCACACACACACACACACACACACACACACAATTTATGCAGATTCCTTGGCATGCCAGAACATTCCAGATTTAAAAGCATTCTTGCCTAGTGTGCACAAGGCCCTGAGTCTGTTCCCTAGCACTAAGCGTCATAAAATATGACAGCGCATGCATACATCACAAACAAAGCGATACAGACAGCGGCTCTCCAGCTTAGCCTTGAGAACCATATATATAAGGGTGAGGAGGAAGGAGTTTTGGAAACATACATCATGATCCCTTTCTTCAAGTTTCGTGTTAACAGATGACCCAAGAAATAATATCAAGAAGACGATGTGTGTTTATAGTCTAGGTTTTGTGTATATTAATAGAAGATGTTCACTTGTTGACGCTCCCCCACCCTGGGTGTTGGAGGTGGGGTGGGGTAATATGGTATTAAGGCCTTGTATGTGCGAAGTAAATGCTTTATTGTTGAGTTACATGCATTACCAGTGCAAAATGCAAGTATTTGGGAGATTTGTTATTTCCCTTTGTGTGTGTGTGTGTGTGTGTGTGTGTGTGTGTGTGTGTGCGCGCGTGTGTGTTTTATTTCTTGAGTTTGAATTTGCCTGTGTACACCAGTCTGACCTCATCCAGCTTGTTGCCTTTTCTAATCCACGCTGGGGTGATAGGTCCACGCCACCACACTAGGCTCCCTTTCTTAGCTTTCTTTTCCATTGTTACGAATACTGGAAACCTTTTGTTAGAGAGTTTATTTGGCTCATAATTCCAAGTTAATAGTCCATCGCGGAAGGGAAATCAAGGAGGCAGGAACTTGGAGCACCTGTTTGTATCACACGCACAGTCAGCAGAGAGCCCTGAGTGAATGCATGGACGCTAGCGCTCCCTCGGCTTGCTTTCTCCATTCTAATACAGTGGGCGTTTCAGGCCCAGGGAATGGTGCCACCCACAGTGAATAGGTCTTTTCCACTCCAATTAGAGCAGCCCAGATAATCCCCCACAGATAGGCTCAGAAGCCAACCTCATGTAGGCAGTCCCTCGTTGGGACTCCATGCTCAGGTCATTCCAGATTGCCTCAAGTCCACCGTTAAAAGCAACCCTCGTCCTCACCATCGTCCGGTGTTGTTGGATGAATGGGGAAGGCACGGGCTGCACTTCCATGTGGATCGTCTATGCTTGTGGTGCTTATGAGACACTGGGCCATGCTCCAAGGAGCTGATTCAGTGAGCCCGGGCAAGGGTCCAGGCACCTACATTTTTCATGAAGTTCTGGAAGGAGGTTTCGGAACAGTTTGCTTTAGATGGCCTCTCTGTCAAAAGTTAGAGACAAAGTGCTTAAGTTGTAGCTCGGGACTAGAGCCGTTCCATGTGTGAAGCCCTAGGTTCAGCATCGAGTGCTGCAAAAATAATAATAATTTTAAACGGGTCAAGAGGTCATTATCTTTGCTGTAATTCAGTCCCAATTCTAGTCCCCAAGTGATTCTTTATCATACAGATTTTAAGAATATCAGTTAGCACAAAGCTCCAATGTATGCTTCGAAGTAGGTCACTGGAAACTAACCTCCTGGAACTGCTACTATATTGGGGAATGCCGAGAGTAAGCTTGGGGAGTTGCAGTTTTCAAGTAGCCGGTCCCAAGCTGGATTGATGCTCAGAGGTCAATAGTACCGGACGTTCTTCCAGAGGACGTGGGTTCTGTGACTCCAGTTCTAGGGTATCCGCTGCCATCTCTGAGCTCCTTGACACCAAGCACACACATGGTGCACAGGTATGCATGCAGACATACAAAACACCCCTATGTGCTGACTGAACATGTGATTAATGCAATGCTTAAGAGAAATGACTTGCCAAGTGTTGACGGGACATAACAAGAACTACTTCTTGTAAATGTCAAAGTGGTATTTGCAAGCACTGCAGGTGGGGACTGCAAACACCTTCCAAGACTCCCTCTTCTTCTCTTTATCCGTGGAGTATTTATTACCTTTTAATAATAAGTTGATGCATTAAAAAATACTACAAAAGTAGTAAGAAGCCGAGGAAGAAGTGCTTGAAAAGGGATTTTTGTTAATATTGACAGTAAAATATAATTTCTCACTCCAAATGCAAATGTTAAAAATCACTGAACAAGAAAAGAGAAAGGTTTTCTGCCTTCCAGCATTTGACTTGGGAAAAACATCTAATAGTTCCTCTGATGAAATCAGTATGTTTTCTAGGGCATTTTATTAAGACATTTGAAAATAAGTCAAGTTAGGAATAATAGGGCTCTGAAGGCCACTGGTTACTGAATAAAGACCTATACAATTCACAGCCTGTATTTGATGGAGAAGGAAAGGAATCTGTATAAAAACCACCCCTGAGCACAGAGAACTATTGAACGAGTTTGATAGATCTGCTCTCTGAATCACAATGTGAGCCAGCAAGTTGGCTCAGCAGGTAAAAGACACTTTCCGACAAGCCAGCCAACCCAGGTTCTATCCCTGGGACCCGATATGAGAGAAGGAGAATGGACAACATCCATAAATTGTCTTTAGGCCTACACACACACGCACACACACACACTGATGTGACTGCACACATACACTGATGTGAGTGCACACATACACACACACACACTGATGTGACTGCACACATACACACACACACTGATGTGACTGCACACATACACACACACACTGATGTGACTGCACACATACACACACACGCTGATGTGACTGCACACATACACACATACACACACACACACTGATGTGACTGCAAACATACACACAACACACACTGATGTGACTGCACACATACACACACACACTGATATGACTACACACATACACACACACACACTGATGTGACTGCACACATACAACACACACTGATGTGACTGCACACATACACACACACACTGATGTGACTGCACACATACACACATACACACACACTGATGTGACTGCAAACATACACACAACACACACTGATGTGACTGCACACATACACACACACACTGATGTGACTGCACACATATACACACACACTGATGTGACTGCACACATACACACACACTGATGTGACTGCACACATATACACACACACTGATGTGACTGCACACACACACACACTAACTGTAATTAATTCTTTTAAAAGTTCACAGCATAGCATCCCCATCTGTGTACACTGATTACAAAATAATAAATTTTGGCAGTTCCGAGTTTACATCCTAGCTCTTTTACATTAGAATAAGGAATTACCTTTCTAAATCTCAGTCTCTACTTCTCAATTTTGTGGCATATATTAAATAAGGTGGGGTTTGTTTGTTTTATTTTTAACCCGTTGGTGATCACATAGATTCTCTCAAACTCAAGTGTTCTTGCCTCTTACAGTAAGTTAGTCATGCTTAATCTTATCAAATGATTGTGAGCAATGAACTAGAAGAGAGTCTGGGCAAGCGCCTTCGGATGCTCAGCCATTTATGGTGGTACAGTGTGCCGGATGGAGAAGGGAATGTAGAGATGATCCAAGGAAGCTATAAACAAAAAAGGAAACTAGAGTGCCAGAGACGGGAAGCCTAGCTCTGGGGCCCCTTTCCCCTTCTGTGCCTTCAGGAGCCGGCAGGGATTCCTAGAGCCACCAAGCCTTGTGACATTTGTTTAGAGATCTGTGCTTCCAGACAAAGCTTGGCCCTGACGCAGGAGAGCTTCTGAAAGCCCCATAGAAAGCCACGGCTGTAACCAAAATTGGTAGGCTAGAGCAGAGCAGCCCCGCAAGTCTCTAAGGAAGCCGTGTGGCCCCGGTGCAGAAGTGCTGAGGTGCTGCTTGTGGATGTGGGCCGAAGGTCTCCTAGGCGACACAGTAGGATGGAGGGTGAAAGGATACGATGATTCACCAGAAGCTGCCGGCTGCTTTAGCCACAGTACTTATGTAGGTTTGTCTCTGGTGTGTGTGTGTGTGTGTGTGTGTGTGTGTGTGTGTGTGTATGTGTGTGTGTATGTGTGTGTGTGTGTGTGTTTGGAAAGTTAAACGTTTCCTGTGCTAATCTAGCAGCCTCGTTCGTTCCAACAAGAGTGACTGCTAAGATTATGGGGCCAGAAGATTGCAGAATTCCTTCTAAAGAATGGTAGGGTACTGCATGCTGGTGGAAGCTGGGGACACAGGGCAGTTTGAATACCAGTGAACACCTGGTCATCTGCCCATAGGCAAATTATGGGACCCTTTTAGGATTCCCTTTTCTGAATGTTGAAATGAGAAACATGGTCATGATGGAGAATCCTTATCATTTGAAACTCTACATTGTGCCTTCCTTTCCTTTAAGTCCACTTCTGAGGGGGCTGTGTGGGTAGCTTTCCTCGCTTCTCAGAGAAGTCTGGGACCCCAAGAAGATCTGTATGATTAGAGAATTTGGCAACCCTTCTAAACTTTATATTACTCTATGCAGCGATGAGGTCTCATTAGCTTGTACTGCCTAGACTAAATCAATCTTGCCCAGACTAAGGGGAATGGTCTGGAAAAAAAGGCCTTGCAGGCTAACCCTGGCACATTCATTGTGGTGGGAAGAACGTGAGCCCGTACTGGTTTTGTGTGCTCATAGCCGTTTCTCCGGTGGAGATCTTCCTTTGTACTGCGCTAGCTCTGTCCTTACAGTATGTGACAACTTGCGCGGTGCCCACAGGCCTAAAGTATGTTTGCTTGGGTGAGATTCTCTTGCCACACGAGCACATGATTTATAGTTTTACATTTTATTTTTTTAAATTTCTTCTTGGACATTTTGTACAGCCTCTATGGTCCCCATGGCTTTTATTTGAAATCCTTCTGGCATGTTTACTTAGCATAATAGGTTCATCTATTTACAGAACGTTTTGCTCTGTTTTTGAAAAATGTTGCAAGGCCTGTTTTAAATGGCAAGCACACACAGCTACCTAAGGAAAGACTCAAGTGTCTGGGGGAAAGGATGGGCTTGAAAGATTCTATGCATTGTTAGGATGCAGTGTTGAATGTCACAGCTCATGTAGGAAGGCATCCAGATACAGGTCAAGGAGATCCTTCCCGTCTCTTCTCCCGACTCTTCATTTGTGGGGCTTTCCCTTTCATTTGGGGGAACTTAGTGAAATGTAAACTTTTCATTATTTTTAACTGTTCTGTTTAATCTTTAGATATCTTCTAAATTGTGATTTGTCTTTCTCAAAAGGTTTGTGTGTGTGTGTGTGTGTGTGTGTGTGTGTGTGTGTGTGTGTGTGGTAGAGTGATATGCATAACTGATAAATCTTCTCCAGTAGCCTGAGGTAAGTGTTTTAGCTGGCCTTTGTGAACTGCCAGGGTAAGACAATGAATTCTGTTTCCCGTGCCACCTTTTCTCATGGAAGCTTTCACATTTAGAAGCTCAGTTACTATAACAACCGAAATCATCATAAGGTATATGTATCTTATTCTGTTTCTGTTGCTATTAGCATAGTATGTCAGACTTGGTAAGCTATGGAGAGTTTTAATTTGGCTCCCAGTTCTGGTCCAAGTCAAAGACGGTATCTGGCGGTTCTGTGTAGCAAGAGTCCTAAGACAGGGCAGTGCACCATAAAGTGAGACAGAAGGCAAAGGTAAGGCCTAGTCAAACTGGCTTTTATGGCAGGCATACTCTTGCGGTAGCCCATTAATCTATACGTTATATTAGGAGAACAAACCACATTGCTAAGGACACAATCCTAGCTCCCTCTTCAAAGCCTCACACATTTCCCACCACCTTTCAAAATTAAATTTCATCAAGACAGACTGCCGAGTTAGTTTAGTGAGCATAGATGTTTGCCCCAGAGTCCTAAGTTGAATCCCAGGGACTTTCGTGAAAAGGCACAGAGAATTGGCTCCCACAAGTTGTCTTCTGACTTCCACACATGCACACACATGTGTGGAGGCAGGGGCATCAATGTAAAAGTGACAAAAATAATTCCATCATTAATTTTGTAGGAGCAAACTGTATTCAAACCATGGCATTGTGAAATGGATTTTAAAAAGTGAGCTCAGGCTGGGTTGTAGCTCAGTGAGTAGTTATTCACTAACATGGTAAGGCCTTGGATTTGATTCCTAGTACCATATTGGTACAGAAAAAAAAATTAATGTGTTCTATTTGAAAGGAAACAAAGGTTATCAGCTTTCATTTAAGTGTTCTGGACTAATGAGAGGTGGCATAGGAAGTTTTCTGAAGTCATTATTTCAGTTTTTAAAATGGCAATTGAAATCACCCAGATAGACCCTTAAACAATCAATGGTAGCTAATCCTGTTAGATTTTTAGGCATTACTCACGAGGAAAATAAAAATTGTCCTAAGACACTAAAAAGTATTTTCCTGGAGTATACTGAAAACTAAAAGCTACGTTAGAGAAAGCTGGCCAACTGAGATGGATACCATGAGCCTTCTCTGCTCCGCTATAATTTTCAAGTGCCTGCTCCCGATGAGACCAAAGATCATGACCTTCTTTCCCATAAAGGTCAGAAAAGGAAAACATTTCACAGATGGTGCCAAGGAAACCATGAGTCACTACTGTGGACTTGAAACCCTGAGACCCTGAGAGTCTTGTCACAGATGTCCAAGCGCCCATTGATCACATGACTTTTAGGGACCCAGATGACATTTGAGTCATGAGAGCCAGACATTTTAGAGCAGTGACCCAGAGACGGAGTTAAGTGTCCTGACTTTGTGTTCTCTTCTCTTGAGCCCAAATACCTGCAGGGGCTGGTGAGCAGCCAGTGCCAGCTGGCTTTGCCAAGACGTTTTCTTGGCAAAGTTTTGAGCCTTTCTGAAAACCGTTCTCCTTTGCTGGTTTTTTCCAGCGTCGCTGAGTATGGTCAGTCCTCAAATATCCAAGGAAGACTGCAGTCGGGTCCTTGGAGTAAAGTTAGTGCTTTGTGTGGTCCTTACCACCACCATCGCGTTCCCTCTGGAGAGCCCAGGCCAGGCCCCTGCTTTTCTTTTCCTTCCTCTCTCCTTCCTTCTTTCCCCCTTTCTCGTTTCCTCCCTTCATCTTTCTATCTTTTGCCCTTCGAGGACTGGTTTGAATTCACCATCCCTCCAAGTAATCTATATCTAACGTTGACTTTGACCTCTCGATGCTCCTGCCCTCACCTCCGGAGTGCTAGGATTACAGCTGGGCACACCAACACCCCACTTTAGTTTGCGTTTTTCTGGAGAGTTCCGTTCTCTGTGTAAATGTGGAACACTGTATCACTGGCCTGTGACTCTGACCCCTCCATTCTCCCAGCCGTTCTTCTAGGCTGTTCATCCTGAATTTACTGCCCTTTTCCTTCCTGCTTGCCAGAAAGTTAAACCAGACTTAATCTGAGTAATTAGCCACTTAATCCTCTTTCACAGAGTAGAAAGTCCATGGAGATAATGGAGATAGTGAGATGTGCCGAAGGCCACTGTTCCCCTTGAGTGGTGCTGCCTCCTGCAGGAATCTGTGTGCCCAGCATTCAGATGTCCCTCCAATGAGTCCTAATTCAATGTCTCTTTTCTATCTGTCTCTCAAACGTACCACAAGCTCTTCCATTCCTTCCCTTACATATGATGCTTCTATATTCAGCAGATCCTCATTTTTTTGTTCTCTTTTATACAGCATGTCCAAGCCCTCCCTTTTCTCCCTCCCTCCATCTTTTTTTTTCCTGCATTTCCTTTCTTCCACTGTGGATTTTACAGACAGGGTTGCTGTGTGCCCTAAAGGACTTTATACTTGTTATGTATCTCAAGGGTCTTGAACTCATGACTGTCCCTCTGTTTCAGCTTCCAGAGGGCTGAGAATCAAGGCCCGCATCACCATGCCCAGCTAGCTCTTAATATGAGTTATTTAATCCTCATAAATCCTTTAGACACAGTCTAGTTTAATTTCCACTTGTGCGTATGAAAATGTAAGCTGAAGGGGTTTGAGTCACTTCCCAGACCTGAGTTAGCAGGTGGCGGGCCAGCATCCAACATAAACGTCTGTCTTCAGAACCTGTGCCATTGGTCCTGACTTCCAGTTCCACACCTTTAAGCAGCATCTGTCTGTCAGGTCCAAAACTCTCTCGTCTCTCTAAAACTTTCCCCAGTGATCAATAAACATATCAGAGATGTAGAATTTATATCTCCAGGTGGTTCGTGGTTTCTCAGGCCTATTCCACATACTGCAGAGGCGGAGAAGTTGTATGAAGGCTTATGAAGGGATACAATACATTATAAATATTGGCAGCTCAGTTTTTCAAACTCTCTTCCAAAGGTAATAGGGGAAGCCAGGCTCTATCAAGAGCCAACACCGAGGCTTGGTGTGCAGATCCCAGCACAGTCAGTCAGTGTTTCTCCCTTCCTGCTGGTCCCCTGTTGCCTCTGACCTCAGAGGTACCACTTAACCCTGTACTTAACTCCCATATCCCCATACTTCTCTCCCCATGCTCATTTGTAAAATCGACTTTATAAGGCATGACTCATGGGGTTACACTGGTGACTGGATGGAGAACCTTCTATAAATTGTAAAACCACATTCAATATACACTCCTTTCTTACTTTTGGTCCTGCCACAAGGCAAATATTGGTGAAGTAGCCCAGTGTGAGCTGCCTCCTCCCCCTGACATGGTGGAAATGCTGGTGTCCTGGTTATAGAACTTACTGCAAACTCTCCTTGGCATCTTTTTTATGTGCTAATTTCTCATAAAATGAAAATCGGCCAGCATCTCCCTCATCTCTGTCCTTTTGCTATACCCTACCCCTAAGGTTTTTAACTACTAATTCTAAACTTCCTTAGAAAGTAATATAAACTAGCTCTACAGCAGCCCATGTTCAGAATACTTACCGCCTCTTGGTGTATGGAATGACTTCAATCTACATGGTTAGTCCATCATGAGCACAAACAATTTCTCACTCTCGTGCCTGTTAAGGTAAACACGGTGCCTTTGTTGTTTTGCTTTTCAAAGTAGAAGGTCAAGATGTACAACGCAAAAGAAGTAATAGAAACATGGTCAGAAAACTGATTGAGAAGAAGACAGTTAAAGCATAGAATGTAAGAGTTAACTCCTAAAATAAAACACCACCGCCTTCTACGGGAGCCCAGGTTTGTTTCCAGGTGACAGTAAGAATATCACGTGATACAGACAATGGTAGAGGTTCACAGGGAGAATTTCATTTGCCGTCTGGCCACCAAGCCTCACGAATACTAGGATTGCAGGCGTGTGTCACATGCTGGGCATATAGTGGATTTTACATATGTCCAGTCTGTTCTAATGCACAAGGGGCCAAATTGGATGACTCTGTGCTGCTGAACTGTGCAGCAATTCGCCTTCCACGATCAGGGAAACCTGGATTCTAGTCGGCAAGTAATACCCGAGGGGCAGGAGACTTCAGCCAAGTGATTTGGTCTCTTGAGTCTCTGTTTCTTCACTTATTAAATAGAGACACTATGGTAGGGAGTCGGTGACGCCCTTGCATGCTGAAGAGTGCAGTGCCTAGGAGAGCGGAAGTATTTGAAAATGAAGAGACTCTTTGGCTGTTAATCATTGCAGACGTCCCAGAGAGCGCAGTTGTTAAATTTGTCCACCTAGGATGAAGTGGGTGGGCGGTGGAATAATACCTACTGTGGTGCTAATTCCTATGTCAGTTTTGCTCGCATCACGTGTATTTGAAGAAGCAGCATGTGCCTTATGTCATAGAAAACTTGCCAGAGATAACCCGCCCCTGTAAATACATGTGTGATCCTAGCTTTCCATATGAACAGCGAAGACAGCAGCCACAGGATAAAGACTTCAGATGCCTTTGAAACCGTTTCCCTTGCTAGTTCTCAGGAAAGGACAAGGGTTGCTATTTTACAGTCTGTTTGGCGTATTCACTTAGCTATAACTGGATCTCTGTTTTATAAATGAGGGAAACCAGGAGAGTTTACCTTCATTCCAAATTCCCTAGGGCAAGCGCTCAGCCCATTGCTGGTTGGCTGATGCCAGGCTTATCGCTTTAAGAGTGTTAGATGTGCCAGGCGGTGGTGGCGCACGCTTTTAATCCCAGTACTCGGGAGGCAGAGGCAGGCGGATCTTTGTGAGTTCGAGACCAGCCTGGTCTACAAGAGCTAGTTCCAACGCAGGCTCCAAAGCCACAGAGAAACCCTGTCTCGAAAAACCACACACAGACACACACACACAAAGTGTTCGATGCTTTCCCAAACCTTTAGACTTTAGGCAGGTTGGTGAGGCATGTCAAGTGTCCAACCCAAAGTAACCAAACAGAGTCCTAGCAGAAAACCAAACCTTTCTAAATTAAAATCTAAAGTGTCCATCCTAGCTTTTCCTAGGATCAACATGGAACAGTAGTGCTCCCTCTGGAGAGTTCAGTAGTGCTCCCTCTGGAGAGTTTGTCAGCATCCCCACGGGACTTGTTAGATAAAATGCAGCAGCGCATCTGCTGAGGTTTGAGAACTTGCTGGTCTAGCAGTTTCCTTCTTCGGCCCGCCCTGGTGCTTTGAGAATTACTGATGAGAAAGGCATGATGGCCTGTCCTTAGTAGAACCCAATTGGAAAATTGTCCTAAGGGGAATTCCAGTGCTACATTTGGAAATGAAGAGGCATGTTATGTTTTCCAAAACTCAGTAGAATTACCAAAGCGGTGATTGTAGGTTCTCCTTTAAGATTCGTGCCTTCACTAGCCGTGGGTAACTGACTAGGTTTCCGGTACCAGGTATGGTGTATACTTAGCCACCCATGATCAGATTGAGAATTCAGAAGTCTTGTCTTATCACTGGGGTTCGGATGACAAAGGGGTGGGGGTGGAATGTATACATTTTCTCAAGGAATTCTTTTTGTACTTACTCATTTATTTATTGTTCTCTGTAGGTGGCAAATCTTCCAAATGACTATATGATATCCCTCAACTATGTCACCGGAATGGATGTTTTGGTATGTAATATGTACATTTCTGAGTTGTGTTTTAGTAGCTAATGGGGGAAAATGGGTCGTTCACACTAAAGAAGTCCTCTGCTCTGTGTCTTGATTTGAAAATGAAATCTGTAGATTTTGCCTTATCAATTTTTAAAAACTTTTTTCCACTCAAACCATTGATTAACATTTCAGCTTGTGTTTTAGGCCTGTAAACTAAAAGGAAACAAACGATCTTTATTAGGCTGAGCAACTGATGTCTCCTGTTCCCCTGGGAATCTCTCAAAGGGGCTTGAATGTAAAGTTAATGCTACATTCAATGGATGTAAAGTACATGTTAATTAATTTAATTCCTTGACGAAGTCTCATATATATATATATATATACACACACACACACATACTCATTCGTATTTCTTTAAGAGAATGAAATATTTTATATCTGTACTTATTAGCCATGCAATAGATTTTTGAATAAAAGTATGTGGTTATAATTAAAAATTCTACTCTGTTCCTAAAACGCCATTGCATCGCATGTACAGCCTCCCCCTGGAGCTTATCAACCTCTGGCATTGCACAGGCTCTGCTTCCGATCTTTCCCCCATGGCCTCATACATGCGTCCCCCGTTTCCATGACTCCCCTAATTGTCTCTCAGTGATAAACGTTATTCTTTGCTAGAATTTTCTGTCTTGATGTAAGTTCTTGGTTGTTCGGCTGTTGGCAACCCCCACTAGAGTTACATAAACCAACAAGATGCACAGTACTTCTGCACGGAGGCTGCTATCCTGTGTGTCCCAGCTTGCCATGCAGCCGCCTGTTTTCAGCACACATGCTGTCCATCCGTGTTGAGTCACCGTCGCAAATGCAATCCCGAAGCAAATGTAAAGCCCCCTGGGCTGGTCTCACCTTTGCAAGTCCCATAGTTCCCTGCCCCAGATACTCACCACGTGTTGATTATGTACTTGTTGTTTCTGGGTTTTGTGGCCATAATGATGACCAGTGTAAGCATATTGCTATTTCTTTAAAACACCTTTCAAATACTGCCCACGAGACTTGTCCGTCCGTGGCTATACTTCTTTTTTACTGGGTGAGCATTTTAGCAGGAACTGCTGAAAGTTCTTTAGAACTCTATGGAACATGGTTCTTCATGCTGGACATCCTTGAGCCTAGCCACTGTCTCAATTTAGGTGGCGGCGTTCTCTGCAAATAGACATAAACTCATATAGCAGCTTGAAAATCAGTCAGCACAGACATCCGATCACGATGTCAGCAAAGACTTGGTGAAAATCACAACCGGACCTGTGCTTACAAGGTTAAAAACTCTGGCCTTAGCGTTCAACTATTTGCCTAGCATATGTAAGGTCCCAGATTCTACCCGCAGCACCACAAGGAGTAACTAGTGAAAACGTCTTAATAAAAACTGAGAGAAGGGTAAGTACATAGCCTTTGTGTGACATTTCTTTTTTGTGAAATGATGGGTGTCACTCCCCGCTTCCCCCAACAAAGGTGAGAGGAAGTCTGTATATTTGTTAGATATTATCATTGAATTTTACAAAAGACTCAAGGAGGTTTATACAGCCCAGACTTATTTTGACCAGGGTTCTGCAACTTGAAAATGACAGACCTGAGAAGCTCACCCTAACCCCACCCCACCCCACCCATCTGACTCTGAACCCAGCGTTACTGAAAATGGCGATGTGGATAATTACAATGTTGAGCCAAGTGTTAGAAGGAAGTTTCTAGGTAATAAAGTCTCCTTCCCGCTCTTGACTGCACCCCCCTTGAGCACCAAGCAACCCTGCTGTTCTTTGCAAAACCAAGCCTTAAGTGGGGGGGGGTAGGGAGGGATAACTGAATAGACAATTTTGTGCTGGTCTAATCATAGATGGTACTAAATCATGCATTTCAGTATGGGCTGGTGATAGCCAGAACCAGGCTTGTAAAAATAAAGCCGACTGATTGCCACATATTTTGTGTGTGTTTCTGCAATTGAGAGAAGCCTGCTATTATTTGGTCTTGGCATGGCATCGTGGAACTACTGAGAAACATTGTTCTTGGCCACCGCAGTTGGCAGGAAAATCAAGCTTATGTGGAGGGCTCAGCCCAGAAACTCGGGTCTTACCCTTTACCTTCATTTTGGAGTGTTCATCTCTGCCAAGACGAGAGGCCTTTCCCAGTTGAGTGGCCGGTGGTGATTTGTTGGTGGTCAGAACCCCAGCTGCCTAATCTTTTATCTTTAAACAATGGAGGGTGGAGTGGGTCTTGATGCCAGAAAGGTTTCCCTGGGGCCTAAGCAATAAAAGTCAGCCTCAGGCCCTGGGCAGTTTACAGTTTATTTTTCACTTTTATTGTAAAAACCAGCTAAGTACTACAAAGGAAAGTCTACTTTCCTCACTGAAGGGCCCGGCAGATTCCCTCTCAGAAATAGCAAGTTTTGGTCATCCAGTTAGTATTTGAATCAACTGAGCATCACCAATTCAAATCCTCACAGTCGTAATACCCCTAGATGGGTAGGATGTTTCCTTCAGCTTCTTAGGCTTAGAAATACGAGAATGATAGGGAGCTCATGGATGCTGGACCAACAGTCAGCGAGCCTGCATGGGACCGACCTAGGTTCTCTGCATGTGTGTGGCAATTGCCTAGCCTGGTCTCTTAGTAAGGCTTCTGTCCCTGGTGCTTAGCTGGCTTTTGGTAACTTGTTCCCCATGTTGGATTACCTGGGCCTGCCTCGACTCAAGGGGAGAACTCGGTCCTGCCTCAGCTTGAAGTGTCTTGTTTTGTGCAAGCCCATGGGAGGCCTGTCCCTTTCTCCCCCGAGATGGAGGAGAAGTGGGTGGGGAAGTGGGGTAGATGGGAAATGGGAGGGAACAACGGGAAAGGAGAGAGGGGAAACTGGTTGGTATGTAAAATAATTTTTTAAGAAATGTTATTTAAACAAAATTCCCTGAAATATCTGAATGAACGTTGTTGGGTCCTTCATTCACCCAGCGATTACTATAGAAAGAATGGACGTGGGGTTGCTGAAGGTCGCTACACAGCTGTGTTTGTTCTGGTGTGTCTCAGCCCATATACCAGGAACTGCTGGGGTAAATTCCTCATCATTTTTAAATTAGAGTAAATTATATATAGTCAGTCACAGTTGTTTTTTTTTATAATTTTTTTATTTGGAAATGCCCTTAGCTGTACAGAATAATTGCAAGAATATTCAAAGAACAATGCATGCTCTAGTTCAGGTTTAACTGTTTTTTTTTCTTCCCAGTATCCATTTGCTTTAGAAAATCTGTCTTTTTCTATGTAAATATGTATTATTTTTTTCCAAAAGCATTGCGTACATCATGGCCATTTGTTTCTAAATACTTTAGTATGTCTTTCTTAAGGAGAGAATAGTTTCTTACCTATCAGCAAGACACTTTCAACTCTAGTAAATCTGGCAACAGCCATTATATTTTAATGCATTGCCTGTCTTCAGTCTCATCCTCTTGTGTTTTCATTTCTCTGACTCTGGTATAGGTCCATTCCATGATCATGATTTACGATTTAATTTTTAAAGATTTATTTTTAGTGTTTTAAATTGTGCTCCCGAGTGCAGGTGCCCATGGATACTAGAAGTATTGCTGGACATTGGTGCTGAGAACTGGATTTGAGGCATGGAATAGAGGTACAACTCTTAACTCCTGAGCTGCTATCTCTCCAATAGCATGACTTTAATATCAAGAATAGTGATTTCCCCAAAGATACTGTAGTCCCGTTCATTTATCTGCGACTTTGAAGAAGTAATTGAGTTCAGATAGTGAGATGAGAAGATTAGCCTGGATTATCAAGAAGTAGTTAGGTTAAGATTTTTTTATCAAGTGGGCCCAGCCAATGCCCTTGCATCCTTAATCAAGGAATCTGATGGGTCTGAGATTGAGAGGGAAATTTGCAAATGTCCTTGTGCTGGCTTTAAAGATGGAAGCAGTGGCTACAGGAACCCTGGCTGGCTGGTGGCCTGTGGGAACTGGAAAGGGCAGGGCAAAGTCCTCCCTGAGTACCTGTGAGGGACTTAATTTTAGCGTAGTAAGATTTCTCCTGAATGTCTGGCCTTGAGAACTGTTAAATCAAGTCCACCTCGTCTACCAGCTCTGTGGGAATTTGTTCTAGCTATGATAGCAATCGGCAGATGGTGTCATGAAGAAGTCCCCTTCAGAAGTCGCTGCTCAGCCTTTCTTTATGTTTATGGTAAAAAGTGTTCCCTTTCAAATGTGATTGATAGTTCCTACTGATTCTGTTGAATTTATGCAGTCTAAACCAGAGTGTCTCTTGCTGACACTTGCTCAGATTGTCCCTCCCAGAAGCTGCAGAGTATGAATGCCATCTCCCAAACGGCATCTTGTTTCTCTCACCTAGTGAAGATGCTCAACGGATTTCTGTGCATTTACTCAGTAACAGTCCTGGGGATACTTCAAGCCCACGTGAACACCCTGCTCCTTATCAAAGTTTATAACTATTGACCTTTATTGCCTGAGCTAATCTCCAGCGTTACATCTTTTTCAGTTCTCGTTTGCTTGTTTCGGTGCTTGAGAGCAGACCCAGGATTGTGCACACTGAGTCACAGGCCCAGTTCCTAAAGGAACAGCTAAGAGGGAAATGTTTGACAGAGGACCTCTGTTATTACTGGGACAGCACACCTCCTAGCTGTCTTTATCTATAGCTTTCATCTGTGTCTTCCTCCATAACTGTCCTCGGGCACATGCAGGTTCGCTCTGAGGCTCTTTCACAGTCTCCGTGTTCTTTCCCCCTTCGCCATTCCAGGACTTAGTATTGTGTCGTTTGGTTCCTGGTTTGACAGAGTGACTTAAAAATGATTGACAGCTGTGGCTCTACCCCTCCTTCTCGTATACTGACTGACTTCCCTTTCATCTTCTGAAACAGGAAAAGGCATTATTGCAACAAGGACTCAGAATACAGTTTCCTGATAGGTTACAGGTCTTTTGATTGCCAGTCTTCTCCTAGCCCACAAACATGGCAGAAATGAAGGAAGCCTATACATACACATTGTTCTCGTTTGTTGTGCTGCTCTTCACCTGCAGTGGCTTCTGGGTGGTGGGCATTTAATAAACATTTGATGGAAGGACACAATGAAAGGAAGTAGGAGCATTCCCTGACACGTAGTCAATCCCTTGCCATCCTGAAGGTCCCAGGTGATGCGGTATCTAAACCTCCACAATGCTCCTATCTTGTCTTTAAAGTTGTGCACATCCCATGAGGTCTTGGTTGTAAGAGATTTTAGTTGTGCATTTGAGCCTCCTAATCTGTTTGTAAAGAATCGTTTCTGCTCAAGAACCATCTCGTTCTAGTTTGCGGAAGGCTGAGAGCCGAACCCCTAAACTTGCTGTTTATAATCCACAGTCTCCACAATCTTGCCTCGCCAGGGTGCTACCCATTTTCCTCTGCACCAACTCCACCCCCTGCCTGAGGTTTCACTGTCCCCCGAAGTCCTATCTGTCCTCCACTCCCGTGCTAAGCTGGTCGCGGCTTCCCCTTTCTAGGGATGTCCTTTCTTCTGCCCACTTACCCTATCATGGAATTGTGGCTATTTGGGAACGGAACATATGGTAGCGCCTGGCTCTTTTAAAAGTAGTTGAAGGTCTTGTTTTCACACAGGCCTTTATCTATGCTTCTACACTGTGCTTTCTCTTTCCTCTTTAATACGGGGCCCTAGGGAATTATTCTGTCTAATGCTGAAGACACAGTGGCCAGCAGCACTAACACCGTGTGCGTGCTGAAGGAATGCTGCCTTTTAGCTCATTATCTCTTGATTGCTGTGGAATTCCCAGAAAGGTATTCATTGTGGGTATAATATTCTTAGAAGGCAGCTGAAGTGTATGGGGTCATGTGCTCATCTCAATGTGTTGTGATGTTGTCAGCATCATCGCCGTCGTTATGATGACGATAACTTGACGGGTCTCAAGCTTGAAGTCCTCCTGCCTCAGCCTCCCAAGGGCTGGCTGCTGTTACACGGGAATGCTACCGTGCCCAGATGATATGACTTTGTTTATTCTGTCTTAACTACAGAAAGGGCAGGGGTGGCCTCTTCACCTTGCTGTATTCCTTTCCGTTCCCTAGCTACGTACTTCGCCTTTCCATTTCCTAGATATAGTGCATTGCCGCGCTATACTCACTCAAAAACCACTTACCAGACAGCCTTTAATTTAATGGTAGTGAAAATGCCAGATTTCCGAGTACTGAAGAAGCCTGTCTTACCACCCTGATAAGGACGCCCCTGGTCCTTTTTTAACAATAGGGAACTCATGCTTAACCAGGAAAAGGAAGGGGTAAAGAAACAAAAAGGAAGGGAAAGAAGAAAGGAAGGGAAGGTAGGTCCCTTTGTTATAGGATGCGAAAAAACAGCTCACCGCCAAGGGCCTGTGTGTGTGTGTGTGTGTGTGTGTGTGTGTGTGTGTGTGTGTGCGCGCGCGTGTGCGCGCACACGGGTATCACAGGACCGTGGTTGCAAGGCTACCAGGTTTTCCTTTCCTTGTGTCTGATTCTCTGTAGATTTTCCTTATGTCTGTGCAGGGTGCTTCTTCTTTGTTCCACAGCCGTCTCAGTCCCCAGATTGACACCCTAGAGTTCAGTCCGACTCAAAGAGTAATAATTGGAGCTTTGATCACCACTACCATTGTGGCAGAGATTTTTCTTACTGGCTTATCTGAGTCAGGTGTGCACTGTAATCTAATCAGTGGTCCCACAAGACGCGTCCCTGTCCATATGGATTTAGATGGTCCACCCCTAGGATTGAAGTACTTACTTTAGAAATTAAATTCAGCTAAGTAGATTAGCGAGCTTATATCTTCATCTACTTCAACCTGCAATTTAGGAAGAAAGTATTACTTATACTCTTTATTTTATTTTATTTTATTGAGAGGTTCTTCTATAGCCTAGGATGACCTCAAACTCACTATGAAGCCAGCAATGACCTTAAATTCCACATCTTCCTACTTTATCGTCTTGAAGTAGTGGGGCTATAGTCCCGTGACACCAATACCTGCATTAAGAAAGTGTCTCTTAAAAATGAAAGAAAAGAAAAAAAGAAGAAGGAAAATGAATAAACTGGGCCCTGTTTCGAACAAGTAACCAAATTACTGTCTGGTAGAAAAGAAAGAGCTACATTAATCATCACTTCTTGTGTAGCCACATTAAAAAAAAGTTTAAAAGAACAGACTCTCTTGAAGGTAGTAAGTAATATTTAGCTTGCAGTATTCAAAATGCAATCATTTGCTTTAATGTAAAATTATCAATAGAATAGTGTAGCTTCCTTTCATTATTGAAAATCCTCTGCACCTTTCATACCTACAACAAATTCTACTTCAGACACTAAATGTTCACCGTGCATGTTGTAACAAGTAACCACAGATGGGGTCAACTCCAGCATTTGCCAGGACAAATTAAACAGATCCCTTTATTTCACAGAGGGAGGGAGTGACGCCCTAAATGAATTGACTTGCCTAGAATTCCAAGTGAGGTGACTGCACCTAAGAATTGAGTTCATGACCGATAGGGCTCTGCTACCTCTCCGCAATGTGTCCTCCCTTTGCTATTTTGGGTCTGGCTCAGAGGCCATTTATAGTCCTGCCCCAAGAAATAGCATGTGTTGATATTGCTTGGGTTGAATACCATCTTGGTCAGATTGAGTATTGTCCATCTCTTTAATTCTAAAGAGAAACTGTAAACTCAATGAGTAAGCGTTGAAGAGCCAGCTGAATTGTTCAGGGGAGGACTCCCAGAGTCATCCCCAAACCCACATCATCCAAAAAGAGTTAAGGTTTGGGGAAGGCTCTACTGACAATGGAAAGACATAATCTTTTACAGAGTGCTATTTTTTTAGGAAACTTTAGATTTGCCCACCCGTGGAATCATATTGCTGTTGCCAAGAATTAGAAGCTGGGTGTGTACTTCTTGTGAATATCATCCAGAGTTTACCAGCTGGGACTTTTCTCCCTCAGAGTCTGATTAAAAGTAGCACTATACCAAGTTTCAACTCACTAAGAAAGGAAAGTACATAGCTACCAAGTTTACAAGTATGCTTTGCTTACTGTGAAACCCTTGAATCTTTTTTTTTTTTCTTTTAATGGTTTTTCGAGACAGGGTTTCTCTGTATCTTTGGAGCCTGTCCTGGAACTAGCTCTTGTAGACCAGGCTGGTCTCGAACTCACAAAGATTCTCCTGCCTCTGCCTCCCGAGTGCTAGGATTAAAGGCGTGTGCCACCACTGCCTGGCTGAAACCCTTGAATCTTACGGTGGGTAACAAGAGACTGTGCTTATGCAACTGATGGAGAATAACGTGTCAGATTCTGAGGGGACAAAGTATGCCAGACTTAGCAAGCCCCAAGGTGTTTCTACTGCATTTTCATCCCGCATGGCTCACATTGACCAACTGATGTCGCAGAGCGGCTCCATCGCATGTCTTCAGAACCCACGCATCTTCTTTTCAACATTCGCCTGAGTTCAGGGGTGCGTGGGTGTTTCCATCATTACCACTGCCAAGCACTCAGATTCTCACTTGTGTTGAGAATACTAACAATTATATTTGCCTCTCATTGTGTCTCTCGTTGAGTCATGTGGTGAAATCATGTTATTTGGTGCCCACGGTTTACTCCAATCCCTAGGAAAATTCATAGCTGAATCAGTAGTGGTAACGATCTGCTCCTGGTCCAAAGATGTTGGTTGAAGGTCATGGAGTCAATTAGCACTTTCGATTAATACGGGTACAAATATGTAGGAGCACATGATGCTCCAGGAGCCTCAGAAAGACCCACTCTAATTAACCTCCTATCATCTCTCAAATGAAATACTTAGAGAATGGAAATCGGAAGGTAACAGGAAGGAAGGTAAGGTTATGCAGTAGGGAGGCAAGGAAAAACACAGGCCAGTTTTCCTATTGAAAGCAGTTTTTATTTCTTCTTTTGATAGATATATGTATGGATTAGAAAAAAAAAGACAAAAAGCAAACCCAGTCAAGTCAAGTGATGTGTCCTTCAGCCATGTGAAGGCCGTGTGTTGTCTAAAACGTCTTGCGTTACTGTTAACTTGCCTAACCCTTCCCATTCTTTGAGCCAGCGAGAACAGTCTGTCTTCTAATAATGGCTGTGAGTTAATATTTACTTTTAAGCATTAAAGTTTGAAATGGCCTCAGGAAGATAAGAAGTAGCGTTAGTGCCATTTTCAGGCAAAGGAGAAAGGATTCTGTTTGTGCGTTTGACAACACTTAATCAGCTATTTCATAACCGTAATCTTGGAAGAATTGAACAACAGCCTTCCTCGGGCCTCACAAATGAAATGCTTAGTGCACTGTGTTTTCTGCTCTTTGTAAATCATTGACTATATTTAATTAAACAGAAAAAAGAAGAAGGAAAAGAAACGGCTTCATGTTCTCATCAAAACTGGTCATCCATCGCCCCCTCCCTCCTGTCCCCCCCATCCCGTTCCTCCACATTCTGTCCCCCCCTTCATCTCCCCCACCCCTGCCTTTCCAGCAGGAAGGTGAAAAGAGGCTGACAGTGAATATGGATTTGTTTGCTTTGGTTGTCTCTCCAACAGATCCAAGAGTCTTACAAAACTGCTGCAGATTAATTAATCTGTGTGACCAGATTAGTGACCGCATAGGGCTGAGTTAAAGATGCAGTCTTTACAAGAGAACGCTGGTACAGACAATAATGGTTGTTGAATAAAATATAGCAAGGGTTTAAAAAGGGTGAGTCTTTAGCAAGATACCAAAAGATTTATATAGCAAGCCTGGTGTATGGTGGCGTGTTTCTCTAATCCCGGTATTTGAGAAACTGAGGCAGAAGGATCACAAAGTGGTGGTTCATCTGAACTTCACAGCGAGATCCTGTCTGTGGAGCAGGGTAAGGAATGGGGATAAAAAGGAAAGAAATGAATGGATGACTATTGGTTTTTTTTGTTTTTCGAGACAGGGTTTCTCTCTGTAAAAGCCCTGGCTATCTTGCAACTTGCTCTATAGACCAGGCTGGCCTTGAACTTACAGAGCTCCACCTGCCTCTGCTCTCCAAGTGCTGGGATTAAAGGATCACCACTACCACTTGGCTGATGAGTGAATTTATGTCAAAGAAAATGTTATTATTAAGACAAGTTGTCCCTGTGTTTGAAAAGATAGACCTTGAGAAATCCTACTACTCAGACTTGTTTTAGGTCTGGGAAAATGAGGGAAGTCTTAACTAAATAGAAAGGAGAAGATGAAATGTCATAAGTAGGGCTGAACAGAGGGCATCGTAAGTCTTCTCAAATTTCTCCAGGTTAAAGATAACAAATGAATGAGCATAGTCTTCCACTGTAGGCAGGGATTCTTGAGGGGTACAGAAAGGGAGTAGAGAGAAGGAACACTCTTTTTGAAGAAACAACCTCAGGATAAAAGGGGTGCCTTGGTTCAAAGCAAAGGATTTAATTGTGTCAGAAGATCCAAGAGGACAGGCACGAATATCTGCAGCGTGGAATAAAGAGGAAATTTGGGCAGCCGCGCTGATTGCACAGGCTGGTGATGGCCGTTTTACTGTATAAATGGTCTTGTCGTGTGTCTGCTCCAGAGCCTATCGGCCCGATGGGAGACACACAGAGTGGATCATGAAAGACTGACAGCTTTGAAAACAACTTGTTGGTGATCCAAATAGGAACTTGCAGGATTTGCAGTCTTTATAATGAGTGCTTGCTTACACGTATGTGCACTGAGTGTTTGCCAGGTGTCCTCGGAGGCTAGAAGAGGTCATTGGGGTCCCCTGCAACTGGAGCTAGAGATGTGTGGGAGCTGTCCCGAGGGTGCTGAGAAGTAAAAAACTAAGTCCTCTACCAAAACAACTCATACTCTTAGCCAGAGTCAATTCTTGGGCCTCTAATTAATTCCTTTTTTCCATCCATTCATCTATCCCTTTAGTACATAGTTTCTGAGCAACCCCACACGCCCCAGAATACGCTGCAGGAGAGGCCCCATAGATAACAAGACATTAATTCTAGACCAGAGCGCGGCTGAGCCTGATTGCAGCTTCTCCTTGCTATCTAACAACGGGGCAGAACTGGCTCCCTGAGCTGGCCTGCTGGGCTCCATGTTCTGCTATCACAACCTTGAAATTTTAGATAGTTTTTGAGCAAACTGTGGAATGATAGTTTTGAACAAGGAAAACACTTTCACCTTGCGCTCCCTCCCACAAACAGCACAGCTGGTACTGTCAACTAGGCTGAAGTGCTTCCATTCAGCCCTCAAACCACATGCCCGCCCCTGCAATCTATCTGTTCAGAAGCCTTGAAACGTATCAAGACCTTTAGGTTAATTTATTTTGGCCTTGGAGTTCCTTCAGAGCTAACAGTCTCCTCCCCAGTCACTTTTGGTAATTCCTACAACACCAACCTGTATCTAATGCTCTTTGGGGTCACAGTGAGTAGAACCTAAATAATCTGTAGAATTTAAGTCCATTCATAGATGAACTTTGTGTGGCTTAAGGGTTAGCTCTTATTGGTTTCATTTTCTCCCGTGGAGGGGAAAGTTATTGACCATTTCCTCAGATCTCATGCATTCTGTGGTTTTTTTTTTTTTTTTTTTTTTTAAATCTGGCTGGATCAAAACAAGAGTTGACCTGCTGTGTTCTAAGGAAGTCCTTTGTCCTGCAGTCAGTGACTAAGTCGGTGACAGATAGATGAGAAGAGCCCTCTGGCTCTCTTGCACTTTATTCATGGATGTTTGGTCTTCTCTTTGAATGTCTTCCAGCCCAGTCACTGTTGGTTACGAGATATGGTAATACAGTTGTCACTCAGCTTGACTGACCTTCTGGACAAGTTTTCAAATATTTCTGAAGGCTTGAGCAATTACTCCATCATAGACAAGCTTACGAAAATAGTGGATGACCTCGTGGAATGCATGGAAGAAAATGCACCTAAGGTAACGTGATATCCATTAGAATTAATTTTTCTTATACAGCTCTTAAGACCTTTCCTATCCAGTGGTATTGGTGGGATGGGAGCCTCCTGATTTTGTGTTCTTTTAAATTATAGACATTTAGTTTAAAAATAGAGTCCATAATCTCTAGTTCTACTGTAAGGCTGAAACGAATATTTGGGCCTAAATATTGCCAACTAAGGTGAAAATACAGTATTTTAACACTGTAATGCTAAAAACAATTTTGCTATTGCTTTTATTTTCATTTCATACCTCAGTGAAGTTCATATCACCTTCCCAGTAAGTTACAAGTGTATTTAAACCCAATGTTGCCCTTGGAGAGCTCAGACTACTTGCTCTGTTATCTGTGATGTAATTAGCACACACTGACAACAGCAGTTCCTGTCGGTTCCTCATGTCATTGTAGAATCATTGGTCCATCTTCAGAGTCTGGACATGACCCTAGTCTGGCTTCTGATCCTGTGGGATAGTAATGGACCCCAAGACTTAAGGAATTAACAGTAAGAAGTTCAAATTCTAAGTCTGTCACTGATCAGCCTTGCCTATCTTAACTTTCTGATACTACTTTACTTTCTTTATGCCTGAAATGGGGCTAGGGGCACAATCCCTCTTGCAAGGATCAACAGTGGAGTGTCTCTGACGAGTACTTTATTGCCACATGCAGCAAAATAAATGTGGGCACGTCTTGATATTGTTATTTATAGTACTATCTCTGTAATAGACTAGGTTTTGAAGGATCTAATTTAGTGGTTCTCAATCTGTGGGATGAGATATGGCAATACAAATGTAGATAAATTACAATTACAATTGTAAATCACGGGAACCTTCCCCTTTTCCAGAGGTTGCGTATCAGATATTCTACATACCAGATATTTACGTAACCATTCGTAATGGTAGCAAAATTGCAGTTATGACGAAGCAATAAGAATAATTTTATTCCTGTGGCGCACTACAACGTGAGGAACTGTATTAAGGGTAATGGCTGTAGGGAGGTTGAGAACGAGATCGAACTCGATAGAGGGCACAACTAGCCAGTTTGGCCTACTGGAGTTCTAGAAGTCTAAACAATTTTTTTCTTTTTTAGCCCTGAGAGTTCTCTCCCTGTTCTCACCAAAACTCTAGCTACTCTTAAGACTCAAATCCTACTTAACACTGTCTCTGCTTGGTGTTCTTGTCATTAATGATTTCTTCATGACAGTTTACCATATCTCTTGTTTCCCTTTCTCGTTTCTGAACTTAGACCAAAGCTTGAAATTCACAATTTCTCAACATTGCCTTCTCAACGTACTTCCTGTTATTATTGCAGATATAATGTCCTTTCATTCATAGCAAGTAGGAATCACAAAAGAACGGGTACCTCGCAAGATTATCTCAAGGGAAATAGTGTTTATATTGAGGATTGAAAGATGACTTGTATTTAATAAATGGCAGTGTTGGGTAAAGCATCACAAATAACAAAGAATGTGCATTTGCTAGCCATGGCATTCTTACCAGAACCCCAGAAATTATAGATGTGTGCTATTGATACTATATACTATTAACTGTTTATGTGTTCCTAACAGAAAGCTATGATTTGAATCTTTAAGCTTTATATAAGCCAACCATACTCTTTCTATTCTTATGATGTGTTTCTTTCATCCTGTATTGTTTATGTTATAGTAACTTTCATACATGTAGCAGTTGATTTTTTGCTGTTTGTAGAATATTCCATTATTACTGAGAATACCACTGTTTATGCCACACACCCATTGATTGACACAGGGTTACAAACACTGCTGCTATAGTGTTTCTTTGTCTTATGATACGTGTGCATGAGAGTTTCAGTAGGGTATTTCCCTGTGAGTAGAAATTCTGGATCAATGTATAAGGATTTTCTGTGGGGCTGTGGAGATGGCTCAGCAGTAAAGAGCGCTTACTGTTCAGGCAAAGGCAATAAACTTTCCAAGTTTATTTAGTTTCTAGAACCCATGCCGAGTAACTCACGACCATCTGTAGTTCCCACTCCAGGTGATGTCATAGCCTCTTCTTGACTCCATGGTCAACGCTACTCATACCTGCACATGCTACCAGCCCCCTCAACATATATGTGCAAATAATTAAGAAATAAAAAAATTAGAAAACCTCCCTTCAATTCAAATCCTTTCTATATTTGGAAAGCCCAGATGGAAATTCTTGGAACATGTTTTATGGAGGAGTCTTTTCAAAGCTAACACTCACTGGGTGTGGTGACGCACACCTTTAATCTCAGCACTTGGGAGACAGAGGCAGGCAGATCTCTGAGTTCATGGCCAACCTGGTCTACAAATCTAGTTCCAGGACAGCTATGGCTGTTACACAGAGAAATTCTGTTTCAAAAAAAA
>JAQHUG010000011.1:9283444-9295889 GCA_028555095.1 Dicrostonyx torquatus
TCTATCTCCATCCATCATGCGAAATTTCCTCCGGTTTGAATGGCTGGATCAGGAGCCTTCTCCAAGGGCCTGCTGCAGTCAAAAGGGCCCATTCTAGCTTCTTGAGGCTCAATTTTTCCCTTTCCAATAATAGGTGAAATAATAAGGAAATGAAATCTCCTTTTTCCCTCCCAAAACAGTGTTCTCTAAGTTGAAATCATTGTTCTTCCTTGAATCCCCTTTATCTGTCCTTCAGGCCCAGCCCAAGCTTCAGTTTTCCTTTCTCACATGCCGCCCCTCAATTGGTTAATAGTGCCCTAGAAGCACAGGTCATAGCCACTGTTGTTTGGTTGGGGATTGCATTTCAGGGATCCTGTTTTGGTGTGTAGTTCTTCAGTCCTGTGGTTTGGATTGTGGCGTTTGCCCTGTGACATCTGAATTATGATGAGGGACCCTGAGCCACTGCTTAGGAGGGAAAGAATTGATGACGTTTTAGAACAGACATAATCAAAGGAGTTATACACACTTCCACCAGTCTCCTGACGGTCAAGGACAGGAGGCGGGCCTGTCTGGTTCATGCCACATCCCTAGCACGGAACAATACATATTGTTCCCAGTACAATATGGATTCTTGATGAATGTTTGTTATGTGGATGGACCAGTGAGGCGTAAACTGTTTTAACCAGATGGAAGAGAAAACACTGAATAGCTAATTCTCCAAAGGAAATAAGATTTGTAGACGAAAATAAGAGCAATGGAAATAATGTGGAAGGAACTAAATGATGAACTGGAAGCAAGAGAAGTTTCTTAGAAAACAAAACAAAACAAAACAAAAGCTATGTTTGTTTGACATCAAACATGAAAAATTTTATAGTACATAAGAATTTGACTTTGTCACCTAGATGATATTAATTGCCCATATAGCCGCTTACTCATGAGTTGGTTTGTATGGAATACAATTAAAAGAGAGCAATAAAATAGAGATGACTTACATTAAAGGCTTCATTTATGTTGGTACATTATTGGGAAATTGTGTTCTTCATTTTTCTCACAATGTTATTCCAACAAACTGCAGAAGGTACATGGGTGTGTGCGCTACACCATAGCATACTTGTGTCCATGTGTTAACTGTAGCCTACAAAAGGTAATAATAATACAGGATGAAATTTTGAACTAAATAAATTTACAAAATTCAGCCAGGTGGTGGTGGCACATGCCTTTAATCCCAGCACTCGGGAGGCAGAGGCAGGCGGATCTCTGTGAGTTCGAGACCAGCCTGGGCTACAAGAGCTAGTTCCAGGACAGGCTCCAAAGCCACAGAGAAACCCTGTGTCGAAAAAACAAAATTTACGAAGTTCAGAAGTAACTAATGTGGTTTGCAAAGGCTACACAGTAAGAAGTTAAAAGATGAGGCCACTGCATATTGAAGATGTGAGCTTGTCACAGCCCTGGATGTTGATGTGGACAGCATCCCTTCTGGTCATTCCAGGCCCACTCACGGGCAATCTCTCCACCTCAGGGGCTGAAAAAAAAATCACTGGCCATAGAAGAAAGGTTTGGTCTTGTGATTAGTAGAGGTAATGTGAACACTAAATGTGTCAAATGGTGGCTGATTTGTAGCATTTTATTAGCAATAGAGAGGATTAATGTAGCGACTTCACATGGCTTGAACAAAGTAAGCTTGGGCTTAGAGTAGGAACAACTGTTACAAAGCCACACAACTGCTACAAACGACTCCAGTGGAAGTCACACACAGGTGTGTCTACTAGGGTTTCTATTGCTTTGATGCAATACTATGATCAAAAAGCAATATGGAGAGAAAATGCCTTATTATTATTATGCTCCCTAATCACTGCTAAGTCATCCAAAGACCTCAGGACAGGAGCTCAAACAGGGCAGGAATCTGGAGGCAGGAACAAACACAGAGGCCATAGAGCGGTGCTGTGTAACTGGTTTGCTCCTCCTGGCTTGCTCAGCCTGCTTTCTTACAGCTCCCAGCACCAGCAGCCCAGGGGTGGCACCACCAACAATGGGCTGGCCCTCCCCCTTCAATCACTAATGAAGAAGATGCTTTACAGCTGGTTCTTAGGGAGCCGTTTTCTTCAGTGAGGTTCCCTCCTCAGGATAGGCTCCAAAGCCACAGAGAAACCCTGTCTCGAAAAACAAAAAACAAAAAACAAACAAACAAAAAAAACCAGATGACTTTAGCCTGTGTCAAGTTGACAGGAAAAGATCCGGCACAGAGGGTCCGTGCTGAAAAGAAAGAGTGGATGTCAGTTTAAAAAGCACATTTGAATTCTAGGAATATAACTTACGTTCCGTTAAGTAATCTAAAAGCTGTTTGAGGGCTTAGAGAAGTACTAGCTATGTCATGAAAGTAGACACTTAGGAAAAGTCATCAGATATTGGTGTGGCCAGAGGGACAGAGGTTTAAACTGGAGGTAGAGGTTGTGACCCGGAGAACTGTCTTCCATTCAGATGGGAGAGATAAGAACTAGGGTCAGGGCCGTGACAATTTGGGAAAAAAAGATGGACCACTTTGGAGACATTACAGTAGAAGAACCAGCCAGTCTTTACTGGTAGACCAGACAGCTTGATGGGTCTCCTCGACGATCTGTAATTTAAGGAAGAAAGGACGGTGCTCCTGCTGGAGGAAATGGGATGTCTGAAGTCAAGAGAGAGTTCTTGGTAAATATTGATCTGAGAAGTTGCCACATGCAGTGACCTCAAAGTTTAAAGGTCGCTTGGGGCTGGAACCTATAGATTGGAATTTGAGAGTTATCTACGCAGAATCTCACTCGAGACCTCGGGAAAAACACTTGACTCCTGGGGAAGGCTCAGGCTGGCTGGACATAAATGGCAAGCACTTGTAGCGTGCGCAGTTACTTTCGGTTATTTCACCATGGTAAGAGCAGAAAGTAAATTTCAAAAAGCATCATTTCAAAACGTCTTAAAATTATATGTTTTCATACATTTATTATAAATTCAATATAAAAACATTCAAGTGTTTTTGAAATATATTTTATAATTTATATGTATATACATATGCATACACACATGTGTAGGCAGTCATGAAGAAAGGTTAAAAACGGCACAAAGTAGAATTTCCCTTTAGATCTGCACTACACTAGGAGACTTTGGTAGGAGAGGAAGCTCTAGCCATGCCTGGACATTTAGGGCACAGGCTTGGAAGTGGAAGGTCACGAATTATTGAGGTTCCTGATTGCTTTCTGAGCTATTTTCTAAAAGTGTCTTTGTTTGGGCAGGGCTTCTTTTTCCTGTGAGTTTTCTTTTATTTCTGCACAATGAAGCAAAAGATTAGAAATGGTTAGGTTAGGCCTGAGTTCAAACCTCGGCTCTGCAACCAGTTGTAGCATCCCGGATGCTTTGGCATCCTTTAACCTCAGTGTTTCCATAGGCACATGCTGCTGTGCCGGCCAATGTATCCTACTTGTGATGGTATTGTCATCCAGTGCCACCATTATACTATATCCTAGCTGTGTAGCATGTTGTCCCATCGAGATTTGTCGACCCGATACTGCTTCTACAACAAAATCACCCAATGACTCCTTTGTAAGACGGCATCCCGGCTTACTCTAGGACAAAAATGTCAAATAGATTTCCAATACAGATTTCTGTGTATTTAATTAACTCTAAAATTTCAAATTATGCATAGCTCTCTTGTGTTCTCTTATTCCAGTTTGCTTGTCTTGCCACGCTCTATTTTTAAAAATCTATATATTCTCGACTTCTGAATTTTTTTTAATCTCTCTTCATTCCTCTGTATAGATTTGAATCTGCTTTCCTAAATTACTGGAAAGCAGAAATATCTGAGCATTTGGGCTTCCCATCGGGCAGGGTATCCTGCCCCATCTTAAGGAAGCAGGGGAGGGTGGTGGGGTAGTGGGGGAGCGGGAGGGCCAGGAACAAGGGGAGTAAATGTAAATTTTTCTTTTAACAATAAAAAAAAAGGAAAGGAAAAAAAAACCAGCACCGAGAAACTAAAGCAAAGTATGTTTTTTGTGCTTCACTAAGTACAATAAACTGTACCGAGGCCACGTGAATTAATTCCCTAGCCTGTGTTGCCATCATTTCATTAGTTCTCCCTTGGTTTAGAAACACTGAGTGAGAGCCTGTTGCTGGGATTTCCTTAGCTGGGAGGAGTGATTGCTTCGAACTAGCTGGGCAGCCAGAACACTGCAACTGCTCAGCCCTGAGGCTGGAACGGTGACCTCTGGACAGCTTCTCCACCTGCCCCAGCTGTGTGTCTTATGCCACCCCATCTGGCTCGACCTCCGCACTCCCCAGACACTTCCCTGGGTTCAAACCTTCTTTGCTCACCATCCATCCACTAATCTGGATGCTAGAGAACTTCAGAGCTATGTAGATTGCTCACTCTCCTGCCCCAAACTGAGATAAATGGAGGTTTGGGGCATGAAAGCCATGGGATATTAAGTTATTCATTCTTTTTTCTTGTGTACATGTGTTCATGTGCGTGTGTGCATGTTGAGATAGGAGAACAATTTGGCTCATTCTCTGGGTACCATTCATCTTGTTTTCTGAAACAGTGTCTTTCACCAGCTTGGGCTGGCCGGCCAGTGATGTCCAAGGATCTACCTGTCCCCGTTTCCATTGTGCTAGGGTTACAAGTACATGCCACCACATCTAGATTTTTATTTTAATTTAAATGTTATTTTTATTGGCTTACAAAGAAAGGGGCTTTGATAAGGCCATACATGTATGTGTATGTATGTTTGTATGTATATATACATTTATGTATGTATGTGTATATATATATGAGTGTGTGTATATGTATATGCGTGTGTGTGTGTGATTTTCAAAGCAGGTTCTGGTGATCAAACTCAGGTTTTTATACTTGACTGGTAGACACTCTATCAGCTGAGCTGTCTCCCCAGCCCACTTGTCCCTTTATTATTATTTTTAATTTTTCAATGATCATCCTTCTGGTCTTCTGTTTTTATAATATTTTTCAACAAAGTATGCTTGATTCTTTGGCCCCTCATTTCTCCTTCCTTCCTATAGTTTACAGTCGTTTGTCCATAGGGGAAAAATATAATTTTTTATTATGTTACCTTGAATTTTTATAGCACACTCATGAAATAAACAGGGTGACCTCACCTTGCGAGAGCCAATTTCCCTTCCTACCCCCATTGTTTCCTCCAGTTTCACATCTCTTTTATGCCCTTTTCCCCACCCCACCCCCATCCTTCCTCATCACCCATTTACCCTTCTTGGTTTCCTTTATAGCTTCTTAGACTTTATCCACATTTACGCCTATTTGTGTGTGTGTGTGTGTGTGTGTGTGTGTGTGTGCAAACATGTGTGTGTGTTTGTGTCTATAGAAAATCACACACTTTTCTTCCTGAGTTTGGGTCACTTCACATAGTATTATATATTCTAGATCAAACCATTTTCCTGCAAATTTTGTAATGTAATTTCCCTTTCTCTAATGACTGAATAAAGTTCCATTGGGTACAGGCACCACATCGCATTATCCATCCACCCATCAGGGGACACCTCAGCTGGCTCCATTTTCTTGCTCTCATGGCTAGAGAAGCAGTACAATTTAGCCATTCATATGTCCAAGAAATATTTGCTGCCTGACTATTATACTGTATGCCAGGCCCTCTTCTGAGGGATGTCTACAACAGTGACAGTCACAGATGGAGTCATCTGACCTTGTAGAGCTTCTAGTCTGAGAAGAGATGACAACAGATCATAAATAAGATCGTTTGAGATAATAAGTCTTCCCAAGGAGACAGTGGCTCATTATCACAGAAATCCTACCCAGTCCTTTAAGGCTAAGTGTAATACACGTTGACTCTGAGCCATCTTCTGGGGTTTTATGTGCATTGTGAATTTAGCTATAAAAGAAGGCAGCAAGACACGTCTTAACCCTTCTCCTCTTTCTCCTTCTCTAGGCTGGTGACAGTTCATGTTTGCTTCATACATGAAGCAGCTTTAAACAAACTCCTATTCTGTCTGAAGTGACAGCCCTCATCTTTATCTGGTCTAGCTACCCATGACTTTGTATGGATGATTCAGAAGTGGGAGCAGAGTGTTTGGCTGTGAACCTGGCACTGGATTTGTCATCTAGAAAGAAGAATTTACATGGAGCAGGACTCTGGAGGTTTCGCAAGTGATGATGGGAAGGAAGGAACGCGTGTCTAGTCCGCTTGCGCAGTTTGAAGGGCTTGGGAATTGCCCACACAGCTTCGGTCTTCAGTTACAACTTGCAGCCTGTAGTTAATTCTGGACCCTGCAAGGAGATCTCAGCCTGGATATTGGGGGTGAGGGGGGGACTTTTTTTTTCCACAAAGGGATGTAGAAAACAGTTTTAAAAACAATAATTCCGTAGCATCAGCCACTGTATGGAGTTGAAAGCCATGGGGAGTATTTTTTGGTTTTGGAAGCAGGCACATCTGCTCTGTGGTTGTGATTAGCAAGAGCCGAAGCTTTGGCTCTTCCTGACGGAAACCATGTGCACCATATCCCGCCAGGAAAATGGACATGGTGGGCTGGTTCATGCAGCAGAAGCAGCGCTGGACTGAAGTATGATGCCACGGTGTACAGAAGACTCCAGTGCAGTTGCCGCAGCAGAAAAAACTGTCGCCATGGACCAGCGGAAGAACGTACCAAGGGAGACATTTGGCCCCTAGTGAAGCCAGGCTTTTCCCTTGACCGTCTCTCTCTTGAGTGTGTGATTCGTGTTTGCAAAAATAAAATGTGACACGTTTAGGTTTAGAAGCTACCGCAGAGCTATGAAAGCAGACTCGGGAGAAAATGCTGAATGTGTAAGGGTCCCGTTGTTTTTTTCGTTTTGTTTTGTTTTTTAATTTTATCATGGCAGAGAATGAAAATAAATGATGGTATGTAGTGCCTAAGGTTAGAAATGTACACTTTATGCTAATATGGGTGTTGCAAACTAAGTGACTCGGACTGTCCAAGAATGCGAGGAGCTAGAAAACTTTAGTTATTTACAGTGTAGCCATTATCTCTTTCAAGTAGGCATTTATTGAAAATCAGACACTCTGTATTCTTTAAGGTTTATGAAATGAAATAAAGAGAGAGCCGTATGTAGTTATGCCTGTCAGTTTGCTATTTACAATGCGTGACAGCATTTCTCATAGTAGATGGAAAATGGCAGTGAACAATGCTTTAAAAAGACCAGAACTTACAAGATTTGATGTGAACTCCCCTGCTCAGTTTTTGCTTTTTGTTTTTAATAGAACAATTGGCCGAAATCAAAGAATGATTTCTCTTCTGCTTTTATTTTGGGGAAGGTTCTTTTCACCTACTTAGGCACATACAAAACTTAATCCTTGTAACAGTCTTATCTGCCCTCTACTAAAACCCCCCAGACAGCTATTTTCAATGTCCTTGCGTGGAAGTGCATGGAAACTTAACTGCTAGCTTCTCTTCTCTCTTGAAAGTGCATGAAAAATTCTCGCTTACCTTCCAAGCTAGTCCAAATACAACTCCAGTACCTGGCCGCTGCTCTTCTTCATACCAAAGAATTCAGATGGTTTCTCTAGTTCCTTATCTCAAACTCCAGGTTCCTCCAACGCTATCATTCCCCACAACTTGAAGCCAAGTGCGTCGAGACGTTGTATTTGCTTCTTCAAGCCCTAAGATTTCCCAGTAATTAGTAATAAGCTAGAAATCAAGTTAGTTACAGAAAGGACCTATTTTGTTGTCTGGCATTGATTGCTTTGGGAGTAATAATAGATGTAGGTTAGCACAAATCATAGGTGTAGGTGTATATAGATTCAGAGTGCTGTTATTTCTCGGTTTCGTGGCTTGATTTCTTGCTCTGAAAGTTTCATTTTGTTCAGGCTTATGACAGTGCTGCTTACTGAGCTGGAGACTACAATAAATACATTGGTTTTCAAAGCTAGCAGTTGGATTTTTAACACTCAAAAACACGGTCTTAATCAATAGTGTGGATTAAACAAATTTAACAGGCTATAAAATCTGTGTTAAGGTAAAAGATGTGACCTGCCTATTAAATAGGTTGGTACATGGATTGCCAATTCTCTTGAAATGCTAAGGTTCAATAAAATGCATGAACAATAGGAAAACGCTGAATATTATTTTGAATGCTAGCTGCTTGGACATTAACTATGGCATATCTGCTTTCAGATGAAAAATACATATCTTTGCATATTTTATTCCATGTATGTTCTGAATATTTTTCTTAAAATATGAAAACCTCCCAACTGAGAAGATAAAAGTGTAAAATCACCCTTCAAATGACCCATTTTTCTAAGAGTTCTCTTTTGTAATGTTTCAAATTTGCTTTTTAATGTCAACAATCTAAGAAATCTGCAGAGTGTAAACTGTGTTGAAAGCTGGGTATCCCCCGGTGGAAACGAAGCCTGTAACAGTACTATCTGTGTGACCAGTGGGTTGTGCTAGAGGAGTCCTGGGTTTTGTATTATCTAACACGCTTAACACACTGCCGCATTGTAACAAATCATAGAAAAAAAAATTTCTCTACAATAATAAAAAAAATCTACACTACAAAAAGTATTGAGAAAAAGTGGGAATATGTAAAAGTGTGTATCCACAATGAAGTGTGTGCTTCTAGTTCAGAAATAAACACATTTCAGTGAACTTTCATGTGCTTTGAAATAAGCAGTGTGGCCCAGTTTGGTTCTTTAACTGAGCTGAAGTTATAAATGAGCAGAGAAATCTCTTGTGGAATCGTGATGGCTTCTACTGTGTTTCGACAGCGGGTTTTGATTTTGTGATTTAGTTCTGATATGGAATCTTCGCTATCCTAGACACATTCTTGAAGGCATACAGTTTTCAAAGTAGGCAGTTAGGTGGCATCAAGTGACTGTTGAGAAAGATTGCCAGGGGACTCTAGGTCGCAACCTACGGATACAATAACTCACCTCCCTCTTTGGATCTCAGTTTTGTGTTTGTGTGTGGATAATCTCTGCGGTCACTCTTCAGGAGTGAGCCCTTACGCCACACGGTTAACAAAGCAGAGAAGACAACAGAAACCATCCTATGGAAAACGCAACTCTGGCTTTCTGCCTAAGTGTTTGGAGTGGAAGAAGTCCTTTCTGTTTAGTTTCTAGTGTAAATACGGTCCATTAGTAAAAGCAAAATTCAGTTTTAAGTAGGGTGAATTGGATAATCATTTACACCTGAGATGGCTTTTACCTTTGCTTAAATAAATGTTTGGGATCATCCCCGAGGAATGAAAACCAGTAGTGACTTTTCATCAGGAAGAGACACAGACGTGTGTAACATTTGGAAATATGTCTGAGTATGAGTGTAAATGTTCTCATGTTTGAAAGCTAAGAACAAAAAAAAAAAATGGAGGGTGCTACTAAAGATCTTGGATGCCAAGAGATATTTTTGAGCCAATTTGTAAAATGATAATACATAAATTACATTTAAAATTGGAAGAGTAGGACAAGAATTTGAAAGTAAGCTGGTTTATCTTTGGAATGATATTGTGAAAGTGGCTTTAAATGTAACCAATTCAGATCAAAAAAGTTATTTATAGGATCTGATTACACAACTCATGTTACTGCCTTCTACTCACCAGTCTTAAAATGCCTTTGTCAGAATAAAATTAACGGCAACTCTTTCATAACAGGTGGGTGTGAGGAACAATCCATATGAAGGTGGATATTTATGGTTCTCAAATGTTTGCTATTAAGTATTGGAAATGCAGAACTGCCATCTCCTAATATTTTCTTACAATGCTGTTTTTAGAAAATGCTTAAAGAAAAAAAAACATGGTATTTTCATTTACTCAGTTTCTAGGGCATAAGACTTCACTAAATAAAAATTCGCAATCGAAATTCCTATAGTCTTCTTCTCCAGTAGTCTAGGGATTGGTGTGTGATTACTGTGTCCACCTGCCACTGTTTTTTTTTTTTTGAAGTCAATAGACTTGAGAAGTATTCAGACATTTAGATGGCTTCACAGATATATTGCTAGTTCAGTCATAGATTGGAGTTTGCATATTGTAAATGTAAGTGTACGTCAACACTATTCTAAATAGTTTATGACTGAAGTTTAATTAAATAAAAGTTGTAAAATGTGATGTGTATGTGTATATACTGTATGTGTACTTTTTAAAATAGGTATATGTCCTGACCCTTTTTATACAGGTTTGAATTTGAAATTACATTATATAAACATATACTTTATTGTTCTAAATAAAGAATTTTATGCACCCTCATAAATCTGCCCTCTCATTTGATATATTCAGGTTATTACATTATTAACAACATGGAATTAGCATTTATTAAGCTGCAAATATATTTGTGTGTGGATTCTTGTCATAAAGTCAGCATTTTATAGAAGTATAAATGCAAATAGATAGGAAATTTTTACCATAAAATCTGGCAAAGGTGATCAAGATTAGATAGTATATTGCTTTCAAGAGTTTTACAGCATAAATAGAAAAAGGAAATGAAAGCCACCATGATGTCTGCAAAGTCACACTGAAGTAACTACCTACATGATACACCTACATGATACACTGGAGTCCAGGTAACATGTGTATGGCACACATAAGAAATGGATTAAGCAGCAGTTTTTTAAAGAGTTGGTTTTGGAGTTATCACTTGGAAGGATAAGACATTCTTGTACTTTGAAACCAAAGAAGTGTCAGAATCTCTTAGCTTTTCCTGCCTAGTCAAACGTATCCTCAGCATATATTATATAAAAAAGATACACAGAGAGATGAAACCTTTGGATGGTACAACAGGCAGTGAAGATACAGTCCCAATGTCTACATTCATGTGTGTTTTTGAGAAAATCATTGGCCAACTAAACTCACTATGATGTCTTTGGTTTGGACAGTATATAAGCATTTTACTCAATCCCTGGCTGGCACTGACTGGAGACTATGCACTGATTAATCTTTGTGTCAATTTGTGCATAGTTGCCTAGGAAAAATACCAATGGGTGTATTTTATTTGTAATAGATACAGATTTTAAGACAGTTTTAATTGATACTGGAAGACCCGCCTAGAATGTGATATGATCTGCATCGTTCCATGTGCTGGTGCCCCAGCCTAAATAGAAAGAAGTTGTGTGGGGCACTGACATTTACATCTGTTTCCTGACTGAGGACACAAAGTGTCCAGCCACTTCACACGCACCGTGTCACTCCATCACCATGACTGCATTCCGGAAGAGCCAAGATAACCCTTCCATAAGCTGCTTTTATCACATCACAGCCACAAAGTTCCTAACGCTGGCACAAAATTTGTGGGAGGACTGTTGAAGAATTTGGAGGTAACGGGCTGCAGAATCCTGCACTGCTACAAGCTGAGTTCAATGGACCACTCTGATGGGAGTTTGGAATACCAAAGGCTGAGGGAAGTGCAGACAGCGGAAGCCTGGTTCATAGGGATTCAGAAGGGGAACAAGCAGAAACTGGGCTAGGGCCCCTCTGTTACATTCTGACAAAGAATCTGGTTGCTTCCTGGTGTAGGAGGGGCCTTTTGTATTTTTGTGCTTTCATTGGTTAAATAAAGAGACTGCCTGGCCTGTAGGATAGGGCAGCCCTTAGGTGGGTAGAGTAGAGAGAACAGAAGGTGGTGAGAGAGAAGGCACGGGTGCAAACGCCATGTTTCTCCAGCCCAAGATGGACTTTGATTAGAATCTTCCCCGGTAAGCCATGACCACGTGGTGATACACAGATTACTAAATATGGGTTAAAACAAGATATGAGAATTAGCCAAAAAAAGGCTAGAGATAATGGGCCAGGCACTAATTTAATTAATACAATTTCCGTGTGGTTATTTCAGGTATAAGCTAGCCCTGTGGCTGGGAGCCGGGCGGGACAGAACAAAAGGGCCAAGCTCCTCTCAGATTCTTGGAACAGCCCGCATCTCTTACTACAGCTTCCTGCTGGTGTCCCGAGAATTTGAGTGAGGCTGATTTCAAGAGTAATAAACTAAGCCATTTAGCAGATGAAGGTCTAAGACAGTGGGTACAGTGGTGGTGCACACCTTTAATCCCAGCATTCAGGAGGCAGAGGTAGGTAGATCTCTGGGTTCCAGGCAAGCCTGCTCTACAGAGTAAGTTCGGGGACAGCCTGTGTTACACAGGGATACCTTGTCTCAAAAACCAAAAGATGACATAATACCCAGGCTGTGACATTGTGACAAAGTGGTTACTTCTTACTGCTTTTAGAAGTACAGTGAAAGAGTTCAGGAAAATGTGGAAAATGTGCAGTTCTCTGAGGAAGGAAATGGAAATGAGCTCAGAGGTTCAGGTAGGTCAGATATGGATAAAGAAACTATTGTTGTTAAAGACAAATGTATTAGAAATCATATGGGGAACGGGGACAGTAGGAAACCCCAAGCTCCAAGTTGTGAACATGTGAGCTCATTTGACTTGAAAGGAGAGAGTTTGAACTGAGAATGCCACTGAAGGGCTTCTCTGCAGATATATCTATATCTAT
>JAQHUG010000011.1:9298454-9346996 GCA_028555095.1 Dicrostonyx torquatus
CTATTCAGTTCCATTGGTCCTCCTGTCTGTTTTTATGCCAATACCAGGCTGTTTTCAGTACTGTAGCTCTGTAGTAGAGTTTGAAGTCAGGGATTGTGATGCCTTCAGAAGTTCTTTTATTGTACAGGATTGTTTTGGCTATCCTGAGTTTTTTTGCTTTTCCATATGAAGTTGAGTACCATCCTTTCGAGGTCTGTGAAAAATTTTGCTGGGATTTTGCTGGGCATTGCATTGAATCTGTAGATTCCTTTTGGCAAGATTGCCATTTTTACTATGTTAATTCTACCTACCCAAGAGCATGGGAGATCTTTCCACTTTCTGGTGTCTTTTTCAATTTCTTTCTTTAAAGATTTAAAGTTCTTATCATACAAGTCTTCCACTTGTTTGGTTAGAGTTACTACAAGATATTTTATGCTATTTGTGGCTATTGTGAAGGATGATGTTTCTCTGAGTTCTTTCTCAGCCCATTTATCATCTGTGTAAAAGAGGGCTACTGATTTTTTTAGTTAATCTTGTATCTTGCTACATTATTGAAAGTGTTTATGAGTTGTAGAAGTTCCTTGGTAGATTTTTTTTGGGTTGCTTATGTAAACTATCATATCATCAGTAAATAGTGAGAATTTGACTTCTTCTTTTCTGATTTGTATCCTTTTTTGATCTCCTTTTAGTGTCTTATTGCTCTAGCTAGGAATTCAAGAACTATATTGAATAGATATGGAGAGAGTTGACAACCTTGTCTTGTTCCTGATTTCAGTGGGATTGCTGGGAGTTTCTCTCCATTTAGTCTGATGTTGGCTGTTGGCTTGCTGTATATTGCCTTTATTATGTGCAGGTATATTCCTTGTATCCCTGCTCTCTCCAAGACCTTTCTCATGAAGGGATGTTGTATTTTGTTGAAAGCTTTTTCAGCATCTAATGAGATGATCGTGTGGGTTTTATTTTTCAGTTTGTTTATATGGTAGATTACATTGACAGATTTTCATATGTTGCTCCATCCTTGCATCTCTGGGATGAAGGCGACTTGATCATGGTGGATGATGTTTATGATGTATATTTGAATTCAGTTTGCTAGTATTTTATTTAGAATTTTTGCATCAACGTTCATGAGTGAGATTGGTATGTAATTCTTTTTTTGTAGTAATGTCATTATGTGGTTTGGGTAACAGGGTAATTGTAGCCTCATAAAAAACAGTTTGGCAATGTTCCTTCTGTTTCTATTGTGTGGAACAATTTGAGGAGTATTTGGTATTAGTTATTCTTTGAAAATCTTGTAGGCTTCCAAGCTGAAACCATCTGGTTCTAGACTTTTTTAGGTTAGGAGACGTTTAATGACAGTTTCTATTTCTTTAGCAGTTATGGGTCTATTTAATTTGCTTATCTGGTTTTGATTTAATTTTGGTAAGTGATATTTATCCAGAAAGTTGTCCATTTACTTAAAGTTTTCCAATTTTGTGAAGTATAGGTTTTTGAAATATGACCTGATGATTCTCTGGATTTCCTCCATGTCTATTATGTCCCCCTTTTTATTTCTGATTTTGTTAATTTGGATATTCCCTCTCTGCCTTTTGGTTAGTTTGGATAAAGGTTTGTCTATTTTGTTGTTTTTCTCAAAGAACCAATTCTTTTTCTCACTAATTCTCTTTTTGTTTTTCTTTGTTTCTATTTTTTTGATTTCAGTTCTCACTTTCATTATTTCCTGCCCTCTAGTTATCCTTGGTGAGTTTGCTTCTTTTTGTTCTAAAGTTTTCAAATGTTCTGTTAATTCACTAGTGTGGGATTTTTCCAGCTTCTTTATGTAGGCATTTAGTGCTATGAACTTTCCTCTTAACACTGCTTTTCTTGTGTCCCATAAATTTGGGTATATTATGTGGTCATTTTCTTTAAATTTTAGGATGTCTTTAATTTTTCCCTTTATTTCTCCCTTGACCCATTGATGCTTCAGATGAGCATTGCTTAATTTCCACATGTTTGTGGGCTTTCTGGAATTAGTATTGCTGTTGAATTCTAATTTTAAGCCATGGTGATTCAGTAAGATACATGGGGTTGTTCCAATTGTTTGTAGTTGTTGAAGTTTGTTTGTTACCGAGTATGTGATCAATTTTTGAGAAACTTCCATGAGGTACTGAGAAAGTATATTCTTTTATGTTTGGATGGAATGTTTTGTAGATGTCTGTTAAGTCCATTTGAGTCATAACAACTGTTAGTTCCTTTATTTTTCTGTTAATTTTCTGTCTAACAGACCTGTCCAGTGGTGAAAGTGGAGTGTTGAAGTCTCCCACTATTAGTGTGTGGGGTTTAATGTATGATTTAAGCTTTAGAAGTGTTTTTTTTACATATGCCCTTGTATTCAGGGCATAGATGTTCAGTATTGAGATTTCCTCTTGATGGACTTTTCCTATGACTAATATGAAATGTCCTTCTTTGTCTCTTTTGATTGATTTTAGTTTGAAGTATATTTTGTTAGATATTAGGATAGCTACATCAGCTTGTTTCTTAGGTCCATTTCATTGGAAAAGTTTTTCCCAACCCTTTACTCTGAGAAAATGTCTGTCTTTGAGGTTGAACTATATTTCTTGTAAGCTTCAGAAGGATTTTGTATCTAGTCTGCTGGCTTGTGTCATTTTATATGTGAGTTGAGTCCATTTATATTAAGGGACATTGCCATTACCTGTTAATTTACTTTTTGTTGTTGGTAATGTTATTTTGTTTTTTCCTTCTTTGGGATTTGCTGCTGTGAGATCATCAATTGTCTGTGTTTTTGTTGGTGTTCCTTGGGTTGGAGTTTTTCTTCTAGTACTTTGTGCAGGTCTGGGCTTGTGGCTAGGTATTGGTTAAATCTGGTTTTGTCATGGAATACCTTGTTTTGCCCTTCTATGGTGATTGAAAGTTTTCCTGGATACAATAGACTGGGCCGGCATCTGTGGTCTCTTAAGGTCTCCATAACGCTTGACCAGGATCTTTTGGCTTTCATTGTTTCCGTTGAGAAGTCAGGTATAATTCTGATAGGTCTGCCTTTATATGTTACTTGGCCTTTTTCCTTTGCAGTTCTTAATATTCTTTCTTTATTCTGTATTTTAGTGTTTGATTATTATATGGTGAGGAGATGTTTTTTTTTATCCAGTCTGTTTGTTCTGTACGCTTCTTGTATCTTCATAGACATAACTTTCTTTAGGTTGGGAAAGTTTTTTTTCCTTTAGGTTGATTTTGTTAAATATGTTTTCTGTGATTTGAGTTAAACTTCTCCTTCTTCTGTATCTATTATTCTTAGGTTTGGTCTTTTCATCATGTCCCATAGTTACTGGATATTTTGTGTTAAGCTTTTGTTAGATTTAATGTTTTCTTTGACTGATGAGTCTATTTCCTCTATTGTATCATCAGCACTTGAGATTCTCTCTTCCATCTCTTATATTCTGCTATTTATGCTTGCATTTGTGGTCCCTATCATTTCTTCATGATTTCTGTTTCTATAATTCTCTCAGTTTGGTTTTCTTTATTGTCTCTATTTCAGTTTTTAAGTCTTGCATAATTTCTTTCATATGTTTAATTTCTTTTCCATGGTTTTCTTTAAGGGATTTGTTGATGTCTTTCATTTTTTTTGTTTTTCTTTTCCTCCATTTTTTTGAGGGAATTTTTCATTTCCTCTTTAAGGGCCTCAAACATTCTCCTAAAGTAAAACATCTTATTTTTAACAAACCCTCTATTAGTACCTTACCTTTTCTCCTTTCATATTATTGTCAGCAGAATACCTAAAAATATTTTATAGAGAAGCTGGCAAAATAAGTCAGTGTTTAATAGCACTTTGCTGCTCTTGAAGAATATCTGGGTTTGATTACTATCACCCATATCAGGTAGCTAATGATGGTCTGTAACACCAGTCTTGGGGGATACCGCACTATCTTCTGGCCTTCATTTGTACCTGCACACATATGAACCCATATTCAAGCTCTCTCTCTCTCTCTCTCTCTCTCTCTCTCTCTCTCTCTCTCTCTCTCTCTCTCACACACACACACACACACACACACATAAATACAAATAATAAAAGTGTAAATTGTCTTACATAATACAGTGTAAAAGCTATGCAAAGAGTCTTTATACTAAATTGCTTAGGAAATATTTTAAAAAAATTGATGCATGCTCTGTTCGCATAGAATAGTTTATCTAATATTTCAACTACAACTGCTTGAATCCACTAATTGGAAACCCACTGATGACAAAGGCTTGCTTTATTTATATTTTGGCTCTTTCATATTTTACAATGAAGCACTACTACCCTGAAGTAATGAATAGTGTATAGATCAAAGTTTAAGCCTAGCACTATGAGCCCTAACCCTACAACCTTCCCTCCATAGGATAGTTGGCTGTGCCTGGGGATATCACTTCTACCTTATTTGCCAACCTCAAGAATAGTTTTGAATGTAACATACACACACATGCACACACACACACATACACACACGCATACATACCTATAGTGTATGCGTGTGTGTGTGCAATTATAATATTGGTCTGTACTTTGTAATGTAATATAAATGTATAATTTTGTGTAATAGTATAATGTAATGTCATATGTAATGGTAAATGTAATGTCGATCTGTACTTTGTTACACTTAGAAGAGTGTGCATTAGCCTAGAAAGATCTACCTCCACTGTTGGAGAATATTATTTCAAGATGTGTTACATTTGTTGATGCTGTGGAACATGTGTTTAATGATGCAAAGATGTGTTATGTTCTTTTGTGCTGCATTTGTTTAACTCTGTAAAGCTGTGTTACTTTGCCTGTCTAAAACACCCTAATTGGTCTGCTAAAGAGCTGAAGGGCCGATAGTAGGAGGAAGGATAGATGGGACTGTCAGGCAGAGAGAGCAAATAGGAGCAATCTGGAAGGAGAAGACTGAGGAGAAAGAAACAAGGAGAGGAGGACAGTAGGGGCCAGTCACCCAGCCTCCCACTCAGCCACAGAGTAAGAACGAAAGATACACAGAAAGAAATAAGAAAGGGAGAAAGCCCAGAGGCAAAAGGTAGATGGGATAATTTAGTTAAGGAAGCTGGCTAGTAATAAGCCAAGCTAAGGCTGGGTATTCATAATAAAGAATAATACTCAGTGTGTATTTATTTGGGAGCTGAATGTCAGGCCCTCAAAAGAGTAAAGATTAGAAAACAGCCAACTACACTCCACTGCACATCAACAGTCAGGAAATCACAGGTATATGCATTAAGGTTGTGACATAATGTGTGCCCTTTGATGACATTTCAGCCCACACTTAGCGAAATGCATGATAGATTCCAAGTAATTTCCCCTCATCATTTCAGAAGTAAATTCAGGTCCTCATCAGGACCAATCAACCTCCTCAGTCCTCTCCGTCAATGACTGTGCTCCCCCACCGCTGCCACACCGTCTGAAGATGCATTCTCCACTCCTCATTGCATCATCTGGGACACCTTTTCCGGTCCTTAATTTGACTCGCCTATGGCCAGAGTACATATTTAATGTCATTCCCTTGTTCCTTTCACACACTAGCAGATTTTTAGGCAGTTTCTTGGTGGTTTTATTGCCTGGATCACTATCGCTTGATTTATTTGTACCCTTGTTTTCGTTTCTCTCATACTCAATAGACTATCATGTCAGAATCTCTCATTCCACACACACTTTATAAGGCGTGAGAGGGGACCTAAGAAATCTCTTCGCGTGTCCATACATAGATTTTTGTAAATTTGCAGCCATCTATATTTGCCAGTAGCTGTGATGATGGTGGAACTGCTTCCAGTGATGGTTACTGACCATGTGCCAGCTTGCTAACCCACCATTTGGTGCATAGCCAAATGCTATAACACGGTAGAAACGTGTTCTGTGGACCTGATGCCTGAAGTTTGTTGGTGAGAGTTGAAGAACTGCATGAGCCAGGAGACACTTTGTAGAATGTTTTCAGAACCACTAATTTACCTGCCATGTAAAATTATAAAGAGAGACTGGTTTCATCCAAGTCTGGCCAAACAGAAGTTTCTCCTGGCCAGGAGGTCAGTGAGACAGTTCGCTTATCCCTTGATACTGGGAGATTGTTCTAAGAACAATACACATCCCTAATATAAAAAAAAAATCACCTATACACATCCCTAATATAAAAAATCATCTTGAGATTTCTTAATATGAAATAAAAATGCCAGACTCATATGTGTTATACTGTACCTCTTAGACAATAACCACAGAAAAGTATGAACAACCTGTCCTGTATAGACACTTGAAAATACTTTCAACAAAAATTGATTGACTCCACAGACATGGGATCTACGGACCTGGGCTCATTGTATAGAGTTAAACAAAAGGCAAACTCTTTTTAAATTTTCAATGGCAAGGAAGCAAGAAAGTTTAACAAAATTAGCTTTTTGAAAGAGAATCTTTTACAACCTTTGGTTGTGTGGCACCAGATTCACGTGAAGATCGGAGGACAACTCGCAGGGATATGTTCTCTCCTTCACCCGTGTGGGTCCTGAGGTCCCCTTAAAATTATTCCATTGTATGGATCATAGGTGCTTTTTTTTTTTTAAATCCATTCATCCAAAAAAGGGCATCTTGATTGGTTCCCGATTTTGATCATTATTATTAAAACTACTCTAAGTACTACTGTACAAGCTTCTGTGTGGGCCTGAGAGTGTCAGTCCTTTGAGTAAATCCTAGGAATACAGTAGCCTAGTTATATTGTAAAACTATGTTTAGGTTTGGAAGGAGCTGCCAAACTATTTCCCATGGTGCCATCTTATATCCGTGGCCACGATGAATAGGAGGACTTCCTGCAGCTCCCCATCCTTGCTGTCATGGCCAGCTTTGCCTTTGAATCTGGGGTATTAGCCCATCGTTATTGATCAGACTGAAGCTCCGGGGTGACCAATGAGGTGAATGAGTGTTTTTCATGTGCTTATTCATCATCTGCAGTGAGGGTTCTGGTCACATCCTTTGTCCACTTTGAAGCTGGGCTGTTTGTTTTCTTACCTAGAGTTTTAAGGGTTCTTTGTGTGTTTCGGAAGCAAGTTCATTGTTAGATATGTGATGTGCACACATTTTATCATCATTCATTGTTAGATATGTGATGTGCACACATTTTATCATCATTAATTGTTAGATATGTGATGTGCACACATTTTATCATCATTCATTGTTAGATATGTGATATGCACACATTTTATCCCAGCCTGTGGCTCACCTTGTCATTCTCCTTGGTGTTTGCTACACAGCATCTGCGACTGTTTTAAAAAAAACACGTAAGACTCATGATGAGTCCATTCCTTAATCTCAGAAAGCAGTCTACATGGTACCACAGTTTTATTGTTCCCATATGTCACAGCTGTCCTATGTTTTCCTTCCTGGTTTCTCATGTTGACAGAACATGTCTAACATTTGAAAACTTTAATTTTTAAGAGGTCAGGATGCTATATACTGTATCCTAAAAAGCAATATAGTACAATATGTCATCCTAAAGATTTCTTGAATGCTTTTTTAATGTGTAAAAAGTCAAAACACATTAAAATGTTGGCAAAAATTTATGTACATTTAACTGCAGTTTGGAAGGCTGTTTTGGAATGTATCATAAAAACCGTTTCAGAAATTATTAAACCCGGATTCCAGCATATAAAATGGATTTAAAAATCTATGTCTGTCTCTGTGTTCATTTATTTACTAAATAATTGAGAGGATATTTAAATAAAATAAATAAATATGAACCAGAAATCAATAAAGATCACCAAGGAAATGGAATTTTAGCAAAAGCATCATATACAACTGGTAATTTATGATCTCGGGTCCAGCTCTCCCACCATCACCGGCAGCAAGAGGGACATCTCTTCCCTGAACACACCACCATGTGACACATGAGGGGTGGGGCCAGATCTCCATGCTGTTTTCGAACCAGGTCATCAGTACCCCGTCAATAGAGTCAGCTCTGCTTTGTTGCCCAGGAGAGGTGTAGGGTCCACTTTCCTGAGTGCTGTGGCTGGTAAAGGGAGGGTCAGCTCCCTGGCATAGCAGTGGTGGCAGGGGCAAGAGGGGGAGGGACTCTTTCCCTCGCCCTGTCCACCACATGGCAGACAAAGGGTGTGTGGTTAGCTAGCCCACTCTCACACACTCAGGGCTATCTCACCAGTACCTCCACCAACAAGGTCAGCTCCGTTGTGGTGCCCAGGCCAGGAGCAGAGCCTGCTTTCCTAAGCACTATAGCTCATAATGGGAAAGGAGGCTCCCTCCTCTGTAACAGGGACAAGGGGCAAGGGGTAAGGAGGGACATCCCTCCCCCACCCTCACCGCTGCCCAATGACAGACAAGTAGTGAAGACAGTTCTCCCAAACTCACATCTTCGGTACTGGCCCCTTTCTGGCCTGTGGCAGGTGGGAGAGCTGGCCCTGAGGTCATAAGAGCGGGATAGCTGTCCCTGCCCCGTCACCAGCTGTAGGACACAGGAGAGTGGCCCCTGCACCTCAGCTGGGCAACACAGTAGAGCTGGCCCTGATGACTCAGGTGTGGGAGTAGACCCTGAGGGCAAGAAAGCTGGAGAACCCGCCAGGCCCCTTCCTCATTGCTGCAAGGGATGAACTAGCAAGGCGCCAAGGGGCAACGCTGGAGAGTTCACCCTGGTGGTAAGGATGGCAGACTGCTGGCAGACCGACCAACCTTGTAACTACCCAGGCCCCGAATCAGATGGCCCACCCGACTATCCACCCCATCTATGATCTGCTGGAGCATGGGAAGGGGCAGGTTGTGCAAACCCAAAGACGCAAGATCTCCACAGCACAGGACAACAACAGGATATTCAAAGGTAGTCCCAATGAGGGCCTAATGCTGGTGGGGTAGCAGAAACCAGAGGCCTCAAACCAGACCAGTGACTCTGCAATGAACACTTGCAAGTAAAGATATATGACCAAAAGGGTGTACTGTATAACACTCCAGCTTCCATGATGAGATTTTTCCCTTTTTTTTCCTTTTTCTTTTTTTCTTTTGAATTTTATGATAGGAAGGGACAGGGAAAGGAATGGGATTGAGATGCACGATGTAAAAGACACAAAGGATAAATAAAAATAAAGTTAAAAAACTAGTAAGATGCCGGTAGAAAAATGTAACTTCACAAAGGGAATAATGAGTAGATACTTAGTTAGGCTTATAATCAATTTTAAAATGGGCCACTGGAATATATTGACAAACTACTTGAATATTTTGTTGATTTGATGCAGCCCTATATTTTCTGAGATTAGAGAAATCTCAGGTACCCATAATCTCAGCAAGGGGAATGAGGCAGAATTACTATGAGCTGTCGCACAGTCTATATTGTTGCGTGGCAAGATAGACCCCTATTTCAAAAAAAAAAAAACAAAAAAAAACTAAATATCATAATGAGGGAAAAAAACCTCAAAGCTCATAATACATTCTCCACAATACACAATACACAATTATTAATACATAATACCCTTAATTGATATCAACTATAAACTGCTTAAAAGTGTTATCAGTTTAACAAATGGTTAAAGATCTACACGGTTGAGGCTTAGATAGGAAGAAACTGCTACAGGCTCATGAGCTGAGTGTCTGACCCTGCTCACTGGATCTTTTCACAGGTGACTGGACCACGAGGATGTTCCTTCTATCAGTGGATGAGTTCGGAGCCTCAGGAAGAGGAGCCAAGTCAGGAAGATAACTTTAAAGGAGAACTTACTTTTGATCATGTTTTCTGTTAATGCTGGAGACTCTATTACTTTTAGGTCTGTCTGTGGTGAGGAGGAATGCCACAGCAGAGGGAGAGGGTGCTAGAGAAGGCTGTTTTCTCACTGTAGGTCAGAAAGCTAAGAGAAAACGGAGAGGAAAAAAGAGGGAGCAGAGGGAGAAAGGAGTGACCTACTTCATTTAACTAGACCTCATTCTTCAGTCAGCTCTGACAGGCCCATCTCCCACGGACCTGGGTTCAATTCCAGCACTCCCATAGAGGTTTTCCAAAAGACTTCTTAGAAATAATAAGAAGTATACCCTTAATTGAGATCTCTTAACTGAAGAATGTCCCACTACTATGTAATTTGCTAGAGTCAAACATTGCTGGACCCAGAGAGATGGCCCCACAGTTAGGAGTGCCTGCTGCTCTTCCAGACGATCTGAGTTTGAACTGTTTGGTGAGGATGGAAAGGGTTGATCAGTGGCATCAAGTCGCTGTGGTGGAGGAGTAAGGTGTTCTGATGTACCGTTGCACGGTACGGCAATCATAGACATTAATAATGAATGTAAATTTAAGGAACTTTAAATTGCTGGGAGATGTTTATCATAATGAAATGATAAGTGTTTGAAGAGACATAGCTATGTTTAACCTGATTTAGACATTATGCATCACACAGTAAATTTTAATATGTATATTTTGGTCAATTAAAATTAATTTGGTTAAAATTCATACTGTGACTAAAGTATAACTGAATAGGAACATTAATTTTAGTACTTATATATGTATCCTAAATTTCATTTAGAAATTATCCCAACATAGAAATTATCTCATTTATACGCAGGTCTGAAAGATTCTATAATACTTTATAAGCAAAAGCAAAGATCACCATTGTAATCAAGAATAGCCATATTAGGGTGAATATAACGTGAAATGTCAGTTATATAAAATATATTAGTACAATGTCCTTCCTGAAGCTTTCAGAAACCAGTGTAGCTTCAAAGACTTCTTACGGTGGTTAATCGTGACTGTCAGCTTGACAGACCATGGAAGAGGAGGTAAAAAGAGTAGACATGCTTTCTTTATTTGCTCTTATGAGGACACTAATCCCATCTGTGAGGGTAGAACCTTCATGATTTAATCATTTCCCTAACAACCCCCTATTATTAGCATGACATCAAGAATTAAGTTCCAACATATGCATTCGGGGGACACTCATATTCAGACCCTTGGTAATTTAAACAGCATAGTGTTGAGAAGGAAGGGCCAAGCCAACCCAGCGTAGTATTCCTTCTGTAGTAGATGTGTTAGGAAAATAGATTCTCATCACCACCCATCATGACAGCATGTGCCCAAGTGTGCAGGGAAGGGTTTGCCCCTGCTTTGCTCTCGCAGATACTCCAAGCAGTCTGAGGAGTCATGGTTTTCAGTGGACTGTCCCTAGAGACTCAAACTTGATGCATCTGCATGAAGCTTTTAACAAAGTATGCAGACACATAGGATTACCTGGCCTTTATATTTTCTTTCCTGTGACTTTTCTGCCTACATTTTTGCTAATTACATTTTAAAGTGCTTTTGTTGTTTTGTGGGTTTGCGAATATTTTTTGCTCACATAGAAATCCAATTCTTGTTTATATCCAATTCTTGTTTATATATTCAACAGATATTCTTACCAGTGTTTCTGTTTGTCTGTCTGTCTATTACATACATCTTAAAGATAATTTTTACTACCTGTTCAGTTTGGTGCTGTGTTTTCTATAATTCTGTGGCATAAAATTTCATGTTCTTATGTAGTCAGTTCTGTCATTATTTCTGTGTATACTGCATGTGGTTGTTTATTTTTTAAAAGGCATTACCTGTTCCATGACAATGAAGAAAAACCGTATCACATTTTTAATGTTCCTTTACTGTTGTTGCTAAGTCATTTGTTTTAATAAAGCGTTTATTTCAGTTCAAAATGTAGATTCCACTTGAACTTCAACCAAATGGCTAACCAGCTGTTTCACCCCTATTTAGTAAATAATTGATTTCCCTCACTGTGTGGAAGGAATAGCTTTGTCGCACACCAAATCCCCATGAGAATTTTGTATTTATTTCTGTAACTGTCAACTCTGTTCTGTCATTTTAATGCTCTCTCAAAGACCGACAATTTAACTCACTGTGGTCCTGAAAACGGTTTCTTCTTGAGCATTGCATATTAATGAATATTTAAGTTGAAGATTTGAAACATAAAATATTACCCTTCCAAACTCTTTTAAAAAACTAATTCCAACAGCTTAGCAAGCACTGATTGTAAATCACAATCCAATTGTTGTGTGAACAGATGTTCTCCAGGAGACTTCTTTCCCATCCCTTCAAATGTTTATCACTGTTCCGGGCACATTGTCAGGGCATAGAACTTTAATGACTCAAATAACTTCCAACCCTGAAGTAGGGTAGCACAAATGGAAATGTAGAAAAGTCTAAGGATGAATTTATCTATATATAGCCACCTACCTGGTTAGTCAATTGTTATTTAAAAGTTTTGATTGGATCATGAGGGTTAGTCATAGTATTTGAACAGAATACGCCATCATAACAGAACATCCTCTAAGGACAGCCCCTAAAGACTTAAATGAAACTTCATTCATCTACATGAATTTAAATATATATGTATGCAGATACATATACTAATAATTTATGGTGTCTTGGGCAAGTAGATTCAAAATATTAATGTCAATCTTAAAAGTTCATAGTAATTTCAATCCAAGTTCCCAATGTACCACAAGTGATTAATTATTCCTCCCCTTGCCTTTCACTCTGCATAAGTCCACGAGAGGCAGGAAGAACATTAAAATAGGAATTAAAGGCTTCCTTCACCCACCCCTGCCTCTGCCTTCAGGTCCATGAGCGACATGGGCTTTTGGCTGGCAGTAAGTACAAGTACTATTTTCTTTGTTTTTAGCAATACAATGTGCTTTCTTGAGCTTATGAAAAACCATTTCTTGAGAAAGCAACTATAATAACCCTTCTTAGTTATAGCAAGTGGTGAACAGATTAAACCTGTGGGTGGGGGCCAGGGAAGGTGAAGAACACAGAAACAAAAAAGTCCTGTGTACGGCTTTCACCAAACTTAAATAACCATATCCCAAACACCTATTTTATTTAATCCCCAGTTTCTGAGGACTTTTGCTTTAAATGACTTACACTGTTTCACGAGACAGTTGAAGACCGACTGACTGCATTATGTGTTACTTTGCTCCCAATGTTGTCATTGAAATGTCTGGGCCATTCATACCATTGAGAGTATAATTCTGTCAGCATAGTCAGGTAGAAGCGTTTCCAGCTTCTATAGAAAACAGACAAAGCCAGGATGTTTCCTGTGCCAATTAGCAGTTTTGCTGAGCAAGAAGGAAGTGTGTCTAAAGATGCCTGAATAAGGACCCAGCAAGCCCAGTATTTGAATGAGAAGAACACAGCAAGCTTCCTTGGGCTTTTGGCACCCATGCGGACTACAGTAAAGAGTTCCCAGGAAGGTCATCCAATCCCACTGAACCATAGGGATTATGTGGGAGGGAAGTTGCTGTGTGGCTTATTTGCTCCAGCGCATGTCCAGGGGAGGACATTTGCCAATGCCTGGCACCATGCAGCTTATAAGTATTTTCCAGTGGTTTGATGAATACTGCTTTTCAAACCCCAGACAATCGGTGCTGAAGAATAAATTCAGCAAAACCTATGAATTGTCTGACAAGTCAATGAAGTTGCAAGTTTGTACTTGGAAGTAGCAGATGTGCCTCAAACTCACATTTGATTTAGATGCTGAGGACAATTTTTTTTTTTGGCTGCAGAGTACTTGCCCATAACAGTGACTTAACACAGGCATCTGAGTCTCTACCCAGGCTTTTAGCAACATTTAATTTGAAAGGAGTTAGGGCCGCACTATGGGATAATTGTCATTTTAGATGTTGAATTGATACCCTTTTGTATCATAATCCTAAATTTGTTTGGGTCCTAATGCATTTTGGAAAATCTCATAACATTTTGCTTTATTCTTTGTTTTAAATCTGCTATCTTCCTGTGTGCGAGCTTATGTAGCTTTCCTTTTCTCTTAATCTCACCTGGCTGTTTAGTTTTCCTCTTCTATGATACATGCTTTGCATACATTTTCACATCACATTTAACACATGCAAATATGCATATATACGTCTGCATATATGTGTATATATATAAAATCACTAATGAAAAAATAGAAAAAAGTCAACAAAATGATGACCACTCAGTAAGTCAAACAGCGTCGAGTAGCAAGCATATTAAAATGAAGAAGCGTCAGTCTTGATAAGAGGGAGAAGTGCTAGAGATGAGTAGATAGCTGGCAACCACAGCTTGAGAAACAGCCTCCCAAAGTTAGCTCTCAAACCAGCAGCCAAGAGAGGCTTTGGGGTCAGAAGCCAGATCTTGGCAGCTTCTGCCCAAACCTAGGGCAAGAACTTACAAGACCCTGTGCATCCAACATCTGCTTCCCATGTGCTCCTCTTTTTTCTTCCCACTGTCCTGGTCCCACCTTTCTCTGGTTCTCTACTCTTTCTCTTCCATCACACAGTAACGTTGAACACGCTCAATATCCTGCTTCGTTTTCCCTAATCATACATTTACTTCTTACCCTCCTTTTTTTTCAGACAGAAAAAAAAGTCTTGCTGTAACAGCCTAGAACAACATCAAATCTGTGATAATTCCCCTGCCTCTACCTCCCAGGTGCTAGCATTCCTTGTGGAATCCAAGCACACCTGGCCTTCCTCATGTCTTTGAAATCATTTAAATTTTATTTTCAGAAAGAAACCATAAACCTTCCCTAACCCTCCTGTTTCACATTGCAGCCGCTCCCCGTGGCTACGCATTGTATTTTTGTAGCTTCATCAAAACATTTTAAATACCCCTCCGTCATGCTTCTGCTGCTGTTTTTGGTGGTGGTGTTTACTTTGTTTTGTCACCTAGAACATGAGGTCCATGGAGGCTTGGAGTTCCACCGTTTTTCTTACTTGTATGTGGCTTTGCCTAACCAGAAACTGCCATCTATAAATCCCCAGTAAATATATAGTGAGCGGATGGAAGATGAATAAAAAGAACTGTTCGAATTCTGCAGAGAAACAGACCGATTATGTATGTGTTCTTTTGTTCACACATATGTGTGGAGAAGGGGAAGAAAAAGGAAGAAGGCAAGAGAGAAAGCAAAACAAGAGAGATTTGTTATAGGAACTGGCTTTCATGATTATGGAGATCAAGAAGTCACACAATATGCCATCAGCATTTTTAGAACCACCAGAAAGTTGGTGCTGCAGTTTTGCTCAGTTCAAATGTGAAGATTTGAGAAGCAGAAATACCCACATCTGAAATCAGGAAAAGATGGATGTCCCAACTCAGAAAGTGAAATTTCCCTTTTGCATTGTTCTTTTATTTAAGCCTTTGGCAGACACTGTCTCTCTTCCCATAGTCTGTTTATTCAAATGCTAATCTCTTCTAGAACCTTTCAAGAATTCTGAGGAATAATGGTTCACCAAACTATTCTGACAATCTTTAATCCAGACAAATTGACACACATTGTCAAAGGCCACACATTCAGCCTCCTCAATCTTTTCAGGAATTTGAGCATCACATCTCTCAGGGGACCTTGACATCTCCGTCTTTCACGCTGGACAAACCTGTGATCTGCCACCAGGACTGAGTCCCAGAGTCTGCAACTTGAAGGACCAATAGCTGCTTGTCTTCTGGCATCTGTTGTGTGCCCTCCCATCTTCACACTTGGCTGTCAGAGAGGTAGAGGAGAAGAGAGACAGAAATCTTGTTTCCTATCCAAGTTATTAAAAAGTAACAGCCAAATCTTAGTCTTTGATTCTTCCATGGCCCAGGATTTACTCAACCCATGGTCTTCATCTGAAGATCAAGTGGAGGCAGCCAGTCCCCAAGTGCACACATTCTTAGAACATGACTTTTCTTTCACATACTTATAACGGTACAACTATTGGCCCTGACATTTCCTGGAGAGCTTTTGTGAACATGAAATAGGGTCTGCCGCAGTTTGGGAGTGATCTAAACCTTTCATCAAGATGAATTTCACAAGAAAGAAGTGGACTATTATTCTCAGAACTAATATTTTTTAGCAGTTGCTTACCAATTACTATCTGCCAAATAATATCCTGAATACATTGATATGTTTTACTGATACGTTCCTAGGATTTAGGATTTAGATGCTATTATTAGTCTCCATTTATATATGAGGCCCAAAGAAGTTAGCTTCTTGATCAAATTCATGTCACTGGCAAGTGAATGCCTGGGGCTGACTAGCACCTTTCATAACTCATATCTACTTGGAACCTCTGTGCATTGAACTCAATTGTTAGTAGGGTCTGCAGATGTATGGTTATCTCCGTGCTACTGTCATGCTGAATCGATCTCCCTAAAATTCAATGATTAGAGTTGAAAGAAGTTGTAGGGTAATAAAGTCAAAGAAAAGAAGGACATGCAGTGATGGGGCAAAGAAGACAGTGACACATTACAAATCGAGGATCCGCCAGAAGTTAAGTGGAAGTCATAGAACACATTCACCTTCAGGGTTCCCAGAAGGTTCTGACCGTGTAACTGACCATTTCACAGTATTAGTCTCAGAGTGTCCTTCATATAGCTCTGTCATAATTGCCCTTCATGGCAGTTACTTGAAATTAATGATAGGAAATACACATTTTTTGTTTTGTTTTTCTGTACATTGATGTTTTGCCATGGGTGTTGTGTCCCCTGGAACTGGAGTTACAGACAGTTGTGCACTGCCATGTGGGTGCTGGGAATTGAACCTGGGTCCTCTGGAAGAGCAGTCAGTGCTCTTAACCACTGAGTCTCACCAGCCTCAAATATGTATTTTTAAACCATTGTTAATCAAGGTGTAATTGTTAATCAGTTATTTGGCAATAATTATATACCGTAATCTCTTCCTATTAGGAACCAAGCAGATGAAAAAGTCTGCAGAATCTCAGGTTACTTAAAATATATCTGTATATAATCTGTCACATCTCTAAATTACCTTTGTATCTAATGGAACTCAAATTCCTCATGAGTATTCTTGGACTGCTCTGTTTATAACATAAAGAAAAGGAGACAAATCTACAAGTGTTCAGTACAGGCATAACCATTACATTCCTCATTATTTGATACAACAAGTAAAACAATGAACATTTTTGAGCCACTGTTGGTGGAATCCAGGCACAAAACTGATGACTAAAGAGGGCCCACTGTTTATTATGGAAGCAAATATATCTTACTCATCTTTTTGTCCTCAGACTTTGCATAGTGCATGACTCAGAATACGTAATTAGACATAAATAAATACTCTTTTTTATTACTGGAAAACACTTCTTTTCCAGTTCTCTCATGCTTTCCACATTAAATTAAATGATGGATATCAGCAAAAATGGACACAGTAATGAGCATAATATTTCTGTTAGATACATTTGGTGTAGGAGAGTTCTTCTCTATTTTGTGTGCTTTCATTGGCTAAATAAAGACTCTGCCTGGCCTGCAGAATAGGACACAGCCCTTAGGTGGGCAGAGTAGACAGAACAGAAGGTGGTGAGAGAGAAGGAAGTGTGGCAGTAGCCATGATTCTCCTGCCCGAGATGGACATACGTTAGAATCGTCCAGTAAGCCACCACCTTGTGGTGACACACAGACTTTTAGGAATGGGCTGAATCAGATGTAAGTGTTAGCCCAAAAAAGGCTAGTGATAATGGGCCAGGCAGAGTTTAAATGAATACAGTCTGTGTGTAATCATTTCGGGCATAAACTAGCAGCCGAGGCCAAGAGCCAGGTGTTGGGAACACAACCTGCCTTCTAATTACAACATACATTCTTGGAGTTGATGAGTTTATTAGCTAACCCCTCATTGGTAAAGTTTATGTTCTGTAAATTCAGTTAGCATATAAAAATTTTTTTAAATAACCAGATAAAGAAAGTAAAGCTTAAAAGGGTTCTGAGAGTAAGAGTTGCTGCTCCCAAGGAGCTAGGTTGAGTCATGGTCATGGAATGTTAATGAACTCTCATCTGCTTCTTGGAAGCCTCCACAGTTCACATGTACAGATGATCCATGAATCTTCTTTGGAGTTTTTAATGGCAACTTTATTGACTAGGCATCCCTGAAGCTTAAACAGTCCATGTGTAAATGTAATTGGACAAAAGGGTATGTATGATTTAAAGATACTAAACAGAAGACAGGGGACCATGTATAACCTGTCCTGATCCTTAGTGACTTCTCTCAGCAGCAGTGCCTGGGGTAGAAGCAAAACCTCTTTTAACATGAAGGTCTTTTATCTACTATCAGGCAAAGTAGGTCAAAAAGCATCAATGGTCAACTCTAAGATAGAAGTTTTGGAAAATGTGACCTGCTTTGGAGAGGGAGTTGTGAGCCAGGAGCTCCGGGTAAGACGTGTATGTCTTTATGAGTTGTAGATTTCACAGTTTCAGAGGGAAGAACTGAAGAGCAAAAGAAAAATTAATGAAAGTAAGAAGTGGGGTTTAAGCCAAAAAAAGCATAAAATAGATTTTTGATCTTGGAAGAGATTAGTCAGAATCTAATCTCTTGGAAGAGATTAGTCAGAAGCTAACGTTTCTATCAGCAGACTAAGACTTGCTTTACATATTGTATATAAATGTACAATTACTCAGTATGCCTTTTGTATGTTAGCCTTCACTGAAGATCAAGGTGGAGCTGTCTCCCCTGACTCCATATAAAGAAAGCGATTTACACATGGACCTTCACCTGTGCTGTCCTGGGCACAGGGCTCCATTATTGAAGAAATACAGATATTAAGTTCATACACAATTGGGTTCCAATCTTGTCTCTACCACCTATCAACTGTAAGTCATTAAGAATTTCATTGTTTCTATCACTGTAAGTGGGGATAATAAAAGTTATCTCTTTCTGTTTCTTTGTGAGTTAAAAGACATAAGATATACGGAGATTTTAGAGAGGGCAATGCTCCTGTTACTTTCCCTTGATAATTCCTTGTTTGCAATGTATCTCTGAGCAGTACTTTGTGAATTATTTATTACTCTTTTCTACCCCAGATCAAAATAGATTTGCATCGATAGCAACTCTTATTGGACACTGAACTGTAGTTCTCCACTTTCATGGTCATGTATAGTTCATAGTATGTCCACACATAATGAATTTATAAATAATCAATTTAAATAATTTTAAAGCAATGTCTACATTAATTCTTTGAGAATTTCATGCAATGTATTTTGAACAAATTTAACAGCCCCCCATTTACCCCAACTCAGCTCATAAGTACCGTCTCCACTCTCCCCCACTCTCTTTCTTATCATGAGAAACATCTTCTTCTTTCATCAAATCCAGTTTGTGTTGTTCAACTCATCTCGGGAGCAAGGGCTGCCCTGGTGTATGCTTGACCTACCAGAGGTCACAACACTAGAGAAGACAGACTCTTCTCCTCCCAGCAGATATCAAACACCAATAGCTTCTCAACTGGTGGTGGGATTTTATACCCACTTCCACAAACACCACAGTTATACTGAGATTTTGTACCCCGCACCAATTATGCTGATCTTAAGCTTGTGTAGACCTCGTACGTAATATCACAAAAACATCAAGTCTGTCATTACCACTGCCCTGCTCTGTCTGGAAAACACTGTTCCCTTGATATTATCCACCACTGCTGACTCTCAAAACCTTGGTTCCTCTGTTTCTCAGACCTCCCTGAGCCTTGGGGAAAGAGCTGTCTGTGATAGGTGTGTGGCCCAGCTAGGGATGAGCATGCCACAGTCTCTCGTTCTCTGCACATTGACCAGTTGAGGTTCTTTTGGTGCCTTGCCATCTACTGCAAGGATAAGCTTTCCTGACGAGGGTTGCGATGGACACTGATAAGTGAACTTCACAACTTAAAAAACTGAAAAAAGAGCCGGGCAGTGGTGGCACACGCCTTTAATCCTAGCACTCGGGAGGCAGAGGCAGGCGGATCTCTGTGAGTTCGGGACCAGCCTGGTCTACAAGAGCTAGTTCCAGGACAGGCTCCAAAGCCACAAAGAAACCCTGTCTCGAAAAACAAAACAAAACAAAACAAAACAAAAAAACCTGAAAAAAAATGTTATTCAAAACGTGAGAATGTTTTGCATCGTTCATCTCAATGAGCAGGGGCTGTAGGTTGAAAGAGAGAGGATAGATTGGATGCTGGTTTTTACACATAGACATCTGCCATGCATTCTAGTTGTCTCCCTGGCGAAATATCTCCCACGACGACCGTGATTCAAACACGCTTAAATTAAAGACATGATTCGCACTTCGACCCCTAAATAAAAGTTGACGTCTTCACTTGGTATTCTCCTGTGAAATTAGAAATTCATTTCGTCTTTGGATGAGACGATAGATACACTGAACTCATTGTGGGAAGGCTCCTTCCTAGTGAATCATAAGCCATAATTTTGATTGTGACCACATGTAAAATCTAGAAGCGTATTTCAAAATTTAGTTTGTACCAAAGCCCAGCATTGACTTTATGCTTTGTGTCAGTTAGAAAACGAAGGCTGAATAAGCACGTGTAGAAATAAAGAGAGGAAATGGAGGGGGGGTAACACAATAGGCTTTCTAATTGTATACAAACATGCTTGTTCTTCCCAATTGCGCTATCAGGAGCCTTTGGCCTTCTCCTAGCTTGGAGGTAAAGCTCTGGGCAATTCCTCTTCCTATCTGTTCCTCTCTTACAGGAACCAATGCTAGCCACCCCACATTCTTTTCCCAGATTGTTGGGCGGCTTCAGCCTGAGAAAGCTAGAGATAAATCACTCCAAGATAGGGTCAGGAGGTCTGAGCTTGAGTTCTACCTCGATAATTGCACAACATATGTCAACATGCTTTCTCCTGGGTCCTAGAACTTTCCATCTTTGCTGACCATTATTCTGCCATCCTGATGACTGGATTTATGTACAATAAAAACCTTTCCTTCTTTCCAGAAGTTCATAATTTCAGACTGGGTGGTGGTGGTGCATGCCTTTAATCCCAGCACTCAAGGGAAAGAGGCGGGTAGATGAATCTCTATGAGATCAAGGCCAGCCTGGTCTACAAGAGTGAGTTCCAGGACAGGTTTCAAAGCTACAGAGAGATCTTGTCTCAAAAAACAAAAGCAAGCAAACAAACAAACAAGCAAAAGAGTTCATAATTTCAGGGCAAAACAGAGATTTCAGCTTTTTCTGAAAGAAAGAGGATTCTATGTTTTATTCTTCTCTATACATGAATAAAAAATGTACAAGTATATGCAATAACCTCTGAATTTATGATAGTTACCTAAGTAGTAAACAATTTAGAAACATATTTTTACTAATATATCCTCATGGTATTTTGCTGTTGTTTGTTTTCCAGAAGGGTCCGGCACTGAAATGATATATATTGCTTTTTGAAAGGAATGGATTTCAACCATGAAGATTGGCTGGGGCTCCATGACTAATTCTGACAGAAGCCATCTTTGACTGCACCCTGGCATTCTCTCACATCCTCTCTTCCCTGTTAGCACAAACCCTAATAAGTTTGGTTGACACACAGGGCTCCTGGGAAATTTGACCCCTCTCCCAATTCTAGTCTAAATTGCAGTAATATCATTCCTCCTTAGCACCTATTTCATGATAACTTATCTCTGGAGTCTTGCATGACCCAGTTCTGACCAATATAATAAAAAAGAAAGTGGAAAGACACAGGCTCCTAAGAAATGTTGTCCTCTTGATTATCATAATGGGCTCGGCTGCCTCTTCTGTCTGCTGCCGCTCTTCTCTTTATGCCTAAAGAAGTGAAGCAAACCTCCAATGTACTATAGCCATCTTGTGATTGCATAGCAATAAAGAGAAGGGAAGAAATCTCTACAACAGGGAGCTCGCCCTAACAGCCCTGGATTCTACGGCTCGACTTCTTTCCTTGTTAGATTTGTATTAGCACCTTAATTTTGCCTAGGCTATCTGTAGCTGAAAACCCTCTTAAATGACACCCAGCCAATGTTAGGCAGACACACTTGAGGCCGGGTTGCTGAGACTGTTTTCAGTTCCTTAAATCTTTACTGTTTTTTGTGTGTTTGTTTTTGTTTTTGTTTTTTCTTTTCTTTTCTTTTCTTTTTTCCTAGCTCTTATATTCTGGCTGAACAGTTTGAGTTTCTAATCCCTGAACACACTCTATTAAAGTTAATTTTTTTCATTTCATCTTGAGAACTTTCAAGATAAAAATATTGCAAAGTGTCACAGACGGAGCTTTTGACAACAAGTTTTCTAGCTTTTTCAAGTTTATATGGTTGTTAACCACTTTGCTGAGTTGCACTGACTAAGGTCCTAAATAAAATTCAATTGTTTCTCATTCTCTCCCGTGAAGTTCTGTTGTTTCCTTGCCCTTACTACTGGGAAGATCCTGCAAAAACTACCATTATTTCTATTCTATTTTATTTTTAATTTTTAATTTTTTCTTTCTTAACAGGGTGTCCTACACAGGTAAAGCCACAATTTCATATCCTGTTATCTTTCTCCAAATGATAGTGCCTGCTACAGACAACATGAAAGTGCTTGTGGACTCACTGCCTCTGCTGGTTCCTAAGGTGCACACATGGAGAGGGCGCTTGTCTAGCATCTGATCTTGTAGTGTATCTAACTGCAGAAGACTATTTCCCGGGCAAGGCTTTTAGAGAAAGTCCCGCTGCCTCAGGCTAACTAAGGAAAACCCGGGCCTGACTTTGAATTGCTTTAAAACCCAATGTCATAGACAAATGCCTGATCAAACATGGGATGTGCTGCTGTTCACTTAGCAATTTTCCACTTACAGTGTGTATGTCATGCAGATAAAAAGGCTTAGACTTTAGTCATTCTTTATCCAGAATCATGATTTATAGACTCATTGAGATGCTGGCAGTAACAGATGATTCATGTCTAATATGCATACAGACCCTCACTCAGTGAGAGAACAGAATTCATTAAGAGGCTTAGAATAGCAGACCTGATTGCACACAGTGCTGCACAGCTTTGTAAAACATGCGGTATGAAGCTTATACAGAAGGGATTACTAAAAAATTAGTTAAACTGTTTTATCTTCGTCAGAAGCTTCAGACGCTCAGTGTTGGCAGGCACTAGATAAAAATTTGAGGTTGGCTGTAACACTGAGTGTGAAGCTTCAAGGGTGGAGATCTTAAAAACAAAGTTTATTGCTAATAAAAATGATTGCTGAAACAAATTTCTACACATTGGGATCTGCTTTTCCTATTGAAATCAGACTGTGAAATCAGCGATTACTCCTTCAGGTGAGAGAAATAAGTCTGCATTATATATTATTTATTATTATTACGTTAATATTCCTTATAAAAATATGTAATTGGAGCTAAAGAAAAAAAATGGTTCATGGGACAGGGGAGATGGCTCCATGGGTACACATTTGCTGTGTAAGCATGAACGACTGAGTTTGGATCCCTAGCATTTGTGTAAATGCCCAGGTGTGCTCAGAAGCCCACCTGAAATCCCAATGCTCACACTGTAGAGATGGGGGAAGGGCATCTCTACAAGATGCCACAAGATATAAGATATAAGATGATGAGCAGTCAAGGATGTATAACCATTGAGTTATACATATACAAGCAAAATTGCATGTTCACCTACACAAACACGTGCTTTCATATCCACAGGGAACACACATACACTAATACATGCACACCACATACTAATACATGTCACCCACACAAGCATGTGCCCTCATATACACAGAGAACACATATATACTAACACACGCATGCCATATACTAATAGATGCACACACTCCCACACATATGTCCCATCCCAATAAAAATACATTGTCACAATGATCTCGCTGAAAATGGCATTACATAATGGTAAATAAAAATGAATATATAATCAAAAGAGGTGGTACTGGTTCGGAGGGAGGCAGCTAAGCAGCATGGGACACCTTTGCAAAAACAAATTTCAATTTTTTTAAGTGTATCTGAATGTCAATCCTTCCTCTTGGTTTTTCTGCAAATATTCTGTATTTTAACCATCACACCTGAGCTCTCTTTTCTTCGGCTTCAGCGTTTCAAGACTGCTTTCTCCAGCATCTCAAAACCCCATTTGTTATCTCGTGTTTTCTCAGTGTTGCTAAGGCACAGCTACACTTATCTGGCCATAAGTCAGCCAGGTAGAAATAAGAAAGCCAGGTAGTGGTGGCGTATACCTTTAATCCCAGTACTCGGGAATTTGAGGCCAGCCTGGTGTATTGAGTTCCAGGACAGCTGAGGCTACAGGGAGAAACCCTGTCTTGAAAAAAAACAGAGAGAGAGAGAGAGAGAGAGAGAGAGAAAGAGAGAGAGAGAGATTTTACTTATTTACATGCTATTGAGAAAGAAACTGGGAGCAAATTGCTCCTTTAGTAAGAATACAATTTTATGGGGTAGCAAGCTGAATTATGAGCTGGGGTAACAACAGGAAGGTATAAGAGGTCTTAAGAGCAAACTCTGTCTTCAGAATTTGTAGACTCAAGTCCTAAGTTAACTGCTTACTTGCTTCCCTAATGCAGAAGCCACTCTCCTCCATTGTCTGTGAGCATGATGAAGTACCAACCCCAGGAAGCTCTGGCGACTACATGAAGTGCCTCACACATCGCCAGCAATAGCTGTACCATCATTATTGGTTTTATTAATTATTAAAAGTTAGATTCAGTTAAAAAAGATCACAGTGACTTCTGAGTTGTTTACATGCTCGGGGCTAAGACTAAAGGTCAAGTAAAGGAAGGGAATTGGAATGGCCTCTGGGGTACAGTTAATTTAGGGACGGTCAACCAGGCCTCTTAATCCTTCCCTGCGCGCTTTGCCAGTTGGCTCTTGATCTGTCATTTCTGCTCTCTACCGCTTCCTTTCCTCAGATATAAACTCCAGGTGTGGGACTCCACAGGTTCTAAATCTGCTGATGATTACAGCCGGGCAGCCACCGAGCACTGTGTTGGTGAAGTTGACGGGCATGAATTTTAAAGAAACAAATGATGGCCAAAAATAAATGTACTCAGCAGCTGATTTCAAGTTCCTGTATTAGATACTTACATATTATTGGTGACTTTGCAAAAGCTCTCCTCCAGCTGGTTTTAAGGGAGGCCAGCAATCCTCCCTGACAGGGTGCTGACCAGTGTTACCCTGGTAGGAGGCAAGCTGGCAAAGGGGCTCAGAAAATGCAGAGTATCATTTAAGAAAACTGGCTGACACACGTGGGAGTCACACCCCACTCCTGAAAGGCATGTGACCTCCAGTGTCTGCCTTAACTCATTTACACTGCAACTGAAATCTCCACCATCACCTTTCTGTTTACAAATGGAGTCCAGTGCCTTGGTTTACGACAGACATTGCTTCAAAATGATGCATGACAACATTGAAATCTCCACCATCACCTTTCTGCTTACAAATGGAGTCCAGTGCTTTGGTTTACAACAGACATTGCTTCAAAATGATACATGACAACAATCTTAGCTTGTATGGAACTTAGTAGATTTGCTGTTTTGTTTATATTGGCTATTTTTTAATAGAAAATTAAGATCTGAAAAATAGTGACTCACGTATTTTTTTTTTTTCGTTTGGACAAGATAACTTCAGGGGTAGGCTTTCTGCAACAGTATGAAAAACCCCACACTGCCACGGACTCAGAAACTTCCCTCTTCCTGTGTAAATGAATGGTGCTCACTTTTTAAAAATTACCTCAAAATCAAAAGACTCGCCGTAGCTCCAGTCAGCCCTTTTGATTTCAGGGAAACCTGAAGGAACCAAAAGGTGAGAAGGTAGGTCCTCATTCATTAACGATGATTATAAGCCATAACATACAGACCCTGACTATCTCTCACTTGAATAGCTAGCTCCAAGGGGACTGGAAAGTTTGTCCTTTTATCTGTGTAGTAACATGGCTAACTAAAAGTTGACATTCTCGTAGCTGGGGAAAGTACCGTATGATGTTGCAAGCTAGCCAGTATCCTTCCAGTCTTCCTTCTTGCAAACATACCCCTTCTTTGAGGTTCAGTTTACCCCAAACATGGACACTATTGTCAGTCACATAGTTTGAATATGAGAAGCAAATGGAATACTTGTGAAATAAAGCTAGTAAAACAAAGCAAACAAACTTTCGATGGTTCTTCTCAACTAGTTGGATGATCTAATAAAGCAATAGCATTAAGAGAATTCAAGTTATTTAACTCTATATTGAGACTTTAAATGAATCTCTGTGCTGTACATACAACCTTTCCATTAACTGAGAGTAATGAGGTACTTCTTTGGGCTGTAGAGACAGACACTCATTAGGCTGCTAAAATTCATTGATTGGATAGCCATCTTCTCTATACGACTTTTAGGCAAATTTGCATTTTGGGTGAAAGAGAATAAAGGTTCCTGGCCATCCTTTCAGGCTGTAAAATGGAGCCAAGAGTCAGCAGAAATAAGTAAGAAGTAGTGACTGTCTGTACAAGTGATGAACTGACTCAGGAACCATGTCATGAGACTGAAGATTGAAAATACCGCTGTTGCACGTCTCCATAAAAGCTCTGCCCCGATCGCTGATATCAAATCGACAGCAAATGGCAAGAGAAAAACCATTAAGGCCTTGAAGCGCTGCCAGTGCCGCGGCATCAAAGCTTAATGGCCGCCTCCCAACTGTGCTCAGTTGGTCCTCCCCTAACAATGGTCAAAAGCGAAACCCGGACATTTCACCAGCTTCTTTGCCCTGGACTAAAACAGAGCATCCATGAGGCAGGCGCAAGAAACCCGATGGAAAGTCACTGACTTTAGACAGTGCCGACTGTGGGAAGACTATCCCAAAGACAAAGGAGCCGAAGTCGGTGTGTGTGCAGTGTTTTGACAATAATTAGAGATGAAGCGCTCCCTTCCAGGAAAAGTGACGAGTAACCGGTGAGGCAGTGGAAAAGGCAGAGTGGTTTTAGAGAGGAGTCAATGGACCATGCGCTCATGCCTGGAAGCCTCAGCAAGGGGCTAGCATTTGGGTTCTGCCTGGTGTTTCCGTCGGTTTCGAAAGTGTGGTAGCTTAATAGCGGTTTTTAAAGAGCATATTCCTCTCGCTCTCCATAGCTTCCCTCCTGCCTCTCCTATGTGGGGCATGTTTGGGCTGTCATGGATATTTTGAAGATCCTCCTTGAGAAGTTGAGTTGGAGCTGTATTTGGTGTGTTCCGATAAGAGGTTCTTCTCACTTCTGTCCATATTTAAGTTCTTTGAGCTGTCCCATGGAGGACATGTAGGAGGGAGTCAGGGAGAAGCCATGTAGCCGCCTGCAGGAGACAGACACACCAAAACCTTGCCGGTAAGCAACATCCACCTGGGAGTACACAGATTAATAGATATGGCTTAATTTAAGATAAAGAGTTAGCCAGAAATACACTTAAGCTATTGGCCAAACAGTATTACAATTAATACAGATTTCTTTGTGATTATTTCAGGAGTCTTGGCAGCCAGAAAACGAACAAGCAGCCTCCCCCAACAGGACAGAACCTTACCAGTAGGGCACAATCACATGGTGATGCACAGATGAATAGAAATGGGTTGATTTAAGAGATAAGAGCTAGCTGGAAGTCTGCATAAGCTAATAGGGCAGTGTTTTAATTAACTCAGTTTCTGTGTGCTTATTTTGGGTCTGGATGGCTGGGAATAAAGAAGCAGCCTCTGTCCACAGGGTTATTTGGTGCCATGGACTGAATGAACCTCTAGTGCTCTGTACCTTAGCAAAGTACCACCTGAGCTACGGTGTCAGCCCCGTACGCCTTTATTTTTCACTGCTGACAGCTACAGTCAGAATTTTTCAATATTTTTTAATTTTTTTATTGAATTTCCATTGGAATTCCATTGAATTTAATGAATTTTTTTGAAATTCCATTCCTTATGTTGATTTGCTAAGAGCTGGTTTTTTTTTCTCATAAAACAAGAAAAGTGCTTGTTTATATAAGATGATTGCATATATAGAATCTAAAATGGCATCAAGTACAATGTATATATTAAATAGAGAACAAATGTAAGGACATATTTGATTGAATTTTTACAAACTAAATGTACCTTTTAATCAGGCTAGTACAGAATATTATTAGAATCTCGTATTCTCCCAGGATGCTTTCTTACATGTCTTCACCCCCACCAAAGGACAGCCATTGGCATGGCTTACTGTGATGTCATGTGTTAATTTAATTTCTTTCTGAAAGTATATAAATGAAATCAGGCAGTATGCACTGCTTTGAGGCCCATATCTAAACATGCAAGGGCATGCTTGTGAGATGTCATGTTTATATGTAACTGTTCATTCTCTTGCTGGGTATCATACTGATTTATGGGTTCTATTGTTGATAGACATGTCAGTAGTCTCTAGTTTGGAATGCAAGGCTGTTATCAATGCTTTTGCATTCGTGTGTCAACACATGCACACATTTTGACTGGCTATACAGATAGAACTCAACTATTAGCTTACAAATGCCATTAACATTTAAAAACAAAAATATTTGTGATCCCGGTACTTCTGTTACTGCAACTTTAAATCTCAAACTAAAAGTGCCAAAGATGTTGAATACTACAGCAGTACTATTAAGTTTACATTTTATTCAGTTGTGGCTGTAGGATGGTACATTTTAATGCTCAAAGACATAAACAGCAAAGAGGAATGGAGGTGGCAGGAGCATCCCATAATTCCTAGTCTGGAATATTAGCTTCTTTTCAACAGATGGTGAGGGAAGGCTGGGCTGAAAAGGGAGATCCCAAACCTTATTGCACCTGTGGTCTTGACATAGCTATTATTAGGATTAGGTCACCGAGGATAATTAGAGAAACTTGAACATCTGCTCTTACTCCTAGAATTCCAAAGAGAAAACAGTCGTCGGTTAAGAGAGTGGGCAGGAGACCCTTTGGACTTTGGGGGTTGAAAGCTAACGAATGGTTGCTCACTGCGATGTGGCTGGCTTGTGCAATGTGCCTAGTCTGGGCACTGGTATGGACTCTATGTTGAGAGTTACCATTACAAACAAAGAAGGGAGCAATGAAACTGTCTTTTGACTCAGCACGAACATCCATGGAGTAACCACATGGCTATCAGTTTGGGAAGCGGAAAAGATTCAAGGCCTAGGACTATGAATTAGCAGTGGAAAAGATTAGCCATGAGGACACAGGCAGCAGAGATAGACAGCTAACAAGGAAAACAACAGAATCAACTTTAGCTTTGATTCAGGGTTAGGTTCTGTGGCATAGTAAGCAAGGGGACAGTAATTCTGAATTTTTATTACAAAAGAGTTAAAAGTTGGAGTTAAGCAGGACAGTCTTAAAAATATAAAAACAGCTTGTGAGACTCAAATATTTTAATGACAGAAGCATACATATGCAGTGTCTTAACCTCACATATTTGTGGGACAGAGTGACATAATGTTTCACTTAGGACCACTGAGCCCTACAACCATCTTTAAAAACATTTAATTTCTTGCACAACAGATTCCAGCTTCTGCCTTTTATTGTGCAGATTAATATAGCATACCGAGAAAGAAAGTGGAAAATTAAATGCTGATCTTTAAAGCCTTAAGCTGATGAAAGAAAAAAAATCTATTCTGGGTCACAGCCAAGAGTAGGTAAACACTGCATGTCGTGGTTGCTCTGTGGATTGCAGCTGGGTAGCTCTCTGCAGCAAGCACGCCTTACAACTATATCTTGCAGAAGAAGCCCTGGAGAAGAGGGAGGGGAGGGGAGAAGGAAGCGGGAGGGCAGGAGGATTTGAAGATGTTTTCTTGTCCACATTGTTCACACCCAGGTAGCCAGGCTCCAGAGATGACTTGCTCAGACACTGTGATGCAATTGTCGGAAGTGTGCTGCTGCAGGTGAAGGTTCTGGAAGCCCCCACCGCAAGTCACAGAAAACAAAATGCAAGTTGAAAGGGAAGAACATGGGCACGAGAGTCAGATAAAATTCACTCCTTCCTCTGCGTGACCATGCATGTTTATTTTCTGGGACTCCATTTCCTCTTCTTTAAGATAGGGCTGACATAAACATTTCCACAAAGAACTGCATGTGAACATGTATTCCAAACAGTCACTGCAGAACATACCTTTAGTTTTGCATTGTTTTCTCTCACCTTCATAGAAGCAGAAGAACAGCCTCAGGACTTACCTCACCTTAGCTCCCGCCTCCAGGCAACAGGGCCCTATCTGCAGAGTCCAGTGCTTCATGCACACTGAAGTTTTCCAGAAACAGAGCTGGTTTCCATTACCTGACACCCAGATCATCCACTGAGCACAAGGAAGTCAGGTTCCTGATTATGTTTAAGCATCTTTCTTACTAATTTTCACCCAGCACAGAGGGAACTCATCAAAAATTCTCTCTTGCAGGTGGTCTGTCTTCTGTGCCTATTTCAAAACCATTCATGAGTTATTTTCTTTCATCTCATCTTTAACAATTAACTTTCTCCTAAGTTTTCCATGTCTATATTATCTAAAAATTGCATAGGGCTCCTTTAAATCCATATATAATAATCCATTGTAGTTTCATCTAGACACAGCAGCAGATTCTGTAGGCTTCCCTTTGAGAAGAGTGCACTTGGTAGATCTTAATTACATCTTCTGTCATAGAATGCAGAGCAACTTGAGTTCTTTCTCTTTCCTGTGACAATACAGAATGTGTGCCCTGGCACTCCTTTTCCTGATGAGCAGGAAGGGATGCTGGTGTAGGTTCACTGCTCCAAGAGAGGAACATATCAAGGGGGAGAATGTTTTCACTCTTAGATGAGATGGACTTGAAGTATGGAAATGATAACACTTCTGTGCACATTTAAGAGTAAAATGGCAGCCATCTGCCCACTGCTAGCTCAAAGGGAGACTGGGAAATGTAGTCCATAGCTGAATAGATGTGGTCTGATTATCTTTATTACTAAGTACCACGGGCTGAATTGTGTATCTCCCAAATTCATATGTTAAGATCCACAGTCTTTGTAAAGTAATTATATTAAGAAATGGAATTTTTAAGAAAAGAAATCAAAACGATGACTTTAAGATGGGTCTTAATCCACTTAAATGTAGAAAAGACAGATGGGCTGACCACACAAAGACATTCAGCTACAAACTGAAGAGGCATCAGTACTAAATGTCAGTACCTTGATCTTGGCCTTCTGGCTTGCAGAAAGGTAAAAAATTAATAACTACAATTTGGTGTCCTTGTCCCTCTTCCATTTTTCTCCTGATGCACTAGTCTTTAAAGCAAGCACACACCCCAGGGCCTTTTTACTTGCTCTTTTTCTTCTAAAGGAGTGTATCTTTGCATCAAAAAGCTACATAACATCTTTTGTAAACATACTTTGCAAATCTGCTTAAAATCCATTGCAGCAGAGGCTGCTGTTGACTTTCCTGCAGGCACTAGCACTCCTCCTGCAAGCCTCTGCACACTCAGCTCACTCTGGCCCTGCACTGTTCGTCCCCGCAGCATGCATTTTGACGTACAGAGTTCATGCCGTGTGGTTTTGCTCCCTGCCATTCTCTCAGCATCTAGAGGCGCTCAGATAAACCTCTGCTGTTAGTCCACGTCCACCAAATATCTTCAGACATCTGCACAAGAATATTTTGTTCTGGAACAGAGAAGTCCTTTTTTGAATGAGCCAAAACATAAAAGATGTGATGTTAAGGAGTAAAAAAAAAAGAATTATTTGGGTGTAATTTTTAAAAAAAGGAATGTAATTTAATACTTCCAAATAATTATAACATTATTTCTGACTCCATTGCTCTGTAAATCAAGCTGATAATATCATAATGATGAAGATGTTTGTCTGTTTCTCTAGAGGATATGCTTAAACAGTAATTTTCCGTCTTGCCCCTCAAGGTCTCTGATTGCATAATTTTTGTGCATTGATCAGCAAGATTCTGCCTGTTGATTTTTCTCTTTCTCTAGCTTTGCCTTAATCCTACCACTAAGTTAAAGTTTCCTTTATTGGCCCATCTCTATTAAATGTCTTTTTTTTCTGCTTCAGGTCCTCTATTCTTCAAAATTACTCTCCTTGGGATAGCTTCCAGATCTAGAAACACAGCTTGACCCCCCTCTTTTCAAACAATAGTCTCATGTTAACCCACACTGTTGTTACTTCAATCAGACTCTTGAACGTTCATTTGCAGTGTGCTGACCTTGCCACCCTGTGATGTTACTGAGTAACACAGCAGCCGTAACTTGGGCTTTCAACCTGGAAACCTCTTTATTTTGTCTATGTTAGCATTCGATTTAAGAATCGCTTTGCATCCAGCTCTGCTTTTCTGGTTACTAGTATTCCTTTGTTTTGCACATTAAAACATGAAATGAAAGAATATTAGGATGGGGATGTGGCACAGTTGCTGGACTGTCTACCTAGAAAGCATTAAGTCTTTAGTTGGATCCCCAGTGCTGCACAAACTGTGTGTGCTGCTGCATGCTTGTAATCCCAGGTTTGGGACAGTGGAGGCAGAAGGATCAGAAATTCAAAGTCATCCTTGGTCTGCAGCCAGCTCTTTTCAGCATCAAGATCATGCTATATTTACTAGTTATGATGACTGTCATCTTGGCCCAGCAGATTTCACCTTGTTTTGAAAACCATTCATATAAGTTTCTATCTTGGAGACAAACATCTTAGCCCTGCTGGCTGCACAGACTTCATTCAGTTCTTTTGGAATCCTTTAAAGCAGTGATTCTCAACCTTCCTAATCCTGTGAGCCCTTAATGCCTTTCCTTATGTTGGGGTGACTCCTACCATAAGGTTATTTCCATGGCTGCTTCATGACTGTAATTTTGCTCTTCTTACAAATCATAATGCAAATATCTATGCTTTCTGATTGGTCTTAGGTGACCCCTGTGAAAGGGTTGCTTGGCCCCTAGAGGGGTCGCGATCCACAGGTTGAAAACCATCACTTTAAAGAATTACTGTACTCATTGCTGTGGCTCCTTTCTCTCCTCAGCCACTTTGTTCTCATTGGAGTCCCTCCTCTGTTTCCTGGGCTTGTTTCTGCTTTGTCTGCAGTTTCTAATCTGGACTTTAAAACTTTTGCCTTCCCACATCATTATGGGTTTTGAAAAATACAACCACGTCATTCTTTAAAGAAAAAATATTGGAACGTGAAGACATCACACGCATGTGTTCGCTCATTATCTAGAGTCAGAAAATTCATAATTAATTTGCCTGCCTTGGTTTATAATCCCAACTTGACCACACACTCAGGTCTGTGGAGACACTTGTCTTTTCTGAGCCCTTTATTTGTAATATTTTGGTTTGTAATGTCACAACCACAAAGTTAACCAAAGCCTAAAGTAGCTCATTAAAAAATGATTTTAGGCATTCCTCAAGTCCTAATTTCTGCTTAGTCATTGTGTCCTTCCTATGAGTCAGCACCATGTGTAGGAGTGGGACATGACTTTTCTAGGCCAAGAGCACTTAGGCCCTGTCCCCTACTAAAAATGAAACAATAAGACTTGCATTTTATAACTGTCCTCATATAAATGTGAATATTTGTGAAGCTGAACCCATATTATATACCAAACTTAGAATTTTCCTGATTAAGCTTCCAGAGCACAGGCTTATCCCAGAGAAACACTGTACTCTGACTCTCTTGCAGCTTTTTAAAAAGCCTTTAAAATAATATTTAATTGATTTTTTAAAGAGGACTGATTTTACATCTTTTCTACTCTTTCCCACCCCATAACCCATCTAGTGTCTCCCACTTCCTCCAAAATTTATGAACTGAACTTATTTAATTATTATTGGTATGTGTGCATGTGTGTGTGGAAATACAACCTGCTGAGAACTTTCAGTGTTGCACATATGTGTATGTGTTTAAGACTGTCCATTTGGGAATGGATAACATTAAGGGATCTCATCCCAAAAGAAGACAAAACCTCTCCCTCTTAGCAGCCACTAACTGCCTGCAAGTCTTCACGTAGAAATAGGTACTTGTACAATTTCCCCATCCTCGTTAGCTCATTAGCATGTCCACTGATGTCAATTTTCAAGTCTTGCTTAGGCGACCAGTACTGCTGAGATTTCACAGGTGCAACTTCACTGTCATACATAGAAGACGCCATCATTCCTGGTCCTCCGGCTCTCACAGTCTTTCCGCCCCTCTTCCAAGATGGTCCCTGAGCCCTTGGTGTAGGCTGTGTTGTAGATACATCAGGTGTTCTCTGCATTTTCACCTGTTGTGACTTTCTGTAATGGTCCCCATCTTCTCCAAAAAGAAACCTTTTTAGCTTCCCCATGGAGCAGATGGGAACAAATACAGAGACCCACAGCAAGACAATATGCAGAGAATGATAGACCTCGGAACACTCAGCCCCTAAATGGGATGTCTCTATCAAATCCTTCCCCCTTAGAGCTCAGGGATGCCCGAGGAAGAGAAGGCAAGAGTGGAAGAGCCAGAGGTGAGGGTGGACACCAAGGGAACGAGGGCCCTGATCAGCAGGAGGGATGGACATCTGAACTCACAGGGACTGAGGCAGCATACAAAGGACTGCAAAGATCTGCACCACATAGGGGTCTTAAAGCTGAGAGGAGAAGTGGACACATACTCCCAGCCCTAATGCAGAAGCTATAGCCAATTGAAAACCACTTGTAAATGAAAATTTAGTTTTCTTTGAGGGGAAGCAAACTACTCCTAATGGTAGGCTGCATGTCCAGCAGTAGATGGCTAATAGGAAAGGAACTCAGTGGCTTCTTTGGAGGGTCCCTGTTTCATAATGTCATGTCAGGGCTTTTTCTTTTAATTTTACCTTTTTTATTTTTATCTTATTTATATGTTTTATCTGTTGTTTCTCTACAGGTCCCTTGCATATATGTTATGACTTCTGGTTTTGTGCTGATCTGAGACTTCTGGTGTGTGAGAGTGGCTTTTCATATGTGTATCTGTCTTTTGTGAAGTGTCTTGAGCTTTTTTCCTCATGTTTATTCATTTTGCCCAATTAAGATGAGTTTGTTATAGATTTATCTTATTATATTTGATTTGATTGTTAATCATTAGATTTATGGCTTTTTTTCCCAGTGAGAGACTAAAAGTGGGTGGATTTGGATGAGAGAAAGATACAGAGGAAATGGGAGGAGGAGAGGGAGGGAACACCATAATCAGGATATATATATATAAAATGGATGTATTTACCTATAAAACTATTTTCAATAAAAGAATAAAAACAGCTTTTACGATGAGGGGTGATATACATTTATCTGTGTGTATAAGAATAAATATTTAGAATGCTGTTGGAAATTATGTCAGTTAGGGAAAGTCTCAGGAAGACGTTCTCCTGTTTATCATACCTGAATTTACCTTCTGATCTCATCAATAAGGTTTGGACTTTGTCAACTTGCTTTATCTCCTCCTGCTGCTTCCTGGATTCAATCCCCACCTCCAACTTCTGCCTTCATTTCTCAATATCATCAGTTTTAGAACTGGTGTGTCTTACTGTCTCTTAATTAATTTTACTGTGCCTTTTCTTACTATAATGAAAAAGATAACAATTCCTATTGAAAGAGTATAATGGGAATGATTTCCACTATTGTAAGAAGATCTGATACCCGTTCATCATCCCCATGTGTCACTCTGATGTCTAAGTGCCCCGTATGTTGTATGTGGAAGGACCCAGTGCTTGGCCAAGGATTTATTTAGTAAGAGCCATTCCTTATAGTACTATAATATTACCCAATAAAGCAAAAAGGCCACTTTGCAGAGGACTTCAGCCATGGTGGTTGTGTTCACTTCTGGTACCAGTAACATGTCTTCCATGCATTCTTCCTCTAATGGGCATCACATATGGCTTACAAAGAAGCCCACTGCTTCAAAAAACTCCTGTCTATTTCCTTGTACAGTTTGCCTCAGAGCTTTGCAAACTCCAGAAGACTATTATGTTTATTGATTGGCTACTTAATTGACTATGTGATTTCTTCATGCCCAGTCGGCAAACATCTACTCAGCTAGCACACACAGGTAGAAAGTGGTGAGGTCAACAGCAAGGGCATCAGTGGCCCACTCTAGATAAAGAATTAACTTGCAGTCTTCCATTCGTTCTGTCCTGACACTGGCAGCTCTTCATCCTCTGCATGAATCTGGCTTGAACTTGAAGTTATGAATTTCCAGAGAGCTGGTAGACAATGGTTTTTATACCATCTATGGAGTGCAAGCCAAAGCAATCCGAGAATCGACAACATGTGGCCTCATTCATGATAGAATTTTCTATATAAATGATACATTGAACACCAAAATAATTTCCCGAATGAGGAGTTCTAGCAATTCAAATACCTGCATTGGTCACCTCTATCACTAGAGAATTAATATTCTGAGCTACTGTCTGAGCAGTAACTATAGATTTTTCAGAAAGATCTAACAGCAGCTCTCCCCGGCCCAAGGCATTAGTGACTTCTTTTCCATCTGACACTCAGAGCAGAGAACTGGGAGCACTGGGGGAGGTGAAAGGCAGAAGTGCTTGAAGAAGGGGAAAGGACTTCATAAAAGAGAAGTCAGCCCAGCAGAAGACGTTTGCTGACTTCACCATGTCATTCTGCTCAGAGGTCACAGGCTTCACAAGAGGTCTTCTGAACTAGGCCATTGATAAGAAGTTCCAGAACACTCCGATGCACATGACACCAGACTTCTAACTTGTTATGAAAAAAAAATGTGCTTTAAAATACGAAGGCATTCAGATACCTACTCTTATTCTTTTCACTTTATAAAAATCTATTTATTTTTATTTCGTGTGCACTGATGTTTTGCCTGCATGTGTGTCTGTGTGATGGTGTCAGATTCCCTTGAACTGGAGTTACGGACAGTTGGGAGTTGCCATGTGGGTGCTGGGAATTGAACCTGGGTCCTCTGGAAGAGCCACCAGTGCTCTGAACCACTGAGCCATCTCTCCAGTACTATTCTTATCACTCTTACCCAGCACATCTGCTTAAATTTATATTTTTATTAGACATATGTATAAGATATTACATTCATTCAAAATGACCACACTCATGTCTAAAGCAATGAACTGTCTATTTGCCTCTGTTATTTCAATAGCCATAAATACACTCTCCACTCTTTCGGGTTCCAGTGTCTTCTGAAGACACTAAACGCAAGAGGGTTTTTGTGCCAATCCATTGAGAGAAGAGAAGCCCAGAAGCAGTCAGAGCTGAGGTGCTATGTTAGGATATGTGGTAATGACTGGACAAAGACACAGGAGTCACGATGGTTTACGTAAAATCTTACCCCATGCTGTCCCCTTACATAAAGCCCCTGGCTCCTTAAGATCTCAATACTTTTATGAGACTACAGATGGTCACATTTGCTACTAGAGATTTATCACTTGTATTTATCTGTTTGTTAGTTCCCTATTTTGCATAAAATGAGAAACAATAAATGATTTATTTTACCTTACTACATATCATTTGGGCATAATAAGTAGCACAGGATTTTACCCTCATTTATTTGGATGGCTAATGCAGGGGAATCACATGTTCAATGCCTGCCTGGGCTACAGGGTGGTTTCAATGCCAGTCTATGCAATGCAGGAAGATCTTGTGCTTAAAAAAAAGGAAAGAAAAGAAAAAAAAGTAAAAGGAGGATTGGGGAGGGAGGTCAGGACGGAGTAGTTTTCTAGAGTCTCGAAAGTTCTTGGCTCAGTTCCCAGCATGGAAATAAGTAAATGAAGAAATGAATGGATAAATGAGTGTGTAAATAAAAATAATGCAAAAATTTGACTTTGGAAGAAAGGTTTTGGTGGTCCAAAGAAGCAAGGGATGGTTTTGGTTTTTGTTTTTACAGAAAATTTACAATATTGAATAGTTGACACCACTGTGAAGAAATGCTGCAACTCTTTGGATACACTGACGGCGCTCCAAAACTAAGGAAGAGCTCACTGACCCAACAGACATATCACATTTACTTATTTAGATTCTCTCATATAGAAATCACATTCTATTGTTTTATAAAGGACTTTTGTTGCAACTCTCTGTCAGAACATAAAAATGATCAATCCATTTCCGGTCTGAAGACCTTCTAGTAGGGTTTGACATACCCATTCGTTCCCATTTCTCTGAATGTCAGTTTACAGACAATAGCATCCTTAGACAGCGAGTTGATGCACTTGTAGCTTTAATTTTTTTTTACCAAGTAAAAATGAAGTCCTTTCTAAACTATACTGATCTGGGCAAAGTGTAGAGAATCTTAGTAGACAAAGCACTCATCAGCTACTCTCTATAAACCCACTGAGGATTCAGCTGATTAAGTGATCTTAATGGGGAGAGACTAGCTTTTTCATTCCAATGAGTTTTATTTTATTATGCTATAATGATTAATTTTCCTTGAATCCTTGAAGTGACTGCTAATATTTGTGACATAGCTTTAACTGTGTTGGGAGAAAACAATGACTTTCTTTACCCTTCAGAAATGTCTTACTCTGTTGGATGTGATTTTTGCATAGTAAAGTTCCCTTTAATTAAAAACTGAGGCATATTTCTTCATTTCGATAGAGAGGGAAATTTAGAACAATAAACAATAGCATTTATTATGCACATATGCCCTGCTAACTATGCTGTTACAGGCTGTTACCACTTGTTCTCAATGTTTGTATTCTAAGAGTTCACTGTGATTAAGTTTATAACCCTGAAGACTTCTGTAAAATCACACACTTCCCCCATTTCTAGACATCTCAGTTCCTAGGGTTACTGTGTCTGGGATACTGAAAAAAGAGCAGTAGTTATATATAATTCTGGATTCATTAACATATTAACTTCTACTCATAACTTCAATATTTAACCAAGTAAGAATGAAGTCCTTCCTAAGTTATACTGGTATCTACAGAGTGTGAGAAGCCTCAGTAATCTAATAATAAGTTACTGTTATTTTTTTAACTTACTGGGGATTCCATTGATTATGTAAACTTAGTTGAACAATACTAGTATATATTTTATGCCATGCACTCCTGTTTATGCGATAGATATTGATTGATTGATTCAGGGGTGATCTCATGAAGTGGCTACTATTAATTAAAGTAAATATCTCCTTCAGAAATGCCAGTGTATAGGTTGGAATCTAGACTATTGACATCTCTGTCTCTCTTGAGTAATACAGAATAGTAACAGTGAGTCCTGCTGAAATATCTACTCTGTTAGATGCTACACAAAGGGCTTTACATCTGTTCTTTACAACACTATAGGATGATGATAATAGTAATATATATATATATGAATTAGCATACATAGAAGTAGGTTATATTGTGACATTTTCATATATATATATAATTATTCTTACTTGTCCCGTCTCATTGACCTTTCAACCCAGTCTCCTACTTGTTGGTTCCCATCTTCATGTCCTATTAACCTTTCTTGTTCCTTCCTCCCTATTCCTTTATACCTTATAATCCTCTCTACTTTTATATATATACAATATATTATGTATATACATACATATACAAATTTAATTCTATGTACTAGAGAGAACATGTAATATTTGTTTCTCCAAATCTAGTTTACTTTACTTAGCATAATGATCTCCAGTTCCATCTATGTCCCTGCTTATGCCCCAATTTATTCTTCTTTATAACTGAGTAAAATTCCATTGTATATATGTACTACATCTTCTTTATCCATTCAGCTGTTGATTCTGTATCCATTCATCTAGGCTGGTTCCATATCTTGGTTACTGTGAATTGTGGAACAATAAAAGAACAGATTTGCATGTATCTTCGTGGAATGCTGACTAAGGATTCTTTGGGTAGATATTCCGAATCAACAGTAGTTCTCTCTTCTGTTTCCTGAGAATCTTCCATAATGGCCATACCAACTTATATTCATATCAACAGTGAAGAAAGGTTCCTTTTTTGCCATAGTTTCACTAGTGTTTGCTGTCTTTTGATTTTTGAATGACAGCCATTCTGGCTGGGTAAGAATGAATCTCTGTCTTTTTTGTTTGTTTTTCGAGACAGGGTTTCTCTGTGGCTTTGGAGCCTGTCCTGGAACTAGCTCTTGTAGACAAGGTTGGTCTCGAACTTACAGAGATCTACCTGCCTCTGCCTCCTGAGTGCTGGGATTAAAGGCGTGCGCCACCACCGCCCAGCTTCTCTATGTCATTTTCACTGCACATCCCCACAGCTTTCCACAGTGAACACTTTCTAAAGCTTTTATTGGCCATCCGTAGGTAAGTTCAATTACTATTTTAGAAGGGAAACCAAAACCCCAAGAGAGATAATGACTTCCTCAAATCATGTAATGTATGATGACACAGCCCTGACTCAGGCCATCTCTCTGCTTAGACAGTATGCTCCAATTGTCCAACCTGGCATCCTGCGTACATTCCTCTAGTAGCTGATGTACCTTCTGCAAAGTGGAATTTGTGGTTTTGTTAGTAACTCCTATCCTAATTGAGAGGTAAAGGAACGGGTCAAAAGCAAAGAATAATCACAAGGTCCAAGCCACTCCCATGGTAAAAGAATTTTAAAACCTTAGCTATCATTTAATCCAGTTTTCACTTTCCAGATGAAGAAACTGAGACCAATGCTAACTAAACATTGTGCTCAAAGTTAAACAACGATCTCAATTATTTGTTAAAGCAGGGCATTTGGCAGGGTACTGGGTTCCTTTGTACAACAAATATTGAACACAAATATTTGTGGAATTGAATTAAAAGTTGAAGTCTTTCTTGAGATGAGATTGGTGCCATGTGAGGCATGGTGGCTGGGACTGTTTGTACATCTTGGCCATGTTTCCTGGATTCTGTGCCACACAATGATGTTCTTCCTGGAAACATATTTATGTGCTGGCTGTGTCGTCACAAGGCTTGCTCTTCTACTCATATTTTCACACAAGTTTCTCTAACGTGTTTAACAAGTCTAACAAGTGTTTTATGTTTCTGTTATAACTCTAAGCATACATACATTTCTACCCTACACATAGGTTGAACTCTTTCAGGATTCTTTTTCCCAGTTTTAACAAATTAGAATCTTTGGTATAATATGTACACACACACACACACACACACAGAGAGAGAGAGAGAGAGAGAGAGAGAGAGAGAGAGAGAGAGAGAGAGAGAAGAGAGAGATGGCATTGCTGCATTGCTTTAGGTTTAAGACATATATGGACTAGACTTTTCAGTGAAGTAACAGAAATGTTTTAGGATGGTTAGGCAAAACTTGGCATTTGAACACCCTACAAAATAAACCAAGCTTTTAAAAGAATTTGTTAGGACCATTATGCCATTCATTTTGCAGGAAAAAGTGTCATGTTTTTCTCATGTATTGAATACATAGATATTGACCTAAAAGTTAGTACTGCCTTTTTTCCTTGAGGGCATTTGACCTTGCCTATACTTTTATATCTCTTGAAATCCAAGGGGTTCAGAAAGATTTACTCTGGCATTTGTAATGAGATGCACTCCATAGTTTAGGGCTCTTGAAAACTTGATCTTCAGTTGATGGGGCTTTTTGACACATCCATTGGTGTCTTTGTTCATCTCACATTTGAGCAGTCATGTTAGTGAGACTTTATGAGTATAGCATCTGACATTACCAACAAGACCCCCAATAGCAGACATGAGAAGCTGTCTTTTGAGTTATTAACCAGGGCTGTACAAGACACTCCCAAAAGAGTCAGCCTATTGCTGTTGTCCTTGGTTGGCTCCCAAAAGTGAAAGGAAAGTCCCTATTGATGACGATATCATGCTTTACTGAAACAGGGCCCAGAGGCCTCTGATCTGAAACACACATGGATACCTCCTCCCTGAGAGTTAGCTTTCATGGTACTAGAAAGTGCCATGTAATCTTCCAAAGGAGGGAGGTAACCAACAGTTCAACTTAGTTATAATGACTACAAACCGCATCAATGGCCAGCACGGCACAATAACCTTAAGGGTGCAGTACTGGCACACATACCTTGGCAGTAACCACCAACTCCCTCATTGGATGTAGAAGCCTCTGAAAGAGAAGGAAACTATGCATGGTACAGATACCTACTAAACTATTCAGTGTAAGTCTTGTGACAACACAGCAGCACACGAATTATAGAGAAGAATCTCTTCACCCCCTAATCTACAAAACCAGCATAATTCCTAACAACAACCAATAAATATTTGCCCTAACAGATAAATGTAGCCTTTACTCCGCATTCAGGAAACCTCTCATTGCAACAGAGTGAGACAACTATAGAAAACTACAACCAATCAGAATGCAGAGTTGTGGGTCCCAGTCCTAATGGATACATCTATAAAACACTTCTCCACGCAAGCTTCAGTGAACGCTGTGGAAGAGGAGATGAAAAGATTCTAAATGCCAGAGGATAAAGGAGTTTGCTGTGAGGTTGTGTTTCTTAGTAATGTCTAAATGACATTTTCTTAATGAGTGATTAATGTGTGTGTGTGTGGTTTCGGGCTCAACCCATCGTGTGTGGTACTACCCTTAGCATGATGGTCCTGAGTACTATAAGAAAGCAGGCTGACACTTGGGAAATCAGTATTGCAGTTTCTCAGAAAATTGGGAATCAATCTATCTCAAGACCCAGCTATACTACTCTTGGGCATATACCCAAAGGATGCTCAATCATACCACAAGGATACTTGCCAAACTATGCTCATAGCATTACTTATAATAGCTAGAATCTGGAAACAATCTTATGTGGGATTCCCCTCTGTATGCTGTGAATATGTTTCATTGCCATTGGTTAATAAAGACGCTGTTTTGGCCAGTGACTTAGCAGAATAGAGCTAGGCTGGAAAACTAAACTAAATGCTGGGAGAAAGTACGCAGAGTTAGTGAGAAGCCATGTAGTCACCAGAGGGGATGGACATGAGCTACCAGCTGGAACTTTGCTGGTAGTCCATGACCTCGTGGTGATGCACAAATTAATAGAGATGGGTTAATTTAAGATATAAGGGTTAGCTAGAAATATGCATAAGCTAATAGGCTGAGTAGTGTTGTAGTTAATACAGTTTCTGTGTGGTTATTTTGTGTCTGAGCAGCTGGGAAACAAACAAGCAGCCTCCGACAACAACAACCTCGATGCCCCTCAACCAAAGAAGAGATAAAGAAAATGTGGTATATCTGTACAATGGAGTATTACCAAGAAGAAGAAAAACAATGATATCATGAAATTTTCAGGCAAATGGATGGAAAAGAAAAAATCATCATGAGTGAGGTAATGCAGAGACCCAGACAGGCAACACACTATGTAATCACTCATAAGTATTAGATGTAAATCGGAGAATAATCAGGTACAATCCTCAGTTCCTCAGAGACGCTAGGTAACCAAAAGGACCTTAAGAGGGACACAAGGATCTCCCTGGGAAGAGGGTGGGGGGGAGAATGGAATGATGGGAACACGAGAGATGAGGATGGTCCAGTTGGGGGTGGAGGGGGAGAGTAATGGAAGAGATATCTTCTTGATTAGGGAGAAATCTGGTGCCAGGGAAACTCACAGGAACCCACAAGGACTCCTACTAAGACTCCTAGCAACAGTGGAGAGGCTGCCTGAATTGGCCTTTACCTGTAATCAGATTGGTGACCACACTGATTGCCATCCTAGAGCCTTTACTCAGTACCTGATGGAAGTAGATGGCAGAGATCCACAGCCAAGCAGTGGGCCAAGCTCTGGAGTCCAGCTGAAGAGAGGAAGGAGGGATTATAAGAGCAAGGGGGAGGGTGGCTCAAGATCATGATGGAGAATCCACAGAGACAGCTGACCAGGGCTTGTGGGAGCTCACGGACTCTGGAAGGACAGGTAGGGAGCCAATATGGGACCGACCTAGCCCTTTGCATTTGTGTGACAGTTGTATACCTTGGTCTTTTGTGGGACCTGGACCTGTCCCTGATACATGCACTGGCTGTTTTTTTTAATATGTTTTTATTTATTATGTATACAATACTCTGTATTGTAGACAGAGTATTGTATTATGTATACAATACTCTGTCTGCATGTATGCCTGTGGGCCAGAAGAAGGCACCAGACCTCACTACAAATGGTTGTGAGCCACCATGTGGTTGCTGGGAATTGAACTCAGGACCTTTGGAAGAGCAGGCAATGCTCTTAACCGCTGAGCCATCTCTCCAGCCCCCTGCTTTTTGTAATCTATTCCCTACCTATAGTGGGATGCCTTGTTCAGCCCTTGATACAACGGGAACAAGGTTGGTCCTGCCTCAAATTGATATGCCATACTTTCTTGATTCTTATAGGAGGCCTTACCCCATCTGAATGTGGAGGAGGAATGGATGAGAGGGAGGGAGGAGGAAGGGAAGGAGAGGGAATGAAAGGTGGGATGAGAAACTATGGTTGGTATGTAAAATAAATAAAAATGATGAATAAAAAATGTAAAAAAAACCCCACTTTTTTCACAGACCTGCTCAAGATACTCAAACTGTGAGGAAGGTTTACAGAGTCAAAGTAGTTGCTGACTTGTCCCTGGGTACCTTCCTGCTTTCTACTTTTCCAGTAATTTGTGCCTGAAGACAGTCTGCACCAATAAGAGCTCTGAAGAACAGAAACAGGCAGATATGTAAATGGTTTGCTCTCTGAGTGAGAAACAGACCACAGCCAAGGGTTTGGGCTAAGGTGCTACACTCAAAGGAAGTGGTTTTGTTTTTTGTTTTTTTTTTTTGGTTTTTTTTTCTGTCATCTGTCCAAGAAAGTTTGTATTACGGGAAAGTGTGTTAGTGACAAAAATCTGTTTAAATTCTGGGAGTTTTGCTCATTAATTGTGTACATTTGTGTTAATTAATAAAGACAACTGAGTTTTCTTCATGGGGGGAGGGAAGAAGAAAGCAGACTGACAAGCCATGAGAAACAAGCCAGTAAGCAGCACCCCTCCATGGCCTTTCTCCATATCAGCTCCTGCCTCTGGGTGTCGACCATGAGTACACAGAGTTCCTGCTCTGACTTCCGTGGTGATGGGCTGCGTCTGTAAACTGAAATAATTCCCTTCCTCTACAAGTTGCTTTTTGTCATTGTGTTTTATCACAGCAATAGACATCCTGAGTCACAACCCTAGGACTCCTGAGACAAAGGAGGCCTTATAATTAAAATACCTAAAGGTTTAATTCTTCTTTAGAGATTTGCTTTGTATTTTATCCTTTTTAAAGATGGATAAATTATTTTTCATTAACATGTTTGTAAAGAATGATAGTTTTATAGCAAAAATACTACTTTTTAGTTTAATATGTGTATGCTCATTACATTGTCTTATAATTTTATTTATTTCAAAAACATAGGATAAGATATCAGTCACCAGACAGAAGCATGCCAGTCACATAATCACATGACTTACCAGCTTACCAGCATAGAAAAACTTCAAAGCCCTCTTTTTAAATCCCCAGATGTTTCGTTATAAAGAGCTGTTTACTCACCAGCCTGCATTAAGTTGGACTCTTTTCTGAAAACTCCTCTGATAAATTACAATGGAGACATACTATTGTTAGACTCGGAGCACAGGATAAAATAAATATGACTCCCTCCCAGTCCTCGTCCCTCAAAGAACTTGGTTTCCAGGGAAAGGGCGTTATCCATCCAAAAGCAAACAATGGTAAATAAAAATTGAAACCTTTTCATCACATGGCTGTGAACAATAACCCTTTGTTCAGTACAGCACATTTATAACAGAGCATACAAGGGGGAAAGATTTAGTCATCTAATAACCACAATATTAATAAAAACGAAATCATCACTGAAGATTGAAAGAAAAAGCTTCTTACAGGTGTGTAATTAGTCACGAATAGGCCTCGAATACTTCTAGCCCTCTTTGAAAGGTTTGCACCAACCCACTTCGACCAGAAAGCACCAGCAAATGCAGATCTACTTGTTTATTTATTTAAAGAGGACCTGAACTTCAATGTGTGTGTGGGAAGGGGGATGAGGGGGTGTGCACACGCACACAAACATTTATGCACACGCACATCTGTACATCCACTTTCGTGCTTGCCTGTATTGCACGCAGCATGTGTAAAGTGTGGACGCCAGGGAAATCTCGGGAGCCTGTTCTCTCCTGCCACCTTGTGGGGTGCGGAGATTGAACTCAGGTTGGCACGCCTGTGTGCAAACACCTCTCCCCACTGAGCCACTGCTCTGCCCGCAAGTGCTCCGTTTTTAAGGTGTTCGATGACTAACGCTTTCACCATGGTCACTAAGGCCATCGCCATAAAACAAAGATAACTCTATGTCTTTTTGTTCTCAAAAAACAGTCTTCAAATGCTAGTGTGCCTTAGAGAAGGGAGAAACCCCACCAGTAGAAGTAGAAACTCACTACACGCTCAGTGAACCACAACACAGCCACTGGCGGCGGCACTTCCTAGGGGCTAAGAGGCTCTGACAGCAATCAAAGCGCATATAGCTGAAAGTTTATTGTGTCAAGGATGTTCCTACATATTTACACAGATCGTTGGTGGCACAGGCACACAGAAGAAAACAGTGACCCAGGTTAGCTCTTCCTAACGCGGTGAGTGGAGACTCAGCCAGGCAGTATTTTATTTGAATAAGATGTTAGGCATTTGGGGGGGAGGAATGAATCATACCAAATAATTTTTGGTTTGGTTATGATTTTTGACACAGGATCTCTCAATGGCCCGGGCTAACCTGAAACTTGTAGTGATCTTCCTGCCTCAATTTCCTAAATGTTAGGATTACAGGCGTGAGTCGCTATGCTTGGCTTGCATTTTTCTAATGTATTTTTGTTCAAGTCAATATCCCAGAACTCATACCTAATAGAAGTGCAATAAAAATTTCAGAAACATTAGGTATTGAAGCAAAAAGGCACCTCAAACCCCAAACTACAGTTTCTAAGATGTGACCTCTCACAAATGGAGAGTTTATTAAGCAGTCCCTTTACTTTGCATAAATGAATAGTTTACTAAATAGTTTACTTGTAACAAAAACCCTTGGAAATGCAGACACAGCAATAAACCCTGGAAATTATGACTATACAACTTGGGGTTTTGTTTGTTTGTTGGTGGTGGTTTGTTTTTGTTTTTTTGCCCCCCCCCCAACAAGACTTCTCTGTTTTACAGCTCTGGTTGTCCTTGTCCTGGAACTCACTTTATAGACCAGGCTGTCTTTGAACTCTTCGTAAAGAGGGTATTGTTCACATTAAGAACTTTGAACACACACAGATGCGCACACACAGAGACACAGACAGACGCAGAGTTGAGAGAAAGAGAGGCAAAGAGTAAAAAGAGCACAATTACTTTTAAAATAAAATTGAACAAGTTAAAAATAATATATGAAACCCTACCTTCAATTCCCAGACCACAACATAGAACAAGCAAAATCCCAGTCACAAGTGTTATCTCATTATAATAATAGTCAAAATTGAATTTTTGGTATTCAAATTACATTGAAATGATCATCTTAAATATTTCTAGAATGTAGGCCTCTTGGGAAGTTTGCTACTAAAATGAACCATTAAATATCTCCTACAGGGTAGAATCCCATGAGCCCAAATCTTGTCACCACTCTGCTGTGGCCATATGTACCCCACGTAATTAGACTAAAATCCTCACTATATAATATAACCAAAAGATTTCAACATAGCATTGGGTAGGGGATATGGATGACTACAAGAAAGGAATCAGTGTTGTATAAGGTCAAATGATACAGACATTGTCAGAGAACAGTCCCTTTTCCTTGTCCATTAGAGCATCTAGGAGATAATTAGGACTTTAGTGAACAGTTACTAGTCAGATAAATTACTGCAGACTATGGGAAAATGCATGGTGCCATTTATAACCAGGTATCTGTAGCAGGGTAGGGGCTCTCTCTGGACTGGGTACCTCAGAATGCATTGGTTAGCATGGCACAACTAGAGCTGTGTGAATTTCACCCGAAGTACTTTGCCTTAACCCCCAAAGGATGCTGGCTGATTTTCAACTCCTTTGTCAAGAACTAAATAATAAAGCTATTAATCAAGAATTTTTGTTTTTGTATTTTATATCCTGAATATTTCAGCTGAATATTTTTAGTTCTCCATCTGCTTTACAAGTTCCTCCCTTTTGCCAGATTCACACCTCTTCATTTTGTTTTGTGGCCAACTGGTTTGAACTAGGGCTATCTGGGTGAGCATGGGTTTGAACTACCCACTGAAACTGGGTGAGCTCACCATTGCATACACAGCTTAAGACAATGATTCCCCTCTCGCAAGAGCTGTCAATAGCCAATAGTTCAGAAGGGAGGAATAGGACACCCTGAATCTCTCTCCTACTGACACATAATTGTTGATTGACTCATTCTTATGCTGGCCCTGTACAGGTAATCACAGCTGATTGTGGGTTCATAATTGTAATGATTGTGTATTGTCCAGAAAATGGCACTTTGTAGGCCTTCGCGCTGTTGACAGAGGCTTCTCCTTCATTGCCCAGCCATCCAGACCCAAAATAATCACACAGAAATGATATTAACCATAACACTGCTTGGCTAATAGCTTAGGCTTCTTATGAACTAACTCATATCTTAAATTAACCCATTTTCTATTATTCTGTGTGTTGCCATAGACTGTGGCTTACCCAGTAAAGTTCTGGCATCTGTCTCCTTTGACAGCTACATAGGATCTCCTTTACCTTGCCTTCTTTTATCCTCTTTCTCTGCTTGTGGTGCGGGAGAATTGTCTGTATTCTGTCAATCATGCTTTAAATAAAGGCTGATTGGCCAGGCAGGGAGTATAGGCAGGAAAACCAGACAGGAAGTAGAGGTGAGAACAGGAGAATTTGGGAAGCAGGAAGCTTCCCTGGCATTCCTGTGCAGTCCACCAGGATGTAAGCTCCCTTGCTGAGAAAAGGTACCGGCCATGTGCCTGGCATGGATGGGAACAATGGGTTAATATAAGTTATGAGAGCTGGTAGGAAGACTGAGATAATGGGTCAATCAGTTAATAACCTAATG
>JAQHUG010000011.1:9348871-9359719 GCA_028555095.1 Dicrostonyx torquatus
ATACATGTTGGTTTATCTTAGCAGCCCATATAACAAAATGTCTCTCTGTACTTAGTTCATTCATAGTCAAAACTCAAAGAAAACACAATAACATACAAAATCCAGACTCTCTGTGTATTTTCCATCTTTGTGCGGCTTATATTTTACTCTATGACTTTTTCTACATGTTAATATTTATTTTTTAATCTTTACTCCTTTTATCTATGACTGTCAGTATTCTTCTATATTATAACTGTCCATACTGTTTTTCCTCTCTCTCCCAAGTCTATGTACATTCATCCAACACTGTGACCCATTCAGAGGTGATTTTCATCTGAATCTGTCTTTAATGTGTATCTGTAATCATTTCTGACCAAGAGTGCTTTTTTTTTTTTTAAATGTTAAGCAGGCATGACTAGGACCAACTCTGTGCCCTGCCTGTTGGCTCTGACTAGTTCAACATGTCGGTGGTATGTTCACCATCTCTGCAAGCCATGCAAGTTCCAGGGACACAGCAGGTCTATGTTGCCATTAAGCAACTAGTAGCACTCTGCTCATATACCCCATTGAAGTGCAGAACCTCCTGAAAGAGCCAGAGTTCGTTCTGCCAACATGAACCAGGAAGCCAGTTTTTAAAGAAGCTGCACAGCGTTTGCTGCTTATGCTGAATCAGAAAGCCTTCTCTTAGAGGACCTATGCCTCTGCTCACTGCCAGCAAACAGAGCCATCTGGAAAAAAAAACAAAAACAAAAAAAAAAACAAAAACAAAAAACGTGCTACCAAGGAGCTGCACTAAATTCTGTTCTTTTCTGTCTACAATTTTTTCCCAAGCTCTCTCAGGCTTTGTATGGATGTAGTTGTCCCATGTTGGGTGCTGTTTTGTTGACAGCTGCTCATTTGTTTCCTGGCTGCCTAGACTTTATATAATCACACAGAAACTATATTAATTACAACAGTGCTTGGCCAGCAGCTTAGGCTTCTTATGAACTAACCCTTACATCTTAAATTAGCCCATTTCTATTATTCTGTGTATTTCCACAAAGCTGTGGCTCACCAGGTAAAGTTCCAGTATACTTTGGGAGCTACATGGTATCTCATTGACTCTGACTTCTTTTATTCTCTATCTCTGCATGGAATTCCTGCCTTTTCCTATTATGCCCTGTCATGACCCAAACAGCTTCTTTATTCATTAACCAATAAAAGCAACACATGAACAGAAGGACCTCCCACACCATCTTCCTACCTTTCATCTCTTTTATTCTTTTCACCTCTACTTGCATGATACCCTAGAGCCTTAGACGGGGTAGTAGAAATGTCTTATTAGGAATATTTAAGCATCACTTATCTCAATACCAGCTTTCCATAAGGACTTTAATTCCACAAGGACTTTTTTTTTTCTTGTTGCTTCCTAAATAGGTAACTCTGACTTCCTTACATTGAAGCTGGCGTTCAAATGATCAAAACCAAGAACTGCACTGCATCTAAGAGAACAGACTAGAAAATCACAATGGTTGGCAGAAGAGCTAAGATTACACAAGTTGGGCTGGAGAGATGGCTCAGAGGTTAAGAGAACTGACTGCTGTTCCAGAGGTCCTGAGTTCAATTCCCAGCAGCCACATGATGGCTCACACCCATCTGTAATGTGATCTGGTGTCCAGAACACTATATACACAATAACTAAATTAAAAAAAAGAAACAAGCCAAGTTTAAAAAAAAGATTACACAAGTCTGATGAAGAAAAGAAAAGTCAGATTGCAGAGTGACCTATAGGACAGAAAGACATGTGGTTTGCATACCACAGCAAATAAAGATACTTGGAAAATAAATTTTAATTCGAGTTTAATACTATGCATGATTATTTCTCTTTGGGAAAAAGAACAAAAAATGATTTGGTCAGACAAACATCTGTTTTTTTTTGATAAGCTTAATTTTATTGTGCTAATGTATTGGAACACAAAACCGATATGATGCTGGGCTTTGGATAAAAGTAACCCTGAAGAGGTCAGGCAGTTCACTGAAGATCTCCCAGTCCACTCATACCTAATTCTACTGCATGAGTACTGATAGACCACAAGGGGACAAAGAGGTCTGGCTAAGATTTTTATTAACTTATTATGGTTTTCTGTTAATTTCCATTAGCCAAAATCATAAATAAGTGAATATAGCTATTCATATCACCAGGGAAGTTTAGGACATAACAGAAAAAAGAAAAGGGAAGCAAACCACAATCATTTTTAATTTATAATTACAAATACAATCTGGACTTTTCTTAAGTTTTAATGTGTTTTGAGTGTCTTCATTTCTGGTTACCCATGGTTTAGATCCATTCGCGGGTTTAAATTTTTAATGGAGGCAAAACATGGCCCTTCACTCATTTGGCAGCTAGAATGATGAAGCATCCTGGCCCTAGACAACTGGATTATTGTCTTATGATCTAGAACGATCCAACTAGGTGATTTTCAGGGGAGAACATGTGCAAAGACAAAGACACGTAAAGACTGTTCATGGTGTTAGATGTAGAATAAAGAGAGTGGGCACTTCCTCACTGTGGGGATGGTGCTAGACTACCAGTGTACTCTGCAAAACAGTGCCCTGTCACTCTTTTAAAAATATTTTATCCTCATTTTATGCTTATGTGTGAGTGCCTGAGTGTAAGCTTGTGTTCCTCATGTGTGCAGGAGCCTACAGAGGTGTAGTAAGTGGCATGAGCGGGCTGTGTCCCGCTGCCCAGCTCCCAGAGTGGGCGGGCTGTGTTCCCGGCATGGGCCCGTTCTTGATGCCCGGCTATCTTAACTTGAAATAATTACACACAAACTGTATTCATTTCAACTCTGCCTGGCCCATTAGTTTTAGCCTCTTATTGGCTAACTCTCACATCTTCAACTAATCCATTTCTAATAGTCTGTATGTCATCACAGGGTCGTGGCTTACCAGCCTGAGTCAACCAGTGTTGACTTGGGCAGGAGCAGCATGGCATCTGCCACACTTCCCTTCCTCCCAGCATTCCATCCTGTCTACTCTGCCTATCTGATTTCTGCCTTATCAAAGGCCAAGGCAGTTTGCTTTATTCAAACAATGAAAGCAATACAAAATGCAAAAGCACCTCCTACACCACAGAGGTCTGATGAAGGGATCAGATTCCCTGGAACTGAAGATAGGAGAGGCTGTGAGTCACCATATGGTTCTTCCCACGTGTTCTACAAGAGCCTAAAGGCTCTTAACCACTAAGTCATCCCTCTAACCCCCTTCTTTCATTCTTACTCCTTTCTGGAGTCTGATTTTTTTCAGCATTTCAATAAACTATTTTTCTGCTTAAGTTACTTGGAACCACATGTTTATAGTAAATGTTTCAGATAAATGACCAAGCTGGGGGAATACTTTTTCACAGATAGTTAATGAATAGGCACCATAGAAAAATTTTATTTTACTTATTAGGTAACTAAGTTAACAAAAAATTTTATTTTTGCTTCTCTTTTCTTTTTTTTCATTATGTTCTAAATTAACTATATTAACTTATTTATGACTTTGGTTAAAGGAAATTAACACAAAACATAGTAAGTTAATAAAAAATATTTTTATACATACTAAATAATTTTGTTATCTAGTTTTGCTATCTGTGACTTCTTGATTAGTTCTTATTATTCTGAATAGTAGCTGGCCTTAGGTGTGTGCTTTTTCTAGTCTTCAAAGTGATAGCTCTGAGCCCACCATGTAACTTAATTTATCCAGTGCCTTTACTGGAGCTGGACCATCCAAAATGGACTCACTCATGTTTGGCAATGGATGTTGGCTGCATATTCTTTTGATGGAGTATTGATTATGTAAATAAATAGCAGAAAAAACTCATGTCCTTCTATAGCTAGTAGTTTAGTGAAGGACTTGAATCAATGCAGAAGAAAAATTGAAAACAAATAATAGCAAAGATCTCAAACAATGAAATGTTATGATCTGGATGGATGTGGTGGCACGTGCCTATAATTCCAGTATGTGGAAGGAAGAGGCAGAGGGACCCAGAGTTCCAGACCAGTTTGAGTGACAGTGAAAACTTCTCTCAACCAAACAACCTAAAATCAGTATGTTGTGTTTGCTATGAGGTGCTTTGTTGAGGAATGAACACAGAAAGGGATAAAGTTTGGGGAAATGTTTGGGTATGAGAAGGTTTGAAATTTTAAATAGGGTTTTAAATTTTAAATTCTAGGATCTGACTAGATCACACATTTGAGCAAAGATGGGGAGGAAGAGCGCAAGAGGGGCGTGTCTTGGGTTTTTCTGGCAACAGAAAACTGTTTCGGCCAGAGGGTCATGTGAGACAATTCGATGTGGCTAAAAGAACAAGAGAAGAAAAAAAAAATGAAGGACCTCAAAATACTTTCATAACTATGACCTTTACCTTAGTGAACTTACTTAGAGAACTACTGGGGCATTTTGCGCAGAAGGAAATGCTCGTTTAATTTGGTTCTTAGAAGGACAGTCCAAACCGTTTTTGCTTTGAGTAGAGACTGAGACTTCAAACGTGTCTTGTAAGAGTTGAGGTTGGGAGACTGGGCGCTAGCCCAGTGATTCTAGTCAATAGAGATGGGTGACTTGGACCAGAAAAAATGAAGTTTGAGAGCTTCACTTATTTTTCCCACTGTGCATGCGTATACTGTTAATGTATGTGTAGGGAGGCAACAGTGGCTGGCCTTACCTTTTCTTATTCAGTCTTTCCTAAGCCAATGTATCCCACAAGTTCCATTTCCTATTTGTATTGTAATATTTTCCTCAGTTTTAGGATTGCCAGACAAATGGCCTGTCCCTCTGGCTGGCTGGGACAGAGGGCAGACACCTATGTGGTATAATTTTGCCTCTTTTGGTGTCATCTGACTTTGACTGAAATTTTGACACAGATGTAATTTGTAGGACAGAAGTCTTGCCAATGTATTACTTCGCATGTGTGCATGTTCTAAAAACTTAACTTTGTACCACCGAGCTTAAATTTAAATCATAATTAATGAACCTTACCTTAGTTTGCACAGAGAACATTACTAATAAGAGGAAGATGAGAGAGGAAAACAATTCCCAGAAGAAAAAGAGAGAGGAAAAAAAATCCCAAAGAGGTAATCCTATGTCACAAGGATATGGTTCGTGTAGACAAAATGGGCTAAGTTTCAGATTAATGACCATGCTTAATTTATTAGAGAGCTAGAGAGGGTAGAGAGACGTGAGCCCAGGAAGAGAAGAATCCTTGGCCTTCCTAACCCATTCCTATGGAAAGTTTCCATCGGTATTCAACACATACCTAGTGGCTTCATAAAATTTTGAAATAAATCCTTTTGAATTTTCAGATACTATTCAAATAGGGAGGAGGTACTAAATGCTCTACCATTATTTTTGTTTTTTTTTTCTTTCCTTTCTTAAATACTTTTTTTTAAAGAAAACTTGAGAACATTCCTGTTTGCCAGATTTCAGAACCTTTCCAGGTAAGCTGTTGACCTCCCAGCTAAGGAAGGGATAGAGTACCAGGAAGAATCCTTCATGAAGATGGAGCAGGATGCAAAGACCTGCATCCACACTTCCCACCATCGTCTATCTTTAGTTGTGGAAATGAATGCCAAGGCTGCTTACCCTAAAAGAATTGTGTATAACATCATTGTCATCTTTTAAAGTCATTCACTAAAACTAATCTTTATGGTCAATCCTTAGCTCCTCTAGTGCCTTCCGTGGTCTCAGAACAAAGATATTCCTGCCTACATTCTCCTTGTCAGACTGAATCTTGAAGTCCTACTGCAGGGATGGCAAGAAGCACATGAGAGCTGAGAAACCCAGGGACCGGACAGATTCCAATCACGACTTCTTAGCTTTGGCGACTTTGGACAAATCTTTCTGAGCCACAGTTACTGTTTTTTTTTTCCTAAAAGAGAAAGGATAATGCTTAGCTAGCAGGAAGTGGTAAGCATCAAGAGTCATGCTATGGTGCCTGGAGCAAGGTGCTTCAGTTAGGATGCGTGTAGCTGGCAGAATCCACACACTCAGATGAAAATGGCTTCAGCCCCAAATGCTTTCTTTTCTCCCAGCCCAGGAACGGCAGAGGTCAAAGCGTCTCTTGGCTGCTGCGGGATGCGGGTGGCTTTACACATGTGTGTCAGCGTGTGTGATTCTCTGCTGCAGGAGTCGCGGGTATCACGTCACATGTGGGGAAGCACAAAGCAGAAAGGAGTCGCCATTTGTCTTTGCAAGCGTCTCACGAGGAAGAACCCCTTCCCAGGAGGTCCAAGAACTCTTCTGATTTCATCAGGTTGGGGAAACACGTGTGTATTTTCCAGCAGGGACAAAGTAGAGAAAGGGAGTGCTGGACATCTCTTTCTTTTTTATGTGAGAAAGGTTCTGCACGTGAAAGAACTGGAGGAATGCGGATGTAGACTAGAAAAGCAGTGGCCTTGACCTCCGTGGTGCTTGCCTTAGTGAGCATTTGCTAAGGTTAGTTTTTCCCATTCTATTTTCAGCACAATAATCCATCAGGTGCCAGCAGACCGGTCCGACCATTCTGCGTCCGTGAGCATTAGTGTACTAGCTCGAATCCCTTCTTGCATACCGAAACAAAGGCAGAAGCAACAACCAGCAAGGAAAGCTGCTGGCTTTCCATTTCCGGCTGCCCTCCGGATTCCCCTGCTTGGACGACAGGAAAGGACATACTTGAAACAGTAGATCGGCTTCCACTTTCTTTTGTTTGTCTTGCAATTTTAACAAAGTAAATGGTTTCTCAATTCATTGTCCAGATGGAGTTTGTTTTCCGCGATATCTGACATGTTGCTTTCTGTTCGTGTTGGATGTATCTCTCTGCTCAATCTGTTTATCCAAGAAGAATTTTTTTATTATTTATTTATTTATTTTTAAAAAGGCTTCCTAAATATTTTTTAGCGAATGCCATTTCCTAGTTGCTACAGCAGCAGAGCAAAATTATGGTGAACAAGGATCTGGCAGGATAAACAAAGTTATCAGAGACATGGGGAGTTAGATATGAACTACAATCCCAAAGAATCTAGTGTTTTTCACTGTATTTAGAAAGAACCCCCCAATCCGCCCACACCCTTAAGTTGTTTAAAGGACTGGTGAAGGAGCAAAGATTTCATTAAAATTAACTAGTGATGACAAGCCTAATACTTAGAAAAGGAATATATAGGGGCTAGAGCTTAGCCGTTAATAGTAGGACCAGGGTTCAATTCCCAGCACCCACATGGCAGCTCACAAGTCTCTGTAATTCCAGTTCCAGGGGATCTGACACCCTCACACAGACACACATGCAGGCAATACACCAATATATGTAAAACATTTTTTCACAAAAAGAAAAGGCATATAAAATTTTTTAAAAGCAAAGCCGGAAAGTAAGATGTAGGCATTCCAGCCCAAATATCATAAGTACGTATATTAGAGATTAGATGACAATATAGACCCCACCAGGACATGGATAATGCTGCCTGTAGGGCAACGTTGATTATGAATAGTGGATTATTCAGCTATTGTGACAACATTACAATTAGTTGTTTATGAATCAAATTAGTAAAATGCACCTAAACCATATGTGCAAATATGCATAGAAACATTTAAACTGAGCCTGTTAGCCATTGTGATACCTGCATGATGGACATGCTCAAATATGGCAGTCAACTCTCCAAAGATCAAGGCAAGAAAAACAGGAGTAGCTTCTCAACTTTACCTGAGTCGGGATAAATTCTGATGTTATGTGTCCTTTATGATCATAACATGAGGCATGCTGATGTCGTGGTAGACACCAATAATTTCTGCACTCCAGAAGCAGAAGCAGATCCTTATGACTTCAAAGCCAGCATGGTCTATGTAATGAGTGCCAGGCTAGCCAGGGCAATATAAGAGACCCTGGATCAAAAGAAAAACAAATGAACTAAAAAAAGCATTTAAAGTATCAAGAAAAGGTAACAGTCTTAAATTTTGGAGTTGGGAAATGAGCTTTTAGTTGCAAGGGAAAAGTTTCTATTATTTGGCATTTATATTTAAAATGTGTTTTACATATATCATATATACTATAAAATATTATAAATACTACATATATAGTATATTATATTTAATACTATAATACTATATTATACATAAATATTATAAATATATGTACTATAAAATATATTACAAATATCTATCCATTATTTTAATCCCATATAGTACTAGTTATAATGGGCTGCATAAAAGATTTGCCTAATAAATCATGTACACTTCACTATTATCCTAAAAAATTTCTTATTCTAACTTTTCTATATTGATAAAAACATATACAAATGTGCCTATTTATGTTGGGTTTTATGTTACAACACTAGAGAATTGGTTCATCCTTCTCTGCATTGTTAATTTCAATATTTTGAAAATGTTGATTGGTATGCCCATCAACACTGTGATCTCAAAACCTATGCTAAAAAAATTTTGAGCATTTAACATTCCACTGTGAGGAATATCAGCGACTATTGCTGTCAATATATTAGATGCTGCATTTTACATTGACAAAAAAATCAAATCTTCAGAATTCTTGCATACAGATTATTTATCAATTTAAAATTGCATGTTCCTATAATTTTTAAAAAATCGTTTACTTGTGTGGGTGTTTTGCTTATATGTATGTTTGTATATCACGCGTGTGCCTAGTGCCTGTGGAGGTCCAGAAGAGGGTGCTGGATGCCTGAGAGCTGTAGTTAGGGATATCAGTTACCTCATGGTGCTGGGAATGGAACCCAGGTCCTCTGCAAGAGCAGCGGGTATTCTTAACCACTGAGCCATCTCTCCAGCCTTGTGTTCTTAGAATTTTAAATTTTCAAATGCAGCTGGGCGGTGGTGGTGCACGCCTTTAATCCCAGCACTTTGGGGGGCAGAGGTAGGCAGCTCTCTGTGAGTTCGAGGTCAGCCTGGTCTACAGAGTGAGTTCAAAGTGAGTTCTAGGACAGCCAGAACTGTTAAACAGAGGAATAGTGTCTCAAAAAAACAAAAGAAAAAAAATGTGTTATTGTTGTCTAGGATGTGTGTGTATGTGTGTGGGGATGACATGTGTCTCAAGGTATGTATGTGGGTATCAGAAGACAGCTCTGTGGAGTCACCTCTCTCCATGATGCTGAACTCAGGTCATTACCTTAGTATGTCAAGGTCTTTGTCCACTAAATTTCCTCAATGGCCCAGTATCCAGATTATGTTTTTCTTTTTTTTAAAAAAAAAAAACTTATTTTAATTGTTTAAGAATTTCATACTTGCCAATTTTCAGATTTTTATTCACTTAAAGTGAACATAGCTCTTCATTCTGCACTCGATGCAATCTCTTAGAGAGAATTTAAAGATGCATTCAATTCTAGACTGCAGTCTTCAGATGCTGGAGCGGACCCGCACACATTTGTAGGATAGGACATGCAGACAGCTGTCTTTTGACTCTGATCTTTCAGGATATCTCTGGGCTGAATATCATGTTGCGCTGCAATCATGTGATAAGAGACACCTACATAAAAGGCCACGTTTGAGAACTCATTTGGCAGTGCCTGACAAAGCCCCTAGGAATTTGCCCATCCACTCAGCAACCACAGCGTTCAGAATCAACAGCTAACGGACTCTTAAGAGGCTGGCCGCCTTGTTTGTTGACTCTTCTGCTGTGTGCTTTCAAAGCACAATGGTGGGAGAAGCTTTGCTCCAGTGTTTCCTGTAGGTATTCCCTAGGGAAAGCATTGAAAAAGAACAAACCAGACTCTCCGTGACCCAAGGGAGGCAGACTCTAGTATTGTTTTAGCTTCCCTGGGATTAGGTGGGAGTTTGCTTTTGTTCTTCACTTCCTGGACTCAAAAGGTTTTTTCATGTCACCTTGGTTCACTTAGATTTCCCGTTCACAAAGAGCTATAAATTAAAAAAAAATACATTCTAAGATGTATGCCACTAGACAGACTATTACTTTTATGTGCAAATGAAAACTGTCTTGTTTCGAACATCTGTAAGGACTTTGGTGCTCACTTTGATGGGATCTTATCAGATAACAGGATGGAAGCAGGCACCATTCTCTGCTTTCTGCAGACTGGGAGAGGCACAATGATTAGCTGAGTACTGTCTAGGTCTTATTAGTCACAGGGTCAGAAGAGTTCATTGCAAGTGTGTTTATAGCCTATCTAAGCACACCTGTAAGCATATATAAGACTGGATGAGACTATAACTTTTACAAAACCATACTTGGCTTTCAGCTGAATTAAAAACTCACACAAATCCTTGGCTTGCTTCACTATCTCTGCTATTTAATGTTTTACTCCTCTAGGAAGCCATTGTTCAGACACCTTATTTCTTCTCCTCCATCTTTTTTTAGCAGTTCAGATTTACCTGAATTTATTATGTCTCCCGGGGACTAGTCTATTAAATTGCTTCCACACATAAATAAAAGATTTATTTCAAGCTAAGAAAATCAGAGTATGAAGTTTAATTTTGAACTGGAACATAATTTTACAATTATAAACTAATACTCTTCTACTCATCCACCCCACACAGTTATTATCCTTTAGGATCCATGGGGACGGTTATAAGATCATCCAAAATCTCAAACCTCACAGATGCTCAATTCCCCTTTAAATTTAGCACAGCATTTTCATATAACCCATGTACACCTTTCCATGGAACGGTGTAACATGAGGGCTGGCTTGTTGGGGTTACTGTCCTGCCCAGTACCCCACAGCCAGAAAGCCCCAAAGAAAATCATACAGAGAGTCTACATTAGGTTATTAACTCATTGGCCCATTATCTCAGGCTTCTTACTAGCTATTATAACTTATATTAACCCATCTATGGTAGCCACATGGCTCGGTACCTTTTCTCAGCTGGGCAGCTTACATTGTTGCCTCCTTGGTGGTCTGC
>JAQHUG010000011.1:9374631-9409902 GCA_028555095.1 Dicrostonyx torquatus
CTTGCTCCTCAATCTCTTTTTCCCCTTCTACTTATTCTGCTTGGCAGCCCTGCCTATCTTTTCTCCTACCTAGCAACTTGCCGTTCAGCTCTATGTTAGACCACTCAGGTGTTTTAGATAGGAAAAGTAACACAACTTCACAGAGCTAAACAAATGCAACATAAAAGAATGCAACACATCTTTGCATCATTAAACAAATGCTCCACAGCATAAAGGAATGTAACACATTGTAATTATTATTCCACAACAGATAAGTAGCTCTTTGAATGCAGGGACTGTCTACTCTCTTGTCTGGACTATTTCAAGTGCTGGGGTAATATTTTACTAATTAGTGGTATGGCCAATGTACACCTAATCCATTTGTTAATGCATGGAATTTCCCCATGAACATACTACTGAATAAAAACATTCTTCAAAACTTAGTATTAAGGTAGCATTTGGAATTTCAAATTGCTTCTTCATTTTTCTAAAACTTTGTTAAATTATTTTGCTCAGACTCATGCTCTTTACCACAGTGTCTTCACTATAAGACTGTCCTATGGATTAAATCTGATTAGATGAACACTGAACAGAAACCTTGCAATCTGGTCAGTCCCTAAGTGTTATATATTACAGTTCTTCAGTAGCACTGTAGTAATAACACATAACCTGTCTGTAAGAATACAGTATAAATATTACAAATCAATTTAAATAATCTGAAAAAAAGCTAAAACATACCTGATGTCTTTTCTATTTATTAGTGGGAATGTAGGGCATCCCCTCCTTGCAATACCCTTACAGAATCTAATTGTATGGGAAGTCAAAACGGAATCCAAATAATCTCTAAATGCGAGTGGCAATGTAGCTTCACAGCATGAAAAGGTAGAGAAAGAGGAAGCAGAGCTGATAAATCCATTTGCTACAGCACTCAGCACACAGAAAGCGAATTGTCTCAGAAGAAAATGTTGTCAGGAAGCCACCTGCTGTACCTTTTCTTATGTTAGGTCTCCATGCTAGGAAGCAGTCAATGTTCCCATCCATCTGGCATTCTAACATCTGTCCAGACAGTTTTAGATTTACTGGTAGAAGATGCATTCTAGGGTGAGGGAGATAAACTATGAACAGGGTAGAAATAAATCTCCTTTCCAGTTGAGAAGAAACAGGAGGCACCAACACAAGAACACTCGTCAGGGCAAAAGAAAACAGTACCTGGGTGTTAGGGGATTCCTCGGGCACTGGTCTATGAGGAGGAGGTGTGAGACACTGATGCCAGCCAGACGTGGTTATGGTTTTGCCAGGCACAGGAAGAGTTGCATAATTCTAGGTTCTTAAAGCTAGCTCCTTTCTCTTCAGCTTAGTTTCTAAAACTGGAAAACTATCATGCTCTCTAAGAGATGCTTCTTTATAGAAAAGGGACACTCTGTTAAGAAAACAAAGAGAAAGAAATTAAAATCACTCCACCACTAAAACTCCATGGTTGTGTTATGTAATTTTTATGAGCTTCTAAAATATTTATTCATCTGTGCTTGCCTAATTCTTTTTAACATTCCATCCCTCAGAAACCATCCTTTCTCCAACTCCTTCAACCTCTACATGTGATTTAACTGGAAATAAAAGTGCTGAAGCTCAAATTGCCCCTCCCTATTTCACATAATTTTTCTTGTAATCAACCACTAATTGAACAATACGGTTTATGCATTTCATTAAAACCTTTCAATAAAGTGACTTATATTCTTCATAAATTAAGGTGGTAGATTATGTTACTGTTTTTATTATTAAATTAAAAAATATTAAAATAAACTAAGATGCAAGAAAGACAAGAAATTTGCTCAGTGTCACAGTTAGGGAGTAGTAATTGTGAATGGGTAGATACAAAGGACAATCTACAGGTTTGTACAAAGTCAGCTCTAAACTCCACGTTTAGAGCCATTCTCTTCGTTTTGTGTAAACAGCATCAAAAAAGAAGGGAGAACTCTTTTACACATATGTAAATATGTGAGTCTTCTTCTATACTTCGGACATTTTTTTTTAAAGCATGAATTTCCATAGTAAGAATGAGGCCTCTGGTCTTTTAAAAGTAAAAGATGTGGGGCATGGAAGTGGCTACTTTTCTTTTCAAACCAATTTTATATTTTTATAATTTCTCTGATGACTTTGGTAGTGGTCTCCAAGAAAGTACCAAAGTGGCAAAGTATACAGAAAGTGTGACAAAGCAACTAAAAATACCTTCAGGAGAGCTGAAAGGCATACATCCTGACTGAAGGTTTACCAGTTGTCCTGTAAGAGTGGACTTGGCAAGGGTTAGCAAAAATGATCCCTGTTTTGTCTTCTTGTGCCTGTATTCTTGGAATTGTCAAAAAGAGTTTGCACACGCACACACACACACACACACACACCCCACTGAAATGAAATTAACCAATATATAAATGAAATCAAGGTGTTTTACATTGCTCTTTCCTGGAATGAAATACATATAAGTGATCTTTTGTTTCTTACTATCCACTAATATTTCACATTATTTTGGTGGAATGTATACATGAAAAATAAAATATAAAATTTTGAAAATATCCAACTACTTTTGGATAGGTGGCTATAACATTGTGATTACCATTGTGAATGGCATTAAATGCTGCTTATATATCTTAATCTATATTTCTCAGAGAGGTGTCAATCATGCTGAGTAATTTGTGGCAGGAAAATGGGATATATCTAGCACGGCTCTGTTTTAACTGGGGCGGTGACTGTTACATTTTCTAAAAAGCTTTCCCAAAGCTCTGTCCTGTGTTAAACACAAGCTTCAGCAACCTGTGTTATATAAATGAGGCCACAGTTATATAATACTCTTTTATTTCTCAACAGAGTAGAACATACTAATTGTACAGGCAGATCTTCTAGGGAAATACAAGTCTGTACAGAAAGTTAAAAATTGGCAACACTAAAATAATTTACAGGAGAAGAAAGCTATCTGAGTCATTAGTCTTTCTTAATACTTTTTAAAACTTAACATAGTATTCACTGTTCAAGATTAAGACATGTATTATTAACATTAAAAATAAGTACTTTAACTTGAACTCATTGCCATGGTTACGTGTATATGTCTATATGTGTGTGTATTCAGTACTTTATTGGCACAACTCTATTGTATTGTTTATTTATCTCCAAGGCCTCAGTTCTCCATTCTGATGGCACACAAATATTGTTCTATCCAAATGAGTCACTTGATTTGGTAATTTGTGTGGGTAAAGATGAATCCAAGTTATTTTGGGGTAAAGAAAAATGCAATCCCTATATCAGTGCAAATTATAATGTATATGTACATATAACAATAGAAATAGTTGGAACTCTACTTTGAAACTTATAGCTTCAAAACATGTACGTACACACACACACACACACACACACACACACACACACACACACTAGCTGTCAGATGGTTTGCCTTGGACCTTGGTCCCTTCATCCAAAGAGGAGTGGGAATCTATACAAGATAATCATGGTATAAAGATGCATGTAACTAGCTCCAGGAAGGAATAATTACTACTGGTGCTGCTGTTGATGGTGAGGAAAAAGCTAATGAATATGACCTATGTACCAGGCACAAATAAAATACCAAGTGCTTTACATACTTTTAAAAATCTCTAGTGACCTACTAAGCAGTTTTTGCTATTCCCAATTTTTACAAGGAGAATGATTACCAGAGAATATTTTTAGCAGTCCAAGCTGGCACTATGTATAAGTAGCTCTATATGAGATTTATAATAATATAGTTTTTATTTTTGATATTTTAATACGACTGTGTCATTTTTTTCTCCCTTTTATTTCCTCCTTACTGTTCATCCCATAACTGGTGTGGGAGGTTCTTCAGTCTATGTGTTGACTCCTTGCTCTCTCTCAAATTTATGACTTACTATTCTTTAATTGTTTATATATATATATTAAATACATATTAAAAATACAACCTGTTCAGTTCTTACATTTTACCTGTATATGATCTAAAAGCTGATCATTAGATAAGCAATGATGGCACACTTTCGTGAAGATCAGTTCTCCTGTTCTTGGCGTTCCACAGTAGCACAAACCTCTATGTGCAGGGTTGAGGTCCCACAAGCTTTCCCGTTTCCATGATGTTATGGCCACAAGTGTCATCATTGTTCAGGTCTTATTTAGGTGGCCATGTTGGTAGGAAATCATGAGTGTAGCCCCTCTGATATTTCTAGAAGACACAACCCCACAGAAAACTGTTCCTCTGGCTCTTCCAATCTTTCATCCCCTCTTCTGCAATAATCCCAAAACCTTAGGAGCAGGAATTGTGTCTGTCAGTCAGGAGTGGGCAGCATGAAATCTCCTATGCTCTCCATTTTGATTGGTTGTGGCTTTCTGTAATGGCCTCCATCTGCTGTAAAGAGAAATGTCCTTGATGGGGTGGGGAGGTAAGAGTGCCACTAATCTGTAGATATAAAGATAAATATTCAGAATAAAGACAGGGATTATAATGGTTTAATAAAGTGGCAGCTGTAGGTTCTACTCCAAGATCCATGACTTCACTAGCCCCAGGTAGTTGGCACCTTATGACATTGTCAGTCCAGATGAAAAAAATCCATTTAAACTGTACAATACATGTGCATGTATGTACACACAGACTTACATATATTTATATACTTTTAGTTAGATAGATAACAATATGATTCCTTATGACCTTCAGACATCCTTACACTTTTCTGTACTTCTGTATTTTCCCACATACTTACCTAATTAAAGCCCCCTCTGCTGTTTTTCCTATTTCCTTCTTCAAATCACTTATATCCTGGCATTCCTTTCTCTATTGCTCTCAGGTATCTCCCATGATTTTCTTTTCCTTTCCTGGTTTCTGCAGTTAGTTCAGGTTATGTGTTCACATCTGAAGATTTAGAGCTATGATCCCCAAATAAGAGGGAACGTAAGATGCATATTTTAGCTGGGTCTGGGTTTCCTCACTCAATATAATCTTCTCTAGTTCTATCCATTTACTTGCAAGTAGCATCCCATAATATGTATGTACCCCATTTTCCCTATTTTTTTTGTCAATTGAAACACATTTAGGTTGTTTCCATTTCCTAGGTATTGTGAATAGAGAAGCAGTAAACATAGATGAGCAAGTTTCTGTGAAGTAAGATGTTGAGTTCTTTGGGCATATGCTGAGGACTGACATAACTTGGTCATATGGTAGAGTTACTCTAAGATTTTTGAGGGTTCTCCACTTTGGCTTCCAGAGTTGCTGGACCAGTTCGCAGTAGCAACAGCACATCCTCTCCATCATTTGTTGTCTGTTGTTTTGTTGATATTTGCCATTCTGATTGGGTTAAGATGAAATCTCAGAGTTCTGTTGATTTGCGTTTCCCTAATTTCTAGGGGTAATAAAACCTTCTGAAATATTCTTCAGTTATTTTATTTATCTCTCTCTCTTTTTTAAGAATTCTATGTTCAGATCACCTTTTTTGAATGGGTCATTTTGGTTTTGACTCTGCAACAGAGGTGTTTGAACCAATATTTTGAAGACACCAAAACTTAGGCTTTTCGTTATCATCATTAAATAAAGGAATTTATGTGAGTTACACAGTGGCTATAAAAGAAAACGTGCTCAGCAGTAGTAGATGCTTCTGTGCATGACCATGCCTTTCCCAGGCAGTCATCCCATAGGAAGAAGACTTTAAGATACATGTCTACAAGTTCCTAGGTGATGCATGTTGAAACCATAGTTCCTTATACCTACTATATTAAATTCTCTTAAAATCATTTCAATATGAAGAAGTTAACTGAAAAATCAACTTTTCAACCAAACTATACAGAAACAATAATGTGAATCTGCTTTAAGGAATGTGGGTGTTCCTGAGCTAGATAAGATTAAAAGCAAGGATCTTCAATGTCCTTTGACAGTAAGGAGACATCGAAGTCACAAACACTATATGTAGGGGGAGATGCCATGATGGTTTTACATTTGTTCATAAAACTCATCCTTCTAAAGTCAGAGGCCAGTGCCCTCTAGTTGGAAGCTTCAGAGCTGGGTATTTTTTCTTTTAAATTTAATTCATCATCATCATCATCATTTTTGTCTTTTAAGACAGGGTTTCTCTGTATATTCCCAACTGTTCTGGAACGCTCTCTGTAGACAACTCTCTCTGTAGACCTGGCTGGCCTTGAACTCCTCCAGATCCTCCTTCCTCTGCTTCCTGAGTGCTAGGATTAAATGCATCTGCCACCATCCCTCCCTTTAAGAATTAGAGACTAGCCAGGAGGTGGTAGTGCACACCTTTAATCCCAGCACTTGGGAGACAAAGGCAGGTGGACCTAAGTGAGTTTCAGGCCAACCTGGTCTACAAAGAAAGTTCCAGGACATACAGGGCTGTTACACAAAGAAGCACTGTCTCAAAAAATTAAAAATCATAAGCCCAAAACCAAAAAACCCCAAAAGATAAATAGAATTAGAGAGTTGAGATGATTCACTCTGAGTAGGCAGAGCATGCCACTCTCTGTGGTTCTTTTCAAAAGTTCTAACTAAATCAAACAGACCTCTAGTTGGTAGCAAACATGCTAGTGTTTTGATCATGACACAGCCAGGAGTTTCTGTCATTTGAAGACCGCTGTGTAGTCATTAGTAGTTCTCTTAAGAATGGAACAGAAACTTTGTAGGGAAAGTCACAGAATACTCAAGCAGAAAATTGAAGCAGAAACTTAGAGAATGCATCTGACAGAAAATCTTTCCAATCTAAGTCAAATGTGTGCAATCCAAAAAAGTAATTACCAAGACGTAATCCTAGCTGATGCTGGTACCTGTTAGAGAGCTCACTGTTCATGATATGGCCATGACCATGATTCAACCAACATAACAGTAGCGGTAAACAAATGAACAGAAGCAAGTCAGCTTATGTTAAATGTCATACTTTGCAAGCTCCTCACTTTTCATCAAGTGTTTCCACCTAGATCTCTCCTCCTTCTCTGATATCATGACCCAGAGCTGATTTTATGAGCCCACCTCTGCTGTCACTTTACCCAAATCTCTCTTGTATGAGGGCAGTATAAATAATAATTTCATAATTTGAGACTCTTGTGAGTTGAACTGAACTACGTAGTAAAAGTGTGCACATACAACCAAAATTTTTAAGAATGTTACCAAGGACTATTTTTATTACATTCATTTATTATTGTTATTTGGATGGGCCACATGTGCCAGGACATATGTGGAGATATTAGATGATGACTATTCAGGGACCCCGGATATTAAAATCAGTTCACCAGCCTAAGAAGCAAATGCTTTCAGCAACTCAGTCATCTTGCTAGGCAAAAGACTATCTTTCAAAACAGCCTCATTTGGTGTTGGCTTTATTCACAGCTTCTAGCAATGAAACCACTGGCCTCCAGAGTCTTGGGATCCCCCAACCGAAAAGATACTCTGTCTTCTTCCCATTCCTAAGACCTCCTGCAAAGAATCCTGATTTGTAGAAACACAATTCCATGTGTGATTCCCAAAGGCTGATGGCTGGGCAGAGAAGGGATGCCTTCAAATTGAGGGACTCACTACTAAGGAAAAAGGGTGTTAGCCTACTATGTTATGCTCCAGTTTGGTTGGTTTTGAATGTTTGTCAAGGGTTTCATGTGCTGATCTTGGCTCTTGGGATTAATGTTTTTCCATGGGACCACGTCTCAAAAAAACATTGGTAATCTCCATCATTTGTCAAGTGCCTAACTACAGGTAAGTTATTAGGGCCATAGAAGCTATTAATATATTAGTAAAAAGTAAAAGATTTATGCCATTTGAAGAGAAACCAGAGTACACAATGTATTGATATATTAGAAGAATAGAATAGACAGCTTCAAAAACACACCCATTTTGGGAAGCAGTAACTACATAACAAACAGTGCTTGTTAGCCGCATGCATCTCTGGGTTACTTGGAGGGATAAAGGATAGTGAGATAAACTCCTGACAATATGTTCAACTGCTGATACCACTGGAGTCCCTGGAAGCAAATGGGGCCGGGGATCACTGTCCCAGCTTCTCTATGCTCTCTCTGATATCCCTCCTGTGTGCCCCGCTGGCTGAAGGTAGTCACAGATACGTAACTGTTCCCTGGCACGTAGGTCTAAGATGAATCTACAGGTCCAAGGGCTTTCTGGGGGTTGCACCTATTACAGATAAAGGAGTAAGGAAAATAGCTAAGTAAGCAAGGGTTCTCAGAGCGGACTCGTGAGAGTAAGGAAGTGGGTCAAAGGGCAGTGCCTCGGCAGCCATAGTTTTTAGAGACTCAACCAGGTCAACAGTTTGCGCTGCCACATAACCCTCCCCGAAGGGTCTTCCAGACCCACAGGCTCAGGCAGGATTGAGACTGACTGAGCAGTGAAGATACTCAGCTGCCGAATGGACAGATCTGCCGTTGAGTGAAGTTTCTTGGCTTGCCCGTGGTGAGTGGGCATCTCTCCTTCCATAGCTGTTGCATCAGGGATACACAGGGATTCCAGAAATCCCAGGTTTCTTCTGGAATCATTTCTCATAACAAAGCAGAATGGGGACAGAGCTAAATGAGGACAGGATGGTGAGGACACAGGATCGCAGGGAAACAAAGTCAGAGTCTGAGAACTACACTCAACAATGGTGGCGTATAGTGTTTATTACACTCACGTTTGGGAATAGAGATTACAGGTTAAAGTCACTGTCTCAGTCAAAGTTCTCTTGCCATGAAGAGGCACCACCACAACAGCATCTCTTATAAATGGAAGCATTAAACTGGGGCTTGCTTACAGTTTCAGAGGTGCAGTCCATTATCCTCATGGCTGGAAGCATGTTGACATGCAGGAAGACATGGTAGTTGAATAGTTTGTCTGCAGGCAGCAGAAAAAGTGAAACGCAATGGGCCTGGCTTAGGCTTCTGAGACCTCAGAGCCCACCCCCAGTGACATACTTTGTCCAATAAGGTCACATCTACTCCAACAAGGACAGATGTTCTAATCCTTTCAAATAGTGTCACTCCTTGTGAGCCTATGGGGACCATTTTTATTCAAACCACTACAGTCACATAGAAACTCTTTTGAAGAATATTGCAAATTATATATTTAAATATTAGGAAACTATATGATGAAGAGATAACCTACCATAACAGGAGAAAGTGTATCCAGTAAAGGGTCAATATCCAGAGTATTTAAGAAAATAGAAAAAGTCATGGAGGGGTGTGGCAGGGAAGGAGACCAGAAATAGGAATAGCAACAGAGAACACAGCAAAACACTGAAACAACAGCCCTGATTCAAACAGGTAACAGATTTAAACAGAACCAACAAACACATGGAAAAGCATTCAGCATCAGTAATTGATGTGGGAAGTCTTTCTGTATATATGTTACTTTTATTGGTTAATGAATAAAGAAGCTGCTTTGGCCTATGATAGGGTAGAGTAGACCTAGGCAGGAAAACTAAACTGAATGCTGGGAGAAAGAAGGCAGAGTCAGTGAGAAACCATGTAGCTACCAGAGGAGACAGATGCTGGAACTTTGCCTGGTAAACCACAGCCACATGGCGATACCCAGATTAATAGAAATGGGTTAATTTTTTTTTTTGATTTTAGAGACAGGGTTTCTCTGTAGATTTTGGTGCCTGCCCTGGAGCTAGCTCTTGTAGACCAAGCTGGGCTTGAACTTACTGCCTCTGCCTCCCAAGTGCTGGGATTAAAGGCATGCACCACCACTGTCCAGCAGAAATGGGTTAATTTAAGATATAAAAGCTAACTAGAAAGATGCTTAAGCTATTGGCCAAACAGTATTACAAATAATATAGTTTTTCTGTTTGGCTATTTTGGGTCTGGACAGCCGGAAACAAATGACCAGCCTCAGCCTACAAGTAATCACTAGGAAGACACAAATCAAATTCTACATGAGATATCACCTTTAGTAAAAATTAATATTTTTCTAGGGTTCTAGCTTGACCCAGAGATGCCCCCAGATTCTAATTATCTCTCCTAGTACTCTCTCCCTCTACCCCCCATCTTTCCTGTTTTCATTCCCATCCCTCCTATCCAGACTAGATGTCCCTCAACCAATGACTGGATAAAGAAAATGTGATGCATTTGCACAGTGGAATGCTACTCAGCTGCCAAAAACAATGACATCATGAAATTTGCTGGCAAATGGATAGAACTAGAAAAGATGATCCCGAGCAAGGTAACCCAGATCCAGAAAGACAAACATGGTATGGACCACTCATAAGTGAGTATTAGCTGTGAAGTAAAGGATGATCATGCTACAACTCACAGACCTGGAGAAGCTAGGGAACAAGAAAGATTCAAGGAAGGGGGCATGCATAAATCTCACTTTGAAGTTGAAATAGATCAGATTAGTTTTTTTTACACTTCTTTTTTTTTTTTTATTAAAAAATTTACACTTCCTCCCTTGAGCGGCTTAGTTCTGTAAAGGTGAAGAGATTGTACAGCATTATTTGAGACAGTTTAGAGAAAAGCCTCCGGGAGTATTGGAACACACATACATCTGCAAAGCATCTGAAAAATACAACCAGACCTAGTAGAAATTGCAGAGAACTAAATTTTGCTACAAAGGGCATCCAAGGTCATAAAGATTAGGGTTACAGAGGCAGATTAGATCAGCGACCCTGAAGCAGAGCTATTTTAACATTGTTTTAATTTTTGAAGGACAAATTTCACATTATGAAGTACTTCAGAAGTCTACAGAAACTAAAAGAAATGACAAGAAAACATGGACATCATTTGAGGTTACTAAAAGACTTACTGGAAATTTCGCAAAAGTATAGCCATTATAATCTAATGAATAAACATACTTAATGATTATCAGTCTATTAAAAATTTCTTATAGATTTAGTGAGAGCTACAAAGGCAAATCAGAATCACGATTTCTTTTATTCCCAAGGCTGCCAAAAGTTAAAAACACTGCCTCGTTCCAAAAATAAATTCAAAATGTACTAGCATGCAGGATAGCAGCCGCTAAAATCATACTCTAAAAAGATAAATAAGAGAAACTTGTTTTGTTACTGGCAATCAAATGTAAATCTTGTCTTTTCTCCAAAGGGAGTCGAGATCGTATCTAATTCCCCAGCTGTGAGGAAGCAGAAGCAGCACTAGCAAGGGGTCAGAGAGCAGCAAAGCTCTCTTATTCAGATGACAGCGTCATTCTTGGCCACTGGGGAACTGACGAAAAGTATTTGCCAGTAAGTAAGAGGAAAAGCTCTTGTAGAGATTTCATGCATTAGTTACCACAGATTGTAAGGTGACTATTCTTTATATTTTTCAAGTGTTCTAAATTCTAATGTGTATATTTTCAAAAATAGAAATAACCACTTATTAGTCTCTTTTATTTATAATTAGTGAATCTTAAAGTCTTGATACAAAAGAAGTAAGAATTTAAATTAATAAATATTAAGGAGCTTATAGAGAAATCTGTAGGCATCAGAGAGGAGAGAGAGAGTCTATATGTCTATATATATATATATATATATATATATATATATATTGTTTTCTCTGGTGTCGGCGTTAGTGTTAGAGAATGGTGTGGAGCTTTCTCAGAAGGGTAAAATTAAAACTATGATGTGATTCAATTCATGGACATGTATCCAAAGGAGTCTGTCCTTCCACGGAGATTTTTTTCCATCTATGTTCATTGTTCATCTTTTCACAATAACAGAAAAACAGAATCAGTCCAGACATCCATCGACAGAATAGTGCATAATGGGGCTATATGTGCACAATGGAATTTTATTCCATCATTAAAAAAAATACTGAAAATTGTAGGCAAATGGATAGTTGTGTGAGGCTTTCTAGACCCCTAAGACAAATAATATATGTTCTTTCCCAGATACAAATTGTGTCTTCTAACTTTTATATGTGCATACCAACGTGAAAGTGGGTATGGGAAGAAGTCATGACACAAGAAAGGAGACCATGAGAAGGTAAAAACAGGTTTAATGTAGAGTACCAGCGTACATGACATATTGCAGTAGAAAGGGAACTTTCCTACTTAAGGTAGAAGTCATAGAAGTAGAGAGGAAGAGGAGGGCAAGAGGATCAGCCAAAGCAAAGTTGTATGAATGTATGTAAATGCCATGGTGAAACCTCTTTTGTATGCTAATTAAAAATAAATAAAACAGCAAGAAAACACTCATGGATATTTAGGACGATAAGAGAAATGATCGTTTTCAATGCATTTTGTGCCGAGTAGAAACAAAAGATTTGATGAACCTAAGCCATAACTTTCACACACAGGTTTCCATTGCTAAAACAAACGACCTGAGAATGAGTAATTCATAATGAAAATTAATTTATTTCTTACTGTTCTGGGTCCTAGGAAGTCTAAGAGAAGAAGCATCAGACTGTTCCCTATTGAGTGACTCACTTCTGAAAGGTGTCCCTGTCATCCCTTTGAGGGGAGAAATAATAGATTCCCATATATCAGAAGGCAGAGTTCAAGAAATGTGTCAAGATTCATTTTAGTATAACTTACTATAATATAATAGGAAAGATTAGAGTAAGACATGAGGACAGGTATTATTGACCTTGATATGAAAAAATTCATTGACTCTCAAATATTCCCCCATCTGTGACTATTCAAATTCCCAAAGATTTTCTAGAAATTAATGCATTAAGAAGCTTCACCAGATGACACACTGGGTGCTGGCTGACAACTCACTGTGAACTTGCCTTTTCTGCTGAGTAGTGACCCTGCTCTCAGATTCTGTACGACTACAGAGTTACAGTACAAATCATGTATTATGAAGCAGTGCCACCCGGCCAAAAGCAGTTTGCTAAAATGTTAGTCTTATTGCTGTCATAAACACCATGACATTAATTACTGCCTTCAAGTATTCAGTGTTGACAAGTTCCTTTCCAGGTTCCAAGGGCACTTCCAGACAAAACCCTTCACTCCATTTCGAGGAAGTTTCAGGCTACTTCAGATGTTCTCAAATAGTGGAGCCAGAAAAGTCCCTCTTGTGGGAGAAAGCCTCCTACTACACTTGTCAAATTAAAATCAAGTTTGTGCCGAGAAAAGAAAGGGAGACACACACACAGTGAGTTGGAGAAGAGCCTATGTTCAGTTGAACTTGTACATAAGTGGGCTTAGATATCACACTACTTACAGTTTCCAAAGATTCCCCTTGTCCCACCCCTGGAACTCAGAAGAAAATCATGTAATGATGATAAAATGAAACAGAAAAAAAAAGTTTTGTCTTGTTTTATAGAAATGTGTTCCAACTCATGGAGATAGTCAATCAGCAGCACCAAGTGATATAGTTCCCATGATATGATGATATTCTCTTACATAGTGCACTTGTGATGTGGGGTTCCCCTCTGTATGCTATGAATATGTTTCATTACCATTGGTTAATAAAGAAGCTGCTTCAGCCTATAGCAGGGCAGAATATAGCCAGGCTGGAAGAGCTAGAGAGACAATATAGACAAAGTCAAAAAGATGCCATGTAACTGCCTAAGGAGAAAGACACCAGAACAGAAACTTACCTGGTAAGCCACAGCCTGTGGCAATAAGCAGATTGATAGAAATGGGTTAATTAAAAATGCAAGAGCTAGCTAGAAATACACATGAGTTGTTGGCTAAACAGTGTTGTAATTAATATAGTTTCTGTGTGATTATTCAGGTCTGGGCAGCTGGAAAGTGGAAGAGCAGTCTCCATCTACAAAATGGTTTGCCAATGTGGAGCAACTACATCCACATAAAACCTGACAGAGCTTGGAAAGGAATTCTAGACACAAAAGAAGAGTTAAGCACACTTCTTGGCAGCAGTATTTCCTCAGGTAGGCTCTGTTTGCTGCCCACAAGCAGAGGTATGGCTCCTTTAAGAAGGCTTCCTGGTTGGTACTGGCAGCACAAATAGTTCTGACTCTTTCAGGAGGTCCAGCTACTGAACACGCATATGGGGTTCGTAAGCAGAGTGCTACAAGTTTCTTAATGGCAACATAGACCTCCTGCATCCCTGGAGCTGGGGCACTGAGCATGGCTCACAGAGGTGGTGAACATACCTCTGCCATAGTAAAAGGCCAAGAGAGGCAGAGCCAGCACTCAGGGCTGCCATGACCACACTGCTTACCATTTTAAAATGCTACTTGTCAGAAAAGGATTTCAGATACACAGTAGGACAGATTCAGACATAAAATACCTCTAACTGAGACACAGTTGTATTTAAAAAAAAGTATGTAGGCTTGGGAGAGAAAGAAAAAGTGTATAGACAGTTTTATAAAGAAATAAATAGTTTTAAAAAATAAAGCAAAGTCTTTAAAGAGACTGTAAAAGTAACATAAAAGATTATAGACAGTAATAGATTAAAAAAGTAAAAAAAAGTAAGCCATATAAAGATGAGATAGTCACAGTGAATCTGGATTATGTATATTATTGTGTTTTCTTTGAATTTTTTGACTGCAGAGAGACATTTGATTCTGGGGGCTGCTAAGTTAAACCAACATAAAGGTATCTTGACTTCAAAATATGTTTTCATTTAAATGGGATATGATATAGAGATAAATATTTTGCATTGATATGGATCTTAGTCGATTGATACAAATTTAAGTTCAATTTTGTTACACTGTATTTATGTATTTCTGCTCTTGTTTAAGGTATTGTGTTTGTGCAGCTCATTTAAAAATGTAATGTATAATTAGAATTGCAGATTAGAAAGTAGTCATTTATAATAGTAAAACTTGTAGTCATGTTAGTTAAGTTTTCTAGATATATAGAGATATATTTCAGTTAGATGGATAGCCTTCAACACTTCAAAGACCTACAGAATATGGCATTTAAAGTGTTTTAAGAACTTAGCCTGCTCTGGCAGCATCAATTACTTTAGAGAGGTTGATGGACATTGAAGAAACTCATTATGGAATTTGTTTTCAATGTGATGAGGCCAAGATATTTGACCAAGAAACTGCTCTTGCCTGGACTGCTTGATGGTATGCTATATGAACTGGACATGCAGGACCCACAGAAAGTGACTGCTGAACATTCCAAAAGATGGTGTGGTCCTTCAGGGTTCCTGCTTCACAGAAGAAACTGCCCGACATTCCTCAGGATACAGAAGAAAGTGACTGACAAACTGCCAAGATAGGCAAAACAGTCTTTCAAATTTTCCGCTTCATGAAAAAGTCTGTCAGATACTATGGGTCAACATTACAGAAGAACTTTGGGTGACTGTTCAGTGAGATGTCTCTGTCAATCCTAGAGTTTTGGAAGTTGCTTACAATGTACTTCCTCTTTACTTAGATAATATTATATTCTTCTGGGATCTTGAAGAGTTGAAGACAGATAGTTATAGTTTTCCTTAGTTGTAATATAAGATAAATTAGATATGAAACTTTAGACTCACAAAGATAAAATAGATGATAGTATATTTTCTTTAATTTTGTCAGATACAAATAGACTAAATATTGTAACTGTAATTCTTGCTTGAACCTGTTTTGTTACATGCAATTTTACTATGTTAAAGTTAAAACCTTCCTTTTCATTTAGTAGAAAGGGGGAATTGATGTGGGATTCCCTTATGTATGCTATGAATATATTTTATTATCATTGGTTAATAAAGAAGCTGCTTCTGTCTATAGCAGGGCAGAACATAGCCAGGCTGGAAGAGATACAAAGAGAGATAGGCAGAGTCAAAGAGATGCCATGTAACTGTCGAAAGAGAAAGATGCCAGAACAAAGCCATACCTGGTAAGCCACAGCATTGTGGTGATACACAGATGAATAGAAATGGGTTAATTTAAAATGTAAGAGCTAGCTAGTAATATGCATGAGTCATTGGTCAAACAGTGTTATAATTAATATAGTTTCTGTGTGATTAATTGGGTCTGGATGGTCTGGAAACAAAAGAGCAGTTTTTGCCTGCACATTCCCTTATTCGATGGCTGCTAAGCACATGGCTGGGCTGTGATAGGCTTGCATGTGTTATAAACAGTCTTAAGCTCCATCTCTATAAAAGTTCAAAAGAAACAAGTCTGGAGGATGAACAAAGTTTCTTTTAAAGTACTAACCATAAATGGACCGTTTCAGTAGATCTTTGGGTCAGCCATTATAACAATAAAAGCATTAGACAAAGTGTCAAGTCCTGCTTAAGGTGATGATCACTTTCCTTGAGAACCATATCTGAGAGTTAAACTATGGACCAGCCTTCCTCATGAATTTTCTGACTCTGCTCCTGTGCCCAATCAGTTTTGCTTATCTGGAAATGAACAGGTCCCAATTCTTTTTGGAAATATCCAGCCTTCAGAGTTCTGGGAATATAGTAAATTGTTACATACAATAGGATCAAAATGTATTGTATGAAAAAATTAATAAAGAAGTGTCTTTCCTTTGTGACATAACCCTGACAAGAGCATCTATCAAAAACCCACTTTGCATCAGGCATTTGCCCTCAAGAAGGGCTAAATCCTTCAATTGTCTTGAAAGTCCAATAGTTTCCCACCACTGTTACCCAGAAGTGTCAGTCTATAGGATCCTAAATTCCATGTTGGCAGAAACAGCTGTTTTTATCTTTTTAAAAATCTTCTAATGTTGAGCAGATCCTGAATTTGCACAAAACAGAACATCAGCAAATAATCCTGGAACCCTCTTTTCAAGTGTTCATTCAGACTTGACAAAGCATTAGTGCTTAAAAGCATTTGCTGTCATTTTATTAACTTGTGGCTGGGTGTTTGAAGTTACTGGCTGTTAGCTGTCCTTGGTAGTTGAGTTCTTTTGTTGGCGCATAGTATTAAAAGGTGACTTGCAACTGGAAAGCTGGTCTTCATGAATTTGTGATTTTGACAGTTGACAAAACTTATCCACTGAAACAAGACTAAGAAGCTGAATTATCTTCATGGATAGTAAAAGTGACAGAGAGAAAAACTTCCATCCCATTTGGGAGGACAAAGCGTCCTCACATTCCTTAACATGGCTTTCAGGGCTCAAAATAATTGCATTCCTATTTATTTCATCAAGCCTTGGACATGTGGTTTCTCTGTCCCTTTTTGATTTCTCCTTATCCTACTTAGTTATTGATGACAATGAGGAGCAGATTCATATGCCATCTAGACTAGACCACTGTATCCAGATACTGGGCCAACTATTATTCTAGACTTTTTCCTGGAGGTATTTTAAAATTTTAACATATAAATCAATAGACTCCATAATATGAAGTCATCTTGTCTAAACAGTAGAAGGTCTTGAAAAACCTTTCCCCAGAGAAGAGAGAATTCTGCTAGGAAACTGTCTGAATACTTTTTTTTCTGTGTTTCTTCCCTGGGTCTCCAGCCTGTTGATCTACTGCGAAAATTTTGGGCTTTCCTGCCTCCATAATCATATGAACCAAATCCTGAAATAAATCTCCATCCTGAACTCGTGCGTGCGCGTGTGTGTAAAATATTTATACTAGTTCTGTTTCTCCAGAGAACCTTGACTAATGAAGTCACCAATTTATGTCTCTAGTACTGAATTCAATACTTCAAACACAGAGATCAAATAAAAGTTGACTGCACTGAAATAACTTAAATCGATCTGACTCGCAGGAAAGAAAATATTTCAGATATATTGTCAGGACTTTTCTCTTAAGAGCCCACACTGCTGAAGCTATTATATTCTGTGATTGATTTTTATTTGCCTTATGCTTCTTTTTTTTATCCTGGTCCAGTGAAGACAGCTGAGGAAATGCAGGGCAAGGCAATTCCGGATCCATTAATATGTCTGCTCCTATTTGATGACAAAATTTACTTTATCAATCATGCCAATGCTGATCCAAGGGTCTTAAATACAAACCAATAGGAATTTTAAATCTATCAGTTGGTGCTACTCTCCAGTCTTGGTGAGATTACTCTGGGTTCCCAAGCCATTAGAAAGATTCAGACAACAAACATTTTCTCATACATCTCCAACCATCTTTTTCCTAGTGATTTGAACTTCATTCTACAATTTGAAGCTACAGAGGTTTTAAAGCCCTGAACAGGTTCTTAATTATCCAGTGTGAAGGAAGAAACGCCTAGTAAGACTTTTGTTTGCCGTGCAAGGCTAATTTCTCACAAAAAGAATACTGGATATTAACTACCTATGGTTATACCTGGAGGGATATGGATACAGGAGATAGATAGGTGGATATGGATAGACTGGATAGACAGGTATGGATAGATGGGTATGGGCAGATGGATATGCCTGGATGGATATGTGTAGGTGGATATGGGTAGATGAATATGGATTCTGGTTAGAACTTAGGATGTAGTATAGATAATTGGAGATTCTTAGAGGGAGGAACCTGTCAAGCATTTGCAATGAAAAGAAAAGAATATAAAGGTTACTAGGCTCAAATTTTAAAATGGTCACTTTAAATGAGGCTGATTTGTCTAGTTTTTTTTAACTAACATTGGTAAAATAGTAATCAAGATATTAGCAAATACACAAATATTGAAAATATCAGAGAATAAGAGACAGAAGTAGAAAAGAGAAGTAAGCTTCCATCGTTACAAACTGGACAACCAATCTGTTACAGGAGGAGCGGGTCCTTTTCTTCTGTCTGCCCCACTAGCTTAACTCCCAAAATAGTCACACAGAAATTATATTAATTAAATTACTGCCTGGCCCATTATCTCTAGCCTCTTATTGACTAACTCTCACATACTAGTTTAACCCATCTCCACTAATGTATATCTCCACTTGACTGTGGCTTACCGGCATGAGTCTAATCAGCATCCATCTGGGGCAGGAGAACCAGGACGTCTGCCACATTGTCCCTCTTCCCAGCTTTCAGTTCGGTCTACTCCACCTATCTAAGTTCTGCCCTATCAACAGGCCAAGGCAGTTTCTTTATTAAACCAATGAAAGCAACACATAGACAGAAGAACCTCCTATACCACCAATCCAAAATGGGCATTGGCATATTCCTAGTAAATATCCTGTGTCATCTCATCTTGAACTCTAGGTATCTTAAACTTTTATTCTCTCTGCAAAATTTTCATCTGGGTCCAAATTTCTTTTTATTTTATTTTGGAAGGCCTTTCTTAAAGGTCATTTGAACAAAAGAATAAATTTTGTCTCCCTCCCCCCAAAAGGCAGAGAGAGAAGTGTCCTGCTCCTGATTATACTACACTGTGCCTGAACAGTGTGTCCCCCAAACTGAGTGTACTAAAGAGAGTGACAAGACACCCCCAAGGTTGTGTGCTACCTGACACCATTTAACCATGTGTCACCCCGTACACAAGACCAAAAGCAGTTATTCTGAAACCCAAAACAGTGAACATTCTGTATTAACTGATTTCCCAAGCATTCCTACAATTTCACAGTTATTTATAGCTTTTTTTCCCCCAGAACAATTTGTAATTTAAATGGCTACAGTTTAAAGCTACAGGAAATGACTTTGCAGTGTCTGTCACTTTGAGGTCTTTTTCTATTATTTCTTCACCCATTTGGGTAGAAATAAATCTATTAATAAAGTAATGCAAAGAGCATGTGAGCTCCGGGAAGCTGTGAGGTTCACGGGTTAAGCAATAACTTTTATTTAGCCTTTTACAACATGGATTATGCTTACATTACCATATAACATTACCATAATCATTCTCCAAATCAATCCCAATGTTTAGTAATTGTCAAGTAAGAAAACACTGAATAATGAGAAAAGAAAAAGGGAAATTCACAGTGATTTTTGCAGAAAAACTTTAACAGAAATGTAAGTCCCTTCTTCCTTAAGAATCACATTTTTTTTGGTTGTTTGCTTTTGCTTTTTTAATTGATACTTTTGTTGGGCTCCTGCCAGACTCTTAGGAGAGGGAGCTGAGGAGTTTCTGTATAAGTTCTAGAACGTATGTTTCTCCGATTCTTAAAGACTGGCTCATAATTTTACATAATTAAGCTGAAATGACCTCTTCAAAAAGGACTTAGAACTCAGTCCCTGAAAGAGAACAAACCTGGCATTTCTACATCTCCACAGGAAATATCTAAATCTATACGATACCTCAGAAGATAACAGGAGTTTCATAGAGCCCCCTCCCCTAACAAAAGGCTGCCCAATGTGTCAGTCCACATCTGCAAGAAGCACTGGGCATCCTCTCTCTTTTCTAGATATATATATATATATATATATATATATATATATATATATATATATATTACCTTCATCTTCTCTCACTAATCTCAACTTTGTAATATTTCCTTATTCTCTTGTGATGTCACAAGTCCTCCTGCCACAAGAATTGAAAAGTCAACAAAAATGATCTTCCTCCTATCTGATTGATCTAGCATATCCTGTAGTTATGAGAAATAATACCTAATTTCCCATTCAGGTCCTTACACTCTGAATCCATTACCTAAGACAGCCAACCCAGTAGCTTTCCTTCTATATGGACCTCCTAGTTCACACAGTTTCAGTTTCTAAGTGCACAGTTAGTGGTAAACCATTACGATTAATGAAGAGAGCGTCACACCTGTTTTCCCATTATTGTAGTCATACAACCCCACAATGACATATTGATTAACTAAGGAGATGGAAAAATAAATAAAAGAGGAAGGGTAAATGCTTTCATATTGGGTAAGTTTTCTAAACCATAGAATACTGTAGTTAGACGTTTCTCTCCCACCTGCCAGTTCCCAAATAACCACTCCAAGGCTTAATATTAGTTACACATGCTTAGCTGATAGCTCAGGCTTACTACTAGTTAGTTCTTACACTTAAATTAACCCATATTTCTTATCTAAACTTCATCATGTGGCTCATGGCTTGTTCCTTTATTTTTTATGCATCCTTCTTCTTCAGCGGTTGGCTGGCCTCTCCTCTGACTTCACTCTTTTTTATCCAAGCATCCTCAGTTTGATTGCTCTGCCTAACTTTATCCTGCCTTGCTATAGGCCAATAAGCTTCCTTCTTAGCCAATGGTAGTAATACATATCACAGTGTACAGAAGGATTATTCCACAGCATGATACTATTTCTTTCTCTGTGTTTTATGGAACATGAGGAATGTGGGTGATAGGGCTTTTTAAATGTTTGGTAGCTATATGTGTATATACATATATTCATATACATGTAATAACAATTTTGCAAAGTGAGGACATGAATTTGAAGAAGCATGGAAGGGGTATATAGGGAGGATTATAGGGAGAAAGGGAAGAAGTAAAGTTGCAATTAAAATCTCAAAAATAAAATAAATAAAAATTAATGCTTAGTAGCATCTGGTTGGGTTTTTTTAATTGGAACACTTTCTCTTACTGACTCAGCCTCATAATTAAGTTGTTTATATTCCTGTGATATGTTATATATGTCTAGGAGTTTATACATTTTACAGTTTTTAGAAAGATAATATTTCAACTATTCTGGATGCTGTAATCATGTTTTTTTATTATTTTCTCCATATTTATATCTAAGTGTATTATCCATCCCTGATATTCTGTCTTCTGTTTGATCACGTTAGCTTGTCATGCTTTTACTGTGCTGTTTTATTTGATTCACAGGAATTTTAATTTCCAACCTGCCAATTTCTTTTCCTTCAAATTTCAATTTCTTTAATGACATTTCTTCCATGTTGTTGACTATTTTTTATTCATATTCTAATTTTCTCATTCATTTTTGCCGACTTTTTCTCTTCTATGTTGAGTTTCTTCCTTAGGTCCTATATTAAATTCACCTGCTTGCTTGTAACCCATTTCAGGCCACTGTATTAGAACCATTTCAAATCTCTAATTGACATTTGACCTCTTTTAGTAACTTAACATTAAATAATTAAATGGTTATTTTCTCTTGAAGGATTCATGTTACCTTGATTTTCCATGTTCCTTGTGTTTCTTTCTTGTGATTTGCCTGTCTGTTGGCATAGATACATTGTGATCTATTGTTTGTTTGTTTGTTTGAGTTTCTTTTGTATTTTCCTACTGGGGGTGGGAGTAGTTCTTTAGTCTATTGCTCCTATCAGAGAACTGAAGCTATATTTCTCTGTGTTGTCCATTTCTTATTATTTTCCATTCTCTTCTATTTTTAGGTACTCTCTGCTTCCTTTGTGCATTCCCTATACTCTTCAGCTTCTTATTTAGGATATCATCTAATTTCCCTTTTTATACTCCCTTTCACTAGCTCACACAGACAGAGATCTTTGTCTGTCATCTTACATAGAAGTCACATATCTTAGCTTTGTTTTCGAGTTGTTTATCTTTTAAGCAATTAAGAAAATAATGGCCTAACATTTGGAGATAATAGACAAAGACAGGTTTGAGAATCATTGAAAAATATCTCTATATAAAGTGCCTTTCACAATTTTAGGCATATAATGGATGTCCAATAAAGGTTTTATTTCTTCCCTTTCTCTTTCCTTATTGTATAACAGGATATTACAAAAAAAAAAAAACTTGAGTCTGAAAAACTCAGGCTTCATTTTAGCACTGCCAATAGCAGACATAGTTTAAAGATCATGTTAACTTTATACATTTCTATATAATAATGGATAACAGAGCCTATTTCAATTCATAAAAGTTAAACGAGATGCTGGTGGAGGGCTAAGTATTATCCCATTGTTTTTCAATTTGGAAGTTCAATTTAGGGGAAGAACAGGTAGATTATTAATTGCCTCCAGCCTTTGTAATCCCTGGAATTTACTTTTCTTCTTCTCACTCCCTTCTAGAGTTCATTGAATTACAATAACAGCCCAGGCTACTAGAACAAATTTAAACCAAATACCTCATATATGTATGCACAGTGTAATTACTTTGGAACATGCAACCTGTGCAGGAAAATATATGTTTTTGTTATGTATTTTCTCCCTGGTTATAGAAAAGTCATATCGTTTATCTTCCATAATTTTAAAATGCTTTCATATGTTAAAGTATAATTTTATAAATTTCTTCTTGAGAAAAGAATGAAAGAAGAAGAATAACAAAAGGAAGACATAAAGCAAAAATGAACAAAAAGAGAAAAAATGGGAAACAGAGGAAGAAGAAAGAAGAGGGAATGAGTAGAAAGATAACAGCTGGGCATTGAGCGGTTTCTGTGTGACAGGGTACTGTACTTGATGTGAAACATTTTTAATTGTAATGGTTATATGCAGTTAAAATAAATATCAAATAAAGAATTGTATAGTAGTATAGATTTGTCTTTAGAAGTTGAAAACAAGATAGAAATGGATAAAAAGGTTTTAAACACATGTAGCTATTTAATCCTTAACTTTTCCAGTTCCAATTTCAAGCTGACATTATATTTTTAGGTTTAACAGATTGCTATTTTTATCTTTTTGTAGTGGTAGTCATAAAAATTGTTTTCATTGTTAGTATTCAACACATAAAATTAATGTTAAAATGACTGTCTATGGTATAAATGGAAAAGACTAATTCACATGGATTTTAAGTTAAAAAAAAATAAGATCCCTCAGTTCACATTTTGCATGTGCCTGCTTCTGTTGAAGAAAACAACATAAATTCTCACAGTTCTATTTCAGTGGGACTTTTCTCAAGAATGATTTTTGGAATTCTCTGGCTAGACTCTTTTTCTAATACTAAGTTCTCAGGAAAATCAAGTCCCACTGCATTAATATTTTAGATCTTATGCACTCAACTTATCTTACACGCATATGGAATGGTTCTGGTTATGTATCACCATGGGAAAACTGAAAATAGCGACTCAAACTTTTTTTTTCCTGAAGCATTTGATTCTCCCATAAAATGCCAGTTGAGAAAGCTTCTCAGCTAGGAGACATGGAGGGAACTGTAATAAAATTATGCCTTTAAAATCATATTACCAGTAAATAAAATTTATTTATATTATGTGTGCAATAAACGTAGATGTTAGATTAGTATGGAGAGTCCATTTAAGCTGAAGGAGTAGCAATCCTAAACATTTAGTATACAGTTGAAGGGTCTCTTTTCTACTAAGGTTATTGACGCTTAGGACAAAAATTAGAAGACAGCTTAGAAAGCAAGGTAAGCGGCTATTAGACAAAAATATATAGTTATGCTACTAAGCCTTTTCCCATCTTATAAAAGTTTTCACAATCATCAAAATATAAGTCAAAAAGATACAGTGAACGTGGGATAATATAACAATCAAATTACAATGCCAACATATGGCTTTGTCTCATTGATTCTTTGCATTCTTTTCTTTGTATTTTGTTGATTTCAGCTCTCAATTTGATTATTTCCGGCCATCTAGTCCTCCTTGGTGAGTTTGCTTCTAAAATGAAGTTTTTGGTTTTTTTTTTTTCTAGAGTTTTCAGGTGTTCTGTTAACTCATTAGTGTGGGATGTTTCCAGCTTCTTTATGTAGGCACTTAGTGCTATGAACTTTCCTCTTGGCACTACTTTCATTGTGTCCCATAAGTTTGGGTATGTTCTCTGGTCATTTTTATTGAATTTTAGGAAGTCTTTAATTTCTTTCTTAATTTCTTCCTTGAACCATTAGTGATTCAGGTGAGCACTGTTTACTTTTCATGTGTTTGTGGGCTTTCTGAAATTAGTGTTGCTGTTGAATTCTAATTTTAAGCCATGGTGATCCATTAAGATACATGGGGTTATTCCAAGGTTTTTTTTTTTTTTATCTGTTGAGGTTTGCTTTGTTACCTAGTATGTGGTTAGTTTTTGAGAAGATTCCATGAGGTCCTGAGAAGGTATATTCTTTTATGTTTGGATGCAATGTTCTATAGATTTTGCTAAGCACATTCGAGTCATAACATCTGTTAGTTCCCTTATTACTTGCGGAGGACCAAAAATGTAAGCCTATTTCCACCTTGTCTGAAGGCCAGAGAGTTTGAGGTTGCCCAGAATTGTTGACAACAACCAGGGCTACTCATCTTAACCCAGGATGCGGTTACTTGATTCTTTGGACATCAAGATGCCCACATAGGTAGATCCACTATACCCTGACAAATGGTCAGATTGTAAAATTATACTTCTGCTCCTTCTTTTGCACCTGGAGGAGGCTTGACCTTGGGAGTGGTTGCTTTCAGGTATTTGGACTAGGACAGGTTCACTGCTGGTATAGGAAGTCCTTCTGTTTGTGTGTTGCTTTCATTGGTTAATTAATAAAGAAACTGCTTGGCCTGTAGGGCAGAACTTTGGTAGGTAGAGAAGACAGAACTGAATGCTGGGAGGAAGAAAGCAGAGTCAGAGAGCCTCCATGGAGACGCCAGGTCCAACATGCTAAATCTTTTCCCTGTAAGCCATGACCTCGTGGTGAACACAGATTAATAGAAATGGGTTAAATCAAGATGTGAGAGTTAGTCAATAGGAGGCTAGAGCTAATGGCCAAGCAGTGTTTAAATTAATACAGTTTCTGTGTAATTATTTCAGGTGTAAGCTAGCCGAGCAGCTGGAACAAGGGACCCGCTCCCTGTAACACACTGCCTAAACAACAGAATGCTAATGACTTGGTATTAGCAAGGTATTAAAGCAATTAACTGTTCAGTTATCCTTTGTATCATGTTAAAGAAGTCTTTTGTTGCCCTCTCCCCCCATTTGTATTGGGGTATAAAAGTGTATGGAAAATTAAATGCTGGAATTTCAATATTCACTGGAACTCCCTCCTGGCACTGTCCTTTTATTTCTGTTTTATTATTTTTACTTGAGTCTTCATCCTTTTTACTATTTTTCTGATCTCCATGTCGCTACCCTGATAAGTGGTATTTTTGCTGAAGCTGGTCTCTGGCAATTTCTCTGTTAAATTTCTGTCTGGCAGAAATGCCCAAAGGTGAGAGTCGGGTATTGAAGTCTCCCACTATTAGTGTGTGGGGTGTTATGTGAGATTTAAGCTTTAGTAGTGTTTCTTTTACATATGAGGGTGCCCATGTATTTGGGGGCATAGATGTTCAGTATTGAAATTTTCTCTTGATAGATTTTTCCTGTGACAAATAGGAAACAAACTTTTTTGTCTCTTTTGATTGATTTTTAGCTTGAAGTCTCTTTTGTTAGATAATTAGGATAGCTACACCAGCTTGTTTTATAGGTCCATTTGATTGGAAATCTTTTTCCAACCATTTACTGTGGTTATGTCTGTCTTTGAGGTTAAAGTGTGTTTCTTGTATACAGCAGAAGAATGCATTCTGTTTCGTACCCAGTCTGTTAGCCTGTATCTTTTTATAGGTGAGTTGAGTTCATTTATATTAAGGAATATTAATGACAGTGATTGCTAGTTCCTGTTATTTTAATTTTCGTTATTGGTCATATTATTGTGTGTGTTTTTCCCTTCTTTGGGATTTGCTGCTGTGAGAACCTGGAAACAACCTAAATGTCCCTTGACAGAAGAATGGATAAAGAACATATGAACATTTACACAATGGAGCACTACACAGTGGGGGAAAAAAATGACATCTTGAAATTTGTGGGAAAGTGGATGGATCTAGAAAACATCATATTGAGGGAGGTAACCCAGACCTAGAAAGACAAATATAATATGTACTCACTCATAAGTGGCTTTTAGACACAAAGCAAAGAAAAACCAGCCTACCGTTCACAATCCCAGAGAACCTAGTCAACAAAGAGGACCCTAAGAGAGACATAATGGATCTAATGTACATGGGATGTAGAAAAAGACAAGATCTTCTGAGTAAATTGGGAGTGTGGGGATCATGGGAGAGGGTAGAAAGGGTTGAGGGAGGAAGGGAGGGAGCAGGGAAAATATATAACTCAATAAAAATAGTTAAAAAAGGAAAAAGAGAATAAGAATGAATAATTGACTGAGAATAAACAAAATCGTGAGGAGAATACTAGCTAATGGTAACCATAAACAAAAGCTTAGCACTGTTGTGTCTGTGTATAGTAAAGGGCAAATGCCAAGGGAGCTGGAGAGAGTGAAAATGAAGTTAAGACCAGACGCTTGTGCATTCAACAAGATGGTATGAACACCTTGTCTGCATCCTCTTTTGTATGTATGTAGGTACAGTGTTACCCATTCTTCAATCCATTTTATTCTTCATTGGCACAAGTCTATCTAGCTACACACTGCATCTTCAGCTTCTTATGTACCAGGGTCTAGTCCTGGACTGAGCTCTCACTAATGAAGTGAGATAGAAGGATATAAAGGCATATTAGCATGCAGCATATGAAACTGACTTTAAATGGTCGGATCTGGATTATGACATATAAACTTATGTGTCAATTTTCATAGGCCATGGGTACCCAGAAGTTTAATCAAGAATTGTGCTGGGTGTCTCTGAGTATGTTTTCAGTAAGGTTCACTTCTTTTTAATTGGCATAATGGGAAATAGATTGTCTTCTCCAACATGGGTGGGCATAATCCAATCTGTTATGGTCCTTCCAGAGTTTCAACTGGAACTCCACCTTCTGATCACCTAGTTTTCAAGCCTTTGGAGCATAACTAGAAATATATACAAGCTCTCCTGTGTTTGTGGTTCGCAGCACAAAATTATTCCTGAGTTGATTCTTCATCTTGCAGGCACACACACACACACACACACACACACACACACACACACACACACACACCCCTCTCCTCTGTTTTCTCTCGAAAACTTTCACAGATACAATAACTTTCAACACCTGATAGTCTCAAACAAGGACAACATGGTGACAATTCAGCCCTAGTCATGTAGTTGAAGACTTTCAATAGAGGATAAGAAGTGGCAAAATGAAAAAAAAAAATGTCACTATATAAGCCCTTGTGAAAAGGGAACTGCTATCTTTATGCTATTTGGGTATTTTTTTCCTGAAAATAAATAATTGTTTTTTATTTAGACACCGATTTTGAAAATGTCTCTGTGAGTGATTAGTTTAATGGGACTTTATAACAAAATTTAAGAAACGAATGTTCATTTGAAAGGGAGGTGACTTATACGAGAGAGAGAGCCTAAATTTCAGGAGTTTGGCATTAATGGCAAGCTCTTAATGATTTTATCTTTTAAATGCTAAGAACCTGTAAATACTATTAGTACTACCAACTTTTGATGTCTTCCACAACAATAACCACAAAGGCCCAAAACATCTTCTACATCAGGTCTCCTGCCTATATTATCTTCTTCAATTCTATCTGTAAGAGAGCAAAAGACAATATAATATATGTGTATATATTTATATAGATATACACATGTCACTTTATTACTGACTTGTAAAATCCCTCAAAGACCGCATTATTGATAACTCACACACTGTGGGAACACACCTTGAGTGTCTGAATTCTTTTTCAATACATGCAGAAGATACCTGTGGGAAATATCCTTTGGTAATTACTATAACAGTGCTACTCATTTCATTAATGTATGTATCTTTGTGATTATTGCATCAGCTACAGATGTTTTCTCTAAAATAAAATGTTATAAAGTTTTCTCTTCTGATCCAAATTTCTAATGGTCTTGCCCATACAGAATTGTTTTCATATAATTGTGAAACTCTTTGACATTTTGAAGATGAAATCTACAGTTTTTTTACGAGGCTTAAACAATTAAAAATATATAATTTCAAGATGTTTTAAATAAGTACCAATTACAACTTATCATTCATTTAACATAGCAGTAGACTCTAAACAGCATAACAATGCTACAAATTAAGCCAAGTAAATATCCTTAACTAGTTTCTTTCTTTTTTCTTTTCTTTTCTTTTCTTTTCTTTTCTTTTCTTTTCTTTTCTTTTCTTTTCTTTCTTTCTTTCTTTCTTCCTTCCTTCCTTCCTTCCTTTCTCTGTCTTTCTTTCTTCTTTTCTCCTTCCCTCCTTTCTTCCTTCCTTTTGGTGTGTGTGAGCTTGTGTGTATGCTCATTTATATGTATGTAAGGGTAATATATGCAGAGACGAGAGAGTCAAATGTCTGTCATCTCAGTTGTTCATCTTATTTTTGAGACATGGTTTCTCACTGAATGTGGAGTTTGACAATATGGCCATCAGGTCATAGTCTACTCTGTTCCACCATCCTACTGGCACTGGAATTACAACTATGTGGCATTGTGTCTGGTTTTATGTTGATGCTAGCAGTTGAACTCAAGATTGCCTTGTTTGCCCTCCAAACACTTTACCCAATGAGCCATCTCCCTAGGCCATGAAGCAAATATTCAATTTAATTTCTATTGTATGTTTAATGCATATTTGCATTGTATGCTGCATAAGATACCATGTAAAATATAGTCTTATGCATCAAAGGTTTTTAAAACAGTTCTTAAAGATTCTTTTGGTAGTCAAATTGCATATGATTTTTAAAAAATATTTACTATAATTAAAAGGCCTAAAGGCAAGGGGAGGAAGAAAGGGAAGTGGAGAAAATGTTTAGCTCAATTAAAAACAATAAAGCATAAAAAATAAAAAGGCTTAGGAATGGAAATGTCTTCTGATTTGGTTTTTATCATAATTATTACTAATCAGTGGTTGATCAAATATAGCATTATTAATAGTTATAAGACAAAAAATCTATTAGAATACCTGCATTGTTGAAGGAGATAAGCTATTTTATAATTTATTTAGTCATTTACTATAATTATTAAGAGTATGCATTTTTATCTTTTTGTTAAAATTAGTATTCAAATCTATTTTCTTATTTTCACTTTCATGAATATAATACTGAGAAATATTGATCACATAAATAAATGAGACTAGAACAACTTGGTTTAAGCAATTTCATCCAATATTTCCATGTATGGTGCAGAAATTTATGTGTCAACCTATTATCAGAATATTTTCCAATTATCTGACACTTGACAAGTATTCTTAATTTAACTGAAACCATTATTTTGAAGCAATTTGATTTCAAAAGTATTTTAAACCAGGTTTTTAGAATCATTCAATTACTTTCCCTTTCTATTTTTTTCTCTCTCTCTTTTTTTGGTTTATTTTTGAGATTGTATTTTAATTACATTTCTTGCATCCCTTTCTTCTCTCTAAACCTTTGATATACCCCTGTTTATTTTCCCTCAAATTCATATTCTCTTTCCATCAATTGTTACTGCATGTATATATTTATTTGTATATATAAATATACCCCTAGATACAACCTTCTGGGTCCACATAATGTTACTTATGTGTGTTTTCAGGGCTGACCATTTGCCACTGATCAATTAATCAGTGTGTTCTTCTCTAAGGAAGATCACTTCTCTCTCTGCAAGCCTTACTCTGTTGCCGACAGTTCTTTGTGTAGGGTTGAGCCCTTGTGGGCTTTTCTCTGTCTAGCCTGGCATGTTCATTGGTATTTTCTTTGTTTAGCTCACAGTTGGGTGGTCATTTGGTGATACTTTATGGGTGATACTTTTTGTATACTAGAAAACACAAGCTCACATCAAAGTCCCTAATCCTCTGGCTCTTATATTTTTCTGTCCCCTCTTCTTCAGTGTTCTATGAGTCATAAGTGTGGTATGTTTTGTAGATGTGTCCATCGGGACTGGGCTCCACAACTTTACTTATTGATTACTTGTGGTTTTCTGTAGTGTTAATCATCTATTGAGAAGAGAAGTTTCCTTGATGGATGGTGAAGACTATATTTATCTGTAGGTATAAGGATAATGTTTTAGAGTATTGTTAGAGATTATGTTAGTTTAGTAAACTGGTGGTTGTAGATTCTTGTCTGAAGACCATGATTTTGCTAAGTACTGATTTAGCTCGATTTCTAGTGCCAGGCAGGATATCCTTTTTTAGGTGGCCTGAAGTCCAAGTAGAGACAGTTGGTTGATGCCAAGGTACATGTGCCACTTGTACCTTGTAGGTTATTGTGCCATGCTGGTAATTGGATGGTTCTTAGACATCATGTAATTGGGTAGGATTATTGGTTGTCTCCCTCCTTTGAGGGCTTGAATTGGAGATTTCTGTTACCATGAAAGTTAATCTTCAGGGAAGGGGCATTCAAGTTAGTTCCAACTTAGGGGTCTCTGGATACTATTTCTGAAGTGCATAGCATCTTCAACTATGGGGACTTTATCTTCCATCTCTAGGGGGCAACCAAGAGCATAGCATCAGGCTATATGTTTTGGAAGTCTCTTAGGAAGGCCTGGCCTACAACTCAAAAGACGGCTTCATCTGTTTGGTTATTTTATTTTATTTTATTTTATTTTGTGGCTTTAGAGAGAGGCCCATCAGCCCAGATGAGAAATGTTTATTAAAACTATATATGCATATTTATATACTGAATTGTGTTCATTATAACGTTTTCTTTAGGTAAACAGTTGGTAGTATGATCCTTTGGGTTTTCAGATAAACGTATTACTAGTTTGCCTGTCTCCCTCTTCCTATGTTTATTTCCCTTACCTTTTTCAAAGTAGTATCCCCCTTACCCATTTCTCCAAGAAGATCAATTATATCTTCCTATTTTTCTTTACTCTCCTCCTATTTTTGTTCTGTTTTAGCCTCCCTCTCTCTCCTTAAGGAGCTCTCTCTTTTCCCATTTCTTTGATCAGATGACTTGTCCTTTGCTATTCTTCTCTCTATAGCTCCCCAAACCCTCTATCCTGGTAATGGTCACATTTTACTTTCTTAGGTCTGTAGTTAGTTCAGGCGATGTACTCACATTGGAAGATTTGGAGTTAGGAGCCTCAAGATGTTAACACGAAATGTTTTTCTTTTGGGTTCTGAGCTACCTCTCTCAATATGATCTTTTCTTGTTCCAAGGTGGCGGCAGTGGGGGCAGGTCTCGTCAGGGAGGAATTTGATAAATAAATAAAGAGAAAGAGAATAAAATAACATTATGGATATATGAAAAATTATAATCATACTATTAAATATCTACCTAAAAAGTCTATAACACATATAACTCTGTGTAAAAATATAGAAATATAGTTTTACTGAAATTTTCCCATCTGAGCAGACAATACTTTCTCCAAAAGCCAAAGATGATTAAACAAAAATCCCAACACCAGGCATGAGTAGCTTGCTTTTGAGTGTTGGTCAGGGCTGTTCAAGAGATTCTCAAAACATTGTACATTTTTGCTATGCTCTTGAATGTCTCCCAAAGGTGGAAGGTGAGTCTCCATAGCTGAAGACACCACGTACTTTAGACACAGAGGACCTGAGCTGGATCTGACATGAAAGCCTCCTCCCTGAGGATTAGAAAGCATCATGGAAGTTTCCAAAGGAAAGAAGCAATCAATGACCTTATCTATGACAGATGTGAACTGCAGCAGCCCCAAGGGTGCATAAGTGGCACATATACCCTGGTAGTAACCAACACCTCTCGAATTGGACTTAAGGCTCACTCAATAAGAGGGAAATCATACTTGGTAGTTGAAACCTTGCCAAGTACCTGGAGCTAGTAAAGTTTTGGATCTTAGAGGAGAGCTTATAACTACCACTTTATTAAACTAGAATGATCATTAATTACATTCTAAATATTCATTCTGATACTCAGAGGTAGGTGTAGTTCTTGCCGCTAATCAAAGAGACTTCACTCTATAACATATGGAAATCATTACAGAAAACCACACCAAATCAAAACACAGAGTTGCGAAGCTCATTCCCAATGGATAAATCTGTAGAACAACTCCTGCAGCTAAGGCCCAGGGAAATTATCAGAAGAGGGGGTAGAAAGATTGTAAGTGCCGGAAGATCAGAGATATGTCTTCTAAGACTGTCACAAGCTACATTCTGAGAAATCTCCCTAAATTCTCAACAGCACAACTGCCTAACCATGAACTGAATAACGACAACAATAGACATGCTAGTATGGATGGCATGAGACCTGTACTTGATGCAAAGAACTAGGGAACTGAAGAATACAGAGAGTGGGAGAATTGTATTCCTCAGGGAGAGTACATCATTTAGTCATTCAATACCAAATGGTCATCCCTGAAAACAAACATACAACTAGCATTATAAAGACTAAGCAGATTGTATTTCTGTATTTAGAAATATATGTGTATTCATGTGTGTATATGTGACAGTAGTTAATGGAAAAAGAAGTCAAGAATGGAAACAACAAGGAGGGGTATATGGGAGAGTTTGGTGGGAGGAAAAGAATGTGAGAAATGATGCAATTGTAGTATAACCTTAAAATAAAGGAAATTTTTTAAGAAATGTTTTCTGGAAATACCCTTATGATAATGTCTTAAGGTTCAGGAAAATAATGTTGTCCCAAGCATATATTTTAGTGATTATTATAATGTCTGTTAAATGAATAAAGATGGAAATAATTTATATGTTTGGATCTAATTAACCTGCACAACAAAAATGTACCATGTTGCTTTGTGAAAAATATTATTTTAGGCTTAAATACCCAGTGATCATGTTGAAGGAAATTTATCTTAACCCAGAAGTTCTTGCCAACATGCTTCTGATTTGGAAATAGAGAAACTTCTTGCTTGTTGTTTTATGTCAATAACTAGAGGCCCTTTTACCCAAATCAGAAGGTTATTGTACAATGGGGATTTATGGTTTATAAATTGTAAGAATTTCATGCTGAATTCCACTATACAAATATTTTGTGGTAGGTCAAGAAGGCACAGTGGTGTCTCCATCTTGTAGTCTTGCTGAGGCCATTTTAGATTTGGCTAGAATTTGATCTCCATGATGGAGAATCCCGTGGGAAATTAGCCAACTCTGTTCTACAAACCCAAGGTCAAGATACCCCAGTCAACTTATCTTAGGTTCTGTTAAAATCCCTGCTTGTGTAGAAATCACCCACTTCCAGCTAATTGCTTATATTAGCTTCTGTTAAACTGTTTGCTTGTGCAAAACCTCCTTCCATTGCAGCTGCCAAGAAAGACACCAGGGTGTGTGTTTTGCCTTCAAAAACCCCTTACACCAGTGCCTCTAATACCTGAGTGTAGACCCAGCTGACCGGAGTAAGCACTTTCAATGGCTATAAACTGACTGGTCACCTCTGGTGGGCTTCCTAACAATGAAGCAAATTCAAAGTATTTTCTTCAGTCAGTTTCTGATTAAACTACTCGATTTATTATGTAAGGAGCAAATGTACAAGAATGCTGTGTTGGTGAATTTTTCATTAGAATAGCAAATGCCCAGAGAGTTAACTTACAGAGAAGAAAGGTTGATTTGGAGTCACAATTTTGGAGATTTTAATCCATGGTTGAGTGGTCCTGTTGCTTTTAGATCTATAGACAAGAAAGCATATCAGAGTAGAAGCATACATGAGCGAAACCTATTCACTTAATATAGGTAGGGAAGAGAGGGGGGAGGGAGGAGGGAGGATGAGGAAGAAGAAGAGGAGGAGGAAGAGGAAAAGGAGAAGGGTTGGGCTATACAGTTGTACTCAAGGGTGTACCACCAACGACCTAAAACTGCACTTGGCTCCACCTTTAGGTTTCTGCCATTCTCAATAGCACCAAGCTAAAGACCAAGCCTTTAGCGTATGGACTCGTGCAGACCATTCCAGAGCCAAGCTGGTGCTGACACTGAGGCAAACTGTGTCTGGGTTGGGTGAACCAAGAGAGTAAGCCAGAACCAAAATATCCCAGAGAGGCACAGACAGCACCGTTAATTAAAACGGCTTCATAGCTGGAAAAATTACAATTATTTATCAAAAGATGAAGCTGAGACATAAGATCATTTAAAAAGCTATATTTTGCCTAGCACAGAGGAAAAGAGGGCACATCTGGGCTAGTATATGAGTGTGAAAATAAGATTGCTTTAGAATGGGTTCTGTTGGCTGAATCTGATGCAGTATTTTTACCTTATCCTTCGGTTCTGAAAATAAAGATTAAAAAAATCTTAAATTTTACTCTTGTTGCTTGTTACCAATGTTCAGAGAGATATGACATTTTTACTGTCATTTTGGTAAAACTTGGTTATTTTTGTATGACTGTCACTAAATGACACTCTTAAATATAGTCTTGATTGTGTTCTTTATAATAATGAAAAGGAAAAGTTCAAACTGAAATATTTGTCTGTTCTATCCTCTGTAGCTATGGAATGGAAGACAGACAGACAGGATATAAAGGAATGTGCTTTAAACACTGAATTGCAAGAGAGGAACTAGGAACCCCAAAGCATGATTAATGAAACTCAGAGACTGAATCTGGGTTCAACCCGAAGACCCAAAAAGCAAAGCAGCCAGCAACTGACCCTTATCTTGACCTCAATCTGAAATGACCAGCCTGCCTCCAGGAATCTCAGAATGAGACTGTGTCTGAGAGCTGTCTCCTCCTTTTTATAACCCTCTCTAAGGCTGGGATTAAAGGAGTGCACCACTGGGGTCAAAGGTGTGTGTTTCCACTTCCTGGTCTATATGACTGACCAGTGGGGCTGTTTTACTCTCCCAATCCCCAGGCAAGCTTTACTTATTAAAATATAGTTGAAATGCAACTACAGAATCCAACTTTTACAAACTTTCTGCTATTTAAGAGATGGAAAAAACTTAGATTTTTCTGTCAAATTTTCTAAACGATGCATACTTATTTGATTTCATTGTATTTATACGGCACTGTTTTAAAACTGTTGT
>JAQHUG010000011.1:9426986-9444921 GCA_028555095.1 Dicrostonyx torquatus
TTTGTATTTGGACAACTGCATACAGTGGCATAGTCAACACCAGCATGAAGCTATAGAATTGTACTTCTGTACCCCAAAATCCCTCTGCAACGTTGTAAGGTAATACCAGGTAATACCGCTCCACATAATTACACATTTCTATTTGGTCCTTCTGATATTGGCCTTTCCAAACTATCATATTGCTGGGATCATATATAACCATTAAATATGGATTCTTTTTGTGTAGTATAATATACCTGAAATCCATGCACATTGTTGGTTATTTCAACAGTTATCATCAATGATGAATAATATTTCATTGCATTGGCATATAATAATTGTTTAGCTCATCAATGAAAGAACTGTTTGCCATTTTTAGAAATTACTAATCAAACATCTGTGAATATTTACATATTGGTTATTGTGAAAATCTAACTTTTCACATCTTTAGGCAAATAGAGAATTTGTGGGTTATATAGGAAACATATGTCTTTCTTTATAAACTATCCAAGCTCATTGCCAAATTTTGCATCTTTATTAATTCTACTTAAGGACTACATCATTCTTCATCCTTACCTCCACTTGATTACTAACCTTTTAAATTTGATTTCCTTTAGTGACTACTAATATTGAGCATTTTCCCATAAGCTTATTTGGATATTTCTTTTATATGTATATACCATTTAAGTAAAGAATCAATCAATCAAACCTTTGGCCATTTTGTAAAGCAACACCTGTCTACAGTCCATGTAGCTATGGGTTTCTATTTTAGCCTTCTGATAGACACCTTTTAAAATGATATTTGGAAGAGTTTGAAGCCATGATTCACAGAAAATGGTGCCATCCTGCGGAGGCTGATATCAACTGGTATCAGCTGGTGGGTGGGATATTGTTATAGGAACCTGGCTAGAACAATAATCAGGATGGTTAAACTCACAGAGACCTTAGCAGGTGGGTGGTTGATCCTAGAGCTTTCCAACATTCAAATATATGAGCAGGCTTCTAAATGTGATAAATGAAGGATAGAACTGAATTAGCTAAAGGGAGATAGTGATGGAGTTATTGGGTGGTTCATGACCTCAAAACCCAACGGATAAAGTTTAACCAGGTAATCTTGAGGCAGAACTCTTTAATGCCTGGGAAATGCTTATGGTATACCAGTAGAGACACCAAAGGAATATGTGTACTTTAAAACCTGGTTAGAAAAATCCACCTCTATAGTGATTTCAGAGGCAGAGAATTTATTCACTAAAATAAAGAGTTCTTGCACAGGTAAGGCTCAGAGTGTCCCATAAAAGGTTTTTTTTTTTTTTATTTTCAGTTTGAGTTATTTCTTCTTGAGAGAGCAACAATCTTAGACATAATATTGAGAGTGTACGGAAAGAGAAAACTCCTTGAAAATAATCAATTTCACCTTGCAAAGTTTAACAAGACCCGAGAACAACATTTCAAGCCCCTCTATTTATTTGGCATCCCCTGTTGTCAGGGTTCTGAACAGTTTTGCTCATCTGGCCTTCCCTCTGTAGCCTACCCTGAATCCCCAATGAGACACAATCTCTCGCTTCTTTGAAATACTGTAGGTTTGAATTTACACTATCTGTCAAAAAAAATAAGTTTTTCAGCTCAGTGAAAAATATCAACTGGCATTTTGGGTGTCTAAGTGTACAGAAGCTTGGCTTGACATGTAATTTGTTCTTTTATTGTCACACTGTGTATTACATTTAGTGAGCCACCAAACGACAGAGAGCTACAGACATGCACATACTTATCAAGAAAAAGAATGATAAGGAAGACTGCCACCTACTGTAAACACACGCCTCTTAGAAACTGTATTTTATGTTAGGAGCAATACTTTCATAGACCAGCTTGGTCCTTTGCTGGTTCCTTTTGATTCATAAATTAGTCTTTAGAAGCTGGTGTGCCTCCCACTGACAGAGTGTATACACTAAATTGTAATCTTGAACATTTCCTTTAGCAAGCTGGAAAGACTGAGTTCAGACTTCCAGCAGTTAATTAGGCACTGTAATGCCATTGAAGTTAGGGCCTAAGGCCTAGAATAAACAGGGAAGGCTGTCAAATTTCCATGTCAAACATACAGAGATGACAAATTATTATCATTTCTACTTTTCACCAGAGTGTATACTTTCAAATTAATGAAATCACTTCCATATTTCTGATTTTTCTCCTAAGATGTATTGCCTTTTGATGAGAATAGTGGCATTTCTGTTGTTTTTATTGCCACTCTTACTCTGCAAATTGAATTTCTTAATTATTTATCATCAGCTGTGCAGTAATGAGCATGAGCCTTTAACACCTCATGAACACAGGCTGTATCTCTTTTTTATTTCTTACTTGGCTTCTCCACTAGGGAACCCCACAGATACACTAAACCGGAATAAGTAGAGGAATTACTTCACCCTATCCCCTATCTCTGTAAAGCAGCATGTCTTTAACTCTCAACTAGAATGATTTGAAATCATCATTCCTTTATCTAAGCCATCTTCCTCTTGGAAGGTGCAGCCAGGCAAAGTCCCTGAGAAATGTTCTTTGGCAGAAGGTGGTTAATCCTCCATCGGTTGCGATGGAAAACATTGTTTTGTATTTACCTCATTTCCATGTAAATATTTGTACCCTTACCCCCACCAGAGTACAAAACTTTCGAATGCAGAAGTTGCATGTTATATTATAAATGACCAGTTCAACAAAGTGCTAAGAATATGAGACTCCTGAGTGCTCAGCCATAAACGGGGCTGCTATACCTCCTTCCCCAGGGTTAAGGTAATATTTCAGAAAATGGGGTGGGGGGAAGGATGTAGGAATCAAACATGGCAAAGGATGGAGTGAGTACTGTCCTCAGACCATGGCTTGTTACTCACTCTTGGTCTATATCAGCTATGACTACCAGAACAAGACTTGCACAAGATTGGACCTATTACATCCTGACATGGAAGGGAGAAGGAGCCATAAGGTTTCAGGTCTCCATGAGGACTCACTATATACATATGTACATACACACATAATTCATACTTGAAAGAATAATGGCTAAGTGGGAAATGGAAGAGGATCAGTAGAGGCAAGAGGGAAACGAAAGAGGGTAAGGAGGAAACTATAATACATGTGTGTATGAAAACACTATGTGAAATTCATTGGTATATACAATTAGCATGTGCTAATAAAATATTAAAACATAAATGAACAGTATGTCTCCTGCTTTAGGAAGAAGCTTGGTGCCAAGTGAATATAAAATTAAACAAAATTAATATTTTGTTTGGAAATAAAAGGAGTGGATAATGTTATAACCACAGATAAAACAATAAATTTCTACAAGTTATACCTTAATACAGATTATATTTTTTAATTTATGGACAGGGGTGTCCACAGTGGCCAGAGGAGGTCATCAGATTCCCTAAAGCTGGAGTTTAAGGTAAGTAAAACCTGGGGGGTGGTGGCACATACCTTTAATCCCAGCACTTGGGAGGCAGAGGTAGGTGGACCTCTGTGATTTCAAGGTCAGCCTGGTCTACAAGAGATAGTTCCAGGACAGGTTCCAAAGCTACAGAAAGACTCTGTCTCAAAAAACCAAAAAAAAAAAAGTAACTAAGACACAAATGTATATAAGAAAACAACATTATAAAAGAGTTTATAACATATATATATATCAATGTTTTAAATTTGCATAGGTAGTCCAAAGCTCATACATATCCCCTAGATTTACTGATTAACAAATAAACTTATAGGGGCTGCTGAGAGGACTCAATAGATGAAGATGTTTGAGCGCAGAAATGAAGATCTGAGTTTAATTCTTTCATCTCACAAGGTGATAGAAGACAATAGACTCCAAGAGTTGTCCTCTGATCTCCAAATATAGACATACTGTGGCATGTATCTGTGCATACCCATGCTCAAATTTGCACACACACATACACACACACACACTCACTACTTTTTAAAACAAAATAAAATTTAAGCATGTATATATATATATTTAGTGTGTATAATATATTTTGACATGTATATGTACTGTGAAGAAATGTCCACAGTTTCCAGCCATCATAAGCCTATTACTTAACATAATTGCTATTTTCTCTTGTGTGATGATAATGTTTATGAGTTAGTCTCTTAATAAGTTTCAAGTACATAATACAATTCTAATTATTAACTATAGAAAACTATTGTACTTTGAGCTCCATAAATTACTCATTTTATTATTGATAACTTTGATACTTGGCAGTACTTACTTTGACTCAAAAGATATAAAAAAATTTCAGAATGTTAATAATTGTTATAGTGAATTTTCTATTTCTGTATTTCATATTTTCTAAATAATAACTGTTAGGAATAGAACGTGGTGGGAAAGCTAAGTAAACAATAATTAAATGGCTTCCTTCTATGCAGTTTTCTCTGAACTCTGACATTCACTAAGTATTGTCAAATAATTAGGAACACTGGGGTTCTGGGTTTTTTGAGAAAGGTTTAAAGCTTATAGTTATTCATTTTTTTTGCAAAGCCCTTTGTGGGATAATTGGAAATATGTGACTTATTTTTTCAATTTTCTCTTATTTCTAAGTTATAGAACTAGGGCGTCATTATTGGCTTCAGCTCTCATTATTCCTCTTACAATAAAAACTACAAGACAAAGCAGATATGGTGGCACACACCTGTAATGCCAGCCCTCCGGAGGCTGAGGAAGAGAGGACATGAGTAAGAGGCCAGCCTGGGCTGCACAGCAATTTCGAGTGAGCCTGGGTTGTGTAATGAGACCTTTCTCAAAAAAAAAAAATCAAACTGACAAAGAAAAGCCCCAAAATCCTACAAAGAAAGAAGGAAGGGATGGAGGGAGGGAGGAAGGTGGGCAGGCCAATGGGCTGCCTTACATATCCTTTATCATAAGTAATAGAGTAGATCGTCACATTGATTGTTATATATTCAAATTCATTGTTTTGATTTTTACTTTGATTGTGTATTATTTTACTTTGCTATGTTTATTCCTGAGTTACTTTGCCTGTCGCAATCAGCTTTCATTTTGGGTATTTATTCCAGAGTAGTTCATATAAAGATTAACATACAACAGGCACTGCGACCAGTTTTATCTTCATGGAAGACAGTTCTTGATGTTTACACTAGGAAGCATGACCGCCCAGTTCTCCATAGAGCTCAAAAAGCCCAATAGCTCCTATATTCATTTGATATAAAGAACTGCCCTTTTGCATTTTTAAATTTTTATATTTTAAAACATATACTCTTTCTTTTTCTATGGATATTTCTTCCAAGTTTATGTTTTAAAGTTGTTTAATCTTATGTTTTTCATGTAATTGTTTTCTTTCACAAAGATGTTTTTACGTTGTCAGTGTCTTTAACTATGTGATATTAACCACAAATCAGGTTGAGAAGCAGCAACTTCTTGTGACACACTCAAAATCCATATAAAAAGCTGTTGTACTGTGAACATTTGATGTGGATATAAATCTTTCATAGGTGCCCATGAAGTTGCTTTTCTTCATGGTCATTGAGCCATGGTAGTAAACATCCTTTCTCTTTCTTCATGGTTCCATTCAATCCAAAGCTGTTATGTCATGATGCCATATTTTATGACTTCATTTTGTCTTCTGATTATCATAATATCTATAAATCCAATATTGATGGGAACATTTATCTGCTTTTCCTGAGTATGTTTAGCATCTTTGTAATAGAAGTCTCAATAGATTTTTGTCTCCTGGAATTTGTGCTCTTCTTTGAAACGCCTGTCAAGTGTGCGTCGCACCCACTGATTTACCTCTAATGAACAGTGAGGCAGAGGTGATAGGAAGTTGTGTATATGATTATAAATCATACAGTCTCCACACTGCCTCCATATTCTCATTTCCTGACTGTAAGGAAAGCCAATGGCATGTTGTGAGCAGTTCCCTGGAAAGACTGGTATCACTCCGGACCAAGGAGGTTCATCATCCTCCAGCAAGAAATCCCCTAACTCAACTGAGGTCCATAATGAAAGGAATCCTGCCAACAACTACTGTTGAAATTATAAACTGAACAAATCTGTAACAAAAATACTCTGGTCAAATATATTTTCTGATATTATTTGGAAGGATGATGAAATGAGATATTGGGGGTGTGCTTGAGTTTGGAACATGCCATTTACATATAAAAGAGATGGCTATGATCCCACATTCTTTAGCAGTGCTCTCTGAAAACTATCCAGTTCTTAACAGAAGCAATGAGCCAATGATATGTAGGCCTCCCACATTAAATGGCTTAAACATAGAAGTACATAAGTCTGTGAGAAATCAGCTCTTTATGAAACAATCCTTGGAAAGATAAAGAAAAGAAAATGTAGCTATCAGCAGAAGCTAAAGGGAGGAAGAAAGGGAAGAGCTCTAATACAAAATGTTGGCCATAGCTCAAGGCCTCAAGTTTTGTCTGAGTGCCATTTTGCTTATCAAAAAAACTATGGCCTTTACCCCTACTTAGATCTGTCTTAAGGCCAACAGTAATTTGTTAAGCCACTTTCTGACAGGAAAATTACAACCATTCATCTTTACCCCCAGAGTGTGCTCTGACCATGAAAACATCCATATAGCTGGGCTCCCAGTTTCTTCCCTGAAGCAGAGTCTCTTACTAATTCTTGACTCAACGCAATTGGCAGGGTGATTAATTAAGAGGCTAGAAATCTATTCTAAGTTGGAAAATTTGATTTTTCTTTGTAGAGAAGCTAGAATGGAACCATATAGAAATTCAAGATCATTGGAGCCACTCAGAACTTCTTAGTTCTGACTCCTTCTAGAGGTAAAGGGCAAGAATAGCTTTGTTGTTGACCTTTGTCAAGGAAGGATGGGAATTCAGATTGTCTGTTGCTTTTATATGCTACCTTAGTATTCTAATCAACCCCACTTTCTTCAGTGAGAGTTTTGGGTCTATCTATCCTTACCTTATTTATCATGTAATGATAAAATTCCAGTGAAGCGGGATACTGTGAAACCATACATAGCTGGCCCAGCTATGACTTTTGATGAGCTTAGTTATGACAATAAATACAGAATTTAAAATGTACACAAAAATCCTGAGAAGTCATGACTATAGCATCTTAAATATATTTAAAATCCAACAGAACCTTAGAACCTCTTGAGGAATAGGACAATGGGAATACATGATAGGAAGCTTTCACATGGACTTCACAACTCTGTCACATAGCTTTTGTGAAGTCTCCTTGATGGTGGCCTGTATCATAAAATCTTAGATTGGCTCTTGACCTCTGCATCTTTAAAGCCTTCCTATTTTGTTAGAACTCTCTAGAAAAGCAAAGTAGTCAAGTGTTACAGATGACAAGTCATGGAGACCACTACTAGCAATCATTATAGAAAGAAATACCATCCAATGCAAGGCTTAAAATGTGAAATTTCAGAGCTGAAGGCGTAGCTCAGTGGTAATATGCATGCCTCATCTGGGCAGACCCTGAATTTATCTCTGTGTTTACAAACTATTTTAAAAGGAGAAAGTAAATTGAAAACAAAAGCATAAGATTTTTGCCGTATCCCTGTTCAGGTAGATTAGCCCGTGCCATTGTGGCAGGGTTCCATTTCATACTCAAATACTCACAAAATTCTGCTTTATGGGTGAATATGTATTTCTGTCCCTTTGCTTAACTTGCTTTCTGTTTGAGTAGCTGCATCCTCTTGGTTATGAAACATGGCCCTTCCACGGTTCATTCCACTTCTGCCAATATGTGAGAAGGAAAAGAACTCTGTTGTTGATTGGTTTTCACTCTTTGGGATAGAGTTTGTTCTAACTAAAAAAGTTGCTCTTTTAGGGGGGCCCCACCACCCAGCTCCCAAATAAATCATGCATGGAGTCTTCTTAGTTTTACATATAAATGCCAGCCAGCCTTAGCGTGGCTTCTTTCTAGCCAGCTTTCCTTAACTTCAATTATCCCCTTTGTTTTGTTTTCGCTTCTGTGTTTTTACCTTTCTCTATTTCTGTATGTCTTTTCTCTCCTTACTTTGTGGCATGCTATGTAGCTGGGTGGCTGGCCCTGATGTCCTCCTCTTTTTCTGGCTCCTCTCTAGGTCCTTCTATTTATTCTTTCTGTCTGCCAGCCCCGCCTGTCCTTTCTCCTACCTAGCTATTGGCTGTTCAGCTCTTTATTAGACCAATCAGGTGTTTTAGACAGGCAAAGTAACACAACTTCACAAGAGTTAAACAAATTCAGCATAAAAGAATGCAACACACTTTTGCATCATTAAACACATGTTCCACAGCATAAGAAAATGTAACACATATTTAAATAATATTCCACAATAGGACTCCAGTCATTTATTTACCCAATGTTTATTTAACTTTAGCTGCAAGCCAAAAATGGGAGATGGGGTTGTTAACAAAACATTGATCCTAAGTTCTCAGAGCTTGAAGTCTGAGGAACCCACTACAACGACCTTCCTGTCACCTGGAGCACACATCAGTTGTGAAAGGCCCTGGCTCCAAAGTAAGGGTTTCAAGAAAATTTCCTCAAATTCTCCATCCCATTCTGGACTGTGACAGTCAAGACTGACAATCTTTTTTTTTTATTTTGATGATAATTGCTAGATATATTTTACATCAGTGGTATAATAATGGGATTTTGACAATTTACCAGCTTCTCCTGTCTTCTATTATGTTTGTTACTTCAGGTATCATATGCTGTAAATATTCAGTCAGACCATCATCTTTTCTACAAATCTCTTTGCACATGTGTGGTGCAAGTGATAACTTATACCCCATATCTTTACCATGTATCTTGTTTCAACTCTGGTCAAGAATAGTTTGTATGGGGGCTAGAGGCAGCAGGTAAAGAGTATCTGCTGCTCTTGCAGAAGACATGAGTTCCACTCCAAGCACCCACATGGTGGATCACACTCACAATCATTCACAATCCAGTTCCAGGAGATCTGATGCCCTCTTTTGATCTCTAAAATCACTAGGCATGCATTGTTACATATAACATTTGTGCCAGCCAAGGCTCGTACACATACAATTTTTTTAAAAACCTGAGAAAGATCTTAAAGAAAAGAACAGATCACAAAAATGAAATAGATTTTAAATACCATGAGCCTAACTTTTTTCAAAAAATCTTATATTTAAAAGGGGAATTTCCTATGGCTTTCTCCCCTCTGAACATATAATAAACTATGTCTATAAAATATGAGTGTAGCCGGGCAGTGGTGGCTGGCCTTTAATCCCAGCACTTGGGAGGCAGAGGCAGGTGGATCTTTGTGAGTTCGAGGCCAGCCTGGTGTGCAAGAGCTAGTTCCAGGACAGGCTCCAAAGCCACAGAGAAACCCTGTATCGAAAAACCAAAAAAATGGGTGTTAATAACTAATTTTTGAAAATTCCATGGCTAATCCTATCACATCAAACTAGTGTTTTGATGGATATCCTTCCAAAATTTTAAGAAGCATAAAGGAATCCTTTCCTTTTAAATAATTAAGATTATTTAACATTACAGCACCTCTTTGTGAGCTGCTTCTGTTGCAGAACTTTGTATCATGGACATAGTTGTATTTTTGAAAATATAGAAGTATAGTTCCCTAGCATCATCAGCTCCATCATAACCTTTTATTGCAGACACATTCCCCCTTACATTTAGTTTTCTTCCAATTGCTTATTCTTAGGAACTCCCCTTCAGGTTCCTCTGCGTGCCTTGAAGGAGTTGACCTGATTTAATTTTGTGTTTGTTTAGTTATGTTCTTAAAGTACTTAATGGGAACTCCTCTAGTCAATGATTGTTCCATAAAACTGGCATTATATTAGCATCTTACTAGTTTGTAGCAACAACGCCATCTTTTTTATTTTTCTTGACTCCATGCATTGCTAATTTTGACTTTACACTCTTCCCTTGAAACTCTACCCATTTCAAGCTACCCGTTTCCAAATTATTAATGCTTATTCCAGAACAAATGTACTAAACCTGACCTGTTGGCTACCTAAGTGTAGCCAACCTATTGAGAAGCCAGGCCATTACCAAGCAAGGTAGTCCTACCATCTTTTGCTTTCTCCCACAATGGGAGACAGGTATTCGTGTCTAATCCTTTCCCAGGGTGTAGACAAGAGAAGAAAAGGAGCATGGGGAGAAAATCTTTCCTGTGGCTCCTTGCAAATACACACAAAGACAAATGCTATTTACCCTTGAGGCACATTGAGCCCTTGTCCATAAATCCTTAATACTTTCATTATTGTCTCGTTAGCTTAGCAACACAATCAGGGGAAACAAGTGAGGGCTCAGAGAAATACTCCTCAATAAACCAAGAAATAAAACTAGCATTTGTTTAATTTTTATATAGTTCCAGAAATGGATTTTGTACATTGAGCTAATATTATTATCAGACCCACCCCTTAAGGAAATCACCATTGATTTTCAGTTTTACAAATGAAGAAATAGAGGCATAGAGATATTAAGCAGTTAGCCAGTGGCAAAGTGAGATTCAAAGCTAAATGACCTGATTTAAGGGCCTGCCTTCTGACACAGCTGACTGTGTCTTATCAAGTTCTATCAAATCAGTTACAGAAAGTGAATGCTAGGCATTGAAGGCATCTTAATTCACTACCAGTGGTCCTGAACTTGTGGGTAGTGAGACCTTTGGGGGTTGAAGGACCCTTTCACAGGGGTCACATATCAGATACCCTGCATGTCGGACATTTACATTATGATTCATAACAGTAGCAAAATTACAGTTATGATCTAGCAATAAAAATAGTTTTATGGTTTGGGAGGTCACCATAACACAAGGAACTGCATTAGAGGGTCACAACATCAGGAAGGCTGAGAACCACTGATCTAGACACCTTGAACTAGTCAATATTAAAATCAGATAACAAAATAAAAATTGATTTTACCTGCCATATACTCTTACCTGTCTAAACCTCAATTACATTATTAATGACACCATGCACTACTTGCTGGTCCAAGGGCTGATCCTTGCCTTTCAAAACTCTTTAGGAATCTGTCAGTTTCCTCTTACACTACTGTGACCATTATGTCACTGAGGTCAATGCCATTGAAGGACTCCACTTCAGCACTGGCTAAAGTGTCCTGATATGGTGAATCTGTCACTCTGCATCTCCTGAACAGAGGTTTCTTTGTCTTTGGGGATCAAGTTCCGTGTTTCAGTCACTTCTCCTATTTCCCCTCAAATGTTCATGGCACTCCCTTCCCTAAAGAGTCATCCCTTCAGCCCCAACGAACTGTCTCTATTCCTTTATCTCAGTCACTGAGTGAGAGAACCTAATTTCCTCTTTCAGGACATGTCACTAGTCCCTCAGCTCTTGCTTCAATGTTTGTTGATTTTCTTAATGTGATAATATACTCATAACAATCTCAATATTTCCAGTGGATCATAATGACATATTATTAACATATATATATGCATATAATACATATTTTGCCTCAGTTCATTTGCACTTAGATGATAGTTGAAGCTTGATTTCAGTTGAATGCTGTGCCTTACTTTCTGGACTGTGACTCTTCCATTCACATTCCTTGTTGACAATGGAAGAAATATACGTGTGTAAACCAGTTGGTAATGTTATATTTTAACTGGACTAGATTAAGAGATTCACAGATACTTGATAAATTATTAGTTCTTGACATATTTGTAAGGGTGTTTCTGATAGAAATGAACATTTGAAGCAATTTACTTGTGAGTAAGATCTGTATTCATCAGTGTGCATAGGGATCATTCACTTGTCTGAAAATCTTAATAGAATGTAGAGGTGTCAATTTATATAAATTACTATTTAGAGAAATATATAGATGACATATGGATATATATCTCTCTATATATGTACAAACAGTGGGGTATGTATTACTGATATATAAATCATATTATATCTGTTTCTTTGGAGAGTTCTGGCTAATTGAAAGCCAAAAAGCCTACCTATGTAGATCCACTTAGCCCAGTTTAACACTCATGCCATAACTACTAACATTCTCTTGGCTAAAGCAAGTGACTTGCCTTAGACTGAAGATCAATATAGCAATGAAATACATTCTTCTTGATCTAGTAGGAATGTTTCAAATCATGTCAAAAATTAACATGTATATTTTTATTACAACAAAGGAATAAATAATGGGGAAAGTTGCCTAACTTGCCACTGCAGGAGACAGATTAAACATCTTTAATATTCTAGAATTATTAGGGAAATATAAAAGTTAATGTTTTGAATTATGAAAATTCAACACACATATTGGAATCTCTAGATTATACAGTCTAGAATAACATGGAAAGAATTATAAAAACACATATGTGGAACCAATAATAAAAATGAGGTCTCTAAGCATCCATTGGTTGTGAAGAGGCACACATGAATAGAAAATCTGAGGTAGGGCTGAGCTTGTGATCAGGAAGGAGAAACTTGTCAGACTTCAGGCATAGATTCAGTGAAGTCAATTTCAACTTGTCATTCATATTGTGTGATTCTATTTCAGGTTTCCAGGCTGGAGCCTAATGACTTGAAATCTTGTTGACAGGTCCTCCTATAATTATTTAAGGGAGTCATATCCCTTTCAAAAGAAAAACAAGTATAATTTTTCTTTATAAACAATGGGATTCATATGCACGGACACACTTGAGTATGAAGATTTTGTCTTGGCATCTCAAGCAATTCCTTTTTGGGGGTGATTCAACTAAGCTTCCAAATAGCCAACAACAAGACAAGCCAGTGCATATTAGTCAGCATATTTGTGTTTTGTTATGTGTCTTCTGGCACTTTTTCTCTGCTTAAAAAGTCAAGGGGCAAAGGAACAAAGTGGCTGCCTGTGTGTTCCTCTATTCATCACAGATTCTCCATCTGCACTTAATATTCACTGGAACCAGGTCAACCAGGAGGTCAAAGATCAGTCCCTGGGCTTCACACTGTCTGACACTCAGGATACTGCTCAAGGACCAAGACCAATAAATCAACATTTTTGCTATCTTCAAACAAATCTCCAAGCACAAATGTGTTTTTCTTTAGAGAGTAAGTGAAAACAAAACACCCTTTTAGGATATTACTGCGTAGACAAGAGCGGTTTTGACATGAGGAGAAATTGGCCCATTAGCTATTTGTGTTTTTAAGCTGTATGCTCAGGTGACTTTCATTTTTCTGTGTGACTAAAATAGCACAAGGTCAGCTAGTATCATAGTTTTCTACCTGTTATTAATGATATTTTAATGACTGCTTTAATAATCTGCTTATACTTCAGCTATTTTTCATACCTAAATGTTTAGTCAAATCAAACACATTCCTGAGATCCATATATATATGAACACATATATATATAAATTTGTGCCAAATTTTACAAACTCTGGCATTCAATCTAGGAACTGAATTCCTCCTTCTAAAGTAATCTCTTTATCTGTTCTGGTTTTCTTTTAGCATGCAGAGCATGCAGAACTAAATATTTTGAATTTCTAAACTCATCTTGACTTTGGCTCCATGCCCACTTCTTTCACTATACTTGATAAATTTTCCTTCTCATGCTGATGATGTTGAATTGGTCTCTCCAATTCCTGGTCACTTTTCTTAACCCCAGCCCAGTCTTGCTTTCAGTTCAATGTGTAAAAATGCAACTTCTTATCAGAGAAAGATGCCTTAGAGCTATATCTCAATTTCATTACACTCTGTACCACTGGGCTCAGCATGTTCATTATAGGGGCAAGAAGCAACTTCTCCGTGCAGTACATGGAGTACTGGTAGACCCGTCATTTGAAGCAATCGCTTTTCTTTCCTTGGTATCTCTGAGGTTACCAGGAACTGAAGTTTTCAAATTTCATCTTTTTCTGACTCCTAAAAGTGCATTTCTCTTTAATTGTCAAAGTCAGTGACGTCACTTCAGCTTCAGGCTGTAATTTTTTTTTTTTTTATTTTCATCATTCACATCTCCATGCTCTTCTGGTCCCACTTTTGTGGTCCCACCTTCTGTGCAAACTAACTTTTTTTTCTAACTAAACTCTGTTAATTCTAATGAATACTTTGAAAGTTTGCCTTCACCCCTTCATTTCTACAGCCGTTACTTTCCACCTAGATTGTTTACCATTATTCCTTTGAACCTCAGCAATTATGTCTTAACTGGCTTTCCAGTGTGTTTTTAGTTCAGGTCACTTTGTACAAGGAAGTAAGTAAAGAGGCTGGGTGGGAAGTATGGATAGAGAATGTGTTGATAATAATTATTGTCAAATTAAGAGGACCTAGCTAGCACCACTTAGGAAACAAGATACTGAATATTTATTTTATAGATTAGGTTGAGGTAGGAAAACCTATCATAAATGTTAAAATTGAAATGTATGCCCTGGCAATGCTGAAGCATGCATGGACAGCCTGTATATGGCAGTTCTGTTGAACTTGTCCATGTTGGGTTTTATGGTCTAAGTCGATGAGGACCAGGTCTCTTCCTCAAGAGGGCGCCAGATGTCATTCCAGATGGTTGTGAGCTACCACATGGTTGCTGGGAATTAAACTCAGGCCATTTGGAAAAGCAGGCAATGCTCTTGCCTGCTGAGTCATCTCCCCAGCTCCATTTCATGGGCTAGGGAGAAAGCAAGGTAAGTACCAGCAGGCATTCCCTCTGCTTCCTGGTTATATGGCAATATGACTAGCTATCTCACCCTTCTGTTGCCATGTCTTCCCCGCCATGATGGACTGGACCCTCAAACTGGGAGCCAAAATAAACCCTTCCTTAAATTGCATTTCTCTGGTATTTTGTCACAGAAACTAGAAAAGTAACTAATACAGCTTTTCCTTCACTTGACTACTTTGGCTCCCTGGCTACAGAAAAAAAGATGCACAAATATTTAATTACTTCAAATGGCCTTTTAAATCCTGTCATGTTATCACATCGCTTGTTCTTCTTAAGACAACTGTCTTAGGTGGGGTTGCCAGTGATGTGATGAAACTTCTGGCCAAAGACGACTTGGGGAGGAAAGAATTCATTTGTTTTGCAGACTGTGGTCCAGCTGGCCCAGTGGTGGCTGTCTCTCTCTCTCTCTCTCAGCAGAAAGGCCAAGATTCTAATAGTAGTTCAGTTCATGAGGCTGGATGTCCCAGGCAGTTTTTAGAAGATGCTGGAGTCCTAAAGAAGTAGGTCCTAATAATAATGAAGGAATGGCTCAGCCACAAGACAGATGAGCTTGCCAGTGAGAGTGAGGGAAAGTGGAAAATAGTCAAAAAGCTTTTTCTTCCATGTCCTTCTATCTATCTATCTATCTATCTATCTATCTATCTATCTATCTATCTATCTATCTATCTATCTATCTATCTTACCAACAGAAGATGTGGCCAAGCTTCAGGATGAATCTTCTTATCTCAAATGATAGAGATTTAGGGTTTCTCTACTTTAAATGATCTCGATTTAGGGTGGATCTTCCCATTTCAAATGATACAAATAAGAAAAACTCCTCACAGGTATAGAAGGAGACTGCTTGTCCGTCCCAGCCACCCAGAACCAAAATAACCACACAGAAACTATGTTAATTAAAACACTGCTTGGCCCATTAGCTCTAGCTTCTTACTGGCTAACTCTTCCATCTTAATTTAACCCATTTCTATTAATCTGTATATCACCACAAGGTTGTGGCCTACCAGCAAAGTTTCAGCATGTCTATATCCAGCAGTGGATCCATGGCATCTCTCTGACTCTGCCTTCTTCCCAGTATTCAATTCCATCTTCTCTGCCTACTATAGTTCTGCCCTGCTATAAGTCCAAAGCAATTTCTTTATTCATTAATGGTAATCACAGCACACAGAGGGGGGCTCCCACATCACACAGGTGTGACTAGATGCTTGATTCTAGATGTAGTCAAGTTTATAACCAAGATAAGACATCAAAAGTCCATTACTCATCAACTTGACACACAATCATATCCCTTTATGTCATGCTTTCTTTTCAAATTAAAATAATACCCAGGTCATAATTATACCTAACATGATGTAATGATTACATATACTTTCTCCCCAGCTGTCTTTCTCACCAATTTTCCAATCATGTTCTTTCCAAGTCCCTGACCATCCAGCCAATCAATGTGCTGCAGTCCATGATAGTGAACAGTTACACATCCAGCCATTTCTTCTTCCAAGCAGAATGTCCTGCCCAAAGTTCTGTCTACTGCAAAGATTTGTCTTCATTAGTATTTTTCAGTGTTACCCCAGAAAGGGGTTATGATGATGCAGATGTTCATTTCTAGGTGGTACCTGCATGGTGTGCAGAACCATCACTAAATCAGGTCAAGTCAAACAATCAAAGAATAAACCCCAAGAGGGTATGGGTGTGTACTTGGGAACAGAAAGAATTGTAACAGGAGTAGCAACTGGTAAGTATGGTGAAACTTCTTCATGTAATTTAATTATATCCCCAGGGTCTGTTTGGGCTCAGTCAGGTACATTTCACTTCCATCTGATAATGGATTGCTGCTGTGCACTTACCACTTTTTGTCTTGGTGGGTGATCAAATATCCAGCTTATGATGGGTGGATCAGGTTAGCTGGTAGGTTGGTGGTTCATTGTCAATGTGAAATTTCCACTAAAGCTTAATAATAGGCTAAAGGCTTTCCTTCTAAGAGAAAATGATTGTTGACAGATGATGGTAGAATCTTGCTCCAAAATTCTAAAGGTCTCCTCTCTGATTCACCTATAGGAGCCTGCCAGAAGTTCTGAACCCCATCTGTATTTGCAATTGTCACCCCAAGTACTCTCAGGTCTTCTGGATTATATAGTCCAAGGGGTAGAGCAAACCTGCATGGCAGCCTGGTCCTGCAGAAGAGTCTTCTCCTGTTCCAGGAACCACACCAAGTTAGCAGCTTTCTGAGTCCTTTAACGTATGAGCCAGATAACATCCCCACGTGAGGGATGTGGTGTCTCCAGACAGGCTCACTAAGTATTGTGCTTCTGTCTTGGTGATGAGGGGAACCAGTGCAATAACTTATCTTTTGTCTTAGAAGGAATATCTCTGTATGCCCCTCACCACTGGATTCCTAAAGATCTGCTAAGATATAAGGCCCTAGAATTTTGATTGGATTTATTTCCAATCCTCTGATGGATATCCTTGTTACTAACAAGTCTAAAGTGGTTGCTACTGCCTGCTCACTTAGTCCAATCAGGAGAGCATTATCAATAGAGTGGAGCAGTGTGATGTTTTGTGGACGAGACAGACGATCAATATCCCCTTTGAACTAAGTTATGACAGAGGGCTGGAGGGTTAATAAACCTTTGAAGTGAAACTGTGAAGGTAAACTGCTGTCCTTGCTGGTGGAAATTGAAGTCAGTCCTTCTTCAGTGTTCTTTTATCTATATATACTTTCACCAGAGGGTGTGACCCAGATTTAGGGTGGGCCTTCTGACCTCAGATGCTCCAGATTTAAGATGGGGTCTTCCCTCTTCAGATGAACCGATTAAGAAAAAAACCCTCACAGGTATGTCAGTTGCTTGGGTTTTAGTTGATTCGAGATGTGATCAAATTGAAAACCAATATTAGCCATCGTGATTCACGCTCAAGCCAGGTTGTTGACAAATTTGTTTCCACTGTCTTATCTGTCAGTTTCACCTGACTCATTTCCATGAGCCATATCCTACTCAGCTTCAAATTCTTTATCCTGCTGTATCACATGCTTTTCTATTGACAATTATGTCTCGATAATACTTATTTCTCTTAGAATCCTGTTTATCCCTCTACTAAATGTTACACTGTCTTGCTATCAAATATTTTCTGTTGTTTATATTCTGGATCCCTACTAGACTAATCTGTGCTTTTTCATTTGTTGTGGTTGGGTTTTTTTTTTTTTTTTTTTTGCAGTACCAGCATCAACTAAAGGCCTTGTGCATCCTAGGAAAGTACTGTCTTACTTATGTATCTCATCAGCCCTTTCTTGAACCTTTTATTTTGAAGCAGAATCCCACTAAGCTGTCTAGGGTGACAATGAACTCACTCAATATCCTTGGTAAGCCTTGAACTGGTGAT
>JAQHUG010000011.1:9486863-9497645 GCA_028555095.1 Dicrostonyx torquatus
ATCAAGAAGATCTGAGAAACAAGTCCCAAAGCATGTCCACACACTTTTGGATGCCTGACATTTTTAATAAAGAAGTCAGAAATACACACTGGGAAAAGACAGTGCTGGTCAAATAGAATGGCTTTATGTAGAAAATTGCAAACAGACCCATATGTATTACCCTGCACAGAACTCAACTCCAAATGGGATCAAAGACCTCAACATAAGGCTAGATATACTGAAACTGATAGAAGAGAAAGTGGAGAGTAGTCTTACAGTCATTGGTTTTCAAACACAACACTGATAGCAAAGGGACTAAGAGCAATTAATAGGCTTGTTCTAATGAAACTTAAAAGCTTCTGTACGGCAAAGGAAATCATCATTTTGACAAAGTGATGGGTACATAGGAAAACCAGGGCAACCTTCTCATGAAGCTCCAAAATGAAGAAAAACAAGGAGCTAGGGGTATTTTCTGAGTACAAAACAAAGATGATGATGACAATGATGAAATTAACTTAACAGTATTTTGTGATACGTTATAAGAGGTAGTAGAGGCAACTTGTATTGAAACATCACTTCCCTGTGGTCATCATTTACACTAAGATATAGTCTTGTATATGCACATGACTGGGCAAAGGTATAATGGTGTGTATGTATCTTTACATTATTGCTCAGAGTAGTTTTCAATGATGTAAACATCCTCTGGGTCTCCACCTATTCGTTCCTATTTTCTCCCAAGTCCTTGAAGCTACCAATATTTTACTACCCCTGTTTGCCTTATCTAGAATGCCATGTAACTAAAACATACAACTTGTAAAACTTTGAAGGTTAACTTCTTTCAATAGCAATATTTTTTTATTATGTGGATATACCATAATGTGTTTATCTGCTTAGCTAATGAATGACATCCTGAGTACCTCTAATTTCTGGCAATTATGAATAAAACATCCATGCACATGCTGGCTTTATATGGTTTATATAACAAAGAATATCATTTGGTAAGCATTTAGTTCTATAAGAAACAACCAAACTGCCATCCAGAGATACCAATATCCAGGATGAATACCATGTTGTGTTCTGAAAAGATGACTAAGAGTTCTTGTTACTCTCAGCTCCCCTTGGGTGTGGTCAGATTTTAGACTTGGGCATCCTAGCTGACACATGGTGGTGTCTCACTTTTATTTTAATTTGCGCTTCCCTTAGGACATGTGTATTTTATTCAGCTTCCTGTTCCTGTAGTAAAATATCTAAAAGGAATTAACTTAAGGAGAAACAGGTTATTTGAAATTTCAAATTTCTGAATAGGAAAGTTCCAATTTCCCAAACCTTCCTATGGAGAATAAAAATAGGCCACAATGTTTTTCATCTCTTTTCAAAGGGTGGAATCTACTTCCTCTGTCTCTTGAATCTGAGCTGACACTGACTTATTTTGACCAACAATGTGTGGCAGAAATTATGTCATACCCCATTCATCAGGAAGTGTTAAGATGCTCTGACAGCTAACATTTATACTCTGAGGAAATGTCTTGCAAGAAAACCAGTCAAAGCTATTGGAAAATGAGAGGACAAGCTGAGGGTTATAGAGTCGGTGCTTAGGACAATATCTAGCTTCAGCCCCTGCCTCTGAAGGAGGCTATTTTACGCCTCAGGAAAGTTGGTTTTAACTCCATTAAAAGCAGCTATGCAGCCCACTGTCTTTTTGTTTTTGTTTGATTAGGCTGCTTCTGTAGAACTGAGTGATTGTGCCCGTCACTGGGCGATCCACAGAGTCTAATATCAATTGTTAGGCTCTGGTTCTTTACTGGAGATGTTTGTGGCTGATAATCGTTTTAAGCCATTAGCTTCATCTATTTTATGTAGCAATACTTAACCTGTGTATCTATAGATTTCCAGGCTTATCTGTTTCTTTGGTGTTTGCCAGCTCTGACAGTGTTAGTACTATTTACTCATTTATCTAACCAGATATATTAGAAAGCACACAACCATTTCTTTATTATCTTCCAAAAACTACTTCATTTATCCCCAAATCTTATTAATCATGTGTTTTGCCTGTCATGTACAACTTTATATAATACGCATTTTCAATGTTCCATAAATCCCTTGTTTCCAAGATACAGTTGTCTCCTGTATTCACCATTACTAGATAGCAGAGAGTAATAGATTAGCCAAAATCTTTGCAATCTGGTCCATTGGTTACAATGAAAAAAGTAGAATGCTGACAAAGTTAATACCTAACAAAACTGAAAACTACTCCTTGAAAAAACAAGTCATGCCTGATAACTTATATTCCAGAAAGAAACCTCCAAAATACCAAATGTCATTGATTCAGAACTATTACAGTGGATATATAAAATGATATGAGATCAATAATGAAGTCAGACATTTTCTAGGGCGAGGAAGACTGAGTTGCTTAGTTATAACTAGACTGTGCTAGCTATGCCAAATGATTTATGTGGGGATCACTTTTCTTTCATTGTCTTTCTTTCTTTCTTTTTTTATTAAATTTGAGATAGTGTCTAACATAGCCTAGACTAGTCTATATTGCCCCAAGTGACCTAGAACTTCTGCTTTTCCTGCCTCTACCACCCTAGTGCCACCATGCCTGGTTTAATTCAGTACTAGGGATTGAACCTAGGGTTTCCTGAATGCGAGGCAGAAACTCTACCAGCTAAGCCATCATGGTAATGATTTTTATAATTAGTTAAATCTCTAGTTCTGTTTTGTAAATAGACTTTTAGAATGCAATACAATAAAATCATGTATCATCGTCAAAACAATTATATTTATGTTTCTCTTGCTTTTGAAGGAATGTATTAGTTTAAGTACAAGCTTTTTTATTGAATGCACTATATATATTATATAAATTTACCAAAATGTTTAAAATAACATTACACAGACACACACACACACACACACACACACACACACACACATATATTATTGATATCCTTGCAATGACATCTAGGTATATATGTATATATGTTACTTCACAAACACACACACACACACACATACATTTTGGTAAATTTTTGAGGCAGACTTTCACAAAATTATGAGATTGAACGATGTCCAGAACTCTCTTTTACTCCCACAGGACCCACCTCTACCACCCAACTCCACACCCAAACTTCCTACATTATCCTCCAGGGTCTAGCCTGCTACATGCCCTCCACAATCCAATAGTTTTTTATCTGTAATCTTCCAGACACGACCAGGTCCCCCAGCCAGTGTCCCAGCCTAGTCTGGCAATGAGATCCTCTCAATAGCATCTCTCTAAAGGACCCCATATTCTGTGCCTTAGCCAACATCTAGGGCTCCTCCATGCATCCATCCATAGGACCCTTTGCACGACTTCTACCACCCCACTCAATACACAGACATCTCACATCTTCCTTCAGGGTAAGATTCCACCTGATGAGTCCTGTGAACTCTACATCCCCTCCTTTGCCACAACCTACAGAATTTAGCCTGGGTCCTATAACCAATGCACCATACTATTCTGGCCTTCCCTCTTTTAAATGCAAGGGAGCTCTAAGCTTGGATAAATAGCCTCCACATCTATCCCACATACCACAGGACTCTCTCCTAATCATGTAAAGCCTTTCAGGTCAGAACTATTTACCCCTATACTCCTGTCTTGAAACAGGAAGCATGTCCTGTCCACCAGCCCAGACACTCTGCCCACTTGTCTTTGTTGCTTCCAAGCAATCTCTAACCTCTAAAACAAGCCTGCCCCCACATCTTCTCTTCTCTCCCAACCTGCTTTATCCATAACAAACTCACACTTAACAAAGTCCACATACCTAGATGTCATGGCAAGGATATCAACAATATGGAAGGTTCAAGCCAGTACCTTCTCCTTAAAACCTACCAGCCCAGTAGAGATGCTTGCCAATGAGAATTACGAGATAAATTTCAGGACACAGAACTTAAAGAGTCATAGACCTCTTCAAATAATTCAAGGGTTTTAAAGAAGACACGAAAAAACATTTCAATAAAACCAAGGAGGAAAAAAGCTTAAGTAGAATAATACTTAAGTGATGCGCAAGAAAACAAAAATGCAAGGATGATGGAAATGATAAGGTGATCCTGGACTTGGAAATAAAATTCAATAAAGAGGGAAAAGCATTGAACACAATTCTAGCTGAAATGAAGCGGAATTGAAAAACCCAAAGTAGACTGAATCAATTAGAAGACAAATATCTGGTCACAAGGTTAAAATAGAGGACCAGGACTAAATGAGCAAGGAACAAGAAAAAGAAAAGAAAAGGAACAGATAGAAAATGTGGGACACCATAAAAAAACAACAAATTTTCAAAAGATGTGATCTGTCCCAACCTCAATCCCAGAAGAGATTATTTATAGAAATTGGCAAGCTAATTTTAAACTACATAGGGAAATGTAAGAATCTAAAATATCCAACATAGTCCTGAGAAAGAAAATTATCACAGCTGTAAAGTTTGTCCTGACTTACAAATCACACTCAAACCATAATAAGTGATCAGTGTGAATCTGGTATGTCGATGTTAAAAATGAATTAATGGTGTCATGTTCCTATAACTGCAGCTATTCAGGAGGACTGTGAATTCAAGGACAGGCTAGATAATAGAAAGAGACCTAGTGTTATGAAGAAAAAAAAAACCCCACCAATTCCACCACATATAACATTTCAGAGACTAAACTCATTTACTCAGGGTTTGCTTTTAATTTCTTTGTGTGTGTGTTGGGGGTGTGTGTGGGTGAGTGTGTGGGTGTGTCTACAACCCAGAAGCCTATGTCATTTGCCTCAGGAGCCACACGACTTGTTTTATGAGACAGAATCTTTTTTTTAACCCGAGTAAATGAATATGCTAAAATGACTGACCAACAAACCCCAGGGACTCTCCCTCCTTCTCTTCTCTCCCCAGTATTGAGATCGCCAGTATGTGTCACCGTACCTGACATTTTATATGAGGCATAGGAAGCATGCGCTCAGAAGAGAAAGGGTTTGGAATTTGAATTTGGTACTGTTACTATCTAGGAGGGAAGGGGCTTCTTAAAATGTAAACCAATGCTGTTTTTATTGTCGAGATTTACGTGTGTGAACTATATTAAATATATAGCATCATGAGTGAGGTAAAGGATAGCCTCAGCATTTTAAGGCAGTTATCATAACCACAACTATTTATTCAAACTAAATGTGTCTTTTCTGAATATCCATGTGAACTACAAAAACAAAACAAACAGGATTGAGGACACTCCCCACCCCCGGAGATTTCTGAGAGGATTGTGATATTTTTCTAAAAAGCTACCCAGATATTATAATGGTAATCAAGGTTAAGAAAACACTGATTTCCATGAAGATGACAAGGATACTCACCAAATATTTTAGATGAATCACCCATAAATATCTGTGACCCAGATTTAAAGTTCTGTAAAAGTCATCCTCTAGCAATGAACTTCATAGTTTTAATTCCTCTAAATCATGTCTGGGATAAAGATGAGCATAATCACAAAGGCCTTCCCCCCCACATGTAGCTTTAGAAATATTTTTTGATTTTATCTTTTGGCAAGGATGATTTTGCTTGAAAAGATTTAATTTGTCCACTGGGAGTTCATAACACGCTTTCAATATTGCTATGGAGTTTTCAGACACAATGTGGAAGATAATTCCTTTAAAACTATCATTTGCTATTTAATGTCTGTATTTTAACATTGCACAAGAATAATTTATTGTCAATGTGATTGGTGATGCGTACTTATTGAAAATAATACATTATTTCTGCTGTGTGATTTTTTTCTTAATTTTTAAAACTTATTTATTTGAATTTTTTTGCTAAGTATCCAGGCTGGTCTTCAGTTTACTTTCCAGTTCAGGCTGGCCTTGAGTTTGAGTTTGCAATGATCTTCCCAACTCATTCTCCTAAGTGCTGTTATTACAAGTGTGTACACCATTCCTGGTTGATAGGAATTTTATTGTACTGCATTAGCTTGTGCTCTCGTGCTCGCTCTCTCTCTCTCTCTCTCTCACTGTATGTGTATGTAGTATGTGTGTGTGTGTGTGTGTGTGTTAAGTATGCACATGTGGATTTATGTGTAAGTGTAGGTGTAGAGGACAGAGGTGTTGAGTCTCATCTTTCATCCAATTTGAGAAAGGGTCTCTTAATCTGACACTATATGCACCTGAAGAGCTTGCTCATAGATTCCAGGGATTCTCCTGTCTCTACTTTCCACCTTGCAGAAGGAGTACTGGGACAACAAGCATGCATATTCATGCCTAAATTTTTATCATTTCTGGTGATTCAAACTCGGATCCTCAGCTCGTGTGACAGGCACTTTTACCCACTGAGTCTTCTCTGTGTAGATATTTGACTAAGCATTTGTCTTATATTATCTCTAAAATAAAGATTTGGTGTCTCTATAGAAATAAAGAAAACCTAACCAATTAGTAAAGGAAAAATAATTGCTGATTATTTTGTTAGCTCTTTATTTTGAAAAACTTTGCAGTAATATATGAAAGTAAAGAGAATATTATAGCAAATCTTACTCAAGACATCATCTAAACTTTGAAGTGAACTATTTCAAACAACAGTTTATCTGAATGTATCTATTTTTCTAACTCCATCTTCTGATTAAGAAATAGTGTTGATTATATCATATTCTAATTGTAAGAGTCCAGGCTATTATTGTTATGTAATTGGTCTCAGGACACAAGGTAACTTTTAGAGAAATAAACTGTCATTTGTTAGTTAAGGTTTCTGTGAAGAGACACCATGACCGCAGCAACTCTTATAAAGGAAAAATACTTAATTGTGGTGCTTACATTTTCAGAGGTTCAGTCTATTATCACCGTTGTGAGACGAGACAGCATGTTGGCAGACAGGATACTGGCTACACCTTGTTCAGTCAGCAACACGAAATGGTCTGAGACCAAGGGCAGTATCTTGAGCATACATGATATCTCAAAGCCCACCTCCACAATGACAGACATACTTTCTCCAACACCACCACACCTACTCCAACAAGGCCACACCTACCAATAGTTCCACTCCCTTTGGGGACCATTTTCTTTCAAACCACCACAGTGTCCAAACAAACTCTTAGACTCATGCTTCCATGTCCCTGTGTGGAGTGGAATGGAGGTTTGAATGCATAAAATTACTTTTTAGCATAACTGGAATAGTTAAGTTTCTTAACCACTTACTTTCACATTTTGGGTGATGAATGAAAAACAGAATACCGCACAAGATGGAACCCATACCCAATACTGCATGGGTGACCAAGAACGAGAGTCTAGAAAGCCCATAGACCTGGGTAAAACTTACTACTACTGATCTTTAAAAAAAAAGTAGTGATAAGAAGACTTCTAATGACATTCTGCTGTACTCATAGATCAGTGCCTTACTTAGCCATCATTCAAGAAGCTTCTTCCTGCAGCAGATGAGAACAGATGCAGAGACCCACAATGAGACATTGTACACATACACACAAACACTAGAAAGAGAGAGAGAGAGAGACAGAGACAGAGACAGAGAGAGGGAGAGAGACAGACCTCAAAATACTCAACTCAAAATGGGATGTGTCCATCAAATTCTCTCCCCTCAGGTTTCAGGGAACTTTGTGGAGGAGGAGGTGCAAAGAATGTAAGAGCCACAGGGGATTGAGGACAACCAGTGGAAATGGCCACCTAAATAAACTGATCAAAGTTTACATGAACTCATAGAGAATGAAGAAGCATGCATAGGGACTGCATGGGTCTGTCCCAGGTTCTCTTATGACTTTCAATTTAAGGTTTCTATGGGGTTCCTGAGTGTGTGAACAAATGAGTTTTTGATTCTTGTGCCTTCTCTTTGTCTCTTTTTCATCTGTTGGTAGCCTTTGTTTTATCTTATTATATTTTATTTTGCTTCATAAATGTGCTTGCTTTGAATTTACCTTCTTTTTTGAAAGACATGTCACAACGACAGGATTGCTAATTGACCACAATTAGAAACATTTTACTCAGGGATTTGAAATACAGATCACTCAGAATACTTCATTTTCCTTCAAACTAAAAGGTCACTATTTGTTTATTGCTCTCATTGGCGGTAGGACCTGCGAGAGTCGAGTCAATAAATGAGGTGGACTAAAGTCTCATAAAATGGCCAGAAATACTTAGATATCAGACAGTTTCTACCCTGAGCGTTAAGCATATGAGTAAAGTATAAAATCACAAGGGCAAGTTGCACCACATGGGCAAAAACGTGTTTTCCCATAGAAGCCTATAAACAATAGTAGGCAGTTGCAATGAATGATGGGAAGTAAATTAACCCCTTTCCACTATACCTGGATGGAACACAAAAACACATTCTAATCTTATTTCTGTATTTTGAAGAAACAAAAGTCTCATGAATCCTATTTTCTTGGAGTTCCCTCACAAGCATTCAGAATTCTCCTCACACAACTCCATTTTTGGACTGTTTTCTGGCATCTCCCTCTTTTTATTTTTTAATAGCATAATAACCAGAGTGGTTTTCATTTGAGATGTTGTGGATAAATTTAATTGTCATTTGATGCATGGATGTCCTATAAGGAAGTGAATTATAAACATAATGAATATTATTAGAGCAGTGAAATCATTGTAAGACGCTGCCACAAAGAATATGGATCCAAACGTTTCCAGTACTTTTAGCTACATTATTATACTAAATAGAAAGATCTAGAGAATAGCTTGAAAAAACACCAATATAATTATTAGCTCTGGTCTCTTGTACAATGTAAGCCCATATCTGCCCTTTAATAGGAACACGAGATATGATGCCCTATGCAAATGAGAAGTGACTTGAATCCCAAGGAAAAATTAAACGCAGTCTCTTCTTCAAATGAATGAGTGAATCTATTACAGTCCCAAGGTCCACTCATAAACCCAGAGTCATCAGTAAAGATACCAGGAGCTGAATCTGTCCAATCTACAAGTTGAAGTAAGGATGAGGAGCAGAAGACCAATGTACTACTCAGAGATGCTTACCTCAGATGCATAGGTCAAAGCTGCTAGCATCACCAAAAAGATTTTCAGGTGACACAGGGCTCAGTGTGTTTTGTAGATTAACTTCTCCCTTGGTGAATAGGTCCTGAACTTGGCCATGAGTGGGGAGACTTGACTTCTGATGACATGTTTGACATTACCTTTTGCCCTTTGGCTTGAGATTTGCTATCTTTCCTGCGATTTCCAGTGTCTTTCCACCCTATACCTTTATTCTTGATGGCCAGAGTCCAGAAAAGCAGAAGAGAAATTTATTAACATTTCGGTGGGATCCAACTTAGTGGCAGATAAATACCCATTCACAATGTTCTTCTCTGTCTATGATGGTCCCCACTCTTTTATCTTGTAGTTGACTTTAGGTCCCAGTTGGGGTGCCACTTGTTTGTTGCTCTAGCTGGTGGTGGGACATGGGAGAGTGGAGCTGATAAATGAGACAGACTATAGTCTCATGCAAATAGTCAATTTTATCCAGGGCATCAATTTATACTCTGAGGGTTAAGAGAGTCACATGAGTAAAGTATATAATCACAAGGGCAGGTTGTATGTGTTGGGAAAGCTGTACCATATGACAAAAATGAGTTTTTCCATGGAGGCATATAAACAAGTAACAATAGTCAGTTGGAAAGAACACTCTCAAGTAAACTCACTCCTGTCCACTATACTTCGTAAGAGCATGAAAACACAGTTCAACCATTCCATGTTTTGAAGGGACTGAGACCACAAGACTCTTGTTTTCTTGGAGTTTTCTCACAGGCACTCATAATTCTCACATGACTCCATTCTTGGATGGTGTTCCAACAATTAACATGCATGTTTATGTATATGTTTTTCCTCTATGGCTATGTGGGAGGGCTTTGTGAACATGGTGTGGTGCTGGTTGGAAGTCAGAGGACAATTGCATGAGTCGGTTCTCCACCTCTGCTTTAATCTGTATTCCAGGACTGAACTTAGCTTGCCAGGCATGTGAAAAGGTGGTATTCCTAAACTGGCTGTTCATTTGATTTCTAAAAATCCCTTTGCTATGTCACAAGTTGTTAAACTTAAAAGTAATTTCACTCTATGGCTGTAGAGTGACTCGGTGGGTAATAGTGCTTGATGTACAAATCTGAGGGACTAAGTGTGAATCTCTAGTGAATACACACACACAGAGAGACACAGACACATACACAGAGAAGTACACACAGATCCACAGATGCAGACACACACAGAGACACACAGTGATACACACCACACACACAGAGAGAGAGATATATATATAGAGAGAGCTGGGTGTGACTGCACTAGCTCCTATAACCCCAGCACTAAGGGAAGTAGAGGTAAGGAGGATCGCCTGGCCTTGATGACTGCCAGACTAACTCCAAGTTTAAAACTGATATTACAGGATACCTGATCACTCTTCCTTATAACACACATGCATACATTAAAATATCCTATTAGTCTCAGTGAGAAAATTTTGATAAATTCTTTCTCAGCCAAAATGTGCAACTGATTTTAACAAATAGAAACTACATGTGTAAGCAAATAAGTTTACATAAGTCAGCCTAACAATATTAAAATAAAAATATTGTATAAAATTTAAAGTGAGGATTATTATAGTACTTTATCAAGAGACGAAGAGTAGAATTATCATTGCATAATAGTATGTTAAGGGAAGTGCCAGGAAGAAATCGGTCAAAAGACAACAGAGAATAAATTGATCATATTTCATTCTGAATGTCTTTCTCAGAATTTTATAGCAAGTACTGCATGGATTTCTTATCTACCCCAAAAAAAATAATCAAATCTGATCACATGGAGTGCAT
>JAQHUG010000011.1:9508722-9520955 GCA_028555095.1 Dicrostonyx torquatus
AAAAAAAGAGAGAAAGAGAACTGGCCGGACGGTGGTGGTGTACGTCTTTAATCCCAGCACTCGGGAGGCAGAGGCAGGTGGATCTCTATGATTCGAGACCAGCCTGGTCTACAAGAGACAAGAGCTAGTTCCAGGACAAGGTCCAAAGCCACAGAGAAACGGTCTTAAAAAAAACCAAAAAAAAAAAAAAAAGAAAGAAAAGAAAAGAAAAGAAAAACAACAGGTTCCTGAGTGGTGTTAGAAATCAAGAAGTCAGAGAAAAGATTAAAGGGAGAAATGACAGTGGATCAAATGCCTTTACAGAGGCTTTTTAAAAATCTTGTGTTTCATTTGAAGCCAAGAGTTTACGTTTAGGATGATGTAACTCAATGAGCGCTGTAACCTTCCTCTTGATTTGCTTATGGGTCCGGTGGGTTTTGATATTAAGCAGGCTGAAGGCTTCCAAATTTTCTTTTCTGGGAATTAAATAAAGCAGAGCTGCCTTTTGAGTGTTTATAAAAGAAGAAAATGAGCTGTCAAGACAGCTAGATAATATGGTATATGTTTGAATATACCATGAAGGAACTTTTAGCAATCCCCCAAGTGACACCTTGTTTTTGCCAACACCCAGCCAAATATCTCCCCTAATTTTGATTCTGAAAATGGCTTGTAAGTATAAACTTGTAACCAAATTGAAGAATTATCCAAGGACATACAGCTTATCTAGGCATTAGAGAAAAAAGAAAAATAAAAAAAACCTAGTTGCCTTTTGCCTGTTCACTAAAATGAAGACTGATACAACAATCTTTTTATTTATGTTGAAGTAGCTAAAAGCATTTTAATTTATCAACATGAACTCAACTACAAAGAAAACATCAACTGTGATATGCTATCCAACAGCATAGACCCTGCATGAAGAGACAGTGGTCAAAGAATGAAAGAGCAAAAGAAACAACTCGGTTGGCAGGGGCAGGCAGATCTCTGTGAGTTCGAGGCCAGCCTGGTCTACAAGAGCTAGTTCCAGGACAGGCACCAAAGCTACAGAGAAACCTTGTCTCAAAAAAACAACAACAACAAAAAGAAACAAGTTATACAGTCTTGAACCTCTTACATTCTCTTTAATCTAACTAAGCATTTTAGAGGTTATGCCCAGGGAGCGAGTTCACTGAGTCTCTTATCCCTCACCCATTACCAACTAATCACAGTCTTCCTTCCTGAACAGGAGTCAGCCACCACAGGACTCCAAGTAACTATTACCAATTGGCTTGAGAAATCATGGGACACTGGGGGGCGGGCAGATTGATTTTTAGCTCACAGTCTATCCCGGTAGGGGAGTTAAAGCGGCAGCAACTTGAAGCTACTGATTATATCACATCTAAAATCAGGAAATGGTGAGGGAAGAATGCATGCTGCCTCTCTCTCCATTTACGCAATCCTGCAGACTCCTAACCGAGAAATACTGTCACCCACAGAGGACATGCCAACGGGCACATCCAGAGGCCCATCTCTCAGGTGACTCTAGATTCTGAGAGGTTGATAATTAACGGTTATTGTGTGATAGTTTACTCTTCTGGCTTTTTGGGGGACCCACCACCCAGTTCCCAAATAAATCACACACGGAGGCATGGTTTTAGTCTGAGTGCCTGGCCTTGGCTTGGCTTGTTTCTTGCCAGCTTTTCTTAAATTAACCTATCTTTTGCCTCTGGGCTTTTATCTCTATTTCTGTATACCTTTCTTTGCTTCTTTCTCCTTGGCTTGCTATGTGTCTGGGTGACTGGTCCTCGACGTTCTCCTCTCCTTGTCCTCTTGCTCCTCTTCTCTGCTCTCAGATTTCTCCTTCTAGTTATACTCTCCGCTTGCTAGTCCTGTGTATCCTTACTTCTGCCTTGCTGTTGGCCATCCAGCTCCTTATTAGAACCATCAGATGTTTTAGACAGGCACAGTAACTCAGCTTCACATAGTTAAACAAATGCAACGTAAACAAGAGTCACACACCTGAAAATAATATTCCCCAACAAACAGCAGCATACTCAGGTGAATTGTCTTTCCATTTCCAATGCATTCAAATTTTTCCAGAAGAAAAGTTTTGAAGGAAACTATTGGGCTTTCAGAATCTTAGATGATGATAACTCCACAAATATAAAATTAGAAAGACATAGACTATGATCTATTACTTATCATTATTATCAATCTATCATTCATATATATTCATACCTTCATTTTGTTATATTTTTCCTTATCCTGAATTTTTATGAGGTTTGAACTTAAAATGTCTTTAAATTTGTCATTGTGGATTTTCATCTAATCAATAATTATAATTTGTAAACTCTATGTGCAAAGAATACCTAATTACACTTCTCATGCTCGCATACTGGCTCTCTTGATGTTTTATAAATCTCTCTTCATCCCCTTCCCCTCAGCTTCTTCTACAGCCAAGTCCTCTGACTGCCAGCACAGGGAATGTATAGCTACCCTGTGTGCTGCTTCTAATTAATGATTGCCCAGAGTAACGAAATGCGTGGTTGGTGGTAGCGGGAGGTAAGAAGCAACTGGTGAACAACTGAGAGCAAAACTCAAAGAGCAGCGGCTTTCTTAGCTAAATGGAAATCCTTCATGGAAGATGTGATGCTTTCCAGAAAAACTGTTTCGGCAGAAGAGAAAAAGAAGCTTGGAATTTCCTTCAAGTATCTCCTGGGATGTAGAGATAATGATGCCAATGCAGTACTTAAGACCAGATGTGGACTGACTTTAGAGGCCAAGATAAGGCTTTTCATATTTTTACAGATAAGTAAAAATGAGACCGTAGAGTTTTCTTAGGTTGAGCATTTGTGATTTGGACTTGTGGAGAGTATGATGTTATTCTTTTGTGAAGTGTGTTTTTTTCTTCTAATTCTTCTTTTGATCACCGGGAAAGAATACTTATTCATATTTTAAACAATAAAATATTGGGATGTGAAATGAAAACTGAAAATCATATGTAATTGAATTGGTTGAAATCAGCACTGGGAAACTTTGGGTTTGCATGAATAATAAATGTTAGATATATGCATTATATCTATATATACACCTAGTGATTACATGATTAAAGAATTATAGTATATAGCATACACTTGGAAAAATTCTGCCCATTTTTCCAGCAACATATTTACTGTAGAGTAAATTCGTATCATTTTCTGTTTCCAATATTAAGAATGCTGTTGAGCTGATGGTGTGGCATCTTTCACTTTGTTGTGGGTTTCTGTGGGTTGAATGTGATCACTGCTGCCTTGACTCAGATCTGCTGTGTTCACCCATGAGACCTCATGAAACTGTGCCTATAAACATTCTTTGGCAGGACCTGGACATTCTGGAGATCTCTGGGAATTCCAGCCATCACTTCGTCATAAGCTTTCACAGGTTTCTGTTCCTCCCCAGGCCCCACTGCCTCTCAGGGTTCATAGTAGGCAAACAGTTACCACAGAATGCACTCTCCAGTTATGTGCTTGCCTGTAAATTACCCGAGGGGCTCTGGTGACACAGTTTTTGGGAGTTGTCACCTATGCTGTGATGGGATATTTTGATGATATAAATGTTTTGGGGGGTCACCTATCAGCCTATAAATAACCCCCCAAATCTCACTGGTTCACCAAGATGGATCTGGTGGATTCACTGCTTTGGTCTCTTAAATAGATGCTCCGCCCCAATTAAGGCAAAACACATATCCATATGTATTTATTTATAAAAATGTGTGTATAATTAGGTGTGGTGACACACCTTTAATCCCCCAGCATGTGGGAGCAGAAGCTGATGATCTCTGTGAGTTTGAGGCCAGCCTGGTCCTCAGGGCTACAGATAGAGATCATGCCTGAGAACTAAACAAAACAAATGAAATATGTGTATCAGTATATTTTTTATTTATTTGCTGGTTTAGCCTGAAGCTGTCAGCTAAATAATCTATTTGTTATCTTCAACCTCTGTCCTGTATCTAAATTTAGGACACCTCAGAATTCTTCCATGTCGGCAGGAACAACAGCTCTAGGAAGGCTTATGCAGTTCGTGGCAACAGAAAGAAAACATCCTTCTCCATCTGCTGGGAAGTAGTTCTCAACAGTGTCCTGCCTCATTCTGCCTGCTTGCAAACGTTCTTGTAGCTACAAGTGACTTGCTATCAGAGTTTAACAAGTGGGCAATACCAGAGTCCTGTAGGAAGTCTTACAGACAGTGGTTACCCGCCCAATGGGGCATGGCCTCTTCTGAACATATATATATATATATATATATATATATACATATATATGTATGTATATCTGCCGAGGTAGAGCATGCGACCGGCCTCTTTTTCTGCAGCTATGTTCTGGTTGCGGGATTCGTTTTCTGATCTCCATTCAAACAGAAGATTCTGATTTGTGAGTCTGCCCCTAGATAAATAACCATCTGTTTGTCAATTCTGAGCTAGTGTGGGATTTCTTTTCAGCGTCATTCCACATTTGGCACCCATGTGGATTCGGACTCCATGCCTACCGGGTGGACAGCCTAACAGCCTAACTGGTCCAAATCCCAGTCTCCCAACCCTGCCCGCTTGGCTTGCTTTTACTTAACGGTTCTTTGTAGAATCCCCGCCACAGCAGAGTTTACTGCGTGTGGCAACTTGGAAATCAGAGTTATTTTAAGAGTGGCTCGATATTTGAGCTCCACCAGCTTGGATCTTACACCCTTCAGAACACAGAACACAGCAACTGTCTGGAGAGAACAGTCAGAAGCAAAGAGTTCAGTGGTTGTGCACACTCAGCAGCTACACAAAAAGGGAAAACACGCAAGCTTCATTCGCGGCAGATTTAATCATCTCCTTAAACGTGCCCTGTGATTGATTGTGGGCTCGTGGAACAAGGGAAGCTAGGGGAAGTAACATATCAATGTCCAGGCAGCATGCCAACGGGAGCATGTCCGTGTGAGGGACGTGGGACTCTCGGGTCATGTTACAAAGCCTCTTGTGATTCTACTGAGCTTATAAAGACAATCTTCTCATCTCTAGATACTTAATCACATCTGTAAGGACCCTTGATAATATAATAATAATAATAATAATAATAACAACAATAAGGATAATATACCCACTAATTTAGGGCCTAGATGTGGAAATTGTGAAAGAGGTATTATTTATCCTATTAAAACCACCATACTAAAGGAATATAAAACTAACTGGAAAAGAAAAATAAGTTATCTTCATCAAGTAAATTGTATCTGCCTTGAGAATTTTATCAGCATAGTTCATTGAACTGATATGCATTTGGGTGCCTGCTAAACTCTCCAGGCCTCATGTCCTATACCTGGAAAAATGAAATAAATTTCTGACATAAGTGAGGACTTGTAGCCGGAAGCTGTTCTGTGTCCCACCTGGAAGGACGTCCCACATCAGGGACTCATGGGACATGAGGATTAAATAAAATAGCGTTTAAGATGATCTTGTTTCATTATCTGAGTGTGCTTAGGGCATTGATCTTTTGAGTGGAACACTTTTTCTTGCATATATGCTCTGCACTAGAGTTCCACATTGATATTATTTGATCAAACCGTAGCTTTAGAGAAAAAGAATAGTGTAAATAGTCTGTGAAATTCCATGTATTATCCTCCCAAATGTTCATGTGAAAAATGACTATAAAATGGTTTTTTAAAGCTGCTTTCTTTCCATAAAGGTCAGCATACCTACATCCCATAGTATGACTTGGGAACCAACTATTTAACTTGAAGTATGTGTTTAGATGTTCTTCATTTTCATGTCCATTTCTGTGCTATAAAATAAATATGACGAGAGCCTTTGCCCAACATAACATTATCATGTAATTGGGGCCCATTATGGTAAAAGGGAGCGATAGTGGAATGGTGGAATAAACAGACTTCATAGTTGGACACATCCTACCTTTAAATTCTAAATTTGCCATTAGCTGTATCCTTGGTATGTTTATTCAACCTCTGTAAATTTCAACTTTATCATTTTGAGAATGGAAATAATTCCATTGTTTTAGATGTGGAAATCAAGTAAGAAACATCCTGAGACTACATAGAATAATGGCTGTTGATAAGCAATAATTATCTAAATATTTTTTTATTACAATACAACTAGCAAACAACTCTCTGAATCACTATTAGCTAATAATACATTTTAAGCTAGCATAGATTTAGAAAAATAATTTCTTAAACTCAATGTATTTTTCTGAACCAGATAAGGAGCTGGGGCAAATAGTTTATTGACTGACTTTTTTAGAGCTCTTACTCTCTATGAGCTATACAGAAACACACACACACCAATATAGGCAGTCTAATGTGCCTTCAATGAGGGGATTCACTGTGAGAATTCAAGGAATTAAAAAGTAGTATGCTATTCTTAGAGCTCTCAAGAGCATTGTCTTCCCATGTTCTAGAAATCTGACACTGGGAAATAGAATAGATTCTGCAGGTGACTCAGTGACTTGATTGCCTCTCTATTATAATTGTTAGCTTGCTTTTTTGAAACTCCCAAGGAGTGAGATGCGTTACAAGACAGAAGTCACAGGTTTATCTCAGCAATGATAGATATCACAGGCCATGACTGCACTCTGTTGGTTAAAGTGAAGAAGTGGTGGGAATGTTGTACAAGGTGAAGAGTAATACGGATTCTAGATCCTTGAGGCTTTGGTATAACCTATCTATCCGTTAACTGATAGGTATGTATTTAACTGTATTACATATTACCAAACGGGTTTCAAAGGAGCTTACTATTAATTCTCACTCCTACCAGCAGTGAATAAAAATACATTTTACTATAAGTATTTTAAATTTAGTTGTAGTGGGAGGTGTGTTCATGTGCGGTGTTTATTTATACATCTCATATCTTTCCACAATGCTTATAGTTCTGAGTATGTGATGCGTGTGTGTGTGTGTGTGTGTGTGTGTGTGTGTGTGTGTGTGTAGGCCAGAGTTCTACATGAGGTGTTTGTTTTCCTATGTTGTTTTTATTCTGTTTATTTATATATCTATCTATCTTTATTTATATTTGAAACAGGGTCTCTCATTGAATCTGGAACTCATGGCTAGGACCTCTCAGAACCCACTTGTCTTGCTCACCCATGCTAGGACTACAGGAGTGTGTTACCACAACAGACTGTTTACATGGATGCTGGGAATCTGAACTCACATCTTCATGATTGCTCCACAATCATATTACTTGCTGAGCTAACTCCTATTTCCATCTTCATGGTTTTTAGTACAGTATGGTCTTATATAAGTTTTGTCATATTTGTCAGTAGATGTTTGATACTATTGTGGGTTCTCCTACTTCATTGTTAGTATGTAGGAATAACCCTTTAGTCATTTTTATTAGTCTATTAATATTCATGTATTTATGTGATATAGTTTATGTACAACACATTCTTTTAGTATTTTTAGTGAGTTATCCTGCCTTTAATTATTTGTTGTCATTATCACTTATGGAAAACAGAATTCCTTAGCATTTTAATTCCTTTCCTAGACTACTATGAGATTTTAATAACTCATAAAATACATTTCTCACATATGTATTCATACTACATTTCATTACAACAAGAATTATCTCATACTAGTGTATCTACACCCTTCACTTTTTCCTAAACTCCTCATTCCTATATAGGTCACTTTTCCTCTTAAGAACTATATGCAGTTAAGATCACTTGTTGATTTTGCAAAGGTACAAGATTTGGTTCCTTTCACCCACATGATGGTTCACAACTATCTGTAATTTCACTGGTAGGAGATTTGGTGGTCTCTTCTGGCCTCTGGGACCACCAGGGACACAGGCATATTTACATACATGTAGGGAAAATATATATATACATAAAATAAACTTAAAAACCTTTAATAAAAGAACTGAGTTTGTGAATTTCTATACTATGAATATTCTGAGGACAAATTTTCTAAAATAATTTATTTTGCCTTTATGACTACAGTAAGTCTTTATTTTTAATAGCAATTACTTTTTTTCATACAATTTATATCTCTTCACTCGTCTCCTCCCAGATCCTTTCCACCTCTCTACCCACCAAACTCCATGCCTTCATTTTCTTTATCTCTCTCTAGAAACAAACAAGCAAACAAACCAGAATTAAAAGAAAAAGATCCAAAGAAAAAACACAGAAACAAATGCACAGAAGACATACGAAACAAAAATGCATAAAGGCACAGAATCAAAAGACCAGCTAGATTAAAAAAATAATGCCCAAAGAAAGAAATACGATACAAAAAATACCTACAAAACTACCATTGCATTTGTTTGAGCTGCTCATCTGCTGGACTTCAGACCTGCCCTTAAGTGGTTTTAAACCCCGTGAGACTCCATTAAAGAAAACAGATTTTTCCTTTGCAAGCAGCTATCAAGAAGCAAGCAGCTCCTTGGTTAGTGATGGGAGCGCCTGTCTCCTTCTGCATGTTGTGACCTCATCAAGCCTGGACCTGAGCAGGCCCTGTGCATGTTACCAAAATCTCTGCAAGTTTATCTGTATATCAGTCCTGCTGAGTCTCTTAACAATCTTTCTCCCTTCCTTCCAGAGACTGCCCTGAGCCCTGAGTGGCGGGGAGGATTGATGAAGACATTTCTTTCAGAACTGAGTATTCCAAAGTCTGTCACTCCGTATATTGTCCAATGTGGGTCTCTGTATTAGTTCCCATCTACCACAGGAAGAAGCTTTTCTGATGGTGGCTGAGTGGAAACACTGACTTTTGGGTACAGCAGAACGTTGTTAGGAGACATTTTATTGCTATGTAACTTTGAGAATGATTGTATTTAGTTTTCAGTCATGCTCACAGCCTCTCCAGTGTCAGGTTCTTGGGTTCTATCTCATGGAGTGGGCCTTAAATACAATTGGATAGTGGTTGGTTATTTCCATGTTTGTGCCATCATTGCGCCAGCACATAATGCAGGCAGGTCACCATTACAGATGGGAGGGTTTAGAGTTGGGTTGGCTTTTCCTTTCTCCTTTAGTAGCGTGCAAAGTACCTCCCAGAACCATGAACACTCGCCACCACGTTTTCATTCTTCATTCATCTGTGGATAGGCATCTCTCCAAGCTGTTTCCAACTTCAGGTTATTTTGACTAGAACAGCAATGAACATAGAAGTGTTTGACAGTTGTGTAGCTTGGTCTGTTTGTAAGGCTCCTAGCAGTGAGATCGGGACCTGTCCCCGGCACATAGCTGGCTTTTAGGAGCCTGTTCCCCATGCTGGGTTGCCCTGCCCAGCCTTTATGCTGGAAGAGGAGCTTGGACCTACCTCAATTTGATGTGCCATGCTGTTCAAGCCCATGAGAGGCCTGCCCCTTTCTAAATAGAGACAGAGGAGTAGATGGATGAGGAGAAGGGGTAGATGGGAATTGGGTGAGGGTATGAGAGGAGATAAAGGAGGGGAAACTGTGGTCAGTGTACAAAGGAAAAAAATGTTAATAAAAAACACTGTGGTCAATGATATACTAAACATTTGCATCAATAGGCTAATGTAAGTTTTGGAAAACATTTGGCAATTACCTCCTCAAATACTGCTTTTGACTATTCTGGAACTTAAGTAAAATGGAGGCTACTTCATTTGTCTCTCTTTCTTTTCTTTCATTCCATTTATGTATTGGTTGTTGCAGGAGGCTGCTTGTTCGTTCCCGACTGCTCAGACCTTAAATAATCACACAGAAGCTTTATTATTTAAATCACTGCTTGGCCAATCACTTAAGCATATTGCCAGCTAGTTCTTATATCTTTGGTTCACCCATATCTATTAATCTGTGTATCACACATGGTTGTGGCTTACAGGGTAAAGTTCCATCCAGTGGTCTGTCTCCAGCGGAGATACACGGCTTCTCTTGACTCTGCCTTCTTTCTTCCAGCATTCAGTTTAGTTTTCCCTCCTAGTTCTACTCTGCCCTATCACAGGCCAAAGCAGTTTCTTTAATAATGAATGGCAATGAAACACATTCACAACATACATCACCTCCCACATCAATCCTTTGATTATTTATTTATTTATTTTTTATTGGATTTTTCAGGACAGGGTTTCTCTGTAGCTTTTTAGAGCCTGTCCTGGAACTCACTCCTCAGACCAGGCTGGCCTCAAACTTACAGAGATTCACCTGTCTCTGCCTTGCAAGTGCTGGGTTTAAAGGTGCATGCCACTGCTGCCTACCTTGTCTTGTCTTTCTCTTTATATTGTCCCCATCTTTGCATTTTTCCCAGCCCACGGTGCCAGCTGGTACAGTTTGTGCAAGTAGTTAGTATGTCTGTTTACTAATTTTATCTTCTGCTCTGTCCAATCTAAAATTAACATTAGTTTCTACCCCATTTTTCAGTTCTAGAATGTACATTTGATTCATTTTCAGAGTCCACATTTTGGATTTTCTCTTAATCTTTTTTTTAACTCCAGTAGAAAAGAACTGTGTTGATTTTTTTATTCTCTTGGTCACGCACCCCTCCCCCTCATCTTTGGATAGCTAACGCAGAAATCAGGGAAAAGTATGTGGAAGAGTTGACACAAGGCTTAGGAATCTTGATGGCAGGACTTTGTCACCAAAGTAAGGCTAAAACACGGAATATTTTAGTCCACTTTTTCAGCCAAACTAAACAACCTGTGGCAGTGCAGAACTCCGAATGTATATAGTGGGAAGAATTTATCTAGTTTAATCAATAACGTACAAAGGCCATTACTTTGTCTCTAGATGCTGGTTCCCTTTGCACAGAATGAGTCAAATATGTAATCTATACAGAACTTAAAAATGCTCCAAAGAAAAAAAGCACCCCAAATTAGCTCTTCTATGAAAGTCTCCTTTTCTGCCTGCATTCTCATCTTTATGGTTTTCATTACATTTATAGGTTTTCAATATATTTTTTAAAAAGCCCTTAAATGTACCCCTTTTTCATCTCTAAGTATTTTACCTTTGTCCCAGACCCACTTTTTGGGTATTGATTTCTAATGATGTGCTATGGATGTCCTAGGAATTTGTCAGCTTGGAATTTAGCAGTTTCCTTTAAGTTACATTATAGGTTGGCTTACATATATTCATCATGAATATCTTTTTGTTAGTCAACAAATATATGTGGTTCCTTTTCCCCTCATTCACTGTTGCCTTGAAATTTATTGTCATGAAAATTGTTACAGTAGCTTGCTTTTCGTTCCCATTTTTTGGTCATATTGATGCTTTAACTCTTTATTTCCTCAAATGTATTTTATAGGCAAACAGAATGACCTTTATATTTTTAATTAAACAAATAATTGCTTGAAGAGTAAATATCGTTAGAATGAAGATATTAAACCTCTAGTAATTAGGTTTAATTTATCTATTTTGTAATTTTGCATTAGCCATTACTTAATATCTTTGCAATACTGTTATCTTTTTTTGTTTGCCCTTCTCTCCATTACTAGTTTTTTCTTCCGATGGCCTAAAATGATACTTTCTTTTGCAATACTTGCTTTTTACATGATTCCTAATGTTTACTCTAGCAGATTAACATCTTAAACTTTGTCAATGTCTTGAATAAACCAGCAGCAAGCTTTCTTATTCCTTTGGACTTTCTTTGGACTAACCCCGTGATTGCTAATCTTACCTACGTGATTGAGAAGTTAGATTAGTAAAGAATACAGATTTCCAGAGAGGACATATTAAGGACATAATTATGGAGTGCTTTGAATATAGATGGCACCATACTGAATTGATGAAAAGAGGGAAAGAGCCAATAAAGTCTAAGCATCCTCTCCCACTGTGTCCTGGCCATGATTTTGCTCAGGCATTTCCACCTTTCCATGGTGGGGTGAAATTTGTGATCCTAAGATCAATCCTTTTCTTTCTTGTTCTTCTCAGGCATTTGTCCTGATTACTTTAAGTCTTTAAGAAAAGATAAAGTATGATTTTTGAGATCTACTTTATTCAAACAGAAATAGAAAGGTATCAAATCCTTATAGAACATAAATTTCTTTTGATGGGAAATAGCTACATTATAAACACAGAGATATTTTTGATAAAGTGTGTTTTAAAGAATTTGTTTTCTATAGTCATGAGACTTTTTTGAATTATCCCTGAGAGCAGTTAAAGAGCAAGGTAGTACATACCTTACTCATCTTTTTGGGTTTGGGGTATCTCACTAAGGATAGTGTTTTCTATTTCCATCCATTTGTATGCAAAATTCAAGATGTTATTGATTTTACCGCTGAGTAGTATTCTAATGTGTATATATTCCACACTTTCTTGATCCATTCTTCCATTGAGGGGCACCTAGGTTGTTTCCAGGTTCTGG
>JAQHUG010000011.1:9546876-9572600 GCA_028555095.1 Dicrostonyx torquatus
TCAGGGCTTTGTTTTGAAAAAAAAAGAGGGGGGATGCTGTGGGACAATGGTCTTGTACCATGTAAAGATTTGTTACTTGTATTGTTTTAATAAAAACTGATTGGCTAGTAGCCAGGCAGGAAGTATAGATAGGGCAATGAGAACAGGAGAATTCTGGGAAGAGGAAAGGCTGAGCCGACAGTCATCACCCAGACCAAGAGGAAGCAAGATGAGAATGCCTTATTGATAAAAGATAACAAGCCATGTAGCTAACACAGACAAGAATTAGGAGTTACTATAAAATATAAGAGTTAATAAGAAAGTCAGAGCTTCTAGGCCAAGCAATTTATAATTAATGTAGGCCTCTGTGTGTTTTTTTGGGACTGAATGGCTGGCTGCAGGACTGGGCCAGACAGAAACCACAGTCAACTGTCATATCCTATACTATCTTGCTATTAAGATATTGAACGGTAAAAACTGTGCACCCATGAACTAAGAAGATATAGTTTTATATTTTGTTTTGTTTTTGAGATAGGGCTTTTCTGTAGCTTTGGAGCCTGTCCTAAAACTCGCTCTGTAGACCAGGCTGGCCTCGAACCCACAAAGATCCACCTGCCTGTGCCTCCTGAGTGCTGGAATGAAAGGCATGCACCACCACACCTAGCTCTATATTTGAAAATTTTACCATGTGACTTTCATGTAAATTTTGTATAACATACCTAGAACTACTAATATATTCTTTAGATAAATAATTAAATAGCGCCTAGGGAGCTGGCTATGGTATGTACTATATAAGAACAATTTATTGCTTCTTGGCTAAAGTGGAATTGTCTGCCTAAAAATATAGTAAAAAAATTGGTTTCACAAAGACATATATTCCTGTCATCTGAATAATAATACTTTACCTTTAATGCTGACATAAACAATGTATATTCAGACTCCCAGTCCCAATTCCTATGGAGTGTTTTCAAGGCATGGGTTAATATCACCACAGACAAACAAATCCAAGAGAGCTTTTTCAATACACTGTTCAAAAGATATAAAAAGAAAAAATATTGTCTTCATCACCAAAGGCATTTTACATCTTAGAAGAGGCAACAAACATGTTAGATATTTCCAAATTATCATTTTGAATTCATTCTAATGACTTCAACATTTAGAGAGCACAACACTCCCAAATTAAATATTACAAATACGGGCTTCCAATTGAGAGTTCACTACATTTTATTCATTCTTTGGGTTTTGAAGATCTATTACAAAATTCCCACATGACAGCAAAGTCCGAGGCAAACATTTGTATAGAACCTACACAACTTTCTCATATACTTTAAACAATATTTAATGACTATGCAAGAGTTTAATACTTTACTGCTAAGGGACAATGCTACATTAAAAAGTCTACACACATCTGATACAAATGCAAATTTTTACTAATATATTGCTTTTCTATTCTCTGAATATTTTTATTTATACTTTTAGGTCAGAACTGTCTATTAAAAAACAGACAAAACCCTATAAAACAGACACAGATCCCAAAACTTTTGGTTATTTGTTGACATCTAATAATTTACTTACAACAGGATGAGTACTTCAATCTCTATTATCTAACTTAGTTAGTATTCTGAGTGTCTGTCTTTGGATGGTTCAATATCTTGCATTTTGACTGATTCACTTATGCAGAACAAGATAATATGGATCAGATCCTATCACCGGAAGAATTACAATGTGAATTATAATCAACACTGCTGTTTACAAGCTGTGTGACCTCAGGCAGTTCAGGAAACTAGTATGAGCTTCAATTTTTACATATGCAAAGGAGGATAGGTGTGAAAATAATTCTAAATGTCTATCACAAATAATCATTGGCACTTAGTAGGTACTAAAAACTGGCGGTGATAATGACTGGATACACTGGTAAAAATTACAAAAAAGATGTGGTAGACATGGATGAAAATTGTGAAACCAAGTAAGATAGTCTACTGAGTACATGCTTGTCAAAAGAGGCTAGATGCAAAATGTAGGAAAAAAAATGGAAATATTCAGAATAGATATAGTAGGATGAGTATGAGCTAAAACTTACACGAGATGATTAGAAGGGAAAAGTTTATAAAACCCACGGAAATAATTTTTAAATAAAAGTCTTGACTGGATATAAGAGGAGGTAATACATAAGAGGTGTTAAGAGTGGTGCAGAGAGAGTCAGCTATAAATCAAAATTTAGTATAATCTTAATATTATTTGACTACTAAAATTTGCTTGGTATATTTTATTGATATACTAAATGTACACAATCCCTATGATTATGCCTATTTCTAAGCATACTGTTCCTTAACTGTTAAGGCAACATGGAAACCCACATTATTTTATAATAATGGTGATAGGAAATTATGAATGCATGCTAAACACATTTTATATACATGAAGAACTCAATATGATTCTAGTAGGATGACCATATCTTATTCACTGCATATCAAAGTGCTTGAGTTTCAACAGCAGTCTCACTGTCTTTACTTGGGTCTGACTCAGTTTCCGTCTTGGACTATAATACAAATTATACAGAAAGCACAGAGTAAGCAGGTGGTGAAGAGCTTTTCTAACTTCAGTCACAGCTACCAAGATGAAAAGACTAAAAGTACGGCTTATAAGACTGAACTAAAAACAGACTAAAATAATAACATTAAATTTTAATGTATTTCATTCTAAATTTTATAATCATCAGACGAACTAGGATTTAATTTACCTTTTATTTGAAATTTTTTGCCACCCATGAGCTACTAAAATACAGAAGCCCATGCTAGGAACATACAACACTCGCTCGGCAACAACAAATCCAACAGGAAAGAAAAGATTTGAGGCAGGAATAAACGGTAATGCCATTAAACAAAGTGCCTAGAATGAAAAAGAAGACAGAGAGCACGTTAAATTAAAAAAATACATACATGACAAACAATAAAAGCTTTTATAATTTATTTTGAGTAAGTGAGTTTGTAGACTACTTTAGATGCTAATATCACGAATAATGAACATAAGGCCACACATGGGTAGTATAAACATCGGTGTGTACATGAGCAAGGCACGAGACAAGCTTTCTGAATTACGGAACTTTGTGAGTCTGCCTAAGGACCTTGTGAGGAATCATTTGAAGTTAAACCCTGTACATTTTTACAGCATTAGATATATGAAAAACATAATTAGCAATATTTCATTTCTTTTCTGAGAAATACAACTTTTAGTATAAGTTTACTACAAAGGTTCACTTAATTATATGAGAAATCACTTTTTAAAAGAATATTTTGAAAATAGCAAAAATCCAATCAAAAAATGGGCAGAGAAGACATACACACAAGCAAAGTTACATGAAAAGTGCTCTATATTACTAATTATCAGAGAAATGCAAACTTAAAGTTCAATGAACTCCATCTGAATAGAAACTATTGTCAGAAAGGCAACAGAAAGTTGAGAAGAATATAGAGAAATGAAACCAATGCATACTTAATGGTAGGAACTGGATTAGTACTGTTATTACATGGAATAGTATGTGACTCCCTCAAAATATAAAAAACCAGAAGTATGTATCCAGCGATCCCACTAGTTTATATCTGAAAGGAAGGAAAGCCCCACACTGCAGCACATCTGCACTTCCATTATCGCACCATGACTCAGAACAGGCAGCAAATGGAACCATCTTAGAGATGGGAAGATGGAAAACAGATAAAGTAGGGCACATATGCACAAGGAAATCCTATTTAGCCTCAAAAGGAAGGAGAACACGGACAGAAGTGAAGGGCATTATGTAATACGACATACACTGACACTGACACACAAAACAGTGAGAGCAGAAACTTAGACCAGAGTGAGGCAGGAAAGTGGGGAGATATTGATCGAGAGACATAAACTTCCGTTACATAGCAAGGATGAAATAAAAAGAAGATAAAACCCTGCACATTTAACTTCTATGTATGTGGCAACAATAATTTGAGAAAATGTCAATAGACTTTTCAGCAAAACAAATTACAAAGGTAGGTAATAGACAAAAAAAAAATGTCAGTTTCTAGAACATTATAAGAAACCACATGGTAGTGAAGTCTGAAAGACTAAAGTAAGGCATGGTCTAGATTAGACACCAGACTTCTCTATATATTCTCATTATATAGCTTGTATAATGTTTTTTTTTTTTTTTTACAAAAGATTTTTCTAAATGATTTTTTTCTTATTTTTACGTGTATGGGTGCTTTGCCTGCATGTGTGTCTATGTGTGCCGAGTCCACAGAAGTCAGATGAGGGCATCAGATGTCCTGAGAACGGAGTAACAATGCTTATGAAGTACACTATGCGTGCTATCTCTGGGAGAACAGCCAGTGCTTTTAACTGCTGAGCCATCTCTTCAGTCCCACATTATAATCCTAATGTATGTTTAACAAGAGGTTTATACTATGCATATAAAAATAAAACTGTCCCTTTAAATCAGTAGCTTTTTATTCCTTAAAAGAACCACTAAAGTGTTAGCACTACATCCTGAGAAGATGTAAGGATATCTAGATTTCCTGTCTTTTAGACAATGGGACAACATGTGGCTTCTTGACTGGAAAGCTACCCATGATGGAGCATATAACCCAGGGGAGGGTCTAAGTTTGAGAGTTTAGAACTTGCTGCTGTGGACATCTGTTTCTTTATTTTGTTTCCCTTCTCTTTTTAGTTTTTCCTTTTGTTTTTGAGATAGTTAACTCTTGTAACTTAGGCTGCCCTTGAAACTGAGGCATTGCCAAGGATCACCTTGAACTTCTGATCTTCCTGCCTGCACCTGCAGCCTCATCCCTAGGTCCCTTTGTTTTGTTTTATAGGACTTAGTTGACTATGCAATTTAATGATTCAGTTTCAGAAATATGAAACTTTTGATAGGACTTTGGGGAAGACTGTTTGTTCTTGTGCTGCATTAATGAAATGCAGACGAAGAAGCATCACATCAATTCCTGTGTCTCAAATTTAAGCTTTTTATAAAAGTCAAAGCACGAACCATTAAGGATATTTTTTAATTCTCATTTCCTAGAGATGCATAGTAAACCAACAAGCTAGAGTAAAGCTATTTAGATACAGGTAGTCCTAAATCTGTAGCTCACTGAAAAAAAAAAAAGGCAGTCCACAAGCAATTTTATTTGAAAGAATTAATAGTATTCATTCAGATATACCACACATTAATGACTAAATTACATAAACAAGGAAAAGGACCACTCAGTTAAAGTCTACTGACTCTATGACTTTAATGATAATTTAGAAGTTCTAATTAATGATATACTAGTTAATGTATGCCAATCTCATTAACTGTGATTAGCCTACAGTTTTCTTCTCCTAATAATAGAAAGTCCTTTTAATAGGGATGTTACAGGCTGGAGAGATAGTTAAGCAGTTAAAAGCACTTGTTCTTCAAGAGGAACTGGGTTTTGTTCCTAGTTCCTCAGTGCCAGCTTAAATCTGTATGTAACTCCAGTTTTAGGGGATCCAGTATCCTCTTCTGGTCTCTGCAAGTACCAGGAACACACCAGGTGAACAGATAAAGATGGAGGCAAAAGGCAAAACACTCATATGTAAGAAAAAAAAAAGATAAAAAGGGGGGATGTTAGTGGCAAGAGCCAAGAGTTTAAATATAAATCCTACACTTAATTCTTTTGTAATATCAACTATTTAATCACCTGGAGAATTCTTCCTTATAAACCAAAATGGGGACTGATAACTGTTTGTATTATGTTGCTGATATTATAGATACCTAATATGAAATCTGCCCTTGGGTACTACTTTCTCCCCCTGCTTCTTCAGATATCTTCAAAAAATTCAACATTTAAGAAAATTAGCATGCTTAGAGATTATACACAAAACAGTTACGTTCAAGGACATACATACTTCTTTTACATATATGAAATAACATGATTTATGTAAATATACATTTATTTCATTGCTCTAATTTTTAAAATCTGTTTTTATTTGCCAAACTTGGATTCTCCTACCTTTCAACTGTCCTTTTAGCACAAGTTCATAGGTAAATAAAACCTACCATTTATCTAGCTACTTTGTGCCAACTTACTTAAGCAACAACGGACTCTTAGAAAAAGTAAGAAGACTGGACTGACAAAGTCATATCATCATAAACTGAAAGTCACCAGCTTCTGATCAATTCCCAGACTGCTCAGGATTTCAAGGTTTCTTTGATTTGTGCAATTCTCTTCTCTTTGGTTTTGAATCTTGACTGCTTTTATCATACTTTTCACCCACATTTTTACTAGGAAACCACTTTTTCTAATTTATGGGAGGGAATACTGAAGGGTTAAGACTAAAAACAAAACAAGAGAAGAAAACAGCTTTCAGTTGACTTTACTAGCCTTACCAACAACCACGCTAATACTGCCTCCTTCTTTCATGTAATCCAACAGTTTACCCTTCCAACTGAAACCACGGTTTTGCTAGGTGTCCTACTGATCGTCACAAACCTATTAGTTGCCCAATTTCTTCTTTACTCAACTGCTTTCTACATAATGTAGTCTGCACACCTACATCTAAACACACTGCCTCTGAAACCGCAGGTACCATTGTACTCTGTCCCCCATTTATTCCATCCCTCACACATAAGACAGCTCTGGGATGGAACTTCTAGAGTTGTGGTTCCAGTACTTGCATGAAAGCCACTTAATATTTCAACCAAATAATTCTGAATACACAAAGTTAATCCATCAGTGATATCTTTGTTTCTAAAAAGTCCCACAACACAAATGAAACGCTTTTAAAAATCGAGCAATGATGTATCTGATATTTCATCAAATCTAACACTTTCAAATTTACCTTTTTTTTTTTTGAGTCTCCTACCTAGATTGTTTTCAAGGATTCAGAGTCCAGGGCAGGGGTAATTCAGCTTCTTTTACACTACTCAGCTACATTAACTAGTTTCTAGGAGAGAATTCACATTACGAACTCCACAGCACCCGTTAGGAGTGCCCTCTATGTGACTTGACTGATACTAAGCAGCAGCTGATGGAGACTGGTATAAGCCTTCTTGAGAAAGGCCTCTGCCAGGTTTCACCCCCACCCCAACACTCACCTAGCTATCCTCTGGTTTCAATTAGTACCTCCAGACTAAGGAAAAGTCTAAGCGAGGCCTAAGCATTTCTTCTGAACTTCAAAGAGCTGTCAAAAACTCCAGTAGGATGTTTTCAAAATATAACTTCACATGTTTAAGAATCTTTTTCCTATACTCTGCATTCTTTCAAATTCTTTTTCTGTATGTTAGCCATTTGTCACAAGTTTCTCAGACTGCAAACTCTCTGGAAACAAGGACATTAAGACTCTTCTCACCACAGTACCAGGTAAACAGATCGCAATCATAAATTTATGCTGAACAAGTATGTTAATCTAGTGGTGCTAGCCAGAAATGATGTACTTGTGAAACATTAGACTGCTATCTACCACACGGTAGATGCTGGAGAAAATGTTACCTTCAACAATGAAAAATAATGGGGAAAAATAATTCTTGCAGTCAAGGCTGAAGGAGGAGGTTATTAAAATGCATACATACACAAAAATTATTTTGAAATAACGAGGTCTCTGGACATAGTTCCACTTAGGGAGTAATTAAAATATTGCTAATAGAACTTAAAATCTATATTACTTTTAGTTGTACATTGCATGACATTATTTGCAATGCCAGGGAAACAAGTATACAATATAACCATTTTTTAAACTGTGGATAAGAAATGTAGAAAAAGAAAATGAATGACAAAGGCATTTAACTGTGATTTGTTTCTATCAAATTAGAAAAAAATATTATTATCTGTTTTACATAGCTAATTATTCATGTTAAAATATACCTGCAGATTAATTGAATTATTAATTTAATAATTTATATAATTTATATGATGTATGTTCATAAGTTGAGAATGATCTACAAAGAAATATACTTCCAGAAGCATACATTGGATAAATTATAGATAATGTCGCACATAGCCAACTGAATGCAACATTATTTGAGAAGTTAAGATTTCTTACCATTAGGACAGTCTTCGAGGAATCACCAGGGTATCGGAGACTGAATATTCCCAAAGCCCCCAGAAAGCAAAAGAAAGCAAAAGTGGCAAGATTTCGAGTATCTAGAAAGGACTCTATAAGTGGTATTGTCCCCATGGTCCAATCGCAGCAGAGCTCTGAAGGATTCAGCAGAAGCCAAGCATTCACAGGAAGGAGGTAGTTAAAAGTTAGCTGTCGTGTAGGGGTTGGGCTCACAGCAGCTGGGTTATCAAACCTGCATAAACAACAACAAGAAAAGCAATAAGATGTTTTCCCCAGTGCTGAAGACTGAGTGAATAATAGGCCAGCATTCTATACTGAGCTACATCCCAGCTGTTGTTTTCTTGAGACACCGTTATTGCTTATATAATTCATGATAACCTTGAACTCAGGATTCTCCTGTCTTAGTTTTTCAAGTATGGTGATTACATACGCATATACTAAATACATAGCAAACAACAGCTCCAATTTTAAATGTTGTGGGCTTTGATATTGTATTTTTTTAATTAGTGGGGAGAGAAAGGTAGAAAGAGAAGGAATCTGAATGAGGGCATGTGCATGGCACTACCACACATGGGGACGTCAGAGGACAACCTATGACTCGGTTCTCTCTTTCCATCATGTGAGCTCCTGAGAACTCAACTATGTATGGTTCTAAATTTTGGTGGCAAGTGCCTTTACCCACTGAGCAAGCTCAGCAGTCCCAAACCCCACTTTTTTTTTTAAATTTACATATTAAATATATAAGAAGAATACACAATTACTTATGTGCAATCCTCTTGAAGAGAAACCAGATCAGCCCTTTTCAGTAATTACTGGAATAATCCAGGTAGGAACACAACATTCCGACAGCCTGTAAAACTACTTTCATTAAATCATGACCTTCAAATTAACGGTCATAAAAAAGTTGTATGAGATTCAGATTTATTTGTTGTACAGAAGCTTCTAGCATATATAGCAATGTTATCCTGTATGAATAAAAGTTTAGGGCTAAATACTAATAACAATTATGATTCTTAGGGAAAATTTCTCCTTGTCTTTTCACTGCAGACAAATCTGCATCACTTAGTGCTTTCTTCCTGCTTTGAAACAAAACCAAAAGTCACAATTCTAACACAGTATTTAGCATGGAAGCCCACTCAGCATTTTGTGTTCTGATTTTTCTCCTAGTAAATACTAACATGTTCATATTTAGTTTTCTTTAAATCATGAGATATTGACTATGAATTTAATTACTAGTCTAATTTTTGCAAGTTAACTAAAATTAAAAAAATAAGTAAATTACAAAGAAAATGTTTACATATTTGGTTTTAAATCCAAATACTAAATTTAAATGACTATATTTACATATATTCCTTAAGAAACCAGTTAGTTGTTTTAAAATAAATTAAGTATCAACCTCTATCCTATTTGAGTAGATTTATTTTGAAAAATATGAAGCGGTTGAGAAGAACATCGATACTGTTTGAGGAGTGTCATTTAGGACTTTTGTAGTTGATGATACAATCTTTACACTCAGAGCGTGAGCTCTAAGTCAACGAGCAGAGCTGAACTTGAAGCTTTCTCCTCCCTGAGAAAACACTACTCATTTTAAAAATGGAACAGATTATTTGATTTAAAGAATTAATGTTTAAACAAAATCAATTTCTCAGGGTCATATAATACAACCTAATTTATAAGCACATCTTTAAATGCTTTTACTTTGCTTGTTTCCAATTCCTAAGTGAGTCTAGTTGAACAAGGATAGCCTCAGGTAAAAGATAAGCTGAAATTATTTCTTGAAAACAGCAACAACAACAACAACAACAAAAATGCTGAGAATAACTAATTATAGAAAAATATTACAAATGTTTGTCTTAGAATAATCTGAAACTTTTTTATAATCTATGCTTATAATGCATTTTGAATCTGAATAAGAATTTATTTTTTTCCAGCCAGAACTTGTAATGTACTATGTATAAAAGATCTCTATGTGGTTGTTTTTTTCCCCTTCTCAATTACTTCATGTAATACCAGTTACTTAAAATTATGGGAGACTAGCATGAATTTCATTTTCAATTCTAACTATAATTAAGTGGGAAAAAGTTAATGTTACAGCAGGCAACCATGGAATGCAGATTTTAACTTCTTAAGATCGTCACACTAGAGTGGGCACTAGGTCCAATGACTTTGTGCCCTTTACAAGGTGAAGGCAAACAGATATACAGGCAAGGCTACATAAAAATGCTATATAAAATAAAACTTGTATGAGGAAGCTACAAGTCAGGGAACACCAGTAACAGCCAGCATCTACCAGATTCTAGGTTATCTAGCTTGCAGTTGTTACAGCTGTTACAGCAAAGCTAATAGTCAGGAAAGAATGTCTTAAAAAAATCAGAGATAAAATCTATTATTAAAAAATGTCTGGAGAATAGTTACTTAGTGGTTGGTTAGAAATTTTCATAGTTTAGTTCCAAGGTAGAGTAACCAGAAAGCTCTTGTGAAGCGAAGTAATTCCTATCCTAAGGCTTCACAAATAAAATTTAAAAGCAAAAATTAAAAGATAACACAGTCTTTTGAAGTCAGTCTTATCTACAAGAACTAGTTCCAGGACAGGCACCAAGTTATGCAGAGAAACTGTCTTGAAAAACTAATAAACAAACAAACAAATAAAAGATAATACAACTTTAAAGAACTGAAATATACCCCAGAACAAACTTCAAGAGTATTCATGGGAATATATCAATGTTTTCTTAATGCTTTGCTTCCATTTAAAAATTACCAGGTATATGACTAATAAATACAACTCACAATGACAAGAAAATTTGCACAACACAAACAGACCAAAAAGAATCATACACACTAGAACATACCATTAGAGACCACCACACACAAAAGCACATGCAAAACTATGGGCAAACTTAAGAAAGGCATGTGTGAATGTAGAAATGAAACAAAATACATTATTTCTTAAAAATTTCAGTCTATAAAAGCAATGCATACCAGAGGACAGTAAAGTCAACTTTGGAGCAGCTCATGGGCATAGCTGAAATAACATTCTCGACTGAGTAAAAGTATTTTCAGAAGCACGAGTGAAAGAAATACAGTTGTAGAAATAAATGTTGAAGGAATTTGCCGCTGATAGCAACATGTCAAATAAAATCCTCCATGGAAAAGTAATAATGGCCTAGCAGGAAAATGTTGATATAGCAGTGCAATAAGAAGCACTGTAAATAACACCACGGTTTAATATAAAGGACTTATCTTAATTTCTTCCAAAGGTAAACATTCCAAGCAAAAACGTCTACCCAAGGAAACTGTATGTAAACATCTTTGGAAGGCAGACATAGAGATAAGACAAAGAGAAAATCCTAACACTGTAGATTACATTACTTTTATCAACAACTATATTAAAAGCCAATGGATAAAACACCCCATCAAGAGATCTGAAAGACAAGAAAGACTAATTTACATATATTCTGTAAGAAACCTTCTTCTTTAAGGCAGGGAGACAGGTAAACAGTAAAGTTCTAGAAAAATATATATTATATCACAACAAAAAAATTGCTGGATAGCGTACATGAACAGAAAACAGTTAACATGGGAGCAGATGATTATTAGGGATTATTAGGGATTAACACAGCCCATTTCATAGTGATAAAGGGATTAGTTCATCAAGATATCACAACAATTTTAAATGTTTCAGAGCTTTAAAAACACATGAATTAAAAATTACCATAACAGTAAAGCTGTTAAAAAAATTAAATAGAAACTAAAGACCTTCTGGAACATTTATGATGACCTAAAATCTTATGTCAAAAAACGACGGATAAAAGCTCAAGTGAAGAATTTCATACCTGGTAAACACTGGGAGCTGGGACTGGATAACTTGGACTCTGATCACAACAAGCAATAATGTACTGACCATCAGGACGATGAGTTTTATGAGTGTCTGCAGCATAGAAACGGGAATACTGCCCTTTCCACGGAGAAACTGTCCGGCAACTGTACATAATAACGGCAAAGTATACTGAAAAGAAAACCAGTTTCAGTGACAGACACCAATACCGCACTAATTCTAAACCTACGCAGTTAGAGCCAAAGTGAGAAGAACTGTAAAAGGATGTGGTACAACTCGGGGAACTGATAAGGACTGAGACCAGTCTGCGTAACCCTGGCAGACACTCCCTGGAACTTCCACAAATTGTGAAAAAATTCTAGTCCTTAAAACATGAAAGTGTCATAATACTGTAATAATTTTTTGCGGAGCAAGAGGGTAAATATAGTTATTTCTTATAAATTTTGCTATTATTATAGTAAGCAAAATGTTTTATATGTAATGATATACTTAGAGAGTCAGGTTATTAAAATAGTTTAGCTAGGACAAAACAGAAAATAAAAAACTACATTTTTCCTTACCCCTTGGGCCACAAACACTTCGTATACACAACAAACACCGATGACTGTTATTCCTTGTTCTTTACACAATGTTGCAACAGCCACTAAAAGCACAGTCAGTGCAATTGGGGTCCACACTGCAATTTAAGAATAGAAAAAAATGAATCTATACAGAAGTTTTATAATGTCACAAAAGTTTATTTTAAATTATTCTTAAAACTTTCAAATTTTTTTCTTATTGACTAATATTTTATATTTTATGATATATTTAAACTGTGTACCTTTTATACTATATTGTTCAAGCAAAATATCAAGATGCATAATTTAATCTAAAGAGTGGAAATAAAAAACATCTAGGGTAATACCAACTTTTAAAATGAAGATAAATTTGGATAAATTAACAGGACTGAACATGGTAATTAGTGAACAATCAACCAGAAATGAAGACAAATTATCTGGAATTATATAGGTCCTAGTGATAAGGAATGGAACACTTTTGGTTTTGGTGCTAGGGGTGTAAAGAAAATAGTATACAAGTTTCTTAAAAATTAGTAACAGGGGTGAGCTGTCCCAGGCAGTGAGGAGCCAGCACAACCCTGCCCAGGGCCACTGTGACTGAGTTCTCCCACTCTCATGACTTGGGGGCCAGTTCTCCCAGCTGTGGCGAGGGGGAGCATCTTTCTCTCACCCACGCCCACAAGGCAGATGGGGGGGTGGGTCCAACTCTTCACTCTCATCCTCTCAGGGCCATCTTGCTCAGCTGTACTCTGCTCAGGAGAGGTGCTGGGTCCATTTTCCTGAGTGCTGCACCTGGTGAGGGGTAGGGCCAGTTCTCCCTAGTATTGGAGTCAGTGAGGGACCAGGACAACTACCTGCAGCCCTATCCTCTTGGTCTTCGGTGAGAACTGGAGCCAAAGACATCAACACAGACAGCAGCTGCAGCAGGGCCACAGAGCCAGCCAGACATGGGTCTTGGCAGCAGACCAGGCCTGGACAACACCATGGCCCGGGATAGTGAGCAATCCACCCACCTCAGCCTACTCCTCATCACCTTAACCTCTTCAGATCTGCCTTTCTCCACAGGACATGCACCACCTGTCTCTCTCTTCCACACCCCATCATGTATTTCTCACCATAACTGCCTTGTGGCTCTGGGCTGAGGTGGGAAGCTCACTATGGTAGTGAAGGTGGGGGAAAGCTGGTGGGCTGACAAACCCTGCAACCACCCAGGCCCAGAACCAGGGCTGAGTTGGCCTACCCCAACATCCACCCCACCTGTGATCTGCTGCAGCAAGTAAAGGGGCTGGTCCTGCAGATCCAAAGCAGCAGGATCTCCACGACACAGGGCAACAACAGGATATCCAAGTCTCAGTGAGGGCCCAATATTGATAGTGTAGCAGAAATCAGGGACTCTGCAATGAACACTTGCACGTGAAGATACATGGATTAGTGCGTATACTGTGTGGCTCGCTGGGTCACACTACAGCTTCCACAGCAAGATTTTTCTTTTCTCTTAAGTTTTTTTTTTTTTTGGGTGGGAGGTTGTAGGGCTGACGGCAAATAAGAAGGAATGGAGAGATGAATGGGATTGAGATGCATAATGTGTAAGCCAAAAAGAATAAATAAAAGGTTTTAAGAAATTGGTAATTGAATCATCATTTGAACTCAGCAATCCTACTCCTCACTAACAGGAAATAGAAATCAGTGTGTCCTCTCTGCTGCATTACTACTGCAACACTGAGGGAACAGTACAAATGCCGTGTCATCTGATGAGGGTACAATCAAACACCACTTAACATACAAGCCTTTAACCCCAGCACTCGGGAGGCAGAGGCAGGTCGATCTTTGTGAGTTCGAGACCAGCCTGGTCTACAAGAGCTAGTTCCAGGACAGACTACAAAGCTACAGAGAAACTCTCGAAAAACCAAAAAAACAAACAAACAAACAAACAAAAAAAAAAACCTTATAGTTTGCAAGAACATAGATGAAACTGGAAATCACTATGTAGGGAAGTATTAGATCTTAGTTATATAAGGAATCTAGAAGAGTTGATCTTGAATGGCAGGCAGGAAGAGAAGGATGGAGAATGGTTGATCAATTAAATACTAAGTGACAGCCTGTTAATAGTAAAGTAAGCACTTCTGAAGTGTTATAGTTCAGTACTATGTCCCAAAAACCTCTAAGGGGTCACCAGGTCCTGCCCCACACCCTTGATGGAAGTCTCCTAATCCACTAGAGGCCAGGCCAGAGCCCTGAACTGCAGGTAAGACTGTCCTGCCACTTTGTGCCCTCACTCGCCCAGCACAGCCCCACTGCCCTCATCACCATATCCTGTCCCATAAGTCTGGCAGAAGCCTTCTACTCCACCAGAAGCCAGGCTAGCATTCTGAGCCCTAGAGGACCACCTGCCAGACCACAGGCCACACACATGGCCAGAACTCCAGCTCCCTGTTATGGCAGCAACCCTTTGCTGGACCTGAAGCCATCCAGGCTATGAGAAGTCCAATTCCCAACTCAGCCAAAGACCCTCTCTACTCAACCACAGACCACTCCAGCCAGAAGACCAGAGAAGAAACAGAAACCAAGAAAAACCTATCCAGCAAAGACACACCCAGAAATAAGCACCTAGACCTATAGTCACTCCATGTCTAGATGTCCGAACATCAGTGTAAGAACACAATCAACAACATCCAGGGCAACATACTACCCAGCCAACCCACTACGGTAAGTCCTGAATATTCCAACACAGCAGAAGCCCAAGAAAACAAACTTAAAATCAATTTTGTAAAGATGATAGGGGTCCTTAAATAAAAAATTAATAAACGAGGACAAGATAATAAAAAAAATTGGAGGCAATCAGTAAATCCCTTTAAGAATGTCACTGGGGAAATTCTGGAAATGAAAAATCTAGGGAAGTGAACAGGAACTACAGATGTGAACATCACCAACAGAATACAGGAAATGGAAGAGAAAAACTCAAGCATTGAAAATACAACAGGAAAAATAGATATATAAGTTAAAGAAAATGTTAAATATAAAAAATTCCTGATATAAAACACCCAGGAAATCTGGGACACCATGAAAAAACATAACCTAAGAATGATATAAATAGAAGGAAGAAAAGATTCCCAGATCAAAGGCCCAGAAAATATTTTTAACAAAATCATAGAAATTTTTCTGAACCTAAAGGACACGCCTATCAAGGTACAAAAAGCTTATAGAGCTCCAAATAGACTGAACCAGAAACGAAAAGTCCTTATGCCACATAACAATCAAAACACCTAACAGGGAGAATCAAGAAAGAATACTAAAGGCATCCAGGGAAAAAGACCAAGTAACATATAAAGTCAGTCCTATTAGAATTACACCTGGCTTCTCCATGGAGACTATCAAAGCCACAGGGGACTGAACAGATGTGCTGCAGACTCTAAGAGACCACAGATGCCAGCCTAGACTACTATAGGCAATAAAACTTTCAATCCATAGCTGGAGAAAACAAGATATTCCGTGATAAAGTCAAATCAAAATATTATCTATCTACAAACCCAGCCCTACAGAAGGTGCTAGAAGGAATATGACAGACAATCCAAGGAGGGTAACTACATCCAGGGGAACACAGGCAATAAAGAATCTCGCTCCAGCATAACCCAAAGAAGGAAAACACGTGTGTGCACACACATATACATATACACAACCACCACTACCAACTACAGAAAAAAAGGTAACAGGAATCACTGGTCACTGATACCTTTCAATATCAATGGACTCAAGTTCCCACTAAAAAGACAGAAGCTAACAGAATGGATGTGAATACATGATCTATCATCCTTCTGCTGCATGCAAGAAACAAATCTCAACCTTAAAGGCGTACATTAACTCAGAGTAAAATATTGCAAAAAGTATTCTAGGCAAATGGCCCCAAGAAGGAAGTGGTGTAGCTATTCTAATATCTAACGAAACAGACTTCAAATGAAAATGAATCAAAAGAAATGGGGAAGGACACTTTATACTCACCAAAGGAAAAAATCCACCAAGATGATGTCCCAAATGCAAGGGCACCCACATTTGTATATGAAACAGTACTAGAGTTTAACTCACACATCAACCCTCACACACTAATAGTGGGAGACTTCAACATCCCATTCTCATCAATGAGCAGGTCCCACAGACAAAAATTACATAGAAATAATGGAGCTAACAGACATTATTAACCAAATGGACCTAACAGATAGCTACAGAACACTTCACCCAAACACAAAAGACTATACCTTCTTTTCAGCACAAACTATTGGTCACATAGTTTATAATTATTAATAATCATCCTACAGAACAATAAAACATCAGAACTGCTTACTACTAAGTAACAAGGAGGGTTCAGAGTGGGATGTTTGTATCTCCTTGAGAAGTGGAAGTAGAAGAGATTTTGTGGATGGACCGGGGCCAGTGGAAATGGGAAAGGGACGGATCAGGTGGCAGGGGAGAATACTGGAAAAGACAACAGAAAAAAAGGGGGCATTTCAGGGTAACCCTAGCTAAGATTCCTAGCAACAGTGGATACGCAGCCTAACCTGGTCATCCCCTGTAACCAGGTAAGACTTCCAGTGAAGTTTCTGGGCCACCAACCCAGCCACATAACCTTTAATCTACAATCTGTCCTGCCTACAAGATGTGCTTGGGAAAAGATGGTGCAGAAATTGTGGGATCTAGCCCAAGATCCATGTCATGAAAGGAAGTACACAATGACACTGCCTGGAGTGCCAGGACCCACAGGCTGGACAGCCCAGAGACCTACGATAGAACCAAACAAAGCTGAAGAAAGAAAAATGTCAATGTAATGATATCTAACATTATTCTGCTATACTTACAGATTGGTGCCTTAGCCTAACTGTCATCAGAGAGGCTTCATCCAGCAATGAATGGAAACAGATGAAGAGACCCACAGCCAAACATTAGGTGAATCTTGAGGAATCCAGAGGAAGGGGGAGGGGGAACTCTAGGAGCCAGAAAGGTCCAGGACACCACAAGAACATCCACAGGATCAACTAACTAGGCGTATAGGTGCTCACAGAGACTGAACTGACTTCGAGAGAACCGGCATAGGACTGATCTAGGCCATTTGGATATACGTTACAGTTGTGCACCCTGATCTTCTTATAGGACTCATAGCAGTGGGAGGAGGGGTTGTCTTCTGAGTCTTTTGCTGGTTTTTGGGACCCTATTCCTCCTACTTGGTTGCCTTGTCTAGCCTTAATACAAGGGGGGGGGCTCATTTTACCACAAATGTCATGTTTGGTTGATATTCATGAGAGGTCTGTCCTTTTCTGAATAGAACCAGAGGAGGAGTAAATTGGGAAGGGGCACAGGGGACATTGGGGGAAGGGCTGGGAGGAGAGGAGGGGAGAAACTGTGGTTGAGATTTATTATTAATAAAAAAATAACTGAATTGAAAAAATCTTATAAGAAACTTTGCAAACTTTTCCACAAGGAAGTCATACTTAGGAAGACAGATATGTTTACATCATATATACATGTATTGCTATATCATATTGTACTCTGGAATACACATTTTGATTTTATATGTTAATTCCTTTTTAGTGAGACAGGGTCTCATGGAGCCATGTTGGCCTCCAACTCATCATCATAACTGAGGATGACCTTGAACTTCTAATCTTGTTTTCATCTCCCAAGTGCTGGGATTATAAGTAGATGCCACTATGTGTAATTTTATAGAATGCAGGGGACTGAACTCAGGGATTTATAAATGCTAGGCAAGTACTTCTACCACTTCTACCAAATAAGCTATATCTCCATTAGAGAGACAAAATATTCATATTCATAGTATCTTGGTATTCTGCATTGGGATGCTACCACCAAAAAAAAAAAAAAAAAAAGAAAAGCAGGGAAAAACTTGGGAGTTTAACATAATTAAATACAGGCTAAGATTATTTAGGAAGCTTTTTTTCTGTCCACTATGTCCACGCTCTTGGGGAGGGGGAAAGGTGAGCTAATGTATAAAATATATTCTAGAGTAGGCTACATGGTAGAGATATATTTAATTATGACAACACATAATAAAAGTTAAATTCTAGCAGGCATCGAAATTGGCCTAAACACTATCATGGGTCATTAGCTATTATTTATCAAAGACAACTAAAGGGTTGGGGCTGAGTGGCTAATGAACTCACTGTGCAAGCAAGAGGACCTCAGTCCACAAACCCTTGGAACCCGTGTAAAGCCAGGCACAGTTGCATGTATGTGATCCCTTTGCTACGACAGCAAAATGGAGACAAGAAAATTCCCAGAAGCTTGTGACTTAGTCCACAGCAGTGAACTAGTCTCAACGTGGAAAGTGAGGAACAGTATCAGAGGCTGTCCTCCGAAAGTCACAAGTGTGTGTCTGTACTCCAGCACACACAGATGGGCGTGCGCACACACACACACACACACACACACACACACACACACACACACGTCTGCACACAACTGAAGAATTGGTACTAGCATTTTTTATAGAAAAAAATAGATGAAATTCAGACTGACTCTGAATCCGACATTTTATGGTTATTTGATCATAGAGAGAAACCTGCTGTTTTTTTTAAAAGTGACAATGTTATGTCATTTTTAATAGTGACAATGTTATATCATTTTTAATAGTGACAATATTATGTCATTTTTTTTATACACGCCAAAGCAGAACAATAAAGGCAAACCCCAAATGTTATCCTAATTATGAAGCACTTGGAATGAATAAGTAAACTTATTTGATTAAGTTTCATAACTACAATGAAAAAGTTAGGCAGATATTTACCTATGGAATTATCTGGTCCTTTTGATTTAGTGTATGACAAAAATGCAGCCAGAAAAAAGACAGACGACAAAAGCTCCGCTCTTCCTACAACACCTGTCACCTAGAAGAAGACACACAGGGCACTCACGTCAGTGCAGTGCTTTGAAATTTTATTATGTACGGTTAACAGCTTCAAACCTAAAACCTCTGTTTTTCAAGGGTAGAGTTCTAGTTTGTTAACATGTGAGCGCCCTCATGTGGTAAATTTAGGTCTCATTTATGAATGAAAATCTACCAGAGATTCTTGTAAAACAAAGTCATTATTTTTACTTGACAAAAATATTAGTTATTGTATATTTTTAACCACCTTTCATGTAATTATTTATTATGTATTTAATTACAAAACAATGTATAAATGAATTCTTTAAAAATCTAAGTTTCCCTGCATTTTTTCTAGTGTTTTTAATATGAAGCTAAAAAATTGCTAATTTGCAAACTAAAGAAATTTCAAAAATCCCTTTAAAAAAACCTCACAAAAATCAAATCCTGCTTTTTTAAAAAATGAAACTCAGTGTATAACTTAAAGCCATTTATCTCTTTTATACACAAATGGAAAAACTCAGCAGGTTACTACATGGTTCCAGAATAGCAAGAGAGAGAGAGAGACAGACAGACAGAGAGAGAAAATCACTCTGTAAAACCAAACCAAACCAAACCAAACCAAAATACTAAAACCCAAAAACCTTTTTGCTTCAGAAGAAAAGCTTATAAGAAAGCAACTAAATAAGAGTATTCTTAGTTCTTCCCTGGGAAGTATTTTAGATTGTCAACATAGGAAAGAAAAATTATTTTGGATATATCTTCATAGGAAGAAGTATGTTCATTTATATTTTTCATGAATAACTTTAAGATATTATATATGTGTGTGTATATTTATATATATAAAAATAAAATTGCTGATGATATATACTAATATGCGTATTATCCATGCTGGGTGTCCTCTTCCACTGCTCTCTAGTGTCACTTCTTTACAGATCTATCTTATCCTATATGTACAGGCGCTCACGTGTTATGTGCACTGAAGAGGCCAGAGGAGGGTGCTACGTCTTCTGGAACTGGAATTACTGAAAGTTTAAGCTGTCACTTGACTGCTAAGAGCCAAACCTGGGTCTTCTGCAAAGCAGGAATGGCTCTTAAGCACTGAGCCATCTTTCCAGCCCTCTCTGTTACATTCTGGAGAAAGGGTCTCTCAATAAGCCTGAAACCCAGGGATCAGCTAGATCAAGCCCCCAGATCCCCTTGACTCTACCTCCACACTGTGAGATTCTAAGAATCTGCTACCACGCTGGGCTTTTCCCATGGGTGCTTAAGATACAAACTCAAGTACGCATGCTTGTGATGCAATCACTTTACCTATACATACATTCTGGAACAAACATTACCTCCAAAACTACTTTAAATTGAAAACTTTGACGTAAATCGGTAATAGGAACTTTGTGCATGGGAGAGATTAATTATACTAAATTGGGAATATTTAAATCTTGAGATTTCATTAATCATTTCACAGTTGTACTTACTGCTTCTGTATGGATCGGATGCACAGCAAAGAGCAGAGCAGCAATCACACTGCTCCTTTTGTCCAGAAAAAGTTTGCAGACTTTAAGAAATATCACACTGACAACAGCATGAAAAACCGTGTTTAGGAGATGATACGACATTGGTTTCAGTTCACTGAGCAGATAATTTAAGCGAAATGTTAGCACTGTTAAGGGCCGGTATGACTTGTGACTTCTCTCCTAAAAGGAAAAACAAGCACTGGTTATTAAAATGCCTTGGAACTACAGGATACAAAAAGCATTCATTGCTTTGATTATTAAGACAATGATCAAAGAGTTCCACAAACAAGAATTTATGCTTATCACTAGATGATTGATGCACGAAAAGGTTCTTTTTTTTTTTAAATAAAGTTCTTGGAATCTTTTTAATATTTATTTATTTATTATGTATACAATATTCTGTCTGCGTGTATGCTTGCAGGTCAGAAGAGGGCACCAGACCTCATTACAGATGGTTGTGAGCCACCACCATGTGGATGCTGGGAATTGAACTCAGGACCTTTGGAAGAGCAGACAATGCTCTTAACCACTGAGCCATCTCTCCAGCCCGAAAAGGTTCTTGATTGCCTGACTCACACGACGAGCGAGATAGCCAGGGACAGACCTGCAGTAACACCTGCTGCTCTCCCTACACGCGTACTGGTCTCACATGGAAATATTTCTAGGAAAGTGAGCCACGGTCCACTGCTAGTGAAACAAATCCCGTTTCTGAGATAAGGAGTTGTAGGACACAGACATGTTCACAGCTGCATTGGTTTTTAGGGGAAAAAAAAATCTTTCTTTCAAACACCTGAAAAAAAATCTGGAAACTGATTTTCTTAAAGCTCTTTATATTAGCATTCCCTGTAGTGAATCTTCAAGACTCCTTAAAGAAAGCGAGGCCTGTGTTGGATGTCATTGGTATACTGGTTACTTAGCAATTAAGTATCTATCTAAATATATTAACTTAAGTGATGAGTATTAAACTATATTTGTTTTTTAGAGGTAAGTGAATTACACCTGTAATTTGTTTTTTATTAAAAACTTAAAAGTGATTATTTACCTCAGACATAGGAGTTCCCCAGAAATCATTCTGAAATAAAGTTTTTAAAGGTGTAGATGGATGCAGATCTTTATTATCCAGGATTGCTGAAACATCGTCAAAAACAAACCCGCAGAACAGACTGTTCCAGTAGCAGGCAGCAACCACACTGACTATTAAAGCCACTTCTTTGAAGTTAATATCAGCCATCTTTCCTTCAAGCATCTTTTCCTATAAGCAAAACGGGAAAACAAGCAAGATAAAAGTGAAACAAACAACATTTTCCCCCAAGTAATTACAATTTTAGTGTTAAATAATATTTAGAATAAAGAATGCACATTAATGCTTCCAGAGAAAGAGCATCTTAAATACCATTTGTTTTTACAGAAGAATTCACTGCTTAACTCCATATTTCTAAGGCAAAATTCTTTCTTTTATACCACCTAACCTTTTGACCTCTGTCTCTAGTTGACTAGACACTGAAGCCCCATCAGCTGTCACTGGCTGACTCACTGGGAAACAGATGCACAGTGCATCATCTTGTGGGAAGCCTACACCAAGCACAAGATTTCCAAGACTAATGGAGTTTTTATTTCAAAATTTATGTACTTAAAAATTAATCTAAATCAGAGCTTCTGTAGCTTTGTTAACTTTTGTCTAAGCCTTGTAGAAGTATTTCTTGGGTCCTTTCATTCTGAGTGTATACCAGCAATTACCTAACCCTAATATTTTTTACTGTCTTATTTATGTTAGTTGGCTCTTTGGATATATGAGTTTATGACCTGGATGTAAATCATTTTTCTTTCGCTCATTGCATTGAAGGCTTTTTAGCTTAGAATTTAAGTGTTAGAGATGATAATCCTTAGCTGAGGAAAAGCAACGTTAAGAGTCACTACTTAAGAGTTAGGGGAATGGTACAGAATAGAAATGGCTCTAATAGGGGACTGGAGAGATGGCTCAGAGGTTAAGAGCACTGATTGCTCTTCCAGAGGTCCTGAGTTCAATTCCCAGCAACCACATGGTGGCTCACCGACATCCATAGTGAGATCTGGTGCCCTCTTCTGGCATTCAAGCATACATGGAAGAAATGTTGTATACATAATAAATAAATCTTTTTTTTTTTTTTAAAAAAAGGGCTCTAGTAACAGGAAAATATAGAAAAAAATCCATCACATACCAAAGTGAAAAATTATTTTAAACAAAATCAAATCAATCTGGCCGTTATATGCTCTGGGTAGTGTCACTAGATCACTGAGTATTATATTATCACTTGTAAAATGCAGCGTACTAGTTCCTAAGAACTGTTACTGTCCAAACTCCAAATCTGTGAATAGGGTATACAGGCAGTAAGCAATTTTATGGAATGAGATTTTACCAAAGGAGTCACCCAGGAATCCCCAATAGGTAGTGCCAATACAGCAACAATCCTCAGGAGTGAAAATGCCTGAGGGACAGGAATTCTGCCGAGGACCATAAGTCAATAAATGACAGCAGCCCCTGCTATTTTGGAAAAGGAAGGAAAAAAAAAATCTTGATTCCTTATGGGTGCTTAAAAAAAAAAAAACTGCTGACAATAGCTTTTATCTAGGGATCATTTTGTACTTTGGAACTTCAAATTAGTAAGCAAATAAATTTAATTGAGATTTGGAGCCCGTTGCAGCAGTAGCAATAGGTACCAATGTGCTGTTCACAGAGTCAGAAGGTTTGAGATCTGAGATTATCTGCAGAAGTTCTGACCACATCAGCAAGAGAATAAGAAATAAAATAAAAATTCCAGTTAGCAATAAAATGGCTAACATAGGCACTGATTTAAAATTGGATGTAAAACTTCTAGCATATATTTAAACTACATATGAGATGTACAGTTTGTTAAAGCATGAAAGTACTTCTGTAATCATGTGATGTGGGATTTCCCTCTGTATGCTATGAGTATCACTGATAAATAAAGGAACTGCTTTGGGCCTATACTAGAGCTGTAGTGGAACTGCTAGGCAGGGAAAACTAAACTGAATGCTGGGAGAGAGTCGGGAGAAGCCATGGAGCCGCTGCAGGAGAGACATGCTGAAACTTTGCTAGTAGGTCATAACCTCATGGTGATGCACAGATTAATGGAGATGGGTTAAATTAATATGTAAAAATTATCCAATAAGAAGCTAGAGCTAATGGGCTAAGCAGTGACTTAAATAATACAGTTTCTGTTTCGGGTCTAAGCTAGCCAGGCGGCCAGGAACCAACAAGCAACCTCCATACTATAATCATGAAATGTATTACACCTAAAAAAACAAAATCCAACCAATAAAGCAGAAAGCACACAGATGCACCCTCTAGGATGTATTTTCAAGTAAAAAGAAAAGTTATTTAAAGCTTCATCATGACTCCAGAAGTGACTGTCCATCTCTGAAGGGTATGGCGTCATGGGGTCCTGTCACCTCACAACCCCCAAAGCTGATGGTATTTCGAATTCAAAGATTGGATTCAACTAGCATTTTCTCCAGCTCTTGCCAAACTGGAAAGCAGAATATGAGGAACTATTGCTATGGGAAGGATATACATATACATATGTAACGTAACGATAAAAACTACTACAAAGGCCATAGCTACAAAAGTGAGAGGATCAGTAAGTCAATCAATCAATTGTAAGGAAGTGATTTCCAAACTGAAAGAGAAGTTGGAATGTTTGGTTCCTAGCACCCCTCCAACGGCAATCACAAAACTGATTCTAAAGGTTCTAGAAGCAGGAGCAGATAAATTGGTTAAGGTCTGGTCTTTTCTCCATCCTAGGCAAAGGCCGGAGATTTCTGGATTATTAAAACATAATATATGGTCTCCTATATAGGCATAAAACATATATAGAGTCTCCAGTATAGGCCACACAGTGACGAGAGAAGAGTCATATTGTAAATGAGGGTAAATCAGTTTGTCCACATAGCTTAGTCAGAGACCCTCCAGCTCTCCTCTCGGACGGGGCAGATAGTTCACCACAATTTTTATGCCACTGGAAACAGAGAGGATTCTAAAGCCTTGTAAAAATAAAACAGGTTTCATACCCCAAACAGGTAATCAAAATTTCTTTCATCAATAGTACAATTTAGAATAAACACTCCACAAAACCCAGAAAGGAGCAGTGCTTCAAATTTCTATGAGAAAAGAATTTCCAAAGTAAAGATTTTTCATTCAGAAACATAAATTCCTTACAGAGAAAAGCAGAATAGGAAAATTTTGAAGTCACTAAAAGTTTCAGGCTGTTTCTCACTTTTAGCCAATTGGGACAACACTAACTAAATAGTGTGCACTGGTAAACAATGGACAGGGAATTGGAGAACAGAGCTGGGCTGTGGCCATCAAATATCTAAGAGAACAATTCAAGGGCAGACGGATTCGTTTTAGCTCACGGTTTCAGAGGCTCCATGAATGGACACCTGCATAACCGCTCTGGCCCTGTGGACGAGAGGACAGCATGGCAGGGAAGCCCGAGGGAAGTAAGTGTTACAGGAAAGAACAGGTAAGCAGAGACAAAGGGTGGAGGCAGGCGCAAGTCAAATCCTTCCAATGCAGAGAGACCCACACCCTCTGTCAGGCTCCACCCACCAACTGTTCCTACTTCCCAAGAGTCCACTCAATTATGAACAGATTACTTGTATTATATAAGTCATGATCCAATTACTTCCGAAAAGCTGCTCCTCTGAATACTGCCAAGTATTTGTCACATGGGCTTGTGGGGCACTTCATCCCACTTACTAAGCAGTATAAGGCAGTAACAAAGGAAATACGCAGAATGACAACCACAGCACATTAGAAAGTTTCTAAGTGATGATCCCAAGAAGATATAATACCCAGTGCACTTACACAGTGCAATGAAGAACTACTGTGTTACTGCACACACACACAGACACACACA
>JAQHUG010000011.1:9573144-9620245 GCA_028555095.1 Dicrostonyx torquatus
TTTTTTTTTAAGTTATATAAAGTTGGAAATGTTTCTTATTATAAAGCTTTGGGTCCCAGCTCTGCTAAGACCAATTTACTTTTAATGAAAATATAATCTTTGATTAAAGGTTTTCATAATACAAACATATTAATAGAAGATAATGTGGCATATTGGAAATGGACATGCTAGTTTCAAAATTATAACAGACTATCTGAACAAATATGCAATATAAAATATTAAGTTAACTAATTTATCTATGATTATAACAACATGAGAGTTGCCCTTGAGTTTAATTTACTAGGTTTATGAAAGTTAGTGAAGTTGTCATGCAATACACGGCATTGTGATTAACAAAATACATGCTGAATGGTACTTTTGGGATTAAACTGCCTAGTGAGATTTATAGTTTGTGTCAGTACACTCCAGAACGATCACACAATGACACTGATTTAATGACACACATTTATGAATACATTCCCATCATTTAATAACATATAATTAGCTTGCCAATGTTTCGCTTAAATTAGGCATCTCATTTAAGTACTTATTAAAGTTAAATACATTATAAATGCAGTTTTGAATTTAAACTATTTAACCACGGTTGTTCTTTTTTTGGGGGGAGCTTTTTATTAATTCTGTAGTCTTCCAGAATCACATAGACAACATTACTCTGACCTCCACCCTCTCTACCTCCCTTCTTCCTGCTTTCTCCCTCCAAATCCATTTCCCACATTCATGTCTTCATCTTTGAAAGGAGAGCACACAGATTTGTTGAGGCAGAGTGTGAAAGAATGACTAGCAACGGGCAAGGCTCCCAGGAAGACTGCCTCTAACTTCTAAATGTTGCCAGTTGGAGTGCAGTCTCTTTGAGCCGTCATTTTCAAATGACCTTTCATCATAAAGTAAGATTATTAGGTTCTAAAGATTAAAGAATAAAGAGTATAAACTGTTAGTTTAATAAAGGTGGATAGGTTCATGGCATCTAAAGTTAGGCATGATTTTCAAATTATGGTTTTTAAGTTCCAGAAGTTCCATTAGTAATTATAATGCTCCGTTCTAATGTACTCATCAAAACTCTAAATTTCATTAACTTTGAGAACTACTCTCTCCCCCAGGCTTAGGCTCACTGCAAATGGGATGTGATCTGCACTACTTCATATTCTCTCTCTCTCTTTCTCACACACACACACACACACACACACACACACACACACACACTTTGCTATCAATAATTTTAAGGTAGAATAAAGACACAAGGAGAATAAAAAGCTGCTTACTTGACTACTATGTCCAGACTCTTCTGGGTGTTTGAGGGTTCTCTGAAGACCAAAACCCATATAAGGGCAGGGAATGTAGTTCAGTTGTAGAGTGCTTTGTTATCATATACTATGTTTTGTTTGTGTGCATGCATGCGTGTGTGTGTGTGTGTGTTAAACAATCTCACTGTGTAACCCAGTCTATTTAACTCAGGACCCTTCTGCTTCAGTTTCCTGTCTGGGATTACAGATATGTACCATTATGTCTTATCTTTGTTGCTACTTAAAAAAAGTTATCAAGTAAAAGTGAGATCCAGAATAGATGCAGGGCAGCTACAGAGGGGTTAGGATACAGGCTTTAAAGACTTCCCAAAGAGATGGAACATGAAGGGGAGAATTGGTCCTAGTACAGGTCCTGAGTGCAGTCAAGGCTTTGTTCAAGTTTCCCTGCAGGACAGAGTTGATGAGAAGGAGCTTACACCGTGCTCCACACTAGACTAGACCCACGGGGGTATTAGCATATATACACATGCATGCAGCAGAAGCAAAGGGATGCCCAACTTGTCTGCTTACAAAAAGGAGATATGAGCATATATACATATAAAATCCAAGGTCACTCATCAGCTCTATTATAGATACAAATTCAATTCCTTCAACTAAATCATATTAAGTTCTTCTTGGGGTCATCTAATGATATACTTGGGAAGAAATACAGCTATAGGACAAAGCTAATTCCTTCCAGTTCTGGTTCTCGGGAAATCAACAACAACAACACTGAGGCTTTCTCTATAGTCCTCTGTTTATTACCACCCTGAAGTCTATAGAACTTCTCTATGCAAAGTCTGTCTTCACACTGAACCATGCTTATCCTTCTAGGTGCTTTATGCTAAAGAGAGACAAGTGTCTGCCTGTTGTACACGCATTCCTTCACCTGAACACAAAGTTCCTCCTGGAGAAAAAAAAAATCTTGAAAAACACCTTTACTGTAATAGGGATTTGTTACTAAATTTCTCACGGCCATGCACTGTCTTAGAACAACAGACAGGTAGCGAACTGAAGTCCGCTGGGACAGAGCACAGAGGGAACAATTATAGAAAGCGAGGCTTTCTCACAGACTGAATTTGGCTGGATAAAACTGGTCATACAAGCCCGGGTTAGACAGAACACAGGTCCAGGCATGCACGCCTGCGACAAGACCATTTACAAAACTCTCACATAAAACCCGTTCTCGGAAAAATTTGAGAAATAGAGAAATTCTGATGAAATTCTATACATCGAGCGGCAGAATGGGAACTTCGGGTAAATGCCCTGACTCACGGTTAGCTATCGTGTATGAAGACCTGGCTCACAAAAATCATGTTTTCTGCTCTTGTTTCTTGTACTCTTAGGTCAAGTATCGTTCAAAATACTGTAAGGACTAATTAGACAATGGAATTTAAGAAAGCTTACACTTCAGTTATGATTGCCACTGAGATCTACAGCCTTAGCTTCGTCAGTTATTACTTAACTACTTCTTCTGAAGAGAGTAAAATTTATCGAGACTATCCACCCTTGAAGTACAAATATGAACTAGAAAGAGAGAAAAGGGGTAGAAAGACCAATACAAACAACACGAAATTAGTAAAGAAGTAATAGAAAATAAAGTATGTAATAAAAATCAAGAGAAAAATATCAAGGTTTTGTGATTAAAAACAAATTTTTAATATATTATACCAGTGAACTTGTGCTCAATACATACTGTTTTTTTTTTTTCTCTCTCTCTCTCTTTTGTTTTGTTTTTTGAGACAGGGTTTCTCTGTAGTTTTGGAGCCTGTCCTGGAACTAGCTCTTGTAGACCAGGCTAGCCTCGAATTTATAGAGATTCACCTGTCTCTGCCTCCCGAGTGCTGGGATTAAAGGTGTGAGCCATCACGGCCCAGCATAAATACTGTTTTCATCTCAGTATTTTTGACAAAATGAACATGAAAAATAATTCATATTCTTGAGTAAACAAAGCTATAAAATTAAAATCTGCAAAACACAATTAAAACTTGGTATTAAAGTTTAAAACTGTAAAAATGAAGTGCAACTATTTCACCAATACTAGTTTCTAGAATGGCTTAGTGATGTGACCAAAGCATTAATGAGAAAACCGTGTTTAACCTCACCAAGCGGCAACTTCTTAGATGTAGGCACGCGTTTTGCTGTACTTCTATCAAGAATAATGCAGAAACTGAACAGTATTCGGAAAAAAGTAAATATGGTAATCAGCCCTACAAATCTGATGAACTTTTTAAACATTTGTTTCAAATACCATTCTTTTCTTGTTTTTCTTAACCAAACGGTTTGTACAGTTGTACAGAAAATTTTTTTCAAAAGTAAATTTTAGCTTTTTAGAGATTTTTCTTTTAATTCCTCTCCCTCTCTTTCTCGTGTGTGTGTGTGTGTGTGTGTGTGTGTGTGTGTGTGTGTGTGTGTGTGTGTAAATGAAACACACTGTTTCAAATACAAGCCTGCAGCTTCCTAAGTTACCTGCTGGTGCATAATAGCTACGGAATGGGCAGAAGTTGCCCGAGGGAGGTGGTAAACACCCGAGAAGGCGCTTTCACCTAAGAGCCCCCCTCCCTGGTACCCGGCAAATGACAGCAGAATGCCTGAACTTGGCGTGACCCCCCTGTCTCCCTCCTGTTGGGCTCCTTTTCTCCGGCCTTCGCTCCACACTTCACAACCTAATAAGCACTACAGTCCTCAAGCGGCTGCAGGGGGTGGGCGAGCCGAGAGCCGGCCCGCTCTAGATGCTTAGCTCACCCCAGACCGTGAACTCGGGGGGACCCTAGCTCCACTTCCCCAGAGCACAGTGTAGATCCCAGGGAAGCAGAAACTTTTCTGTTCCCACTACCCTCACCGGGAGCCCCCAGCACACACCTGAGCGGCGGGAGGAGTTCTCGCCACGACGGCCAGACCCCGCCGGCCCTGCAGCCCCAAGCTGGAGCGTCCCCAAAGCTCCAGTGCTCCCTGGATCTTCTCCCGGCCGCTGACCCCGACCTCACCTGAGGGCTAATCCGCGCGGGGGGGGGGATGGTTCAAGGAAGCCTCCGGGACAGCGGACCGGAGAGGGACTCGGCGGAAAGCACTGTCATAGTCCGCCACGCCCGCGATCTCGGGGTAGCCGCACCTCTGCCGCCGCCGCCGCCGCCGCCGCGCCTCCCGCCTCCCGCTCCTTCCCCAGCCTCTCCGCGGCGGCCGCAAGCTGCCCGCATTGCACGCCGGGATCTGGCTCCTCGCTCTCCAAGACTTCTAGTCCCAGAGTGCACGGCGGCAAGGCCGAACTGCAGTCTGGGACGTGGAGTCCTCTTCTCCTGACTTTCCCCTTTTCCTGAATAAAGGCCTCGGTGGGGAAGGGTAGCCGTAAAGCTTTTTCCACCGTCGTGAAATGTAGTCGCTCCCAGTATCTGGGGCCTAGTTCCGGTCTTTGGCTGGGCGGGGAGTGGTGTCGCCTAGCAGCGGCCGCCGCTTGGACTCCTTCAGGAGGAAGAGTTGGCGGGAGCGGGAGAGCGCGAGGACACCTCTTGAAAGGGACGCCCGGGCGGCGGCCGAACCCGCGGTGGCGGTCTCTTGTTGATGAGTGACTGCCGCAGGTTGCAAGGTTGGGTTTAGGTGGGTGGATTCCCCGTGAGCCCGGAGCGACTTAGTGTCTTTCACAGGTTCCTAATCCCGAGGGACAATATGCAGTCTACCGACCCCGTCTTGCTACCCTCTCCTCCGCAGTGCCTCGGCCTTCTTGTTTCAGCTTGGTTCCTCGCACACATCTTCCAGTTCAGTCTTTTCTTTGTACGCTTAAACGAAAATCCTCTCGTTCCTTCTCAGAATAGGGGGACGTTTTCAAACGTCAAACACCCTGGGAGTTGGTATTGTCGTTGCTGGTACGGGACTTGGAAGAGAGAACTTGGGGGTTAGGACTGCGTTTTAGCAAGGAAGCTAATAATTTTAGCGTGTACCTTATCGGATAGGCTGTGCCAGGTGGACTCATTCTCATAGCGGCTGTCTGCCTGTGCATCTGCTCTGCGGTCCATGTTCCATAGCTCTTTGTCAACACCCAGAGATAGAACGAGAACCTAAGCACTGCAATGCCATTTTCCTTGAAGATGCTAAAATCCACCTGTCTTCTTGTAGGAGCTGAAAGACGGTGAAAGAATTCAAGATGCCACCCAACATAAACTGGAAAGAGTTAATCAAGGTTGACCCAGATGACCTACCACGCCAAGAAGAACTGGCAGATAATTTATTGATCTCCTTATCCAAGGTGTTTAACAGATAGTTTGTACACAGACAAAATGTGATTAATTGAAAATACTTTTTGAAATAACTGAACGCTACAACCGGAAGAGTGCTTGTATTTATGGACAGGGTGTGAAATAGTCCATTGTTTGTTGTTTGTTTGTTTCCTTAGGTGGAAGTAAATGAAATAAAAGATGAAGATCAAGAAAATGTGATACATCTATTCAGAATTACTCAGTCACTAATGAAGGTTTGTATGGAGGAGATATTTAACTAACTGTAGAGGAAATGTAGGAATCGATTCCTATGTAAACTTATCTTTATGGAAATATTTGGAATGCCTGTACCATCCCTCAAAAATGAGTTCTTCAAGTGTATATTTAAAGACTGGGTTGTACTATGTATAGCAAATCTAATTCCTATTCTAAAAACATATAAAGAGTGTGTAGGGGAAAATGTACTTTTTAAAAATAACATAAATATAGCCAGAGGTTCAAGTACAAATGCAAAATATCTCTTCTAGAAGCTAATGGTGAAATGGTAGGAGGATTCTAGATTTTCATAAATGAATACTGAGAAAGAATATGTACTTACTCTGTAAGTTAGGGTAAATGCATGTAGCAAGCTGGTCCTGGGGTCGGAGGCTATATTTTCTGCTATTAGCCGTTTAGGACTGAATAAAGGTTTTTGAGTCATAATTGACAAATACAGATATGTGCTTAAGAAAGCAAAATTAGATGTGTTGTATAGTACAGATTGAAGGGGTTTGGAGCTGAGAAGCTTCAGTTGTAATGCAGAATTAATAAGTAAAATTATGTACCAGAATAATAACAATTGGAATGGAAAAAAAGATAACAGAAACATTTAAAATAGTGGATATAAAATTGAAAGGAAAAATCAGAGATGACTCACAATCTTGCCATTCTAGAATTTATAGGTTAAGTATCCAACAAATGTTTACTGATGGCCTTTGTGTGCTAGCCGTCGTACACACTAAAGACCAAGCTAGCCAATGAAACACAATTTGCATTTTCCCTCTTTATATTATGGTGAAAATAATACAGATTTTTCTCTCTGGTTTTTATATTTAGATGAAAGCTCAAGAAGTCGAGCTAGCTTTGGAAGAAGTCGAAAAGGCTGGAGAAGAACAAGCAAAATTTGGTAAATGTCTGGGGAAAAAACCTGTTGTGTTTCTATTATTTGTCAGTACAAAATTTATCATATTCTACAAAATGCATTTTCAACTCGTATTGAAAGATGCTGCATCCTTGCACCGTTTCAGGGACTGATCTGACTGATGTGGCAAAGGAGGAAGAAAAGACAACACAAAGACACAGAAAAGTTGGCTTTGGGTGAATTGGGCTCTTTCTCGGAGTCTGCAGTACCCCAGAAGCTCAGTGTCCTTATTGTATACACTTGAAGAGAGGTGGGCTTCTTGTGTATAGCTGAGCATGAAGTCAGGTGATTGCCTACAAATAAACTAGGGGTCAGGGTTTCTGGTACACAACTGAACAAGGAGGCAGATTGAGCTAATCTTGGTAGGAGTAGCTGTAGCACGATTAAGAAAAACCCAGAGACAGAAATTGGGGTTCAGCCTGAAGATCAGAAAAGCAAAACAACCAGCCACTGGCTTTTACATCTACCTCAGTTATGATCCTGCCTCCAGGAATCTTAGGATAAGACTGTCTGAGAGCTGTCTCTTCCTGTCTTATAATCCTCTCTAATGCTGTGATTAAGGGCATGCACCACTATTGCCTGGTTTCTATGGCAAACTAGTGTGGCTACTCGGACTAAAGGTGTGTGTGGTCATCCCTGCCTGGTCTGTAAGGCTGATCAGTGCAGCTGTTTTACTCTGAACTTCAGGCAAGCTGTATTTACTAAAATATAAATGAAATATCATTACCAGTATTCTCTGTAGGGGAACCATGAACATCAGGGGGAAGGAAGGTGTGGCAGACATTTTCTACACACCCAGCATCCACACTCAGATGGAGGGAAGGTTCCACCCTCTGCCATAGTTCTTAGGCTTGGGAATTCCTGACAGGGCTTTGCCCATTGACTCAAGACTTCACTTACTCAGGTCAAGACATTTCTAGAATGTCAGTTCCATGGATTTGGTAATTGTATTATTTTATGGACATTCACTTAAAATCTGAGTGCAGAAAATTTAACCAATTAAAACATTTGTATTTTTCTTTTAATAGAAAATCAATTAAAGACAAAAGTAATGAAACTGGAAAATGAGCTGGAGGTATGGCCTTTTGTATTTCCTTGAGTGTAATTGTTATTAATTGCATCATCTTATGTGATTTTCAGATGTTTCTATTAGTGGCTTGAAAAATACAATGAAAATTTTGTAGTCGAAAGTTGTTGATTGTACAGCGTACGTTTTGTGATTTGATTTTTAAGAATTAAGCAATGAATAAAACAAAAACAGTTGCCATCTGAGCTTTCAGTCCTGAAAAGTATATAGAAGCTTGGTAGTAATTGAGGTGGAGGGGTGTGAGAACCCCATACATTGAGATTCTGAAAAGGTAAGAAGGGATGTGGTACAAAAGGATTATGGAGGAGTCAGGGAAAGTGAAATGTGTACAGAACTTTTCTTGCCTGTGCCCTTAGTGCTTAGAAGTTGAGAGATTATCTATGAGGTTGAAGAATGGAGGACAGTAGGCTCAGAGTTTAGGAATGTCAAATAAGCTGTAATGCGCTGGAGCAAGGCCTGAAGACTAAGGGACCTGTCATCAGATTGCAGTTCTAGTCCTCTATCTTCTGACTCAACTCTGTACCTGGATGAGTTATTTCATATTTCCTTCTGCATTTGAAGCTCCTGGAAAAATGTCAAGCACTTTCAGTAAATATTTCTATAATAAGTAATTTATGAAGTTGAGTTGGCTTGTGTAGTTTTTACCCAGACAGCAGATAAGGAATAGAGGAATGTGGCAACTGGAGAGCTTGGTCGGGAAGTGGTTGAAGTTTTGGTAATGAAATCTTAGCTAAATAGGTAGGATGTCAGAATTGGATTGGGGGCAGGGAAAGGCTGGAGACAGGAAAAGGGAAAGTCAAGGACCTTTGGGGTCCATTGAGTTTCTTAAAGGAATATGTTCCTCTTCCAAGGATATGTTATGGGCATTTGACTGGCAGGATGTAGTGAATCAAGAAACAAGTTATCTTTAACTCATTATTTAAAGTTATTAAACAACTTGTGTGAAAGTGTGGAAATGGCTCACGTTGATTTCCTTCCTTCCTTCCTTCCTTCCTTTCTTTTTTTTTTTTTTTTGTTTTTTGAGCAGGGTTTCTCTGTGGTTTTTAGTTCTTGTAGACCAGAGTGGCTTCGAACTCACAGAGATCCGCCTGCCTCTGCCTCCCCAGTTCTGGCTGCTCACTCCCTGGCTGCTCAGGTTGATTTCTGACGGAAGACTGAGCTACCATAGCCTAGCTCCCGAGACTTTTAAGCATGAGTAGGAAATTGGTGAGTTGCTCGTATCATGAGTGTATTAGATGGGATAACTAGGTATCTTGTAAAAATCAAATCCATTGAAGATATAGAGGGTGGTAGAAGAATGACATGATTGGTCGCTTGGAGGTGGCAGGATGGAGGAAACCTCGAGTAGGGACCCTTTCTTATCCTGGAAGAGTGAACAACTCCCTGTGGAGGAAGTTCTAAGGGAATCAGTAGCCTAAAAGAACATAATTGCAGTTTTGTAAGAAAATAAAGAAGGATTTAGTTAAAAACAAAAGCTCAGGATGCAATGTGTATTTCGGAAGATGCTTTTAGAGAAGACAGTGCAAAGCTTCCTGGAGTAGAGAGGACTGAGGAGCATTTGATTAAGAGGGACATAGCAGAGGTGTGTGGGCAGTGTCCAGTGTGAGGCAGTTCAGGTGACGCATTTTTGGGCCACAGTTTGGTTGACAGGAACATGAAGTAAGCGAATTTAAAAGTCAGGAGGTTTTAAAGTGATGCTGTCTCGGCCTTATAGAGTGGAACTAACCAGTCTTGGCGTTTTACGGTTATATTTGTTAACCCCGAAAATTCAGATCTTCGCACTTGCCACAATCCAACTATACACATGGCTTCTGAGCTGGACCAAGATGGGCCCCAGAGAGAAGATTGCTGCTATGCTACAAAGTACTGTCTGTTCTAAGTAGTTCTTGGTATCTGAGAAAGGGCAACTCAGGGGCACCAAGGTGGTTTCTAAGACTCAGGAGTAGTCTTCATAGTTCCCAGCCCTTAGTCTCTAAGCCTTTGCAATTTAGTCTGTACCTGTGTCTTCGTGGCTGTCACAGACAGAGCCTGCAGCCAATTTTTTATGGTTCGTTTGGTGGTTCAGGAAAGCACATGGATTTTTGACTTATAACTTTGTTTGCTGTTTATTATATAAAGCTATTTTCAATTTGAATATATTTTGATCATATTCTTCCCCTCCCCCAAGGCCTTCCAGATCATTTCCACCTCTCTACCCACCCAACTTTAAGTTCTTTTAAAATAGTGTGTACGTGTCTGTGATTTTACATATCTGATGTTGAAGCACTATGAAATTTAAAGTTGAGTTCTTATTTGTCAATTCATTTGAACCTTCAAGTAAAAAGGAATCGCTTATATTTTGAAGAATTAATCCTTGGCTTATGACATTCAGATGGCACAGCATTCTGCAGGTGGACGCGATACTCGGTTTTTACGTGATGAAATTCGCCAACTTGAAAAGCAGTTGGAACAGAAAGATAGAGAATTAGAGGATATGGAAAAAGAGCTGGATAAGGAGAAGAAAGTTAATGAACAAGTAAGACACCTTTATCAATGAATCTTAATTGCTAAGATAATCTTATATGGCCAATCGTGTTTTTTTATAATCTCCTTTGATATCAATTCTTGATTTTATGTTATAGTTGAGGAATAATGTGCACCTAGCTAATTTTTGTAGCAATAGTCATTGTGTCAACTCACTTTTAAAATATAATGGATAACTTGGAAAGTAGTTCTTCAATTTTGTGGCATGTTTTTCTGAGGACATTACAATAACATAAAATTAATTTTAGTCTTGAACATGAGTATGAAGGAATGTATTTCATGTTCATAAATAAGCAAGTGATTTTTCTTACTGTCAATTTATTTTAGTGAGTTTTATATGAATTAATGAATTTTGATGTGGTGTGTCGGGGACCGTCGCCCCAACATAGAAACTGATGTTTTTCCCCAAATGTGTCCCCGGAGACGCGTGGAAAGAAACAGGCTTTCACACCATTACAGCTTAAAAGGCCGCTTCAGACTTCTCTTATTCTTCAGCATAGCCTTGCGTTTATTATTCTCCCTAAAAACCATTCTGCTCTCTAGGCTCTCTTAAAACCATTTCTTCTCTGAAACTGCTTTCTATTTCTGCTCTGCCATGTACCTTCTAACCTCTTTCCTCGCTCTGTCCTTTTTCTCTCTTCCCCTCTTGGGGACTTATTCTATTCCCTTTTCCGGGGCATCTCTCTCAGCATCCACACTCGCATTCACACATCAGCTCGGAGATCGCTACCTTTCCTGGGGCAATCTACAAATGAATAAGCGAGGCTGGAGCAAAAACCTCGGCTATTGTCTCTCTAAATAGTCGGGCGCCAGGTACGAAACCATGGCATCCCCTGGCTAGCAGGTATCAGAGCCCACAGTGGTGAAATTGGAAACCATGAATGTATAGCCCCTATCCTTTCTTAGTTGCTAAGGTATAAATTCCTTTTTTCACCTTTAACCTATGATTATTTCAGCATAATCAAAACTTTGCTGCATAGTACAAAGTTTCTAGTTCTAACAGATACTATTTATATAAGAACAGCACTGGATAACTTGATATTTTATGAGTGCATCAGGATATAAGACTATGGTGAGATACACTTTGGAGGGCTATTTAAACCAGTTTGGGTGTTAGCATATAATGTGTAAACTGAGTCTGGAAATAGAGGCGAGTGTAGCCACAGAAATTAAAATGTATGTAATGTCAAAGTGCACACTCTGAATAGAAGGTACATCATTTCCTAAGATGAGAAGTAAGAAATTGTCAAGAACTACATGTATTCAGTTGACTGTAATGTAGATAAGATGGGGTCTCTGCCATCTGTCAGGTACTTTGTATGCATTGATTCGTCATTCCTTATTTGATACTTACATATGTGAGGTCGCAATCATTTCTGATTCGGAACAATGAAGAAGTGACCGGCTACAGACAGAGTATTAAGTGCGCATGGCTGCAGCTAGTGAATAAGAGAGGATTTGAATAAGACAGACCCACTTAAGAATGTGCCATTAACCACTCTCCTAGTCTACGTTCCCAGCTTTACTTCTTATGAACATCTGGGAAAAGCACATCCTAAGAAACCCTAATGAAAAGTTAGAAGAGAATGTTTGAACATAGGATAAGTCTGATCAATGCTTGTAAAGCTTACTCTGTGGAAAGTGAATTGAAAAGAAGGCATTTGTAGTAATTCCAATAGATTCTAATGGTGGCCTTATTAAGGGAATAATATGGGATTGAAAGACATCAGTGTACTTGAGAGAAAGAGATGTAATGGGATGTGGTGAAGGATTGATGAGGGCAGGAATGGACAGTTTGAATGAATAAATTGGTGCTGTTTGGAACAAAGTGGGATGGAGGTTTGAGATTATTACTTCAGTTTTGTCCAGTTGAATTTGAGGTTCTTGTGTACGTACTCAAAGAAGAAATATTTGAATCTCATATTCACAGTAGATACCGGACAAATCATGAGAATGTATTGGTTTTTAGTACAGATGATAATGAAGCCAGAACAATGATTGTAAGGTATATCTCTGACAAATGTTTAATAAAATAATGAAGTCATCAAGAGTGTTGTGTTTGAAAAGCAAAAACAAAACAATAAAACTCAAGCATTGCATACTTGAGTATTAAATTCTTAACCAATTCAGAATATTATTAGACAATACTAGATTATCATCATCATTTTACTCACCATTAATAAATTTGCATTGTGCCTTTCTTGTTACTCGAGCTTTCTTTAAATATCTTATTTTGGAAAGTACATTTTCATAGAGATTTGTTAGAAAACAATAAATATTCATATTATCCTCAGTCAGCTCATATTTCTGTCATAGTTTTGTACACATAATTCTTCATCTCATTCATTTTTCTTTTGTTGAGTCATTTGAGACTTAATTATAGACATAATACTTTACACTTAAATAGGTCTCCAAAAGTGGGTATTCTCTTATACAATTATGATATAATGCTCAAGAAACATGGTATTGATTCAATAGTCTTATCTAATAAGACCAAGATGGAGGAGGGAGGGCCTTGGGCTTTCTACAGGGCAGGGTATCCTGCCCCATCATAAGGAAGCAGGGGGAGGGCGGTGGGATAGTGGGGGAGTGGGAGGGACAGGGGGAGTAAATGTAAATTTTTCTTTTAACAATAAAAAAATAAAATAATAAAAATAGAGTTCCTCTGCTAACCCAATGACGTCTTTTATTTTCTACCTGCTGCACCCTAGTGTCTAAAGAACCATCTTATGCCTCCTTATAGAACCTTCTAAGTGTGTTGCATGCTATTGTGATTGGATTTTTTTGCTTGAGTAAGGCAGAAAACAGAAAAGTAAAAGGCCATCAAAAGGGTGTTTTATGGAGACTAGTTAATAAAAAGTCATGTTATTGGTTATATTTTTTCTTTGTTCAGAAGAAGAAAGACACTGTCACAAATAAACTGCTTTAGATGAAGAAAAGAATATTTGACATTTTCTGCTGTTCTGTTCATTGAGTATCATGTTAAGGACTATATTGTGGGCTCTGATACCTGCTAGCCAGAGGACGCCATGCAGTTTCATAGCTGAAGGCGACATTTTAGAAAGACAATAGGTGAAAGTTCTGCTCCAGCCTTCCTTTTCATTTGTAGATGGCTCCAGGAGAAGTGCTTATCTCCAAGCTGGTGAAGGAATGCAGGCATGTGTGCTGGGGGAGGTTCCCAGGAAAAAGGAATAAGATATAGATCAATTCCTCAAAGGAAAAAGGGGATAGCAGAGCAAGGAATGGGTTAGAAAGAGCATGGCAAAGCAGAAATAGGGAGCTTGGCAAAGCAGAAGGGTTTTTGAGAGAGCATTGAGAGCAGGATGGTTTTTAGGGAGATGTAATAAACACAAGGCCACGCTGAAAAATAGGACAAGTCTGAAGCGGCCTTTTAAGCTGTAATGGTGTGAAAGCCTGTTTCTTTCCACGCGTCTCTGGGGACACATTTGGGGAAGAACACCAGTTTCTATGTTGGGGCGACGGTCCCCAACACTATATACATCATATTTCTCATGTCAACAAAGGAAATAAAATGAATTTAAGAGATAGTAAATGACTTTTTCATACTTAAGTAGGAATTCATAGTCAGAGGATATAAACCCAGGCCAACATGATTTTAGATTGCTTCAATTGACTTTTCTTAGGTACTGCCATTTTCTAGGTATTTCAGTTTATAAAGAGCAAAGAACGATTTTTACTTGACATAAGGAAAGACAGAATGATCTTAAACATTTAAAAGATTGGGCAGTATAACTTTTAGATGTTTGTAATTTTTAGCTTTTAGTTTGCTTTTAGTATATACAGTTTTTTATTATTATTATTTTTAATCTTTAAAATTGAACTGTTTTTTGTACTTTTTTTAAATTCTTGGTTTAAAAATTCTGTCTTATTTGTTTCCTAGTGTCCTAGAGATGAAATTTTTAGTAGCTAAATGTTCTCTGCTTTATTGCAAAGGATTTAGAATTTAAATCAACAAGTTAATATGGGAATAAGCTGTGAATTACTTTTGAGTTTTATCTTGTTTTTATTTTATTATTTTAGTTGGCTCTTCGAAATGAGGAGGCAGAAAATGAAAACAGCAAATTAAGAAGAGAGGTTAGTAGAAAATTTCAATATATTTGGTGGTTCAACAAAGAATTACCTGTTAAGATGTTCACTTCAGTTTGTGTTTTAACTGGCATGTCCTCTGTGTAACCAACGATAATCATACTAGCTGATTTTCTGATGACTTTGTCAACCAAAATATGAGGACATTAGGTAGTTTATTCCTTTCTGCATCTGTGTGGGTCCATCTTGTTTTCTGTTACTTCGCCACACCTCCTAATCAGCTATCTCGGCATTTGAGTAGATTTTTCTTTATGACTCTTGGTCTAGCTCTCTCAGAATGTTATTTCTCATGAAATCGTATAAGTTGTATTATTTTTTAATTTAATTTTATTTTTTGGTTTTTCGAGGCAGGATTTCTCTGTGTAGCTTTGGAGCCTGTCATGGAACCAGGCTGGCCTCGAACTCACAGAGATCCGCCTGCCTCTGCTTCCCAAGTACTGGGATTAAAGGCATGAGCCACTACTGCACAGCTCTAAGTCGTATTATTTTTTGTGTATGTGCTAAATAATAATTTTGAATTGAAACCAAAAGATATTTTAGTTAAAATATGATCACATTATTTTCCCCATCCCTCTTCCTTCTTCAGCCTCCATCTGCCATGTTCTCTACTTTTAATTGTTTTATCTAAAATTTTATTTTAACCTATTCCAAATGTTCTTTCTTTTATTTATTTTTATTTTTATTTATTTATTTTGGTTTTCGAGACAGGGTTTCCCTGTGGCCTTGGAGCCTGTCCTGGAACTAGCTCTTGTAGACCAGGCTGGTCTCGAACTCACAGAGATCCGCCTGCCTCTGCCTCCCGAGTGTTGGGATTAAAGGCGTGCGCCACCACCGCCCGGCTTTTTTTTTTTTTTTTTGGTTCAAATGTTCTTTCTTTTGGTTCATCCTTAGTATTTTAATTTCTTTGGCTTTTTTAAATAATATATTCAGTTATCCTAAAAAAATTCTTTATTCTTGTTTTCTTTAAAATGTAAATATTAGTTTTAATTATGTGTTGCTTTTCTCATTTCTGATTATCCTTTTCCTGTCCTTTACTGAAGAACAAACGTCTAAAGAAGAAGGTGAGGCTATAGGGTAGTGGAACCTTGGGGACTTAGAAATGTGTTCTGGGAGCATTAGTTTAAAGGTAGATATTTGTCGGTATTATTATCCTGTTTTCTTTTGACTCTGGATAGTATTTTTAGTGGGCGACTACTGTGTTTGCTCTAACCTCAGAATGAACAGCTTCGTCAGGACATTATTGACTACCAGAAACAAATAGATTCACAAAAAGAGTCACTTCTATCAAGGAGAGGAGAAGACAGTGACTACCGATCACAGCTGTCTAAAAAGAACTATGAACTTGTTCAATATTTGGATGAAATTCAGGTAAAATGGCTAAGTCAGTTCAGAGCAGCGGTTTTACAAACTTGACTATCAGGGTGGTTTGAATCTAATGTCTCTCCCTCTTGGTAAGTTTTGATTATGCCTTTACCACTGTATTTTCAGTGTTAGTTTGTGTGTGTGCAGTGCTGTCTGTACATTTGTGTGTGTGCCCGGGTGCCTGTCCGTGTGTGGAGCTCAGAGCAGAACCTCTGCTATTTGTCAGCTTCTTCCCTGTTGAGGTCGGATCTCTTGTTCACTGCTCTGTTTTCCAGGCCATCTAGCTCAGCAAATTCATGGAGTCACCTGTTTTCTCGCTCTCGTCTCACAATACAGGAGCACTGGGAATAAAAATAAATAAAAATAAATAGTATTGTATCTGGCTTTATGTGCATTCTAGTGACTCAAGCTGAGTATCACATGTTTATACTGTAGTACTTTACCCACTGACACATCTCTGGCCACTCTTAAGTACTTTTAAAGCACAACGTAAATTGTATCTCTGAATTTTTAATTATTCATTTACTCCCTATATTTGTCTATCTTGGGCTCCAAGAATAATTGAGATCTTGTGTACAATTTTCTTGACATTTAACTTGACTTAATGGGCCAATGCCACATTAATCCTAATGGTCTGTGAAGAATCATTTTTCTTTGGAGGGCCCTATGGCTCTCCAAAATTAGGTTTAATTTTAACCTAATGTAAATTTCAGTTTCTTGTAAAACTATTTTAAAGTAATAGCTTATTTACCATTTTTAGACCTTAACGGAAGCTAATGAGAAAATTGAAGTTCAGAACCAAGAGATGAGAAAAAATCTAGAAGAGTCTGTCCAGGAAATGGAGAAGATGACTGATGAGTATAACAGGATGAAGGCTCTTGTGCACCAGACCGACACTGCTGTAGATCAGATAAAGAAAGAGAATGAGCACTATCGACTTCAAGTAAGAGTCCTGTTGAAACCAAGGCATTCTCTCATTGCTCCATATGAAGTCATTGCTGATGATTCGACACTAGAAATACTTTATCTTCTAGCATGCGGGTTTTGTTGCTTTTGTTAATATAGTAACATGTTATCATCCTGATAATACTTGTCCACAAGGGTTCTGCAGGCCTCTCATACGTGCCTGTGAGTCTTGACATTTAAGGAATGTAAATGATGCCTGAGTGAGTGTAGATAGCAGTGCTATAAATACGTGTGGGATATGAAGATTTCTGTTGAAAACGTAAACCTCCAGTGGCAATAACATTTAATTTTATGTCTTAAAAACAGGAAAAATACATTAAATATCAATATACTATTATTTATTTAGGATAAACTTATTTAAAATTTAAATAATGTTTACAGATATGATTCTCTACTAATAAGTACACAGCAATTTGTTGATTGTAGCTTATCTGAAATACTTGGGGCAGAAGGTTTCCTGATGGTGAAGTTTTATCATCTTTAGATTTTGGAAGCTATTTAGATTACTTATGTACATGAACTATCTTGGGGATAAGGTTAAGATTTAAATTCTAAATTCGTGTATTCCTCATATGTCCCTGAATTCATGTTCATGAATACAGTGCTCATACACCTTTAGTCTTTTGACTAAAACAGAGCACATGAAATATGGTGTGTAATTTTCCACTTGTGGTACCATAAAGATTATCCAGTTGTAGTAGGAGTTAACGGGCTGTGTCCCACCGCCCAGCTAGCTTATACCCGAAATAATCACACAGAAATTGTATTAATTACATTACTGCCTGGCCCATTATCTCTAGTCTATTATTGGCTAACTCTCACATCTTGATTCGGCCCATTTCTAATAATCTGTATAACACCACAAGGTCGTGGCTTACCGGGAAAGATTCTAACGAGCATCAGTCTCAGGCAGGAGCTTCATGGCGTCTGCCACTCTGCCCTTCTTCCCAGCATTCAGTTCTGTCTTCCCTGCCTACCTAAGTTCCTGCCCCATCAAAAGACCAAGGCAGTTTCTTTATTCAACCAATGAAGGCAACACATAGACAGAAGGACCTCCTATACCATCCAGTTTGGGAGCATTTCAGATTTTACAGTTTCTAATTTAGTATTGTACAGCCTTTAAGTAGCACCTTTAACTATAGGACTATGCCAGTAATGAACAGCTTATGAAATATAAGGCATCTGCAAGCGTGTATTTGTACATTAGTAAATATGTATATATAATAATATATTAAATGCACTGATTTGCACCATTTCATGAACTGATTGCCACTCTTAGGTGCGAGAACTCACAGATCTTCTGAAAGCAAAAGATGAAGAGGATGATCCAGTCATGATGGCTGTCAATGCAAAAGTGGAAGAATGGAAGGTGCTTTCTCAGTTGATCTGACTTTTTCTTGTTTTCTATTTTGATTTAACTTCAATTTTGATTTTTAAGGACTTACACCAGATAATAACATTTATGTTGTTTCGAAAAAGTTTATTATGTGTTCTGACTAGAAAAGCTCTAAACTTGTATATGTAGTCCTTGGATTCATTTATTTATTAGACAAGTGTTTTAAAGGCAGGATTAATCAGGAACGACATTAGGAAAAGATTTGTGAAAGTCATTGCAGAGTGCTCCTTGTGTACCTGATTCCTACTTTCCAGTCAGACCTGTTCCAGAGCTGTACCCCCATCGAGAAGCTAGGATTGTGATGGCTGCTATCTGTGAATGATCGGAGGTGACTGAATTTGTAACACTTCTATAGTCTCCATTTCCGGCCATGCTCACATAAACCATATGGGTGATTAGGAATTGTTTATTATCTAGGAAGCTCAGATAATCTATATTTTAAACAAATGTAGTTGCAGTGAGGATAAAGCTGAGTGAATCACAAAAGGCTTAGTGTGAAACTCTAGGACGTAAGCACCTGAGCTGTCCAGGTCAGCTGCCCTTTCAGCGTGGAAACAGCAGTGACCGTGACCGGACAATCCATGAATAAATGAGCATGGCTGCTCTCCAGGTCCTTACAGAAACAAGTGGAAGGCCAGAGCTTTTCAGCTGTAGAATATAATTTCCACTTTGGAAAGAAACAGATGTTTGAATCACATTTAATGATTTAATTTTTGTACATATAGTGAATTACTTCCCTAATGTGACTTTAAGGAGGTTTACCGTTTTTCTTTTGAAAGCAGTGTTTTAATGAGAAGTTGTTCATGCATATATACATATATATATTTTTTTTTGGTAAAATCAATTGCTGCAAGTGTGATTGTAATTTAAATTTTAACTGTATCTGTCTTTGACTTTTATAATTTTTAATGTGAAGTGCTTCATTTTTATATTGAATAATTAAATTTATTATATTTTAATTCATTTTGACTTTTTATTATACTTAGATACTCCTAATATTTCTGGGCCAGAGGGCATATGCCTAATCCTATTACTCAGAAGGCTGGGGGTCTTGAATTGAAGACCAGCCTGGACTTTTGAGTAGTAAGACATTATCTTCAGATAAATAGATAAATGATTATATACTTATATTGACTAATATACTTTGAAAAAGAAAGAAGAATTTTTTCTCATCTTAATCCTAGTTTCTTCTATCTTCTGGTTTTATATTTTATTTAAATCTTTGAAACAGGTATATATTTTTAAAGTAATTGATGTAACCGAATGACTTTTATTCACATAATATTTCTTGAATATTTTATCTTTCTCACTATTCTATTTTTATTACATAAAGACTTGTGTAGGATTTGAGTAATAATTTTTCTCCCTTTTATTCATTTGATTGAGCTGTTTTCAAGCTATGTTCATTTTTCCTACATACACTTTAAATTGTTGCATGTCTAAATATCTAAAAGCCTGTTCTCATTTTGGTTTTGACTTGAAGACTTTTATGGACAATTTTTATGATTTTTATTACCAATCTTATGACTTTTTCCTCCCTATAGCTAAGAATATAGCATACTCTTCCATTCATTAAAAGTACATTGTACTTTTCTGTGACATTTTAGTATTTACTTAAAAGATAGCTTATATAAAACATTTTGTAGTTGTATAACATTGAGAATCAAGGTCAGAGAATTTTCTTTAAGGGTTGAATTGTACATTTCAAATTGTATTATAGTAGTTGTAGTTACTAACATTCTTTTATTAAATGAATTTTCCTTCCTGGTTTGGGGAGATGACTAAGTCAATACAGTAGTTACTGTGGCATCATGAGGCCTGAAGTGTGGATCCCTGGTACCTTGTGAAAGCATGCTGGGGAGGCAGAGACAGGTGGATTCCTTGGCCCGTCAGTCTAGTTAACCTGTAAGATGTAAGCTCCGTGAAAGACCCAAGCTCAAGAGAATGGTACCCCTGTCGTCCCCTGATCACATACATACAAACATATTGTATACCACACACTAAAAAACAATTTAAAAGCATTTTATTTTTTGTATTGCTTTAAATGTACTAAAGGTATTTATTATTTTCTATAAATGAAAAGTGGTTTGTTAATTTTCTTTTTTTAAATAACATATCTTGTTTTGTTTATAGTTAATTTTGTCTTCTAAAGATGATGAAATCATTGAATATCAGCAAATGTTACATAATCTGAGAGAGAAACTTAAAAATGCCCAACTTGATGCTGATAAAAGTAACATTATGGCTCTGAAACAGGTAAAACCTCAAAGTTTGCACTATCAGCATTATGTGAATGTCTGAGCTGGCCTGTCTGTTTTTCACTGTGCCTAATTGGTGGCTTCCATTACTGAGTGCGTAACAAACTGTAAAGTTTCTCATACATTCCCAGCTCGGGGGAGGCGAGACCAGAATTAAGTTTAAGTGAGAGTTATATTCATAATAGAATTATTTTGCTTTTTTATATTACTGTGTATTGTCAGTCAGGAATTACTAAGAATCTATTAAAAACCTATAGATTTTAAAATCTTACTACATTTTAACATTTATTATCATGTATCTTATGCCTATGCTAAATAAAGTAAACTTGAGTGTGATTATATTGTTAATGTGCTACCTAAAGGTTTTGTTTTTAGGAAAACAAAATCATTCAGAAAAACGACAAAAAAAAACCAAAAAATAAATAAAATCCTTGCCCTTCCCTTATGTGTGTTCTTTCCAGTTAAAGTACTAAAGACAGAATAGAATTTGAGATGTCTTTGATGAATGAGAACAATGAGGGTGTTGTTTCTACATAAAGTTTACATAAACATTACAATGTTAAAGATAAGATTCAACAGATGATGAGGAAAAATATGTAAGAAGTTATAAAAGTCACAAACATTAGGGAGTTCTGGATTACATTTTCCATCTTTATATATTAGCATGATAATGGTGAGCTACACATGCAGTGCAGTTAGAGAAATACTTGAGAAACATAGTTCGCTGGATCTGGTGCCACCTGCCGAGGTGGCACAGTGTCTCAATGGGTAAAGACACTTGGTGTCATGCCTGACACCCAGTTTAGTCCCTGGAAGTGATGTCATGGAAAAAGAGAACTGACCCTTACAAGTTGTTAACTGACCTCCACAATTCTGCAAAATAAATAAGCACACACACACACACAAAATAAATTAACTAATGTAATAAAAATGTTTAAAAGAAACATAGTTTGGCCACAAGAAAATATATTCTCTTATTAGTTGACTATGTTCATAACAAGAAAGTTTATTTGACACTTCAAAATATTTTCTAGGGTATCCAGGAACGAGACAGTCAAATTAAGATGCTTACTGAACAGGTAGAACAGTATACGAAAGAAATGGAAAAAAATACCTTTATTATTGAAGATTTGAAAAATGAGATCAAGAAAGACAAAGGTAATTTAATATTTTATAAGTATATGACTTTCATATATTGTGTTTCAAAAAACTATCAAAATTGATATGCTACTAAACTTTTTTAATTTGTAAATATTTTAATTTGTAAATTCCTAGTGTTTAAACTTGTAGGTAATGCATGCTTTTTCTGTCATCTTTCTCATGATAAAAATTACTTAGACAGTAGTATTAGATAATTGTATAGAAAGTTAAAATTGTGATATATGTACATGTAGTCAGTTATTTTCAGAAATCATTTTGTATGTTGGCATTTGAAATAATTCTACAAAAATCTCTCATTCTATTCTTTGACTATTACACTATGTTGTCTATTACATCAGATCCTCTGAATTGTAGCCCTTGAGAGAGATACTAGTATTTCTATAAAAGTATATATTGTACTATACTGAGGTATGGTAGTTCAAATGGAGTCACAATAAATTCATGGGCCGACTTGTAATTGCTGAAGATAAAAATGTAGGAATGACATACAGGTGAGAGTCTCACTGGACAGGATGGAACAGCATCTTAGAGGCAAGGAAGGAGGAAGCAGGGTGTATGGTTGACCAGTGGGAGTGTGTTCAAAACCACGACTTGTTTAGGAGTCAGGAGGTAAGGCCGGTAGCTGGACAAGAGTGAACAATGACAAGTAGCAGACAAAAGATTAAAGAGTATGCTAAAGGCCCTTTATTAAAAGTCTTTAGTTTATAGACCTCCTAGACTGGGCGCTATGCTAACAGTGGTATTAACAAAGTCAGTTTTAGCTGTGTTTTGAAGGTGATAGAAGTTGGTTAGTTAGGTGGATGATTTGAGGGATACAATTATCCATTAGGACTTTTGATCTGTATCTTGGAGAGGATGGTGAGAAGGGCAGGTTTAGAGATGATGAGGTAGTGTTTTGAACATATTCAATTTGAGATGTTTACTAGCTCCAGCTAAAGATGTTAAGTCGATACTTGTATATGGCTTCTCACGTTCTTAAGCACAATGTAGGCTAAAAAGTAAAGTCTGTCATACATTTCCATAATTCCACTTGAAGTTATGAGACTAGGTCGTCCTGGGCAGACGAGTAGCTTATGTAAAAATCTTAAAAGGAATCTCTGGGAATACTTCTAATCTGGAGGCTGATGAGGTGAAATGAAATCACCAGAGAAGACTAAGAAGTAATGTGCAGAGAGATGGCGCACCGTAAGGCAGCCACATACAGTCATCTGGGAAAACAAACTATTCATTTCTGCCGTAGTTCAAGATAAGCATGAGATGATCATCAAGCTCAGTAATGCCCATGCTTGAACACGAAACAAACAGAAAAAGGAGAGAAGAAAGTGGAGGAAATCTTTTTAGTTGTTGTTTGGTTTTGGGGGGGCGGGGCATAAAAGGGTAAAACAGAAACAAAAGAAAGTAGTAGCCTGAGGAGGAGAAAGGAAGGTTAGAAAGGTTTTAAGTTTTGTAGACCAGTGGAAGATTCCATTGGTGATGCGGAGGAGAAAGAGGAGTTCTGGAACTTGAGGCTGGACATTTGTCCAGCTGAAAAATCTATTCCCCTGTTAGCAGTGGTCAAAAATGTTGATTGTTATAATCATTAAACATCCCCTGTCTTAGTAATATGTCTCTTACAAACATTTTTATAACCCACATCCTTCTAGTTAGAGAAGTTGTACTTAGTTCTACTTTTTAGTTAGTTTTATTAATGAAATAATAAATACCTTGGTCCTTGGTTTCACAAATATAAATTCCAACACGTAAGAATTTTCGTGCCATATCTCTTCTGCCCCTGTTTGGGAACAACTGACTAATAGGAAGGAATATTAATTCCTCAACTCAGTTCACTCGTGATTTCTGTTTTCACATGGTTAGGTACTTCAGACTTTCATCAGCAGACTCATTATATGAAAATTCACTCAAAAGTACAAAGTCTAGAAGAGAAAACCAAAGAGGCCGAGAGAATAGCCGAACTGGCTGAGGCTGATGCCAGGGAGAAGGATAAAGACTTGGCTGAGGCTTTGAAGAGATTAAAAGATTATGAATCTGTAAGTATTTTCACTCTGTCTGCCGAAGAGCTGGAACTCTCCCTGACACAGGCTCTGCTCTGGCTGGTATTGTGTTCCATACAGCAAGCATTCTATAGCTCTGTTGGTTTTAAACTAGTCAGAGTCTTGGGCATTTGTTTTATAGCATGGGAGTTGTTTCCAAACCTTTTTTTTTTTGTCTTTTGCAAAAAGTTTATTATTTTTTTCCTTTTATGTTTGAGATTCTAATTACTTTATTTCTTCATTCTCTCTCCTCCCTCCAAAGCCCCCCACATACTCCTTCTTATTGTCACTGCTTCTTTTTTCATTAATTTTTGTTGCTTGTATATATGTATGTCTTCTTAAATATAATTTTATCAGCATGTATTACTGTTATGTGTTTCTCTGGTGTTGGATAACCAGTTGTGCTTTTCCCTGGAGAAGACTATTTTTCCTACTCAGCATTCAGCAATGGTCTGTACTTCTTTGTGTAGGGTTGAGGCCTCATGGATTTTTTTCATCTACCTGGGCATATCTCTTGTCTTATGTAGGCAGGCGTGTTGTGAGACTTTATGGCATAGCTTCTGACATTTACTAAGTTATACAATCTCCCTGATTACCTCACTCTTAAGATTGTGCCCCTATTCTCCCATGATCCCCCAGCTTGACTGACCTCCACAGCTATGCTTTTTGATTGGCTGTGGTTTTCAGTAATGGTCTCCTTCTTCTGCATTGAGAAAGAGGATTGCACTTATTATAGGTATAGGACGGATGTTTCAACTGTTGTCTAGTAGAGTGGTGCTGTGGTTTCTCCTACAAAACGCTGGCTTCACTCGCCCCAGCAGCTTCCCTTAGGGTCACTGTGCCATGCTGGTGGTTTATGGCAGCAGGAGCGCAGGTCTGCTAGTTGCTCTCAGCATTGAAAGCTTGCATGGTGCCTGGTACCACAAAGCCAGTCCTTAGGGAAGGGACTTAAGAATCTGCTCCAGCCAGGGGGCTCTGGCCCTGTTTCTGAAATGCATGGTGTCTAGGACTGTCCTGGGGGACAGTCAAGGGCAACAGCAACAGGCTGTATGCTTTGAGAGTCTATCAAACAACCTTGACCAACAACTCAAAAGAAGGCAACTAATGTCTAGTACTGGGGTTTTTGTCAGGTGGTCTTTGCCTCTTGGAGGGAGCATTGTCAGCACTTAGGAGAAAAGCTCATTTGAACCATATATGTATGTTTATACACAGAATTATGTTTGTTATAGAGTTTGTTTTTTATTTTAGATATGTAATTGATAGATAGTATGTTTTCTTATGGCTTTTTCAGACCTCCTTATTGTTATTTTGCCCTCCCTCATCCTCCTTCTATATCTACCTTCCTTCCAAACCTTGCTGGAAGTAAGATAGCAGGATTAAATCCTGTTATCTGTGTCCTTTGTGCCATCATGGACGTGTGGCAGTGTCTAGCCTGATGAGCTTGTGATGGGATGGCTTTAGTGATTACTATATCAACTGAATAAACTTGGACTGTTCATATTTTTAAATTAGATTTGTCAGACAGTTATATACTCTGATTGGTATGCCTCATTTTATCTTTATGTTTTTATCTCTATATCTTTATGTGTATGTCTGTGTACTCAGTGTTTCATATGTAATATTCTGAGTCACATTGCTTAAGTGTCAGATGTTCTTATTCTGCCCTTATTACTAGATTTGGTTTATAGAAGCATGGTAAAATACTCCATTAATGTATTTTATAACTGATACATAAATATTTTTATGAATCATTTTTATGTATCAGTTATAAAATATCTGCCATATAAAACACAGGGTGGTTAAGTTTACCCTTTAACTTTGTAAAAAAGTAAGTTTATACATTTATTTGTTCAAATTATGCTATATTTAAGTTAGATGGGGTATTTTTCAGGGTGTATATGGCTTAGAAGATGCTGTTATTGAAATAAAGAATTGTAAAGCCCAAATTAAAATAAGAGATGGAGAGATTGAAGTATTGACCAAGGAAATCAATAAACTCGAGATGAAGATCAATGATGTCCTTGATGAAAACGAAGCCCTTAGAGAACAGGCTGGTAAGCTCATTTATGAGACATTTCTTTTCTTTTCTTTTTTTTTTTTTTTTTTTTTTTCGAGACAGGGTTTCCCTGTGGCTTTGGAGCCTGTCCTGGATCTGGCTCTGTAGACCAGGCTGGTCTCGAACTCACAGAGATCCACCTGCCTCTGCCTCCCGAGTGCTGGGATTAAAGGCGTGCGCCACCACTGCCCGGCCTGAGACATTTCTTTTCTATGCCCTGCTTTTCAAGTCTTCTTTGTTACCTTCGGTTTGTTTATACTTTTGTCGGGTCAGTGGCCCTGTTCACCCAGTCCAAGTCCCCTCGTTCCACACACGTGTTCTTCCTTCTTTCCCTGTGCTTTGCCTCTGGCATTATTGTTTATTTCTCAGTAGTTGAAGGGTACTTTTTCCCCAAATAAATATTTCTGTAGAAACACTTAAAAGTGGAGATACCCTGAGTGAAGTGGGTGAGGGACCTCATTGTGTTGGGATGGTTGACAAGGAGCATGGCCTTCATTGGCCTGGCATGTCTTCAGTAATAACTACTTATTGAAAGGTGAAAGTGCATTTTATTATGCTACATACAAGAAGTCAACTGTATTTCTGCAAATAAGAAACATCTGTATGAATTGTTAGTTTACAAACTGTTTTTGTTTCAGATGAGGCCATTTAAAAGTAATTTGCAAACTTTCTAAGGACATAGAAATAAAATTTAAACTGCATATGTTTACTTAGGTATTTTCAGAGTTTCGTTTAGTCTAAGATGTAATTTACAAATATAACTTTGGAATTTATGTACTTTTTAGAATAAGTGGTGAATCATTAATATTGCTGGTTCATATTGTAAGTGCACATTCTAGGGTGCTTCTTTACAATGAATAGTATAATTTGAATAAGATTTCATTATACTTGCTAAATATCAATTAGTGATTTCTTAGAGTTAAACTGAAAATCTATAAAATTTTTGTGTATAAGAAAAATAAAGCAGGCAGTGGAGACTTACACCTTTAATTCCAGCACTTGGGAAGCAGAGGCAGGTGGATCTCTGTGAGTTTCAGGAAAGTCAAAGCTAAACAGAGAAATTCTGTCTCAAAAAAACAAAACAAAATAAAACTAAATAAAAAAAATCAAAGAAAAGAAAAGAAATACTTTATATGGCTTATTTATTTGTGAATAAATAATCTAACTAGAATTTAGGATTATATTACCATTGAAGGTTTCTGATTAACTTGACCAGTCAGGTCACAGCTAGGAACCTAGAAGTATGAATGAGTAACTTCTAACCTATCTAGAAAGCTGTAACAAAAGCCATGTTTTTTGCCTTTAGGAGTTTAGCATTTTTTTAAATTATTTTTTTTCCCTAGATTTCTCTGTGTAACCAATGGCTCTGGTTGTCCTGTAATTCTATCTATACTTCTATAGGCCAGTCTGGCCCTGAACTCAAAGATCTGCCTGCTTTTGCCACCTGAGTGCTGGGATTAAAGGCATATGCCACCATTGCCTGGCTAGGGCTTTAGCTTTTATCATCAAAGTGTGGTTTACAATTATTTTACATTGTCTTTATCCTGATTTTCACCTCAGTAATGGAGGCAGATTAGGAGACAGGTTTGCTGAAATAATTAGACCAATAATAACATTATTAGCATTAATAAAGATTGCTACCTGTCCAGCACTGCTCTAAGCATAATCTTATTATACTCTGGGCAGATTAAAATAATAAATAAACAAATAAATAGTGTCATCTCTGTATCTAAGTTACAAGTTGAAAGTGGGAATGGAACCATGTTTACCTCCTGATGGGGTTCCTTAATGAATTGTAGCACCTTTGCATATGTGTTTATCAGGGTTTTCATAATTAGTTAGGTTTTAATGTGCTTTGTAGTTTAACTAGAAAATTCATGCGTAAGAAATCTCCAGGTTTCAAATGATACCGACTGGTGAGTAAATCCTAGTTACCTAATGAAGATTTTGTCACTCGTTTGCCAGTTTTTAAGTTTGTAATTATATTGCCCTCTATTTCAGGCCTTGAACCAAAGACAATGATTGATTTAACTGAATTTAGGAACAGTAAACGCTTAAAACAGCAGCAGTACAGAGCTGAAAACCAGATACTTTTGAAAGAGGCAAGTGGCGCTCAATTGACAGTTTTCTTGTCTGGATTAAGGGAAACTACTAATAATTCATACTTTGCAGATTGAAAGTCTCGAGGAAGAACGACTTGATTTGAAAAGAAAAATTCGTCAAATGGCTCAAGAAAGAGGAAAAAGGAATGCAGCTTCAGGTATTCCCAGTCATTCTGTACTTGTAGAAGTGTCATGTGGGGAGGACTTCCCTGGGCCCAGGGTGTTCTGGATGTGGCAGTTGATTTTGTTCTGTTGTGCTGTTGCCCTGAATCTGGTCCGAGTAATAGGAGAAAATGGTATCTTGGAAAAGAGATAGCTAGCTATTAATTGGTGTGATCCTACCCTGAAACAGTTAAACAAAACAACAACCAAGTTTAGGAATTACACACTTTTGACAAATTCAGGGTATAGTCTGTTGATTTTTAGATAGCGCCACTTGGTTGTGACTAAGCTTAAAACCTTCATTTTTATGTCACTGTATGTCACCTTAGAATGGCACTTTTTGTGAAAGCTGTGCATTGGAAGGTTTTTTTAAATTACTTACTTAAATATTTTCACCGAACTTACATTTACATACATTTGTTTGTTTACCTTACTTTTAGAAAGGCAATGTAGTCTTTGTAACATCCATTGAAGTTCAATTTTGAGGACCATGTAGAAAGTGTTTCTTCCTTTAAATTTTTTTTTTAAGTTTTATTTTTACATTTGTATGTATTTGCCTGCACTGTGTGCCAGTGCCTATGGAAGCCAGAAGAAGGCATTGGATTCCCTGGAGCTGGAGTTAGGAGCCTTGTACATTTTTGTAAAATTAAAGTATTACTTTATTATTTCCTCCTCCCAACTCCTCCTATAGCCCTCCATGTTCTTCCCCCCATCTTGTGTGTGTGTACAAATAAATATGTAAATGCAGCCTACTGAATCCACCTTGTGTTCTCTGATGTTGGTTTTTAGGGCTGGCCACTTGGCACTGGTAAACTGGGTAGGGTCCTTATCTAAGGGAAGACTAATTCTTCCTCTCAGCGGTTTGTGATTTCCTTTAGCTTTTCACTTAGTGGTAGCCCCATGCAGTTGTTCATGGTCCTGTTAACTGGTGTTGTCACTGTTCAGGTCTTGTTTAAACAGCTGTCTTCTTGCAATTTCCCTATCATAAAGAGAAGACAGTCTTTCAGCAGACTCTCTGGTCCTCTGACTCTTACCATGTTTCAGTCCTTCTGCAATGTCCCGTGAGCCTCAGATGTAAGGGTCATGTTATAGTTGCTCTTAGTCGGGGATGGACTCCCCATAGTCATTTATTCTCTATATTTTCACTAATTATGGCTTTTAGTAATGGTGTTCATCTGCTGCAAAGAGATGTTTCTTTGAAGAGAGAGTGAGAGATACGTTCTTATCTGTGGGTATAAAGAGAACTCTTTAGAATGCAGCTAGTAATTATACTGTTTTTGGAAAGTGACAGTAATACATTCTTCTCTGAGGTATATGAAATCAGTAGCTGCTGCCAGTTGGCTAGACAGAGTCTCACTGTGCTGTTTCTGGCTGCCCTGGAACTGTCTATATAGACCAGGCTGGCTTTGAACTCACAGAGATCCTCCTGTCTCTGGCCCAGAGTGCTGTGATTAAAGGCATATGTCATCACATCAGCTCAGTATGTGCTCTGAACTACCAAGCCATCTCTTGCACCCCATCTCACCCCCCATCTGTCTTTTTATGTGACCCTAGTTAATTAGCATAGAGATGTGAAAATCCATAATAAATCAGCATAATAACTAGTTTGCTTGAAATTCCTGCTTCTTTCTCATACTCTGGGAAACCCTACATCCATGTCCATACAAGCAACCCTAATTAAATTTAGAAGTCATGAGAACAATAGACATGGAAACAGGACAGGGATTTTCTGAGAATAAGAGGTTCAAAGACTGTGGAAAGGGCAGAAGAGGTGGTAGTGGGTGAATATGACCAAAATACACTTTAAAATATATGAAATTATCAAAATTAATACAATATAAAGGATCTGTGGCTACAGCTCAGCAGCTAAGAGTGCTGACTCCTAGAGGACCGGGTTCAGTTCCCATCATACACATGATGGCTCCAACCATCTGGATTTCAGTCTTAGGTGATTTGTAGCACAAATAATAAATACCCAGAGAAAGAAATTGGGGTTCAGCCTGAAAACCAGAAAAGCAAAGCAGCCAGTCACTGCTACCAAGGCTGGGCAACTGCAGACTAAGCAGCTAGAGCCTTCCGTTTTGTATTCTCTAGTGCTGGAATTAAAGGTGTGTGACTCTCTAGGACTGGGATTAAAGGTGTGAGCCATCACCACCTGAATTTGTTTCTGCATTGACCTTGTGTAGCCCATGGATCTCTCTTGAACTAACAGAGATCCATCTGTCTCTGTCCCAAATCCTGGAATTAAACTTGTGTGCCGCCACTGCCTGACCCTAGTGGCTTAGCTTTGCCCTTCTGATCTTTAGGCAAGTTCTATTTATTGAAACATAAATAAAATATCATTATAGGGATTTAATGCCCTCTATCTTCTGCAGGCACCAATCACACTTGTGATACACAGACACCCATGCACATAAAGTAATATATAAAGACAAATAAAATTGTAAATATCTTTGTAAGAACCCCATTGGAGGAAGACTGAGACTTCAGCCCTCTATTAGCTCATTTACCTGGCATGCACACAGCCTGCATAAAGTCACTTCCTAGCATTGCAAAAATAAAGTCAAATAGAAATATTAAAATAAATGTATGGCTTTTTAATTGATTTTCTTTATATGTTTTAATAGTTTTACTACTTATTATTGGATACTTTATAATTAGCATAAACAAAAATGATAAAGAAGATACAATTCAAGTCAGCCTCATTTTATTGATAGCTTATTAAAAATAAACAAGATCAGAGAATTATATTGGCTACATGTTGATCTAGGAGTTTAGAAACATTGGACCTTTTGTTTGAATTAAAACTTTATTCTTGCTTTGGGTTAAAGGAGAGTGATTTTTTTTGTGTTGGTTTCTTATTTGTTAATTCATATTGTAGGATTAACCATGGAGGACTCGGACCTAACTGAAAAGTTTTCTCAGGGAGATATAATAGGAGAAAGACAACTAAATTTTATGAGCCTCAAGAGCATGAATGAAACACAATCAAAGGTAAACAGTATTGCTTTGACAAAAAGAATAAAGGAAAATGCTAGCAGTACATTTTTTCTTCACTTCATCTTATTTAGCACTTCTCTTTTGGGTGGTTAAATAACTTGCTTTAATAACTTGGTATCTCAAGATGGATTAACGAGACATTATTTACTTTGAATACAGATTAAGAGTTCAGCTACAGTAGAGCTGCTGCCTAGGAGACCATCTTTCAGTATTCTGCGATCAGATCAGAATGAGACAGAGGAGAATATGCTCGTACAATCATTATCGAGAATGCTGCCTGGAATCCATTGTAGTGTAGAAAGTGGAGTGCATCCTGTGGTCTCTTTAAGTAGAGGGTCCTCATTTGTGCAAGTGAAAGACGATACTACAGCTTCAGAAGCTATTACAATAAGGGAGATTTTTAAAGCACCGTGTCTGCAGTCTTTGAGAAATCTAGAATCATTAGTCAGTGCTCTCAGTAAAGAGAGCAGTGAACAGATAACTTACCTACGCTCTCTTTCTGAGGAGTGCATGAAGAAAGTGTCAGGAAGCCAGCAAGCTCTAGAAAAAACCAGGTTCTTAGAGAAAAGCAGTTCATCATTTCAAGCACCACGAAGAGCTTCAGAATTAATGCAGAGATCATCACATGGGCAAAAGTCTGCAGTATTTTGTCAGCAATCGTATGACCATGATATGGAAAGAGTAACATCAGAAGATGAACAGGTCCATTATGAAGTAAAGTGTGCTGAGCTCAGCTTAAAAGAGGATAAAAGACAGAGTGAATCACCCTCACAGACTGAGATGTTGAGAAGTGCAGATCCTGTGCCTGTTACTGCACAGCCCAAATCATCTCAGTTAGATCCCCTTGAAAATATTATAGAACAGCTACAGAAAGAACTAGTATTCCTTAGATTGCAGGTGAGCCTTCTTCAAATAGAGTCATGCAATTCGTCTTATTTTCATACCAGAGTTCTAGAAACAATTCTGATAAGATTTCTTTTTATTTACACATTAAAACTCATTTTTAATAACAGATCTGTACTTTAAAACAAACCTAAAAATTGCAGTATATTTGCTTTGAACTTGTTGACTTGCCTAATTTATTAAATGTTTCTTTAGAATGCAACTATAGCACAGGATTTATCGATCCAAGACGAGCAGAGTAGAAATGCAGAAATAGAACTTGACCGTCAGAGAAGCCAGGAAGAACAGGTAGTGTAAAGATAGACCATGCAGGGTAACGATTGGTACTAGGACAGAAACTGCTGCATATCCCCAGCCTCCTGCCACCGGGAGAGTGCGGGAAAAAGAGGTCGTAGAAGGATGAGCATCTCTGTTTTGTCCTCGAGACTGCATTTTATAATTGCTATGTCTCTGTAACCTCTTTTCTGGTGTGCTAAACTTGAATTTTTAAAGTGTTGTTTTAATTTGACACCTATTTATTACTGTGATATTTTATGAAACATTTTTATTCTCTTTGTTCAGAATGAATTTCTTTCAAGAGAACTAATTGAAAAGGAAAGAGACTTAGAAAGAAGTAGGACAGTAATTACTAAATTTCAGAATAAATGTAAGTCACTATTATCGCTTCTTTTTCTATACCTAATTTATCTACACTAAAATGTAAACTTGAAGGATTTTAGTACTTTATTATTTATTTATCTGTTTATTTGTTTATTTACTTTTTGATTTTTCGAGGCAAGGTTTCTCTATAGCTTTAGAACCTGTCCTGGAACTAGCTCTTGTAGACGAGGCTGGCTTCGAATTCACTGTGATCTGCCTGCCTCTGCCTCCCGAGTGCTGGGATTAAAGGCGTTTGCTCCCATTGTTTTTATAATCTTTGCTCTGTCCCTGTTACATATCTTTGTGGTTTACATAGGTATTTTTATTGTTATAGAATGTTAAGCCGGGCGGTGGTGGCGCACGCCTTTAATCCCAGCACTCGGGAGGCAGAGGCAGGCGGATCTTTGTGAGTTCGAGACCAGCCTGGTCTACAAGAGCTAGTTCCAGCGCAGGCTCCAAAGCCACAGAGAAACNCAGAGGCAGGCGGATCTTTGTGAGTTCGAGACCAGCCTGGTCTACAAGAGCTAGTTCCAGCGCAGGCTCCAAAGCCACAGAGAAACCCTGTCTCGAAAAAAAAAAAAAAAAAAAATTAGTTTAGAATGTTAAAGTTCCGTTTTTTATAAAAATACATCACATATTTTATATGCTTAAGTGAAAGCAAAGTTATAACAGTTTAAGGATTTTAATATCATAGAGCTATGCCATATGTGTTCCTGTGTGTGTTTGCCTGTGTGTATATGTATATGTGCATATAACTAAAATAGGCGTGGTGTTTAATTCAACTATTCTTGTTCCATTTATAGCTGGATTTTTTACTTACATTTTTGTTCTCCAATTTTTTATCTGAAATATCTGTCATATACATGGAAAATGTAAGTTGTAAAAACTATATTCATTGTGAAAAAATATAATTACAGTAAAAGAATTAGTTGAAGAAAATAAGCAACTTGAAGAAGGCATGAAAGAAATTTTGCAAGCTATTAAGGACATGCAGAAGGACCCTGATGTGAAAGGAGGTGAAACATCTCTAATCATCCCAAGTCTGGAAAGACTGGTTAATGTAAGTTACGTGTGATGATAATGTCTGCCTGCAGCCAGCCCTTCTCTAGGGGTTTCTGCTTCTGATGCTGTGATAAAATACTCAGATAAAAAGCAACTTAAGAAATAGGATGAATTATACATTTCAGGTACGACCTATTATGGCAGGAAAGTATCAGCAGCAGGTACCAGCGCAGCTCATCACAGTGCATCCCCAGACTGGCAGAACTAACTCTTCTTCTTTCTAGATGCGGAAGTGAGGGAGTGAAGATGTGAGGAACCCAGGTTACTTGCCCAGCTAACAAGAACCTGGCTCTAATATGAATGCTGATCATCTTATTACTGTCTGGCTATTTTCTGCTTTACTAATTGATTAATATTTACTCAATGTTATTTATTTCAATGAAGTAATCACTATGTATAGAAACATAAGCTAAACTTAAATTTTATAAATATTACTTTATAAATAAATTTAAATAACATTCTTATTAGACATGCCTGTGAACGTAGGAAGTTGATTAAATTATTGAAAGACATATTTTTCTTGTCTATGATTTTACTGTTTTCTATTTCATTTGTAATATGTAATATAAATATACTAGGCTATAGAATCAAAGAATGCAGAAGGAATCTTTGATGCCAGTTTGCATTTGAAAGCCCAAGTTGATCAACTTACAGGAAGGAATGAAGAATTAAGGCAAGAACTCAGGGAATCTCGGAAAGAGGCTATAAATTATTCACAGCAGTTGGTAAAAGCAAACTTAAAGGTGAGACTTTTATTAAATACAAGAAAATATTAAAGCTGTGGCTGTCTGTTTTAATAGGAAACTTTTGCTTTGTTTTGTTTATCTGAGACAGAGTTTCTTTGTTTAACAGCCCTGTCTGTCCTAGAACTTGCTTTGTAGACCAAGCTGATCTTGAACTCAGAGAGATCCATCTGCCTCTGCCTCTGCCTCCTGACTGTTGGCATTAAAGGTATGGGCCACCACTTTTTAAGACTGCTTTTTGAAAGGAAAATGTCCTTTGAGTTCTTTCAACTTTAAAACCACCACTTTTTTTTTTTTAAATTTGAAAATGTTTTTATTTATTTATTTATTCATTGATAATTTCTTATAGTGTATTTTGACCATATCCCATCCATGCTTGATCAGTTTAGATCCTCTCTAACAACCATACTTCATGTTCTTTCTTCCTCTTAAAACAACAACCAAAAAGAAACAAACAAAAACCACAGAGTCTGATTTGTGGCAGCCAGCTAACTACTCCTGAGCATGCATGGTATTTGCCCTGCAGTATGGTTGATATACTCAGTGTTGACCTACTGAAGAAATGGATTTCTTCCTCTCTGGGCAGTTTTACAAATGTCTGCTTAGCTAAGGGTGGGACTTGGTGAGCACATCATTTCCTCTGTGCTGTTATTTGTCAGGCTTGATTTTGTGCAGATACTGTGTGTGCTGTCAACAACAGTCTGCATTTGGGCATCTGCCCTGCTGGGACTGAACATGCTATTTCCTTGGAGTCATCCACAAGCTCTGGTCCCTCCCATCTTTCTGCCCCTCTTCCACATATAGCCTTAAGCTCTATTTATGCTGAACATCCTGATGTTTCTCATAAAGATTCTTTATGAAGCTGTGTGGAAGAGTAAGTTCCTTGTACCATATAAGAGAATATAAGGGCTCTAAATCTTGTATTAGGGATTTCTAAGTAAAAAAGTAAAGTTTTATTCTTGTCAAGTTGTTCCTGACCATTTAAAAAGATACTCAGTGGAGAAAGCTGAAGAATAACTTCCTGCCTTGTAACTTTCCTAGCATGATTATCATTCCTGGGTTGTTTCCAGATTGATCATCTTGAGAAAGAGACTGATCTTCTCCGCCAGTCTGCAGGAGCCAATGTAGTTTACAGAGGTGTAGATTTGCCTGATGGGATAGCACCGTCTAGTGCCCATATCATCAATTCCCAGAATGAATACTTAATACATCTTTTGCAGGTACTGGTAATCTCTGTAGTAATGACATACATATTTGATAGTATGTTTCTTAATTCAGTCTATGAATTCCTTTGAGTTCTCAGAGTATACAGGTATGCTTGAGTAGATTGTGAGTCAGCTGAACTAATATAAGGGAAGTTTATTCTGTTTACCTACATGTAAAGCATGTTCATATCTCTTGTTGATCTGTGTTATTCATTTGAAATGTATAAAGACATGAAGAATTATAAGCAGATGCTATAAAGTAGCATTGTGTTGTGTTTATTGCTGGTTAGAAAAGCAAGGAAAGAAAATGACAAAGCTGCTCAATGCCCTTAGTAGATTGTCTCTATTGTGCTAATCACAGAAAAGCTTGCAAGTAAACCTGACCCTCACTGTTTCTTCCCTGTGTAAATGTTGGTCCACTGCAAATTATAAAGGGTACTCTAATACTTGCCCTGTACTTGCTTTTCTGTTTGCCATCTTTATAATGGAATTGAAAATAGCCTGATGAGGTGTCTCAGAATTTCATTTGAAGCGTAATATCGATAACATCACATAAACTATAATTGTACTTAAAAAATCTGTTCAAAACAAAAATACATTTCTGATTTTAAGCAGCATTGCTTCTCTCTGCTAGATTATCCATTGTCTGCTAGATTATCCATTGGTGTAATACTTGGGTTATAATAATCAAATTTTGGTTTTGTATTTATATGTAACATTACTCTTTATTTGAATTTGTATGATACAGAAATCATGTAAGGGTAATTTAACAACATATCAAAACATTTCTTTAAATTCATCGTATATCATTGCTTTTAAATTCATGGCATTATTGATTCATATTTGTACATTAGAGGGACATTGTCAACAAATAATGGCAACATGATATACTTGATCTAAGGTTTTTTTTTTTAATAAAAAGCGGGTGGGGGGGGTGACTAGCAAGGGTACAGGCACTTGGTGCTGGCCCTGACAGCCATTGTTTGTCATCAGTCACTGCACCACATGTTGGAAGGAGAGGACAGACTCCCTAAGTTATCCTCCGGCCTCCAGACATGCATCGTGCATTCACGTGCATGCAAATGAACGCTTTAATAACTCACAGTTCTATTTAAAAAGAGATATAAAGGCTTATTTTAGTCAAGGCACAAAAATGTCTGCTGACAAAAGAATATGTAGCTAAATAATAGCAGTTGAGTGTTTGACTGTTTGATAACGTTTATGCTCAAGGTGAATACTATATCTGATAGTTTGTGTGCCTACTGCAGCTACCATATTTGAAAAGAATAATTTTGCTTCTTTTATAGGACTTTTTATGTGTATTACCTCATTCTTTGTATCTTATATTAAAATGTTGGAAATATGGAGTTTTAATAATGTTTTTGGAATGTGAATCTGTACCTTTGAATTCAAAATATAGTTGTAATGCTATTTAAACTAATTTTTAGGAACTAGACAATAAAGAAAAGAAGTTAAAACATTTAGAAGATTCTCTTGAAGATTATAACAGAAAATTTGCAGTAATTCGTCATCAACAAAGTTTATTATATAAAGAATATCTAAGGTATCTATGTTTTGAAACTATAAATTTAGTTGGATATAGTACTGTTCTTTAGTCACAAAGAAAAGTACTGATCCCATCCACATAACTGTTGTCAAAAATGTGTTTAAACGTGCTTCTGAATTAGTTCAGTGATTTCAACCCTCTTCATGTCTGGGATTGGCAGAGACTAATCAGACTCCAGCACTAGGTAGATGTGAGACACTGAGCAAGTTGCTTTTCCTTTACTGTGTGTGTCTTAGTTACTTGTAAAAATCTATGATAGCACTTTTTTTTAAACCCCAATAGGGTTGTCATGCAATTAAGTGAGTAATTACATGAAATGTTCAAGCTATTGCATAGCACAACTATACATACAGATAGTTGCTGTTGTTAGCAGGACTCATCCTGTCACCTTTACACAACTGTGTTCACAGGGACTAGCATGCCTCCCCCAACCTCTCACCTCGTCACGACGATCATATTCTTAGTAGGAAGTAGGCTTTATAGCCAAAGGTGATTCTGAACACTTAAGGTAGCATCTGATTGACAGAAAACCTAGTTAGAGGATGTATCAATTTATATGGATTTTTGTTAGCTACTATTGTTATAAAATATTTTTAGATGTTCATAGACCAGAGAGTCATGTTGATTGAAAAAGAGTAAGATGTTTTTCCATATTTTGACACATATCTAATGAAAATTAAGTCACATGTTTAAATCAAAACCATTTAATGGCAAAGGTAATTATGTCACTAAAATTCACTCATGCCAAGCATAAATTAACAGTTGTATGACTTTTCAGGTAGCAAAAATGACTTATATACTTGTAAAATGATTCATTTGGATTTATTTTAATTGAAAAGTAAATCTGTATTTGTTTATGCTACATGCATAAAATATTTAGAATGCAAATAATTAGAAATCACTGGATTTGGAGAAAACTGATTTTCTCTTTACCATTGGGTATCAAATGCAAATAGCTTTTGGATAGGGGTGGGACCCTTTGTCCACTTCATGAAGTTTTCTCCAAATCCATTGATTTCTAATAAATATTTGCATTCTAAATATTTTGTGCATATTCGTTGCTCATACTTAGGTTGAGCCAGAATTTTGAGATTTGAGTTTTTCAGAATTTGTTTAGCATATTAACTATATTTATATTCTTAATATTTTTCTCTTTATAATACTTTGTTTATAAATCCTATATTCTTAATAGTTATTCAGTTAAAGTTATATATATATATAATATATTAAAAATACACTTATATGTGCTTTTACCAAATCAACTTAATCCACTCCGTGCTCTACAAAGTTAGGTTTTATGCCATTTTGTTATGAAACCTTTAATGCTAAAGTGAAGTTTCAAAGAACCCTTTTCAAATGAAATTTTAAACCTTGAAGTTTTTCTTTCTATTTAATTTTTATTGACAAATTATTGTAGACTTGAGTTTTATGTTTCAAGTCTGGATGAGGATTGAGGTATTATACTGCAAATATATTAACGAGATATGGCAAATAAAGATGGAAATAGCTTGATAAAATTGATACTACTTTTAATTTATTAAAAACATTGAGTGAAAATGTAACTTCACGTAATTTGAATGTTTGGTAGAATGTCTTTTGTTCTGAGAATATTTAAAGCTTCCATAATCTAAATTTATCCCTTTTGCACTTAAAAAATTTATTCTATTTTATTATTTTTTTTAATTGTTATTGCATGATATTATAGTGAAAAGGAGACTTGGAAAACAGAGTCTGAGACAACCAAAGAGGAGAAGAGAAAGCTTGAGGACCAAGTCCAGCAGGATGCGGTGAAGGTGAAGGAGTACAATGTAAGCCTGACTCCGGATGTTACTGTGCCGGGCACCCGAGGGTAGCTCACTAAGTAACGCAGTGTGCTTCTCTGCAGAATCTGCTCAGTGCCCTTCAGATGGATTCAGATGAGATGAAGAAAATGCTTTCAGAAAACAGTAGGAAAATCACCGTTTTGCAAGTGAACGAGAAGTCCCTCATACGGCAGTATACAACCCTAGTGGAAATGGAGCGGCAGCTTCGAAAAGAAAACGGGAAGCACAAGAATGACTTAGTGTCAATGGAAGCTGAAGTTACTGAAAAAATTGGAAGTTTGCAAAGATTTAAGGTATTTTTGAATTTTTTTTTTTTTAACTGGAGGCGGCTTAGGAACTTTTCAAGTCTGCAAACAGTGAGACTCATGCACACCCATCACCAGGATTAGTGGTTTGTGTTTACTGACATTTCTGTAATTACTTGATTCATTTTTTGTAGACTACTTACATTGTAGACATTTTTCTCATAAATATTTTTAGCATACATCTCTACCATAGAAAGTTTTGTTTGCATAATTGTAATGATGTTATTTTACTGAAATAGTGACAGTATTTCCCCAACTTTCCCACTGTGCTGACTATATTTAGTCTTCTGTAGTTCTAGGCTTTGATCATGAATAGTGCATGTCTTAAATTTGACAGTTGCATGTCCTGACCCTGAAGACAGTAACCTATTTCCCTGTGTTTTGTTCTCCTCTTGAAGAGTATTTGATTGATCGACTTACTTTGATCTTACCAAGTTTAGCTCTGGGACCTTGATTTGATTCAATTTAAACAGTTTTAGCAAGAATACATCTTAAATAATTATCTATGTTATGTTACTCCACAAGATAGCATATCTGTTTGGATGGTGTTTTTTGGGGAATTTCATCATTTTTGATTGATACCTACATTTTTAAGTGGTTAACTGGTAAGATTTTAGCATGTTATAAAGGACCCTTTGCTATTTTTCCTACGAATTGCTTGATGTGGGTGTTCATGATTTTCTCATATTTTTAGTGTTGTTACATTCTTTTGAAAGTAGAGAAATTTTTGTCATTGGCTGTGGTATCAGGGCCTCTTGTAGTATGTTTCCCACAGTGAAGACAGTATGAGAACTTCGATATTTCCTTTTCACCACCAGTTACAGAAGGGCAGGGTGTGTGTGTGTGTGCTCCTTTTCTGGGCAGATTTGTCTGTTTTCTTGGAGATTCTTCATCTTTGGTGATCATGATAGACTCACAGACTTCTAAACATTAGCCACATTTTACTCAATTGATAATTCTAAACTTTGTTTACTGGAAAGCTTTTACAATGTCTCTTAGTTATTTTAGCATGGATCTATTCGTTTTTGAACCAAACTTGATTTGTTTTCTGGCCTAAGAAATTTTCTGGACCTAACTTACACACTACTTCTGCTCGGAAAGCAAAGTAATCCAGTTCTTTAAGGAACCCCGCTTCTTCTTAGAGGGTTAACTATTTACATGCCAGACCTGATTTTATGATGACATGATTGCTGCTTGTCTCTTTCCTCGGAAGATATAGGGAATATAGTGTATAACTTTAGGATATGAGTGCGTGTTGTTATTTCCAATCCATACCTAACATTATAAGGTAATTATACCTCTATGTTTTATTCCCTAAACTCACTTAACTTCATAATGTTATTTTCTTCATTGTTTTACATAGAAAACTAAAATATTAATTATTTTATCAGATATCATCATATTTTAAAAATAATAACATCTGTAACACTTGTTAATATGTCCTAAAAATTTTTTGCTTTGTTATTTTCCTTGGAATTTACCCTATTGAGCATGTGTTGGCAAAAATAACATATTCTAGTAACTTGAAAGAATTCTGTGGTCTTTTTATTTTCTTTTTGATTTCAATATTAGGATTTTTCAAAATGAATTAGAATGTATAAACTGTGTTTTAAAAGATTTAGTGAGAAATGTCTTGCTGCTGCCCACGCCCTGCTGTCCAGGTAACAGAATACTCTCCAGGTAGTTTTTCTGCAGCAAAAACAGAACCTGGGAGTGATTACCCATCTACACCTCTCTGTACCTTCACCTGAGAGCTGTTTCTATTTGGACATGAATTAAGGAAAATTTGAGACTTAGGAATGTCCTTGTTTTTATTTTTGTGGCTTTTAAAAAAATTGAGCTCTTGAAGTTTTACCAATATTGATAGGGCTTAAAATATGAGCCGGAGTTTTCTGCCATCCTCCCTCTTTCTGCAAACATCGTTTTTGCTTTTTGATTTTTTTGTGTTTTATTTTTTATAATAGGAATAAGAAAGGGAGATGTTTTCAAGGAAACAAAACATATTTCCTTGCCTTTTATCCAGCCTGCTTCAAAAAATGAAACCAAACCCCTAGAATCTGGCAGAATAGTATATGTTTATTTACATGAAAGACGCTGTTGCAGTTAGAGCATTATAACTACAGCTTCATCATCTCCTCTTCGTCAGTCGGGTTATTACACCGCTTGCCTCCATCCATGTCACTCAACGTTTTTATGTACCTTTGTCTTATCAAGGAGCATCTTACTGGAAAGAACTGAAAGTCCCCATACCTTGTTTGTTTCAATAAAACCACTTTAGCGCCTTCAACTAATGACTTGTTATTAGAATGGTAGAACATTATGTGGGTCGTCTTCTTAGAGCTGTACAAATACCTAGTGAGCGTAGAAATAGGAAAAGTTTGTTTTGGTTCAGAAATTGGGAGGTTTGAAAATATGATCTCGCTGCCTTTGGCTTGTGGTGCTACAAGTCCATCATAGTAAGACTGTGGGTAATAGAGGCCTTCTTACCTCATGGCTAACTATACTAAAAAGGAAAAGAGAGCACGAAGGGACAGAGGGCCCATAATCCTCTGCAGAAGCACACTCCAGGTGACCTGGACTTCCCGCCGGACCCCACACCTTAGTCGTTTCAGTTCTCTAAGAGCCCCTTGCTGGAGAATACGCTTTGACCACATGTCTCTGGAGGAAGAATGTTCTGTATTAGATTATAGCACACATGAAATAAGTAACAAATACTTATTCCTACTAATTAGACATTTTAATTACTAATAATAGAAACCCCAAACAAGTTTGTGTGACTTCAAGAAAGCAAACATAGCTAAAATGTAAAAGTTTCCTTAGTTCATGCTAATTTTGTCACTTCGTGTCAAATGTTTGATTAATTTTAATCTTCTAAAATTTAGAATAGGCAGGCATCCAATGGTGATTTCTGAATGAATGCAGTTTATTTTACTTTCTCAAATTAATTATATTTCAATTTACTGTGACAACTTGTAAAAGAATTCATTTAAATTGCTAATTAAAACTTCTCAAACATTATTTCCTATATGAAAGAATAACATGAGAAATATATTTTTCAAATGGCTTTAAAATCCATTGTGCTTTCAACTGAATCATCTTTTTTAAAAATGACTAATGCTTTACCAGAAAAAAATATGCAAATTTAACTGAGTGTATTTTTTTTCCAGGAAATGGCTACCTTCAAAATTGCAGCACTCCAGAAAGTTGTAGATAATAGTGTCTCTTTGTCTGAACTTGAACTTGCCAATAAGCAGTACAATGAACTAACTACTAAGTACAGGGACATCCTGCAGAAAGATAACATGCTTGTTCAGAGAACAAGTAACTTAGAACACCTGGAGGTGAGTGTGTATGATCTTTGAACCCTGTTATTCTAGCCACGTTACTTTGAGGGTATTCTGGGGCTTTAAGACTTTTACCGATTTCAAGAGATTAAAGTTGGTTTCTATTTGTGTAACTGTGGTGGAGATATGATTATAGGTATAATTAATCTAGTTGTGGTTTGTCCTGGATATCAGTACATATATCTCTATGCAACATACTATGTATTTATAATTGTCAATAACTTAAAGATGACTTTATCTAGGTCTTCCTCTTATGTGTCTTGTATGCCTTAGCTGAGTCAAACTTCTTTTTTGACACACATGCCTTGAACTCAGAGTCCTTAAATTTGGTTTCTTATGATGAATTTGTTTGCCATTATTAATGGCAGTTCATAGACAGTGGATGAGCTTTCCAAATCTCCATTCTCTCATGTTTTTTAGAAATACTGAAAATTAGGGTGGGGATGAAGGAGATGGCTCTATGTGTTAAAGCTCTTCTGGTGGGTAATTTGGATCTGTGAAACACATGTTTTAGTTTCTTTTGTGTAAGGAATCACCTCAGCAAAAGCAACTTTAAAAAGAAGGATTTCTCTGACTCCCAGTTCATGGTAGAGTCTGTCATGGTAGGGAAATCCGCATAGCAGGAGCACGCAGTGAGGAGCAGTTCGTCACATTGTGTGTACAATCAAGGCACTGGTGACTGCATGCTTCCTTCTTAGCTTGCTCTCTCCATTTTATATCGTTGTCTCTCCCACAAAGAGAAGTAATCCTGTACACAGTCAAGATGCATTTTCCTCCATTAGTTGATATAATCAAGGTAATTCCCGGTAGGGGCCATCCCCCTGCTGATTATAGATTCTGTCAAGTTGACAACTGTTATATTACATCATTAAAAAAAAAAGCTAGTATGGACCCATAATAGCATCACTCCTACAGCCAAAAAGAGACAGAGAGAGGGAAATGACCTTGCCTGGAAGCTTGTGGCCAGCTAGCCTGAAATATATAGCACAGAGGCAGAAACAATAAGAAAATGCCCTGCTTTTGTCAGAGTGAATGTCAAGAACAGACTTCCAAAGTTGTTCTTAAATCTCTACACATATGTTCCATCACAGTGTGCCTATACTCACACACACCACACAGAGAGACTGTAGTGGTGGAAGGTCATGAGTTTCATTAGACTATTTGTGTATGTAGTCCTGACCTTTCATTATTCTGGTTCTTCATCTTTATTTCCTTGGTGGAGTGTGTGTGTGTGTGTGTGTGTGTTTACATGTATATGACATTCTTTTGCTTGAATGTATGTGTGTATGTACACATACTTGCTGTGCCTGCAGAGACCAGAAGAGGTTATTGGATCCTCTGTAACTGGAGTTACTGACAGTCAGTGCTCTTTCCATCCTCACTCTCTGCGTTTCCCATTTTATCATTCTCAGAAGAAATAAAGGTCCAGGCTTCTACAGGCTTCTCGGTAGAAGTAAAGGTATATGTCCTTAGACATGATCTTCTTTAAGATCCTCCCACAAGCATGGACTAGAAAATAATTTGGGGAGCTCAGAATGTCATACTTACGTAGGGGAACACACTGAGTAAATGAAACATTTTTCTGATGACTTAAGCAAAATAGCTTGAGTCTATTTATTAATACTATCTAGAAATATTCCTAGTCCATTTGCTTTTTACTGCTCTTGCTGAATACCATAGATAATTATGTTACTGTTTAAAAATAATTCTATTTAGATGTAATAATAATTTCCTTTTTCCATTTTTTATGTCCTTGTTCTATGTCTCTGGTATTAGCAAAGCTCTCAAGAAATCTGCAGTTAGCTACCAGTGAACTGTTTCTTTCCTTATTTTGTATTGCTAAAGCTCAAACTCAGGCAAAAACGGAACGTCTCAGCTCCATCTCTAGTCTAGCAAATTTTATTTGCTTTTATTATTATGTGTGTGTGTGTGTCTGTGTGTGTATCTGTGTGTGTGCGTTTGCATGTGTGTTTAGGTCAGATAATTTTTAGGAGTCAGTTCATGGTGGGTTCTGGGGATGGAACGCAGATCGTCAGGCTTGCACAGTAAGGACTTTTACTTGTTGAAGCATATTGTTTGCCTTCGGTGACTTTTAGCTTAATTCTTCTGTTTTCCCAAAGAACACTTTTTAATCGTTTCTCAAAATTGGTGTATGTATATGAGATATGGATTTACCTAGGCTGGAAGGAAGCACAGTAATAGAGTGTCTGCTGCCCGCTGAGGACTTGAGTACAGATCCCAGCTTTCATGGTCAGGTTTCCACAGCTGCCCAGGACTTGGGAGTTAGAATCACTTGGACCATGAGGCCAGCATTAGCCTGGACTATATTTACAGATTCTGTCTTAAACAGGCAAATGAAACTGAGAGTGAGAGTGAGCAAGAATCCCTTAGTTGTTTCCTTTGTCTGCTGTTCTTTCTGTGATTCTTTTATAATTTTAACATTATCATCACATCTTTTATGCCCTTCTATCTCTGATGGCACTGTCTTGGTTTTTCTCATCACCTTGTTTTGTTGTAGCCATTACTTACATTGCTAGTCGTAAACCCTCCTTGCTGCCTCTAAAATAATAGCTGCACATACTGTAGTCATGTTAGTCAGTTCCATCATCAGAATTACTTGATTGGCAAAAAGTCTAATTCTCTCTCTGTTTACGTTATGATAGTTCTTGCTGCTGTTCTCAGCCTCTGGTTTGCTACTGGTGTCAAACAACCCTTTCACAGGGGTGACCTACGACCATTGGAAAACACAGATGCTTACACTCATTAGAGCAGCAAACGACAGCTATGAAGTAGCAATGAAAATAACTCTGTGGTCAATGGTCACCACAGCATGAGGGTCGCAACATTAGGGAGGCTGAGAACCACTGCTTTAAAGCAAGACAAGAGTTTAAAGTCTCAGAGAAGGAAAATGGGGCTGAATTAGGAAAAGATTAGATGTTTGAAGACCTAAGCAACAGTAAGCAAAATTCGGAGACTTGTACTACAGATTTGGGAATTTAGGGAATATGAGTCTTAGTGAAGGATTATCAGTGTTGAGTTGGCCTCTGGGCATGTTTGTGGGGGGATTGTTTTAACTAACTTTATTAATATGGTAATACATAGCCCACTGTAGTGCAGCCAGTTCCTTGGAGGGGGTTTCTGCTCTGTGTAAGAGTGGAGAAGTCAAGCAGTCATCCATGCACTTGTGTGTGTTCTTGACCGGGTGTGTTTGAAGTTCGTGCCTTGAATTCTCTTAATGGTAGATGAAAACCTTGGATTATATCCCTTAAATAGCTAAACTGTTTTTGTGATAGGCCATTTTATCACAGCAACAAGAACTAGCAAAGGAGATTCTACCACACTCACATACACACAGACCATAAATGGAGAAGCCTGTGAAATGTGGGATTTTGTGCTTTTTCTTTTTACAGTTAACATCTAGCGCCTGTCACAGATGATGTACTAGGGATGTGCGTGTGAGTGCTTGTGTGAATGAGGCAAATAAGCCGTAGCTGGTGAAAGTTAGGAAGCCCTCTGTATTCCTTATTGGTTAAAATGAATAGGCGTCTTTAGTGGCAAAGACTGATATGTGGAAGTTTAGAGCCAGGTGTATTATATACTAGAGTTTTATTATTGTCTCTGTGTGTGTGTATGTGTGCATTGTGTGAGATGTGTGAGAAATTATAATTTTTTTGATTTACTAAAATTATTTTTGAATTTTGTTAATTTCAATATGATTTTTATCTGCATCTTTTTAAAATAAATCTTAAAATTTTCAATTAAATATTGTTAAGAGATAAAGCATAAGGTCAAAGCTGTGTCACCTCCGCGATGCCCATTCCCCTTGCATTGTCATCATCTGTAACGTCTGCTCTTATTCAGTGTGAAAATGTATCTTTAAAAGAACAAATGGATACCATAAGTAAAGAGCTAGAGATTACAAAGGAAAAGCTGCACACCATTGAACAAGCCTGGGAACAGGAAACTAAATTAGGTAAGTCGTGAGACAGAGAGTACCAAGTGATTAGTGTCTAACACTGATTGTTTTTACTGAAAATTCCTTTTCTGTAGTAAAATATGGACATGTAGTTTGCTTTGAAAAGATGAACTATATCCTACAGTATAGTATACCGATTATAAATAATATCCTGGATGCTTGGTGTAGAGGTCTCACGTGAGTTTTTTTCCTAGTAAAAATCATATATTATAAATTTGTGATTAAACACTAGTTTTTAAAATTATTCTAGCAATTAAAACCTAATGATAATTTTGAAATATGTGTTTTCTGAGTGCAATGTTTATGTGTTATATATTATTTGATACTTTTAAATAAAAAGTTGACCACAATGTATCAAAGAAAATTTGAGAATTTTTATTGACTGTATTTGCAGTAATATATTGTTAAATTTTTATGTACTTTAAATAATAAACATTTTTTCTTATATATCAATTTAGTAGAGATTTAAAATCGTTCTATATTTTAATCATTTATTTTATAAAAATTCATGCAATATCCTGTTATTTGAGTGCTTATGATTAAAGTGTTAATTTTTTATTTTGCTATTATTTAGAATGCTAAAAAGATTACCTTCATTATATCTTGCCATATTATTATTTTTTTATTTTGTTATATGCTATTCCTTTTTTGTT
>JAQHUG010000011.1:9629792-9682736 GCA_028555095.1 Dicrostonyx torquatus
GTATTTGAGAACATAACCTCATCCTCATGATGGCCTTGTTTAAATTAACCAATGAAATCCCTGTAACCATGCATCTGACTTCTGTGGCCGCGCTTCTGCACTCCTGCCCCCATAAAAACCCCTAGAGCCCTGTTTTCTTTTCTGTTTTGGTGTGCTAAACTTCCCAGTGCAGAGCCATGATTCTAGTGCTCCATCAGTCTCTGGCGTCAAGGGAGTGGTTTAATTGTATTTTCCTCCTAGTTCTAGCAGCACCCATTTCTAGTTCTAAACAGCAAGGTATAAAGTCAGTTAATTACATGTTATATTCATTCTAACCAAGTTTTTAACAAGTGGTAATCTTAAGTAAATTAAAATAAATATGTAAATAAATGAACTGTTGCAAAGATATGTACTTAATAGAATTTTATTGTCAAACGACTGTTACCCATACATGAAACATGAAGCGAGACTACTTACTTGCCTGTCCTGTATGTGGCTAAAATTCATCTGAAGCATTTCAGAGGACAAGCTGAAATGTACTAATTTATTGTGACTTTACTATAGAAGCTACAAGAAAAAGAATCTGCTTTACGGTTGGCAGAGCAAAATATTCTGTCAAGAGACAAAGTAATCAATGAACTGAGGCTCCGATTGCCTGCCACAACTGATCGAGAGAAACTTATAGCTGAGTTGGACAGAAAAGAGCTGGAACCAAAATCTCAGCACACAATGAAAATCGCCCAACAGACCATTGCTAACATGCAGGCAAGGTTAAATCAGAAGGAAGAAGTCCTGAAGAAATACCAGCGTCTTCTGGAAAAGGCCAGAGAGGTATTTGTTACACTACTGTTTTCCTTATTGTGTATTTCAATCAAATGCCACAAAATATTCCTCTTAATGTGGTAGTTCATTTTTGCTTTCAGATGATTCTATTTAGGACTTGTTGCTTTCACATTATTGGATTACAGATCTGTCAGTAAACCTGGCAGTTTGTGTACGTGTATCTTCTTCCTCTTGTGGACTGAGGTAAATGAGAGTATCTGCTATGGAGACATGGGTGGTTTAGAAAATATCAGGTGAATTTATGAGTGAAAATTGAAACAGTGAGGTTAATAATACTCCACAGGGGTGGTCTGTGGAGATCTAATTCTCTGGAACAGTAGGAGAGATCTAGTAATTTAAAATGTTCCAAGAAACAAATTAAAGGTGATGGGTGCATATTATTTTTAATGTTAAGGATAAATTGTAAGACTTGGGTGGTCAGCATGAACGCATGCTAGCAGAGATGTATAATGGCCTAATATACATATGCATGAAGAGAGTATATCTTTTCTGTTCTGAGGTTTTGGAAGATTAAAAATTAACTGAGAACATGAATGTATTTCAGTCATAATTTACAGTACAGCTTAACTTCCTGTGAAACAGGAGCAAAGAGAAATTGTTAAGAAGCATGAGGAAGACCTTCATGTCCTTCATCATAAATTAGAACTACAAGCTGAGAATTCACTCAATAAATTCAAACAGACAGCCCAGGTAAGGTTCTGAAAACTTTGTTTTATTCTTTATTGAGATGTGAGATCACATAATTTAAAATTTACCTCTTCATATCTCACAGGAGAACACACCTACCTTTGTGTTGACAAAATAATCTTATGTAAAGTATCTGTGAGCATGAAAACATGATCAGTTTTTTAACCCAAATCCAACCCTCAGTAATTTTCAGTGCATATAGAATCATATTTCTGTCCCTTGCCATGGACTAAAAGCCTCCTATGTTATGACTCTACTCTTTTTTTTTTTTCAAATTCCATCCATGAATTAATTTGTATTTATTTTCCAACTTTTGAATTAACCTCCTACTTGCCCCCATCAATCAATCTGTTCTTTATGTGTGGAAAGAGGCCCTGATTCTCTTAACCCACAGCTTTAAGCTCCTCAAGCTTTACCTCATTAATTCATCGTCATGACCCTCCACTGCACCTACGTGCTGGCTAAAACACAGGGCATACGAAGAGCACAGTCTATATCCTGTCTTCCCCGATCCTTCTTTTCCTCTCAGATTGTAGACTGCATTCTTCATAGGATAAGTCATACATAGTCTCAGATCAGTCTTACTCCTTACTAATCCTTTCATATCTCATAGGATTTACTAAACCAGTCTCCTGGTCCAGTACCTACCAACAGGCATTTCATCCGTCTGGCCGAGATGGAGCAGACAGTAGCAGAACAAGATGACTCTCTGGCCTCACTTCTTACCAAACTAAAGAAAGTATCAAAAGATTTGGAAAGACAAAAAGAAATTACTGAGTTAAAAGTCAGAGAATTTGAAAGCATCAAATTACGGTAAATCTTAGAAATCTTTTAAAAATGAGCAAATGGCAGTAAGGCTGTGTGTACACCTGTGTGAGCATTGTCGTGAGATGTTCTTGTGTGTCGTTTTGTCTACAGGACTCTGCAGCTCATTGCTTTACAGGAATAAGGCCTAGGAAGGCTCAGCAATGCGATAAATGGACAGGAGATAATCACAGGTTGTAGTCAGTCTTACTCAGAAGCCAATTTATTTTCTTCTCTAGAGTCTTACTTTTAACATTTCCACTGTCCACTTCATCCTCTGTAAATGAAAATAACAGTGTTTCCTTGGGCTCCTTCAGAGTGCTGAGATGAATGAAGCCCCTATGGTACTATGTACAAGCGTAGCTTGACAATTAGAAGCTCACATATTAATTGCTTTTGTTTAAACACCTAATGGTATGTGATAAAACAGAGGCTCAATAAGTGTTTGTTTTATAAAGATATCAAAAACTATAGTGTCAGAATGTTCACAACATCCTACATATTAAGTATTGTAATTTAATTGGGCTGTGGTGGTGCACACCTTTAATCCCAGCACTCAGGAGGCAGAAGCAGGCAGACCTCTGTGACTTCAAGGCCAGCCTGGTCTACAGAGTGAGTTCCAGGATAATTAGCCAAGGATACACAGAGAAACCTGTCTCAAAAAAAACAAAAAATTAAAAAATTTAAAAAAAAGATTGTAGTCATTAGCAAGCCATTTTTTTTTTTTTTAGAAATAGACCTTTAAACCTAAAATTGGTATAAGGTTGTTCAGTTCCTAATCATAGAACCATCTCTCTGGGCCTGAACTCTGATGAAAGTGAGAATGTTGACCCACTTATGATTCTATTTCTTTTCTGATGGCCTGTTAGAACTTTGACTGTTCACTCTTGGACCCAAGACACAGTTATGCCTGTGTCACGGGACCCCCACAGAGCTGGTATCCAAGGCAAACACACTGGGGTTTATTGATTACAATAGCTAACTTGGACAGTAATCCAACACACCACCACAGGGGGTAGGGGAAAAATGGCCCCAAGCTCTCAGGGTAATGGGTTTTTAAAGGGGAAAAACTGCAAGCAGGGTGGCACAAGCGTTGGTGTTTCGGGATTGGGTAAAAAGTCTACAACTTTTGAATTCATTGTTTGGGGTATAGGGGAATTTCAACACAGTCAAAACTGGTTAATCAGGTACCTACAAAGATGTTTGAACCAAGCAGATGTTGTTTGGACACCCTGGTGGGTCACTTTGACCAGGACAGGCACAGTTTCTTGGGAATGTTTATGGCCTTGGTGGGCTGCACTCACCCCATAGTTAGGTCCTGTCTGAAATGGAGTTTTTTCTCAAATGCAGTTTGTTCTGCTCTTTCAGTACCTCCCAAAGTTATCAAGTTTATGAATATGTAAGTAGTTGCCACTTGAGATATTTTTTTTATTTTCTTAAAAATAGTATGTTGTGTTGCTTTTGTCTTAGGTTTTCTCATTCTGTTGAATATATAGGAGAATTTATTATTTTGTATTTAATCTAAGCCATGTACTAGGTTATAAAATTACATTTTTTATAATCCTTTTTCATTTCTTTGTTGAGACATGTCTCACTAGCTCAGAAATGGATAGTGTAAGCTGTCTTCAAGCTCCACCATAATCTCCCGCTTTATCCGCCTCCTTGCTGAGACCATAGACATAAACCACCATGCCATAATGAAAATTCCTAAATGCAAAAAATGATACACCTTCCGAAATAACTTGCATGTATAGTCTTTTACCATATAGTAGTCATGGCTTTATACCTTTGTAAAGTTGTTTTGGTTTTTTTCAATTAAAATATTACTTGCAATACCCAATCTGGTAAATACACATGCTTGTTTCTCTCAGGCTCCAGGAGAACCATGCAGGGGAGGTGAAGAAGGCGCAGGCAGAAGTTGAGGACTTAAGGCGAGCTCTTATCCAAGCACAGAAGGAGGCTCACAGTTTGAAATCTGAACTCCAGGCTCAGAAAGAAGCAAACTCAAGAGCTCCCACAACCACAATGAGGAATCTAGTGGACAGGCTAAAGAGCCAACTGGCCGTGAAGGAGAAGCAACAAAAGGTAAGTGGCAGACATGCACTCAGGAGAAAGGCCTAGAGACCTGGAGATGTGTAAAGATGTTGGTGTAGCTGTTACAAGGACAGGGTGAGCTTTCTCTTATGCCGTCGCAAAGGACGGTTCTTTCACATGGCTCTGCAGTGGTAGAGCTATGTTAAAATGCAGATAAAGCCCAATTTATCTTTTTATGCTTGGTGATTTGCTGAATTACTTTCTCATTTTCCGTTGGGTTTTGATGTAGCTGGAACAATTTTAAACAATTTAGTGGGTTGGGGTGATATAAAGGAAGAAGGATTTAATAAGTTGGCCACAGTGACTTTGTGGGAAGAGTTGCTCAATAGATTTAATATGGAGTAGTAGTTTGGCTGTTTTCTCTTGTTTTTATTTATCTCATACTTGATAAGTGGGTTAGAAGATGCTACATTTTCCCCACTTTAGTTCATAGATTTTTATGGGCAAATATTTTAAACAATGTTTTATAACATTACTCAGCTGCCTAAATTCAGTAATTTCACATGAATGGATACATAATGTGATTTTTTTCTAAGTGAAGAATTTATTACTAATATATAAACTTGGAAATTTTCAAACAAAATATTCTTTTTTATATAATATGAATTGCTTGGCATAATGATTGCTTCTGAAAATAATTGTCAGGGGTTTGAACTACTTCTGAGAACTGAAAAATTACAAAGGAAATTCAGTTGAAAAACTTCCAGAGTTTGTGAGTTATATTTAATCAGAATCATTTTGTTAATGTTTCATTTGTTTGTTGAGACAGGTCTCTGTAACCAGGCTGGCCTAGAACTCCCTAAGTGTAAGCTCACTGTACTCTTCTGCCTCAGCCACCTTGGTGCTGATGAGATCGTAGGTGTGGGTCATACTTAAAATTACATAGGATTTTGCATTTAATAGAACAGTATTAGAAAGTAATACTGCCTATTTTGCATTTTATTTTGCTCATATACTTTGTTAATTTTCTAGTAAAAACATTTGTATATTGTAATTTTAGGCACTTAGTCGAGCCCTGTTGGAACTCCGGGCCGAAATGACCGCTGCAGCTGAAGAACGTATCATTGCCGTAACTTCTCAGAAAGAGGCAAACCTCAATGTTCAGCAGGTTGTTGATCGGCACACTAGGGAGCTAAAGGTGAGCATCAGCGCACGTTTTCGTATGGCCTGATGTGTGGTCAGTTCTGAGGCTGTTCTTTGAAGTGTTGGCTAATTAGACAGATACACAGTTTTAAGCAGTGTATATCCTTGTGTTACTCAGATATTGACTGTTGCCTGGAGGATTTTGAAAAAGATGGACCACTATGAGTTATGCTTGCTAATAGAACCCATTGAAGAAACAGAACTCATTTAAGAAACATTTTATTTAGAAAATTTTAAAGCATTTTTAGTACATGTCAATTATTACTGGGATTCAGGTCCAGCGTGGGCAAACATTCCACCACTGACCTAACATCCAGCCCTAAGAATTCTTTTAAGGCTGTTTTGTTGCAACAATTTCAGGTTCACAACAGCAGTGAGAAGACAAGAGATGGACAGATATACCAAACATATCTAGCTTCTTCCATAACTGCCATTCCTCCATCAGTGTGTCGTTATTATTTACTTCTAAGACATTTTATCTCTAGAGCTGTCGGCTCTGAAACCTTTTCTTCAAGTAAATTAATTTTTGTTTTTTTGAGACAGGGTTTTCCTGTAGCTTTAGGGCCTGTCCTGGAACTAGCTCTTATAGACCACAGAGATCCGCCTACCCCTGCCTCTCAAGTTTTGGGATTAAAGGCATGCACCACCACCACCCAGCTAGTAAATTAATTTTTAACAACATACTTTATTATTTTCTTATCTGGCCAGTGAGCTTAAGTGATTTAAATCTTTTTTCCTAACTATATAGTTCATAATAACTCAATTTGTTTTTTCCCCAAAAAGATTCTTTACAGAAAATTTCGTATATATTGTGATAAAATTAAAAATCTAATTGCTTTCACTTTTTTTTAGTTTTATTTACTTCTGATTTTTTCATATATGCCTTTTATTTTCATTAAACACATTGGAAAGTAGATTTTCATTAATTTTTAAAAAAAGCCTATTGAACTTTTCAATATAGTGGTCATAAAAGAATCTGTTAACTAAATAAATGTATAAAAAGGAAGAGTATTGTTATAGTTTTAGTATTCTCCTATTCATATGAAAGGCTGCTCCTGAGTTTCATCTTTTCATATCCATTTTTCAAAACTTCCTCCAAGATATAATTTTCTTTTAAACACATTATAATAACATTAATTAATAATACTATTTGACCTTAATCATTTATACAATAAAACACATAGTGGGTGGTGGTGGCCCACATAGGCAGGTGAATCTCTGTCAGTTCAAGGTCAACCAGGTGTACGGAGAAAGTTTCAGGACAGCCAGGGCTACACAGAGAAACTTTGTCTCAAAAAAACAAAGAAAAAACAACACACTTACACACTTAGTCGAATAAGCCATTCCAGAACAAATATCAGCATGTTCAGAACAGCTAAGAACTCCTGTGTTTACAGTCGTGGCTGCTTTCTCAGGCTGACTCCCATGTCTTGTCCTTACAACGTAGTTCACAACGTGTTGATGTCAGAGATTTAGGTTATGCAAATCTTTTAGAATCTGTACAACATTGTTGTGTATGTTGGAAGGTACTGTTTTTTTTTTTATCATTTTACCTATAAGGAAACATTTTTTCAATAAAGTTTTGTTTTAACTGTTGAAAATTATTTGTTTTGAATTGTTTCCTTTTGTTCTCTTAGTGAACTTGTTTCATTTGGCATGAATGAGGGAAATATCTGCAGTTTCTAGTTTTCCCTTGTGTGCTGTATTTTAAAAATCTATAGTGGAATTGTGTTTCTATATTAGTAGTATAACTTCAGGCTTTTGTTGCTTTATCTTTAATACTTGAGGAAGATTTGTGAATAACGATTTTATCTCTTATTAGTCACAAATTGAAGATTTAAATGAAAATCTTTTAAAATTAAAAGAAGCTCTTAAAACAAGTAAAAACAAAGAAAATTCTCTAGCTGACAACTTAAATGATTTAAATAATGAACTGCAAAAAAAGCAAAAAGCTTATAATAAAATCCTTAGAGAAAAAGATGGAATTGATCAAGAAAATGACGAACTGAGAAGACAGATTAAAAGACTGTCCAATGGGCTACAGGTAATACTGTATTTAATTCAGATAATGTATAAGGCATGATTCTTACTTATTTTAAAAACTGTTTTGTTTTTTTTGTTGTTGTTGTTTTGGTTTTTTGAGACAGGGTTTCTCTGTGTAGCCCTGACCTGCCTGGAACTCACTCTGTAGACAAGGCCGGCCTCAAACTTGGAGATCCACCAGCCTCTGCCTCCCAAGTTCTGGGTTTAAAGGTGTGTGCTACCACCACCCAGCTCTTTGATTAGTTCTTTGAGTGACCTCTGTTGTATTATTTGTCTTTAGTGGGCCATGTACAGTGGTAGCTTTCATGTTATACTTATATTCAGAATCATGTAGAAAAAATGATTAATGTTAGCCTCACAAAATTTTTACAATTAGAATATTTAATGTATCCTTTGATATTTGTCATGTAAAGTTATATCTTAATGTTTTCAGAGCAAACCTCTGCTAGATAATAAGCAAAGTTTAATTGATGAACTTCAAAAAAAAGTTAAAAAACTTGAAAACCAACTGGAAAGAAAGATGGATGACGTCGACATAAAGCCAGTGAAGGAAAAGGTATGTGAAATTCACTCATTAATAGTTTTAAACTAAATGAAGCATTTATTGATACACAGAATTTACTCTAATAGTTTGAGACACACTGTTTATGGTACTGAATAAAGCTGAGATGTCTAGACAGCTGTCTGACCTTTAGAAGAGATGCACTGCCTTTGAGGACACACCTGTAGTGCACCTTCATATCATTTCCTGATATCGGAATACCCTCTGTGTCTCCCACATCCTATAGCTCATGAGTTTACCATTCCCCCCATCTGCTCATCTCATTGCTCAGTCCTAGTGAAGGGTTCCCTTACATGCTGCAAAATCACTTACTTCATTCTCCCAGAGATTATTTATATTTCTGGAGGTCAGATTACTCTTTGAATACATTAAAAAATAAATATTTATCAGGAAATGTTTTGTAATTTCTAAAGGATACTTATAAGCTGACCTGAATAGATAAGGTTAGAAACTAATTTGGAAAAAGCATATTGAAGGGTATTAGTAGGCTGAAAGACCAGCTCTCAAGGCTACTCCCAGGGTTTGTAGAAAAGTCCCACAGCATATAATGAAACTGAACTTACTCAGTATATTTATAACTTTTTATTATGTATATTGCCACTACTCAAGTTTGTTCAACAAATAAAAATTGTAAGTTTTGCAAACCTTACCCTTTCTATCTGGTTTACACATCTTTTACTCTTCATATCTAGAATACAACCAGCACATGGGCAGCACTAAGTAAATACATGTTGGATGGTTAAGTAATGTGCGTTTAGAGCAGAGTGAGCAGCAGTACTAGGAAATGCCATGCTATAACAAGATTGCAGTGGTCATTCACACAGAGTTATTTTTTAGAAGCTTACTTGAGTAAATCATGTATGTGAATTTTCATTTAACTTCTTAAGGATATTGGAATTAGTCCAGATCTTCCCTGAGACTTACCTGTCAAGTAATGTATAAAGCCTACTTAAATTGAAGGCTTTTTTTTAATAGTTTGCCATACCTAATGGTTCTAGAATTTATATACAGAATGAACTATTTATATATTAACTTGGAAGTATAGTTCAAAATGTGGATTGGTATTTAAAATGAGACTAAAGGTAATTCCAACAGTTTTATAACACATTCGTTACTGTTTACAGAGTGCTAGAGAAGAATTAATTAGGTGGGAAGAAGGTAAAAAATGGCAAAGCAAAGTAGAGGGAATGCGCAGCAAATTAAAAGAGAAGGAAGGAGAAGTCCACAGTCTAACGAAGCAGCTGAATACTTTGAAGGAGCTTTTTGCCAAGTGAGTTTAAATTTCATTATAAAACTAATACTGCATAAATTTTTATCTTGAAATCATGGAGTTTATTTTAGTTAATAAATGGCAAGTTTGCTAGTTTAGGTTATTTATGATTCACATTTTATTTTCTTTAAAAATGTGGTATAATGTATTTTAACTATGAATGAATTATCTATGATTGACATATAAGTTCATACAGAATGGTACACTTACTGCATATGAAATCGATGATGACTGAAGTGCGATTAATAAACTAAACAGAAATTGTAAAAGATCCATTCTTATTGTTCCTAACTGAACTCTACAGAGCTGATAAAGAGAAACTTACATTGCAGAAGAAACTGAAAACAACAGGCATGACTGTTGATCAGGTTTTAGGAGTGCGAGCCTTGGAGTCGGAGAAAGAGCTGGAAGAGTTAAAAAAGAGAAATGTGGACTTAGAGAATGACCTGCTACACATGAGGTAATCCATGGTGTGGAGTCAGAGTGCCTGTGCTGACTAGGCATTGCTGGCTCCTACCTGTGGAACTAGAAATTGTTTCAAGTACGCATAGGCTGCTCTTTCCCATCCCTCTCTGGAGCTTCCCATGCTATTTTTGTGATACTTCCGGTGTCTCTCAACATTGTTATTTAGATAGAACTGGGCTTTAGTTAAATCCTTATATTCTGTTCTTTGGCTGCTAAACACATGTACCTAAGCAGGCATGAGGCAGGCAGAAAAGAGAAGCAAGGGAATTTTGCCATCCTCCAAATTTAAGAAGTTTGAACATCTGAGTTTTATTTATTAAGTGCATATATTAAAGAGAAGAAGGATATGACTTAGACAAAATCTTAGTAAAGATATATAAACAGTGAATTTTATTGTCTTCACATTAAGTACACATTTATTTGTTAAGTGGGGAAAACGTCCTGGACAACAAGGGTTCGTAGATTTGTTTGTGCCAGAGTAAAGTGGGTCTTGTAGGCAGCCAGTTAAGTTTGGACTTGATATGGCAACATATACTGAAATTTTAGAACATTGTTGGGTCCTGAAGCTTTTTGAGAATGAAATACATGGTATGCAATTATTATGTAATGTTTTTAAAATAGTGGGTATTTTAGCTTCTCTGCATAATTCCATATAAACAAATGTACTTGAAAATGATCATGTGTTTCTGTCAGGATACACTTTAGCTGATGGTATAAAGGAGTCTCTGTTGGATTATTTTTTTTAATATAAACTATGATCTCCTAATTTATTTCTCGTGAACTTTGGAAATTTGAAAATTGTAAATTATAATATTTATACACCCATATATATTTCTTTTCTGTATCATAATATAATAAAGTTGAGAAAAAGTGAGTTTCCATAAACATCTGATTGTTGTTCACAGGACCCACCAAGCTCTTCCACGAGATTCTGTTGTGGAAGACTTACATTTACAAAATAAATACCTTCAAGAAAAACTTCGTACTTTAGAAAAACAGCTTTCAAAGGATGCATATCCTCAGTCTTTGGTAAGTATACATCTTCCCTCCCCCACCCCACTTCCCCAGTGTTAAATAGGGATAAAAGGGCAATTACATTCATCATCTGAATAGAAGCATTAGGTCCTCCTCATTAATGCTGACACAACACATTCACTTTGACTAAGTAATGCTGAATCATTTCTTTAACCCTAACTGATCGAACAGAGGTTAATCTTAAATCCTTATGCTTTGTCCAAACCTTCATTGCAAAGACTCCTAGCAGTTCCAGCTCTCACTAGAGATGCTGCTGTGCATCATATTTGGTAAGTGATGATTAGCAAGTGTGCTGCATGCCCATTTCCTCTCCAATGTGGTCCATCTGGTTCCCACCACTAGTATTAGTGTTCACAAATACAAAAAAATGCAATCAAAAGTAAGATAAGAACAGACAAAATGCCGTATAACCATACTCAGAACCAAAACTGAGAAGAAATAAATGTCACTGATCAGTTACATCATTGGCTATCTACAAATATTTTGTGGTATTTCATAAATGTTGTTGATCCCACTGAATTAAGTATGGAAACAATACCAAATAGTAAATCAAGCAAAATTAGGTCAGCTTCCCAGATTTTTTTAACTTGAATTATGAAAATATATCAGTTCCTAAAGGTAAGAACATTAATAATTTTGTGAAAATGAAAATCTAAAACATAAAATTGAGAACATGAATAGGGCTGGTAAGGATAAGAAAATAAAAGGACATGTAGCCAAAAATGTCAGTCACATAACGTTGGTCCAAGTGGACCTGCTGGGGAGGACCACGATGCTGCCACCATGCTGATGGAGTGCACTAGTGTGCTAAGGATGCTTTATAGGCCAGATATGAAACCGATGTGTCAACCTGAAAAATTCCCTGCTCTGCGCACACTGTAGTCCTTTACTGCTTTCTTAGCTAAGCTTCCTCAGTAAAAGCCACATACATACAGAGTGAAAATTTTAATAAAGAATGTAGGATTTATAAAAGGAAAAACACCTATTAATAAATAATTTTCCAGAAATTTGGACAATCCATGTAATTATTCTTAAATTTATTTTCAGAAAATAAGAGGAAAAGTTGCAAATTTATTACATAGTAATTACATTCATGTGGTGATAAGACATATATTAAAATATCTTCATGTAAAATCTGCAGATATACTCCTTTCTGGAAGTCATAAATTAAATTCATTAATAAATTTTTGTGAAGTCATTAATAAGTTGTTATAAAGCAGTCATTGGTGCTGTTATCATATATCAGACCAGCTATCTATCAGAGGTAGAGAAACTTTAGGAAGAGAAAATAGCTTAGAAATAGAGAATTAAAGATTTCCATGTTTGGAGACCTTAAAACCATCCAAGATGCCAAAGTTGTCAGCTTTGTAAACGACAGGATTTGTTTTATAGTAGACTAATTGTAGAGGAGCTTCCATACACTCTTGGGCTATGTGATAAGTGGGACCTGTTACTTAGTATGGCTTATGCTCATCACGACAGATAGATTGTATCTTCTTTCTTGCCATTGCGTTTATGTATATACATCCTGTAACAAAAAATTGATCAATACTGCCTTCCTGCCAATGTTCTGTTACATGTCTCATCAGAATCATAGATATATATTCATAATGTCTTTAATTTTGTGTTCCTTTTATTTATTTATCTTTATATTTGGTCTAAAGGTATAAAAGATCTAAATCATATACAATATGATTTTAAGCCGAATACTTAGAAGTATAAAGTCCCTTACTATATTTCCCTGCAGTGCACGTCTCTTGTCCAGATGCCCTGATGTCCTCCTTGCATAGGAGCTAACCTTCCTCAGTCAGGGTCAGCCTTGATGACTTCCTCAGTGGTGTAGGAGGTCCTTCTATCTATGTGCTGCTTTCACTGGTTAATAAAGGAACTGCTTTGGGTCTATAGCAGAGCTATAGGGGAACAGAGCTAGGCCAGGAAAACTAAATGAAATGCTGGGATAAAGAAGGGCGGAGCCACCACCAGAGTTATACATGCCAAATCTTTGCCAGTAAGCCACTGCCACATGGCAATATACAGATTAGTAGAAATGGGTTAAATTAAGGTGTAAGAATTAACCAATAAGAAGTTAGAGCTAATGGGCAAGCAGTGATTTAATTAATACAGTTTCTGGGTGGCCAGGACAAACAAGCATCCCCCCTACAGCACCTCTTACCTTGGTTATTTCTGTAAAGCAAATAAGATCACATTCTGAGATGAGGAGAGACAGTTCCATCCCTCACAATTTGAAAACCTCTGTTTTGAGCTAACAAAACCAATATAGGACAGTTTAAACATTATGAGAAAATCTGTGAAGTCACTTTATGTGTAGATTTTTAAGCCATATCTGACTTTTCTTTCTGTTTTAATTTTTAAAAATTATCTTCTTTGGAGGCTTTATAATCTATCTTTCTTGGTTTTGGTTTTGTGTGATGTTTTCTATTTTCCTCCCATATTCCTTTTTAAAAATTTACTTTTGACAATGTTACAGAGTATGTCTTTGTGACTTTTGTAAATGTTGGACATATTCTAAATTTCATTTTCCAGACTTCAGAAATAGAGTCAGAATTTCATTATCAGAAAGAACAAGAACTGCAGAAAGAAAACTTGAAGTTGTCATCTGAAAATATTGAGCTGAAATTTCAACTTGAACAAGCAAATAAAGATTTGCCAAGACTAAAGGTAAATTTAATTTTATAAAAATACCTAACTTCACCACACACTAAAATTTACTCACATTACTTTCTGAAATACATATTCATAAGGTATCTTTTTGATGTTAGGTTACATACATTTTCTCCTTTAAGAGGCATTTATTGAGTCCCCACTTTATAATTTTAGGGGCTAGAGATTAAAAATTTAAGTTCAAGCATTAATAAAACATCTTCCAATGAGGAAGATGCCAGTCAATAAGCGAACAGAGTAGTGTGTCATCGTCAGCTGATGGGAAGTGCTAGGGGAAAGCAGGAAGCAGATTAGTAGACAGCAATTAGGATAATGAAAGAACTTGCATAGAAGGCTGGTGAGAAGTGAGGAGTCGTGCTGACACTGTGAATTCCACACAAAGAGGATCATACTGAAAATAGTTCCAAACAGACAATAGAAGTGTCAGGTTCATGTGTTCCAAGGTAAGAAGATATTTTTTATATTTCATTAGTAATTGTAATAATTGAAATGTAATTGTTTCTTTAGAAGTATTACTTCTAAAATTCTTTTTATCTTTGACTTTCTATATCTTACCTATGGTGATAACTTTTTTCTTGGCTAAGTGTTTCAGTCTTATTTTCTAATAAAGAACATTATCATTCTGTCATTTCCACTGGCGGTGACGCAATTAAACTTTATGCTTCTCATTCTCATTTCTACTCTGAAAAAATCAGTGCAATGACCTCAGTTCTTTTTCTGTGTAATTGTCTCTGTATGCATTGTGGGACAGCAGCTCAGAGTTAGTCAATGGTCAGGAACCTGAAGGCAGAAGCTGAGTCCCAGGAGGAAAGCTGCTTACCTGATTGCTCCTTGGGGCTTTCTTGTAAAACTCAGGACCACCTGCCATTGTTTACAGCACCCATAGTGAGCGGGACTCTTCCAGATCAGTCTTTAACTAAGAAAACACCACAGAACTATAGCCTTTATGGTGGCCTTTCTCAGGTGAGGGTCCATCCTCTCAGGTTATTCTAGCTTGTGTCAAGACAACAAAGAACAAGCCAGCACATTTCTAATATCAAAATTTCGTTTGAGACACAGCTGTTGAGTTTAGTTCTATAGTTGAAGACTATAATGCTTTCTTCCTCTTTTTCAAGGCTGTTATATCATCATGACAGATTGCTGTATTTTCTTTTATGTTTTAGAATCAAGTAAGAGATTTGAAGGAAATGTGTGAAATTCTTAAGAAAGGGAAAATGGAAGTGGAACGGAAACTTGGTCAGGTCAGAGGGGTGAGTTTATGTTCTCAGGTTCTGGTGCCAAAGCTTTAAGCTCCTTTTGATTTTGGGTGGTAGAGTGGTATAAACTAAAGCTCCCGTGAAACAAAAGTTCATTCAGGTAATAATACCACGACATACGTGATGCAGTCAGTGAAAATGCTGAGTACTAATAGAAGGTACTCAGAATAAATATTGACAGTAAACATTTGTTTCAAAGTGAAAATATGTAATCATTTATGCACAATAAATATGCATATAATTTTATCTTTTTTAAGGAGTACAAAAATAAAGAGAATATTTGACCTTTTCTAAGTATATATTAAAGTTTTATATAAATATTTGTTTTAGAATTTTTCATTGTATATTATGAATGCTAACTAAAATTTTAGTAGTTTTATTAATTCTCTGAAAATTTGGTACAATTTTATTTGGTCATACCCACTTCCAACTCCTCCCCTATACTTTTTCCCCAGTCCACCCACTTTTCCTAACCCTAACCCTCTAACCTTGTATACTTTTTTTTTTAAAGTAAACAATGCATAGACTCCAGTTTATGCTGTTGACATACTTCTGGGTGTATGGTCATGCAATAAAGCCTGGTCGACCTACCCTGAGCCAGACCTGTAGAGAGAAACTGACCCTGCTTTCCCAGAGCTCATCCTGTTTACAACTCCTAGGTTTAGGAACCTCTTCCCTGTCCATAATAGAATGTTAGCTGCCTTGGTCTGCTGGTCTTGCACGGGCAGCCACAGTGGTTGTGAGTGACAGAAGCTCAGAAACCTTTTCCACATCCATGCTAGAATGTTGCTTTGGTCTGGGTTTGGGTGGAAAAGAACAGCTGTTGTGAGTTCATCACTGCAGCAGCCCTGTCCTGCCCAGTGTGGAGTTAAGCACCTTCATACTCAGCTGTTGAAAATTAACTAAATAACTAGTGAATTATCTTTGTTGATGTCCTCACTAGGTCATATATTAACAGAAACCAAATTTCTAATCCACAGGTATTAGAGAAAATCGCCTTCATAGTGATACTTCTGTGCTGTTTAGACGCATTGTTTCACTTTTGTCATTTTACTCTGTGCAAAGAAACATTGTTTGTGCTAGAGCGGTGGTTCTCAACCTTCCTAATGCTGCAGCCCTTTAATACAGTTCCTCGTGTTGTCGTGATCCCCAACCATAAAATTATTTTCTTTGCCACTTCATAACTGTAATTTTACAACTGTTCTGAATCATAATGTAAATATCTGTGATTTCTGATGATCATAGGTGACCCTGGTGAAAATTCAACCTCCAAAGGGTCATGGCCCATAAGTTGAGAACCACTGTACAGATAATGATAATTATTAATGATAAGTACAGTAATATTATTGGTTATTTTTTACTCTTTGCTCCTTTGAGGTCTGCCACCCAGCTCCCAAACAAACACACCGATTCTCATTATTACTTAAAAATGCCCGGAGTTACCTTGGCTTGTTCCTAGCAGCTTTTTTTAACTTAACTTATCCTGTCTACTTTTTGTCTCTGAACTTTTACATTTTTCTGTTTCTGTATGTCTTTTCTTCTTACTCTGTGGCAGGCTGTGTTGCTGGGTGGCTGGCCTCTTTAATTCTCCTCTCTTCCTTTTCTCGATCCTCTTCACATTCTTCTCTATTTATTTTCTCTGACTACCCGCCCCACCTGTTTCTCTCTCCTTCCTAGCTAGTGGCCATTCAGCTTTTTATTAGACCAATCAGGTGTTTTGGACAGGCAAATTACCACAACTTCATAGAGTTAATTAAACAAATGCAACATAAAAGAATACAACACACCTCTGCATTGTTAAACAAATATTCTACAGCATAAAAGAATGTAACACATCTTTAATTCATATTCTACAACACAATAATAGACCTCTTTTGGCATTAGTACATCATAGTCTCTGAGATATGAAATTTTATGGTTGTGAGCCTAGCCTTTAACGGCTGAGCTATCCCTCCAGGCCGAGATATGAAATTTTAAAAGTTTGTTTATTCCCTTATAGTCTGGTAGAAGTGGAAAGACAATTCCAGAGCTAGAAAAAACTATTGGGTTAATGAAGAAAGTAGTTGAAAAAGTCCAAAGAGAAAACGAACAATTGAAAAAAGCATCAGGAATAATGACTAGTGAAAGAATGACTAATCTTGAAGAAGAAAATGAAAAATTAAAGGTAATTTTTATTTGATTTTATATGAATATTTTACATATTTGGGGAAAATATTAAATATACTCACTGCACCAAATGTCCTTAGCGGATGCGGTTGCACTGTGCAGTCAGAAATCTAAAGGTAGCTACAGCAGGGCCCTGTTTCTTCATTGTTACTGTTTCTGAACCAGTCATTCTTTCTGGTGATAAATTATGTGTGTCTAACTTAAATTTGATTTGGCAAGGGGGAATTCTGTGGGGTCTCTTGTATTTCCTTTAAATCTTAATATAATTTTAATGTACAGCCAAGGTTAGATAGGAACTTTGGCTATATATACGTCGCTTGGGGAAAGTCTTCAATTGTGTCATATCAAGTAAGGTATCTAAAACTACCTACCATGAATTAAGTTGTATGAGTTAAATAATAATCTTTATTTTTTATATTTAAACAAATTAAAATATAATTGCTTCATTTGCCCCTTTTCCTCACCTCCTCCATCACCTCCCTTTCTGCCCTACCTTGCTTCCTCCCAAATTCTTTGTTACATATAATGTGAATAAATCCGTAAATAAACTTGCAAAGCCCATTTAATGTTGCTTGTATGATTCCATATACATAATCATTTTATTGATTTTTTTTATATGTTGCTTTATTAATTACCAGACTGAACTAGAAAAGCTTAAAGCTCACTTTGGATGTCAGCTGAGTATACAATATGAATCCAAGAACAAAGGCACCCAGAAAATTGTTGCCGAAAATGAACGGCTTCGGAAAGAACTTAAGAAAGTAAGACATTTATGACAGGTTACCTTTATTTTCATTAAGTGACATGTCTAAAATCAACAGATCCTTGATGCCAGTGTCTGTTCACAGTAGATCTTAAGAGTTATATTTTCATCAATTGGTACATGAATATGCAAACTTAGAGCTCAGGTGGCATCATGAAGAAACTGCTCATTCATCCCAGTATCCAGTCAGTGTAAGAAAGAGAGGTCAGCCTGGGCTACATAGGGAACCCAGCTCAAAAAAAGAAACATACACACACTACTGATGTCACAGGCTGTTGAACAGTTTAAATGAGTTAATAGTTATGCATATGACTTAGAGCAGTGAACAATTTATAGAGTAAAGAACATAACCATTTTGTTATTAAGATTCCTTTCTATTTAAATGGTAAAATGTCCCTCACTCCTGACAAATAGGTATTATTTTTAACTTACATTATCTAGTGAATGAATTGGGATCATAAATCTAAAGACTTTTAAAGCAGTAATTGATTGTATTGTAAAGCCAGAGCTGTGCTGTCTTGAATCTTAATCTCCACTACTGGGAATAATCTCTCACTTATATACTACGTGTGTTAATGGCCAGGACTCCTTTAAGTATTGCAGAGTCAAAACAAACATCTTTTAATGTAGTAGCATTTCATTTGTATTTTAATAAATAAAGCTTCCTTGAAGATCAGAGAGTAAGACAGCCGCACTGGTCAGCTTTACAGACCAAGCATTGGTAACATGCACCTTTAATCCCAGTAGCCACACTAGTTGCCATAGAAACCAGGCAGTGCATGCCTTTAGTCCCAGTGGTGCACACCTTTATTCCAGCCCTAGAGAGGATTATAAAACATGAGGAGACAGTTCTCAGGTTCAGTCTCATTCTGAGATTCCTGGTGGCAGAATAGCCATTTCAGACTAAAGTAGAGGTAAGAGCCTGTGGCTGGATGCTTTGCTTTTTGGACCTTCAAGTGGAACCCCAATTTCTGTCTCTGAGTTTTTAATAATCGCGCTTCATTTTAAGGTGTAACAAGGTTAACTATCTCATTATTCTGAACATTTCCCTGAGAAAGAATTGACGAATTTAAAGTTTCCACTAGATACCTTAGATAGTAGATACTTGTAAATATGTTTTTCTGTCTTTATTTATTTTGTCTTTTGTACTAATTACTATGAATAGATTGCTGTTGTAGAGGAAAACAAACATTTTTGCAGTTTTAAAACAATATAGCTCCAGTTTGTTTTATATTCTCCAGCATATAGTGATAATTTTTTATGCCTGGTATCTGTGTGAACAGTATCATGTTTTTCCATGATATACCAACAAGCCTTTACTGATAGGAAATGGAAGCTTCCGAGAAACTGCGGATAGCTAAGCACAGCTTAGAGCTGGTCAATGACAAGATGGCAGTTCAACTCGAAGAGACGGCCAAGAGATTAGAGTTTGCAGAAAAGAGAGGGCCGCAGCTGGAAGGTGCTGACAGCAAGAGCTGGAAGTCAATTGTGGTTACGAGGTAGGATCAGAGTTTCACACTTGTCCGAAGTTTAAGAGTTAATAACTCTAGCATCATTGACTTGAAAGATGACTGTATGCTGAATAACCTAATTATTTCCTGATGAACAGTTTGGTGTTTATCAATGTCTTTTCGACTTAAAATACCAAAACTCTGTTTCCTCGTTAAGTGTTTAGCTGGTTTTATTGGCAGGCTACAGAGCAGAGCACAGCTGAAACTGAGCTAATTTTCTGGAGCTCTGTGTGCATCATGAAGCTGCTGTCAGTCATGGGCTAGGGCTGATGCTGCCCAGCTTCTCCTGGATGATGGGCTCCTGAAGCTGCAGCTTCAGTTTCTTGTTTTGTTCATGTATGTGTCCTAAACAGTTGGGCCATTTTCTCCCAATCTGGTGTTGTGGATCTGGGATGCGCTCCATTGCTTTTAGTTGTATACTGGTTAACTTTCTCTGCAGAGTCCAGTAGATGAGTATAGCAGATGTTAGTATCGTATTGGCCTTCACTTTCTCCTCTCCTGTGCACACTTTCTATAAAGATATTGGGTTTATACCGAGAGCTTAACTATTGCGGCTGTGAAAGCCAACTTTATCTTACCATGTTTGACTAGTTCCTTGCACTTATACATTCCCTGTGATGTCCTTGGAGGCCCATATGCCCTATTTATTTGGAATGACTTGACAGAAAACATGACACCATTGTCACTCCAACTAAAAAGTGAGACAGCTTGTCCCGTAGTGGGTCTTACATTGCATGTGTTTCTGTCAGCCAATTTTAAGGAGAAAAGAAAAGGCTAAGTCGGTATATTCAAGAGCACTCAGAGAGATGGCTGAAGTCCTGCCCTAGACTACCTGGAGCAGTCAGTGTCCAGACTTCCCACCTTCAGACGGGAAATGCTGACTCGAAGGTGACAACAGGTGGAATAGTTTGAAGGGAGAACAGTCTCACCAGCGATTGACGTCTAAGGGTCACTATTTTCTTATGTTGTCACATAGGATGAGTGACATTGAGACTACTGTATTCCACTGATACTCACTCAGCATCTGCTGCTGCCACACTGTGTGCTTCAAGGCTATTTCTAGAAAGCCCAGCTTAGTTTCCTTAAAGAGCCAGCTTCCATCACTTAAAAGACCTGCTCTTCACTGTGCCATTGCATAAATTACAACCCTTCTGTGTGTCAAGACTTTTTAACTCGGGAGACAATAGACCCTGCCCTTATTTTCCTATGACTCTATGAGGTAACAAAAATGCTTACCTACTTTCATGTAAAACTTTTTCTAAGGACGGTTGTGGGTTGATGGCACTATTTTACCTTAATTGAAGATGACTTTTCATGTTAAAGCATTTGTGAGTTTTTCTGAGAACTTCATATAGGCAACATCTTCAGTAAACATAAGTCCAACTTGTTTTCAAGACAGTCTTACTGTTTAAGGTTGATCTCAAACTCTGTGTTGGCCTTATACGTGCTGAGTGTTATCAGCACCTATATTGACTGCTAGGAGGGGCCAGGGTAGTGTATGGGCTAGTTAGATGGGGTAATCTCACGATGAAGGACTTTATTCTTGGGTGGCTTTCCTAGTCACTGTTTTATTCTATAGAACAATTCTTATAAAAGAAAGCATTTGACTGGGGCTTGCTTACAGCTTCAGAGGCTTAGTTTATTATCACTATGGCACACGGGCAGGCTGTGATACTAGAGCAGTAACTAAGAACCATATCCAGATCTGTGGGCAGCAGACAGAGCAAGGAATGAGATTGGCAGGGGCTTTGATACCTCAAAGTCCACCTCCACTGACACACTTTCCAACTAGACCATGCCTGCTAATCCTAATCCTTTCACAGAGTTATACTCTGATGAATAAGCATTCAAACATATGAGCCTATTTGTGGAGGCGGGGTCATTTTCATTCAGACCACCACAGTGGCTTTTGAACAGAGGAATGAATGAAGTGGAGGAATGAGCTTCGGGTATTTAACATTAATGTCTGGTATATCTTTGGTCCTTGTCAAATAAACACACCCTTCTAATCTGTTTGTAAGGGCTTTCCAGAATTATTTGAAAGATTTTATGTAATCATAACTGCTATCCCTTATGCTGTCCTTGTCGGATACTTTCTCTAAATCAATACCACCCTTTGTTAATTTATCTAGAAGACATTTCTTTCCTCTGGAAAGGTTTGAATACAGTAAGAATCATCTTCATGTAAGTATATGCCTGTTAAGCTATTTGGATCAACAAAATTTTGAAGATTTCTTGTGAGCCTGGACTTTTTTTAAGGCCATTTGTCATTTTCTTATTATTATAAATCTGGATTGCTCCATCCATTGCACGGCACACACTGTTTCTCTCACTCCTGCCTCTGAGCAGCTTGTTCTTTCTGTGGTACCCATGGGCTCTTTCTGCCTGAACATGGGGAGAGGAGGGGAAGTGGAGGAACATTTTGCAGTCTGATGAATTAGATGTTTTCTTATGCCTGAAATAGGATGTCAACCTAAAAGCTTCACAGTTGCCAAAGTCAATCTCCACTTCAGATCTCAGGCTCTTTAAGATCACATTAATATTCTATTTTAATTAGCATGTATGTTTATTAGGGTGCTTATTCATTAACATCACCTTTTACTCCTAAATATGTAGCCAAAGGTTAGAGTAGAAGAAATAGTATAATGTAGTCTTGCATATTTTACCATGATTTAAGTTGACTTCTAAATTAGTGAGAGAAATTACGTATTAATGACCATAATTATTTTTCTTTATATTTTTAGAATGTATGAGACCAAGATGAAAGAGTTCGAAAGTGATATTGCCAAAAAGAATCAAAGCATAATTGACCTTAAACAGCTTGTACAAGAAGCAACAGAGAGAGAACAGAAAGCTAAGAAATACACAGAAGATCTTGAACAACAGGTATGTAATCGTCTCTAAATGATAAAACAGTGTAATACCTCTCAAGACAGTCCCTGAACTGTCTAAAGATGAAAACAGTGAACTCCTGAGTAATGTTTGCCCTAGGAGACTCCTCCAGCGGATGGTACTTAACCCATCCACTTACGTAAGCTCAGACGGGATCGTCACTGCCATTATTCTCTTACTCTCCACTTCTTTTTCATGATTAGACATGCCAGGTGTAGTTTTCAAAATACACCCCAGATCTGACTAGTGCTCCGAATGGAAGCCTTTATCTTACACCTGACTACTGAGCAGTTTCCTGACTGGGCCTTGGCTTCCACTTGCATCATCTCCCCTGTCCTGTCCTACTGCTTTCTTCTCCACATGGTTGTCAGATAGTCCTGTAGGGCATGGAGCAAACTGTAGGAGTTTTATCCCGAGACTCTTGGGATCCTTCCCCTTCACCATGAATGAAACTTTGTAACAATTCTTTTCACAGCCTGCATATAGCTCTAGATACATGTGATGGCCTGACACTTTGCATCTTTCTACAACCTGGTTTCCCAGCATTACCCTTTTGCACCTTTGAACAACTGAAATTCATTTCGACTTCAGCTCTTTATACCTGCTTGCTCTCCAGAACACTCATCACTGTTCCCAGTATTCTTATAACTGGCTCCGAACTTCTGTCCGTGCTTAAATGGAGGCCCTTCGGGGACTAGACCAGCACTCTGTCACCCTGTGTTCCCTAGATTCTTCTCCTGGACAGCGCTTTCTCCCCATCCTGCTGTGTCCCATCCCATCTCATCTCACGACAGGATCACTGCTTCCCCTTCCTCTGTATGAGAGCCCAGCTGTTCTATGTGCTGTCCCCGCTACCTGGGCCTCGGCAGTAGGCTGCTCAAGCCCCGTGACTTGGATACATAGACTAGAACACAGCACTGGGAATTCATGCTTCCAAACACCCGAATCTTAAACTTAATTAAAAGTTGTGGTTTTTTTTTTAAAAATCTTATTTCCATGCTGAACTTTTACCTTCTAACTAACTTTTCATTGTGCTCAAAGATTGAGATGCTCAAAAATGTTCCTGAAGGTGTGGAGACGGATGAAGCGCGCATGCGGGAACTCCAGCGCCTTAGGTACATACATTATGTTTACTTGTTTATTGAATTTTTTAACATCTTTTTTTCCCTTTGTGTGTATGTGTACACATGTACATTCTTGGGGAGGGGTGCAGTATGTGCATGCCACCTGTGAAGGAAGGACAGCTTGTAAGTTGCTCCTTCCTTCCAAGAATTGAAATCAGGCCATCAGCTTCACACCATGCATCCTTATCCACCTGTTTATTTTTAGAAAATTATTTTATACAGCCAGATTTTCTATACTTAAAGACTGTGGGTTTTCAAAGTTGGTTATTATTTCATCCTTTTAAATATATTCATGCTGTCTGAACACAGAAAAGGGGAGGAACCCAATACTAATATTTCCAGATTGTAACTAAAATTTTTCTAACAGCATACAATTAAGCTTTAGCATTGCAGAACCACAACCTAATGAAAGAGAAACAAGTAATTTTATGCTTCTAGGACTTTCTGCAGCTACCTCTCATTGTAAGAAAAGAATTCTTAAAAATAACATCAGGACTAAGATTAAGAAAAACTTAGATTTTGTGTTGTTTGGGAATGAAGCAGTGAAGCCTGGAGAGGAAAATGGACCTTGATGGTCCTGCTGCCACCTCTTAGGGATCTCCTCCCAGCATACACCCCCAGAATCAGCTGTGATCTATAGTTTACAGAGTGACACCCGTTTATTTTTCTAACATGCTATCATTGTACTCTAGATTAGCCAATAGTCAGCTGGATAAAGAAAAGGCAGAATTAATCCATCAGAGAGAAGTTAACAAGGACCAAACTGGAGCTGGAAGCAGCACACCTGGTAATGTATTTCATAAAACTTGTTGGCTATCCCAAGGTTTTGATTTAGAGTTTGCGTTTTGTGTGTTTCTGTAGTATCAAATCCCTGATAAGAGTATCTAGAGCTGTTCTCTCGCAGGCTGTGACACTTCAAATTGCTTATACTAAGTGGCCTAAGTTCTTCTTCTTGTGATCCATCTATGGGCTACAAACTTAATCACAGTATATTTCCAAGCAATTGATGCTGTCCTTTGCTCCCACTTTCCTTTTTTTTAAAAAAAAAAAATATGTATACAGTGTTCTGCCTGCATCTATTATTTCTGCATGCCATAAGAGAGCACCAGATCTCATTAGATGGTTGTGAGCCACCATGTGGTTGCTGGGAAATGAACTGTAACTGTTTATCACAATATGTTTATAATTCCCCAAATCAACTCAACAGTGCTTTGCAAACAGAAGCAGTAACAAATTTAAATAGCCCCCATATTCCCACCCAGGTCAACAAGGTAGTGCCTGACATATTTCAGTTTTCCTACAGAGGTGATCTAGGATAAAGCACTCAGGACCACTGTAGCCTAATGGGAGTTTGAATCTTCGCTCTGACACTTTCAGTGGGACAACCTCAGAAAGGTGGCTTAAGACTTCTAAATATTTTTAGTTTCTAAACTCCATCCATCCGGATGAGTTGTTTGCAGCATCGAAGGTGACAGTTTGAGTGTGTTTTCATGCACTTGCATTCTGAGGAACTGCGATTGGAGATTTGCTAATTGTACCAGGTTCACAGGATAAAACTTAACAATTAGACCTTATAAGTCTATTGAGTTTTTAACTTAACAATTAGAGTATAGACCTTATATGTCTATTGAGTTCTTTTATTTTTGATTCATGCTATATGTCTAGCTTCTCTTATTGCTCTTATCTTACTACAGAGATCTTTTAAGATCTGTACATCACTCATAGTTTTAGTAATTCTGTGGTATGCTACTGAATGGATAGTGAGCAGATTACCCCAGGATGGATTTTAGTATAGTTCCAAAGCTTCTGGTATAACTAAACTGTATCTCCTAACATAATCATGCCATTATCTGGCAGTTTGATGGAAGTGTCATGTTCTGCCCTACAGGATATATCTGAATAATTTTAAACTATTTCAGAGATACTAATAAATCCTAATGCTACTTTGTATTAATGTGCAGTATGATTTGTGGTAGGTACTATGCTAAGGACTTTACAAAATTTTTACTTTATTCTTATAATGCCATAGGATCAATACTGTTGTCTTCATTTTACATTTGATAAATGATTAATAGCCTGTCCTCAAGATCACAATTAGAAATGGCACAGGAAGGTTAAACACTAATTCTATGAAAGTTCAGAACTCCTTGCCATGTCAGGGTCTTAACCACTGGGCTACTGTGCTTCGCTAACTAAAAACACCATTCAACTATCTGGAGTAGGAGTGACTGCTAGGGGACAGCTTCGTGTGCTCTCGACACACACAGGACAAAGACCTGTCAACTCTGGTGGCATTAGTCAAGTTTTCTACTTTGTCAAGCCTAAGCGCTTCCATTGCTTATGTTGTAAGAGAAGGGAGGAAAGGTACCGGTCACATTTCAGAGAGCACCTGCTTCAAAATGAGTCAGCATTTAAAGATGAGGACACTTACAACACCTCTGGACGATGTTCTGTATGTTTCCTTGCTTCACTGTTTGACCACCCGTCTGTATATAATCTATAGGAGCTGACTGGATGAACTAAGAGACACGTGCATATGCACGTTTACTGGGGCACTCCACATGGGAGCGCGTTAGAGGATCAGCCCATGTGTCCATCAACAGATACACTGTTAGTTAAATGTGGTGCATATATATATATATATATGGAGTTTTATTAATCCATAAAAATATTTGTAAGAAAATGGTTCTACAGATTATCTTGTTCAGTAAAATGGGCCACCAGTCTCAGAAGACAAATAATACATCTTTTCTTTATATGTAGGATCCATGTGACATGAAAATCAAAGGGGGATTTTGCCTTATAAGAGAAAATGTTTGTTGTTTTTTTTTTAATGATTTGAAACCTTGTTTGTTTGTTCTTTGTCTGAGTGAACCACCGTAAGCACTGCGAAATACTTCTTGTCTTTGTCATGAAAACTTGTTTTCATTATTTCCTCAAACTTTACAACAAAACACTTTACCTTCCATGACTTCAAAGACACTGTGTGTCTTAACCTTTGTGCTGTGTGTCAACAGCTGATTTCTTACCAAGCCGTCAGGACTGCGCTCCTTCATCTGGGCCACACACATTGTCTTGGAAGTTCTGCACATCGTGTAAAAAAAAAAAACCAACATGGAAACAGCTGAACCTATTTGGGGTAGAGCGAGAGCACAAATGGCTGGCTTACCATTTAAGTCCTTTGCCTGTATATTTTGTACCTAACAAATTTTATTGGTTGTAGGATTTTTCTCTCAAAAATAGGAATTTCTCTTTTTAAAAAAATAGAAATGTCTCTCATATAGAGGAATAACCAACTTTTCCAATACCTAGCAGCTACCTCTCTGCTTGCTGTGGATGACCTTACCAACTAGTGATAACACAGCAGGCTTCATCAGCTTCTATCTTTAACTCATTCACAGTGGACAAAAATGTGGGTCTAATTTTCCTATTTTGGCAGATTCTGATCAAGTAAAGGAAAAGATAAGTGACCTGGAGACACAGCTCAGAAAGTCAGACCTAGACAAGCAACATTTGATGGTAATTCTCATTTATATCTAACTTCAATATGGCCAGGGTTCTGTGAAAACAGCTTTGGGAAACAATTTTTATGATCACCATCTTTTAAGTCTGTTCCTAAAAATTCACAATTTATTTCACACTTACCTTAGTAGTACTAAGGATATAATTTGACTCATGACAACTTTTTCTTAAACGGTTAGCAACAACAAAAAATCAGACACACAAATAGAAAGGAACAGAGAATAAATTTATTTTGAAGCCATAACAAATTACTCTTAACAGTTTCTTAGAATTTTTTAACTTGTGGGTCATGTTAAGAACAATATTTCTAAGTACCTTTTGAAATTATGTTCAGAGATCTTTTCCTTACAACGTTTCTGTGCTCTGCCTTAAGACCCAGAAGCACAAGAGCCTGGAAGTGAGCCACGGCTCATCACTGGGCAGTGTAAACAGCAATTGGTGCGCATGCGCCCTTCACATTCATTGTTTAACTTTTACAAATCCCAGGAGTTCCATGATCATAAATATTATTCATAAAAGTTAAAAAACCAGAATGTTAAAGAAAATACTGAAAACTCTTAAGACATTAACTTCCATGTAATGAAGAGCAAAGTCCCGTTTGCTTGCCTGAGAATATCAGATGCAGTTCAGAGAAAGACGCGATGTCACTGTAGACTTTTGTTAGCAGGGTTCCATTGTCCCATGTTCTATTTTTATATTTTACTGTTTATATTATTTTGGTTTTATGTTTGTAATCAAATCTTCTAAATTTCAAATGAAAAACATATTTCTATATGTGACTTTTAGGAGGAAATTAAAAAGCTGAAAAAAGAACTGGAAAATTTTGATCCATCGTTCTTTGAAGAAATTGAAGACCTGAAGTACAACTATAAAGAAGAAGTGAAGAAGAATATTCTATTAGAAGAGAAGTTAAAAAAGCTTTCTGAGCAGTTTGGGTTTGAATTATCTAGTCCTGTTGCTGCTTCTGAACAGACAGAAGATGGAGAAAGTCCTAATAATTTCACTATTTATTAAAGACCACATTTAACTGTAGATTTAAAATTATTTTATAAATTAAAAAAATGTCAGCTGGAAATCAAGCAGTCTCTGAACTACAGAATTCACATCTCAAAATACTATATTTTTGCTTAAAATCATATTTAGTTTTAACTTTGTAAAAAAGTATATTTTTGAAGACTTGAATTATTTATTGCTATACAATATACAACAAGGTGATATTCCTATTTTTATAATGTCTTAAATTTTCTAAAAGCATAAAGGTAAGCTTTTAACAATTTTACCATTTAAAATTGAAGTTTCAGATGTAATTATTTTATAGTTTTGTGTTAACATATTCAAATCCTTTGATTTCGATAAACACAGATACATAAATGTTTATAAGTTATAACATTTTGCCAAATAGCTAGCAAAATTAAATAGAACCTTGAGTTATTTTATCCTCTGTAAACATAGCAGACTCTTCAATATTAGAAAACTGCAATAATCCCAACTATATTTACATTTTATACATCAAATATTATATCTTTGAGCCTATCAAATTTCTGTTTATCTATTTTTGAAAACTGATTAAACAAACACTCTTTATCAGAAGCATAGCCATATTTGTTTAGGTTCATGTTAATAATAACTGGTTTGGAGTTCATGTAAGTATCTGGAAGAGGCCAGCATAAACCAAGATGATGGCGGTGGACCTGTGAGAAGGAAAAGGTAGCATTAGCTTTAGTCTGCAAATAGAATCTTAACTTACCTGTAAATACTTACTTTGGGTGCCTGCTACAGGTACAGTGTAAGGGTCTGCCTTATATTACTCTTATTTTAATTAAATGTCATAGCTGTTCTTCTGACATAGTGCTGTTTATCTTCCCCATTAGAATATGAATTTTCCTGGAAGCAGAGACATTGTTTTGTTAACTCTGCCAGTTCCTGAAAATGCCAGGAACATAATCAAGGCCTCCTCCATAATTTAATGGATTATAATAAGTCTGTTGGTGAATACAGAAAAGAAAGAAAAATGTGAGCCAGAAACTAGCGTTCCCAAAGGGACACTGTTGTGTAGCTGTCTCCACATGAAAACATCCCCTCCCGAGGGAGGCTCTTTAAGACTTTGAGTTTGCAGTAGCACTACCAATAGAAAAGAAGGCTCTCCTGCAGGACAGCCAGCTACCCAAGATGTGCAGGGAGTTCCCAGGACACTGCTTTTGTGAGTCATCACTCAAGCTGGGGAGGGCTTGAGTGATTGATCCTTATTGATCATACTGCTTCTGGGTCCTCTGTGCTCCTTGTAAGCAGCTCCATCCCAGATTCCTATACCCCCAACGAAGTCAGGGACTCACTAAGGTCCACTAAGGAATCCTTTCTTTGGCCCTCAGCACATTATCTGTGGCAAGTGAGTGTTTGTTCATGTCTCCCCAGGACTACAACACAATCACAGGAGAAACAGACAATTATGATTTCATAGATGGTAATGAAAAGCAGTTGGGGGAGTGAAGAAGGGGAATACCATGGAAAGGCTCAACATACCTAGCAGCATTGTGCAGAAGAAATAATGTTCATTTGTGAAGAATGAGTACAATGGGATAGAAATGAACGATGAATGCTTTGGGGAGGGCAATGAAGTAGTAACTCAAGCAGGACTCTTGGCCTAAATTACAATGAGCACCTAGCTGAGTGTGAAGAACAGAGATTCAGTAGTTAGACTTCCCAGGAACTGAAAACTAGATGCTTGAAGTAATGGGAGGAAGCCTTAAAAATAATGAGTCCTGGTTTCTAATTTCAGTGACTATGTGGAGCCAGGAGTCCTAAGAACAGATTCAATTTTGAATGAACATTATGAATTTCATATACCAGGGAGAAAAGACAAGTCCAGGGAAAAGGGCACAAATCCTAACAGTTCGTTCTGTGTATGCTACTACTTTGCACGTTTTTACTGAGCTCCCTATTAAGTTAGTACAGGAAATGCTGAGGAAAGTAGGCTCCGAATGTCTCAGAGATCAGTGAGCCACAGGAACCCCCCAGGAGGGGAACTCCGAAGCACATCCCGGATCGCCAATGCCAGGCCTAACGCCACCACTGTATATAGTGCTGTCTGCCCCTTCCCATCAACTCAGTTCTGTCTTAACCCATAAGAATTATAAACTAACTGCATGCCAGAACGAATAAAGTCTATCCAGAGAGTCTGAGTGTCACGTCTGTCATTACCTTAATTAAGCAGCCATCACCGCAGTGCCACACAATCCCTTCAATTTTACCCTCACTGCAGTCTTCAAACCAGGACAGCAAGTCATTGTGTTTCAGTGTTGGCAGATTTTTTACTTGGAAGGCTCCATGTGGTATGAGAAAGTGCAACGGGTATTTCTTGCTTCCTAGCCCTAAATGGTAAAATTTGCCATTAGCCATTTTCAGTCACATTCTTTTTAGAAAGAGAAACGGTACCTCCCCAAATGTATAAATGTCTAAACATCTAGGAGCTTCGTTAACAGAAAGTTTATTTGATTTTATTTTCTGTAGAGAATAATCCAAAGTGCATTACATCCTGCTCTCAAGTGTGACACATTCCAAAAATTGTTTTACTTTCGTGTACTCTCTACACTGGGAGTTGTCACACTGACCTGCAGACCAAGTCCAAACAGACACCTATTGCAAGTAATTTCAATGGGATGTAGCCTTAACCATTCATATAAGTACTGTTGATAGCCCATTTCAAAGATACAGTTAACAAAGCTTAAAATACTGGCTATCAAACATTTTTAGAGAAAAAAATTTGCTAGCATGTGCTATATCATTAGCTACATTCTGCTATTAGTGTTTACCTAACATCATCCTTTGATCCTATAAGCTTAATACCCATCAACCTACTAAATTTGAGTATATATTGGAGAATATTATTTTCAGATGTGTAACTTTTGTTTACACTGCATTTGTTTAAAACTGTGTTACTGTCCCTGTGAAAAACACCTGATGGTCCTAATAAAGAGATGAATGGCCAATAGTGAGGCAGAAGCAAGGCTAGGTGGAGCTGGCAGTCAGAGAGTATAAATAGAAGAAAAAATCTGGGGAGAAGGAGGAGCAACAAGGGGACAAGGCGAGGAGGCCATCAGGGGTCAGCCACCCAGCAGCTATGGAGAAAGAAGTAAAGAAAGGTTTGTGCACCTGCATTGTGGAGACAGGAGGTCAACACTGAGTACTTGTTCAATTGCTTTTTGTCTTATATTTTGAAAAAGGGCGTGTCTCCTAAAGCTCAGTGATCAGGCTACATTGTCTGCAAGGCCCAGCTGGCTGTAACCTGTGCCTCTCTGGCTCTTGGACTGGCATGCACCATTGCTGCCCAGCTTTTAACATGGGAGTTGGGGATCCCAACTTTATGGACTAGGTCCCATCCCTACACTTTCAATCTGCTTTTGATCTCTAGAATTATTACAGCGTTAGAGTCTTTATTCTATTTTATCATTCTCCTTTCAATTTTGTTCTCCAGCATGCCACGATTTACTCAATTCATTATGGTTCATTCATTCTTTGTACAGTATCTGTGGCCAATTCTTACTCTTGCCTGTGTTTACTAAAGTGATGACCTAATGGAACAGTGCATTTACCCACCTAACTCACCTACACTTACAAAGCAATGAAAAGCTACATCTCAGTAATTACTTTTCATGCACAGTTGTTAGAGCTATCATGGGGAAAGATAATTGGATAAAGGCAACCTGTCGCATTAATTAATTAATCACAATGATTAGCCATATGTAAATTTTCTCTTGAATATAAGATTTGGATGATGATAAGATTTCTCTGTAATATAAGAGGAGGATGTGCTGCCAGGACCTGGATGCGAATGCATTCGCTGCTGCTTCAGTATGTTTCTCGGGCTGACCACACGAAGTTCTCTTTGGAAGACATCTTCACTCACCATATGGGTTTCCATTGATATTCGTTCCTATCAGTTCCAGGGTTTGCTCTAAAAGCTCTGACAGGGGCACGGCACTAATTTCCAAAAGTCCAGGCTCCTCAGGATTGTGCCGTAGGACCAGGGCAATTCCAAACTCGTAATTCACTACAGAAGAATGCCAGCAATACTGCTTGCTGTTCCTTTCCACTGGTACCCAGCCTGTTATTTAAAGAGGAGTTAGTGCTAGCATGTCGAAGACACAGGCATTTGTTTATTTATTGGTTATAAATATTCCTTATTTTCTAGATTCCCTATCATACAGACACTTAAAATCAGTGGGAAAGTTAACAATTTTACTGTTTTCCTTGTAATCATTTGCTTATTCTGTTGGGGTATTACCAAGAACTAAATACATTCTTCAGAAAAATCATCTTGGTTCAAGAGCAACTGAGCACCACACTCAGACAGCATTAAAACTCTCTTCTTTTAAATTTTATTTTAGTATCTTTTCTAACTGCCTACCCTCCCTCCTGCCTGATAGGGTCAATTTTTTCTTCCACTTACTAAGGCAAGTTCTCTGGATCATCCTTTGGTGTGAGTAGGTGCTCCGATCCGGCTGAGCAATTTATCAATTCCCTATTTGCTATTGCTGTTTTTACTTTTATTGCTAGACTAAACTCCCTCAATGTGGAAAACTCTGCTGCATATGAAAGAAACAAGCCACTCTGACCAAACATCTTACAAAATATTCTCATCCTTGAGAAAGATTCAAACTCAAAAGATCATTCCTTGCTATGTCTTTATAAACTGTTAAGACTTTTCAATAAACTTGATTCAGAAATTTCACACTATAAATAAAATGAAAAGCTAACTTAAGACAATTTTCCGATTAGACCCTTTTTGCTTGTTTCTTAATACTAAACACAGAATGATTCTGTGATACCAGGAATGTGTCCGTTCTCATCAGGTACTGGCTTCCCGTTCTGCCGCTCTACTTCCTTTGCTGGCACCCAGCACTCTGGGACAGGTCTGAAGTCTTCCTCTGTGTTCCACAGATGCACTGCAGAAAGTCAGTTAAGGCGTCAGGCAGAGAACAGGTACAAAGTGGAAGTGGGAAACACTACATCGCTGACAGATGTGAAAAGGACTATATTATAATCACTGCCACGCGACTACATTCCAAATTAGGGTACCAACACTACATTTTCAGCTTTCAGTACACGAACACTTATGCACATTACAGTCTAAAGTAGCCAACGATCTGTAAGGATTTATGAGCTTTTAATTTTTTTTATTTTCAAGATAGGGTTTCTCAGCCTTGGCTGTCCTGGAATTTACTCTGTAGACCATGTAGACCTCTAGCCCTGTGAGATCCACCTGCCTCTACCTCCTGAGTGAGACTTAAGGGTTTTAATATGTACTCCCTATGTCATACTTTATATATGTTATATATATATGAGTAAAAATATATGTGTATAATATAGTCATCAATGCAACATTAATTATCCTTTAACATCTGTAATTATTTTTCTCATGCAAACCAAATGAAAATGTATCTTATTACAATACCATACATTTAAACATTATAGACTGATACTATAAAGAAGTTACAGAAAGGTTGGGAAAATAGTTTTCAGTATTTCTTTGGGTACACACCTGTGTGTATGCATGCATGTGTGTGTTTGGGCACTGTGCCACTGATTTAGCCCTAAAAAATGAATATTATATATTATATAACTAACACACATACATAGAATAACCATAGCAGTAAACCACAAATTTCAACTCTTTAAATCTGAAAAGTTTGAAGAAAAGCCCACTAACCTTTTGAGTTTTCTTTTGAATGTAGTAATTTTTTAAGTCTTTTCTCAGCTTGCTTGTTAGGTTTTCTATCTAGTCGAGCCCAGAGGTATGGCTGACCTAAAACATAGGGAAAGTCAAGAGGAAACAAAATTCATCTTGCAAGACATTTCAGAGGGGAAAAAAATCAATAAACAGTAGTCTTCTCTGTAAGAAAACACCTAAGAGAACAAGGAAACACATGATGCTCAGCACTGAGTCCTCATCCCAGCGTGTGAGGAGGTATTTGTTAAATGTGAGAAAGATGCATGGTTTTATCAGAATGTCCCATGTTCTCTTCCTAAATTCTCCACGAGAGCAGAACCAGGTGGCTGTGTTCACACCTCCCCTGAGCATGACACTGCCATGTGGGGTTAATTCTGGCAGACATGGAATAAAGCCGACCTATCTGGTCACTAGAGACACAGGGTGAGTGAGGGTGACGGTTGCTTACTCCTGGGTGTGAGCAGTCTCAGGGCACTGAGTTAGCTGACTGTTGCCACTGCAGGAAATTCTCCAACTCAGACTCCACCCTGAGATCCTGACACACATCGGTAGCTCCTAACCTGAGAAAATGTGTCCTGCTGTGCCTATAAAGCATGACAAAAATGCGGATTGTTCTCTGGTATCTCTATACCTGCTGCTCTGTTGACAGTCCTACTTCTGAAATCCTTATTTCATTACGTGTTTATCCGCTTGTCATCTTTGGTCCTGTGAGCATCCTTGAGCAGTAGACTCTCTAGTTCTCTAACTGCTCCCATCATGCACATCACACATGATACACACAAAAGTTTTTTTTAAATATAAGAGTTTGATAAATCTTACTCAAATATATAAATCAGGGGCATTGGGGAATATTATTTTCAGGAGCAAGGATAGGCAGGGTTAGATGACACAGAGTATAAATTAACAGGAGACCCGAGAATGAAGGAGGAGGAGGAGCAAGAGAACAAAAAGAAGAGGACATCAGGGGCCAGCCACCCAGAGTAAAAAGGAGAACAGAAATAGAAAAAGATAAAAGCCCAGAGGCAAAAGGTACATGGGATAATTTAAGAAAAGTTGGCAAGAAATAAGCCAAGCTAAGGCTGGGCATTAAGAAAAAATAAGTCTCCGTGTGTGATTTAGTTGGGAGCTGGGTGGAGGGCCTCCCAGAAAAGCCAAAAGAGTAAAACATCTCCCACAACACAGAGGTTTATAAAATTGGTAATTACACTATAATACTATTACTAGCTACTCATATACATAATATAAAGAACTAGATTAAAAATATATTGTTTCTGCTTGAGTAGATTTTTTATTCTTTTTACTGGTAAACATATAAAATGCATTCCACTAACATCCATTAGGATAGCTATCACCAAAAATAATAATAGTAATAATATTCCTAAAAAGTGGAGCATCTGGAAGCTAGAACTTGTGTGTGACCATTTGGAAAATGTGTGATCCAGTAATCCCACATTTATATAGGTTCATAACCCCCCAAAACTGGAAGCAGTACTTTAGGAGACATAATGCATTATTAATTGCATTCTCAATGGCAGCATGAAGGTAGGAGAAACCCAAATGTCTATCCGTGGCTAAACAGAAAAAAAAGAAATAAAATACTGAAAAAATACTGAAATAAAAGAGTAAACCAGCCACAAAGAGACAATTATATGAGTTACCTATAGGCAGAAAGTAGAAGGAACTAAGAGGCTGTTGTATGAAGTCACTTGTTTGTTCCCGGCTGCTCAGCCCCGAAATAATCACACAGAAACCATATTATTTGCAATACTATTTGGCCAATATCTTATGTGTATTTCTGGCTAACTCATTTCTCAAATTAGCCCATCTCTATTAATCTGTGTATCCCAGTAAAGTTCAGGCGTCTGCCTCTGACAGAATTTATACAATGAAAAAGATAATACTTTTAGTAAACATGATAGTTGGACTTTACCTTTGTAGTTACTAACATAGCAACATGTCCCATCCACCTTCTCTGTTGCAATTGCATTGTACACATCTGCCTCTAATGCCTTTTCACTGAGAGTTTCAGTTGCCAAAACTTTAAATGGCTTAAAAGAAGAAAGAGAGAAAAAAACTGGCATAAGATATACAGCCTCTGACTTCACACACAGGCTCACATGAACTGTGCCTACTTCCCTTAGTTCTAAACAATTGTCTCCTAGGTCTCACTCAACAGCCCCGGCTGGCCTTGAACTCACGATCCTTTGGCTTTAGCCTCTAGTCCAGAGATTTGATTCCCCTCCTGCCCCACCACAACAGCTCTCCCTCTCTGTAGTGTGATCACATTCAAACTGATTGTCCAGGCGGACTGTGATCTACAGACTTCTCCTCCACAATGGAACCAGGAGCTGTGCCCTATGACTGTGCACGGAGCACAACAAGCATTGTACCTGACACTGGAAATACAGAGAAGTACCCACCTTTAGCGAAACTCAGACGTTACAGGGCTATGACAGAAATAAAATGTGTCACATTATTACACAGATGAGTACTAAAGAGGAAGACACGATGGAAAGGCACAAGAAAGGCCTCTAAGGAGGCGACATCTGAGCACGTTTGCCATGCGGAGGAAAGGCCCACAGTCTTTCCTGTGTCTGAAGAATGCAAGTCAGTCATTGCATTTGGAACAAAGTGCAGGGAAAACATGCTTGCTTACTTCATTCCAGCGTGTGCCTGGTCGTCAACACATGGATTCACCAATCACAATTCTCCAAGACTAAGTCTACTCTTTAACGAGATCTTTACAAAACTGACCTCTTCAAATTGTACTTGGTTCTTAGTTGTGGGGAGGGTCTAGTGATGTCCTCTGTCTTGGCTCACATTTTCAGACAAAGAGACGATGAAGATGGCTCCTCGTTTGAGTTTTTAAAAGACTGACTTGCAAAGCTCAAATCCGCGTGCTTACTTTAGATGCCCACCTAAAAATCTCTGGGGCTACCCATTCAGCTATGTTTGTGAAGCTTCTTTATGAAATGCATTTTCCTAGTTAGTATGCAAGCCAGTCCAAGATTCTCTGCCACTGCCTCCTGGAGAAACTTCCAGCAACTACCACGGTAAGTCTACCCTAGGTGGTCCAAGGTGACTAGGCCTCCTGGACTGAAATGCCCAGTGCTGCTCCTGGCATAATTGCCTATTCACCATCTGATGCCGATTTTGTGTTCTAGTTCTACCCTGCCCAGGTTTCATTGTTAAAAACCACCAGTACTAACTTGCCTGCTGTTTCCCTCTGAGACTGCTTGCTTTGCCAGGGATTCCCTTCCTGTTTTCATCTTTATCAACAATTAGCTGTCTACAAGTTTCATTTATAACTTTGCTACTGTCAGGAAGAAAATAAAGCGACATGGATGGAAGAAGAGACTGCTTCTGAGATCCTGACAAGTTTTTAGCTATAATTTTTATTTCTGAGAACATTTTATGCTACTATTTTATAGTCTAAATCAGAACATTCACTTTAAATAATAGTAAATAGTAATAATAATAAACACTGCACAAAACAAAGGGAAAATGGTGGTCAGAAAAAAATAGGTGCAAGAATACTATACTCATTTCACTGAGTGAGGTATATGTATGTGTGTTTATGTGTGTGTAAACATGTATGTGTGAATATATGCCCATATGAGTGCATGTGGAAGCCAGAGGTTATCACCTTATTTTTGGAGACAGAGTCTCTCACTGAACTTAAGGACTTAGTGGTTCTGGTAGGTAAGCTCTAGGGCTCTCCTGTGTACCCTCTACAATTCTGAGATTACAGACATGTGGGTGCTAGGAGTCTGGGATGGGAACTGAGCTCCTCAGGCCTGTGTAGCAGCCACTTTGCAAGTCCGTGATATACTTCTTTAGGATCAACTTGTCATCGGTATGTGACAATGGGACCAGGAGATAGCATTTCAAGCCACTGTGGCAAAATGCTAGCGACAACAGGTGTATGTGTATGTGTGTGTGTGCGCGCACACACGCGCCTACTCTTGTGTGTGTGTGTGTGTACATTTTTAAATTTATAAAATTGCAAGGAGGGTGACTATGTCCTTGGAGTTGTTAATGACTGTGAAATGTTCCTTCCACAGAGATCATTTCTCTTCTGCCGTCTGCTGTTTACTCCTTCACCTGTGACCACACTACGGCAAAAGCAAGAACATTTGTGTGCATAAACAGGCAGTGCAGACTGATTGGGTGGTGTGCAATCCTGGGTACAGCTAATCAAGGGATGACTGATTTAATCAAGTTTTATTAAGATCTGCTGAAAAACACTCAAGGTAATTCAAGGAGAGTGGTTAGCCTGGGAAGAGCATTAATGCCCAGGAGTGTGCTTGATCTGTTTACGAGATGAAAGATGTTGCAAAAACAAGAACTCCACATTGAGATTTTAAAAACAGACTGGGCCTAATTAATGAGAGACTTTGGATAATTACTTGGACACTATGCTGTAATCACTTCTGTAACATAGTTTGGACTATAAAGAGACGAGAGGTTTTTTTTTTTTTCCTAGTATAAAGTACTTTTAAAATTACGCCCTACCCGCAGTATTCAAAGCTGAGAATCATGATTAAAAGGAATCATGAAAGATGAGTGTTTTACAATACTTGGATTTATTATGATTTTTGTTCTAAATAGCCAGCAATACCAATACTGGACACTAACTAATCTTAGAGCTTTACTAGAAAATATAGTGGGACTCATTCTGGTAGCAAGTACAACTTACTAAATAGTACCGTAAACAACATTATGACATTCTAAGTGTGATAACGATGCAGTAGAAAGGAATATGGAAAGATCAGATGTTAAAAGGAAAAGGTAAGAAAACATCAAGGTTGATGGAAAAGTGGCACGAAGACTCTCAGAGTCCTTTGAATTAAAATTTGACAAATGCTAAATTCATGTGTCAGTTCCTGGCAGCAGGGACTAAAAGATAACAGGGCATCTTGTTAACAACCATTTAAACTAAAAGACAAGAAAGGGGACCAGGGCCCCGAGAGAGGAAAAGTGAAGCTCTAAAAAGAAAAGGGGGGAATAATAGAGCACAAAAATGAAAAGGGTGATGGTGTGTGCGAGGGAGTGCAAACTGGAGACTTGGGGGAGATGTGAAGCCTGTTGACGTGGAGAGGGGACAACACAAATTATGGATGAAAATGCTAAAAGGAGTCGGGTGGTGGGAGGCAGAGGCAGGCGGACCTCTGTGAGTTCGAGGCCAACATGGTCTACAAGAGCTAGTTCCAGGACAGGCTCCAAAGCTACAGAGGAGAAACCTTGTCTCGAAAAACTTTAAAAAAAAAAAAAAGTCAAAAGGAAAACACTTTTTATGCTAACTAAAAAATTAAACAAACAACCCACAAGAACAACAAAAAGGCCAATCGTAGAGTGGCAACGGTGAAAAAGAGTGGAATTGACTTCAAATGAACACGCTGATTTTGTCTGAGTTGAGAAGTTAAGAATTTTGCTACACATCAAAAAAATCACGCTGATAAAAACTATCTATATATTAACTCACGTTGACGCAAGGCTCACTCTGTGTGAAACACATAGGATGACTAGAAAACCTTAGGACGGGCACTCAGAGTTAGAATTAAGTAAGAAATGACACAGGGACTGACTGTAGCGACCTAGTCAGACTAGCTGTCAACACTGTCACGGGATTCCGGACACAACAGGTAAACAATGCTTTCTCATCAGATTGTTGATCGACAGTCGTCCCAAGTTAGACGACCCTGGTATCTCACTCACTACTCAGGTTTTTCACTCAACGGAGCTGGCGTGGGAAAAAAACACATTAATTGCGATGTAAGTTTTCAAACCTGCCAGAGCAAGTTTTAATCACTTAATCTTGGAGGGCAAAATAAAAAAGAGACTCTCTCCCACACTCCTTACAACGAAGAAGGTCCACGAAGCTGGAGCTCAAGGTGTACTTCACCCAAACCTCCCCTGTAGAACCTGCAGGGCTACCGGGCCGCGTTGGGGAAGCCGCCCAGCAGCCCAAGCCGCCGGGTACCTGATGCTCCCGCTTGGCCGAGGGCTCGGCTTTCACCTCCGTCACAAACACACACGGCATCTTCCGCTGCACCGAGCCCAGGCGGCTCATGGCGCCACGCCGTGTCTCCAGGACGCAGGATCCCGGCCAGGGGAAGCCCTGCAACGGGCAGCCAGAGAACAGTACCCGGTCCAGCCAGGGTTATCCCTCAGCGCCGCCGAAGGAGCAACCCAAAGAGGGGCGGGGACGCGTGCCCGGAAGCGACCGCCTATTCGCGGCGCGTTCTGGGAGTTGTAGTGCGGCGGTGAGGCTACCGCGCTCGCGCCTCCTCGCTCCTGATTCCCAAATTAAAAAAGAAAAGAAACAAGATCCGTTACCCGGTGTTGTGTTCTTGGCCACAACTTAGTAACGATGATATTTTCGGAAACTAACATCCAGTTTAGGATGCAGTTTGGCGCGTTTCTCCTGAAACTGACTTGTCTGCTTTTACTTTAAGAATGTAAAGTGTTTATAAACCCGGAGAAGTTTAGAAAGAACTTTCAGGTATTTCCTAATGTGCAGATAGAAACCCTGCTTTTCCAGGAAGAACATTAGAAAAACTCTACAATTAACAAAACTGGATTTTTTTTAAAGCTTCCGTTTGAATTTATCATCATACAGTGTCTAATTTGGTTCTTGGTGTCCTTTCCAATGAATAAAATTTAGACAAATCCCAAACCGTGGAAATATCAACAAACGGCACCACGGTCAAGGTTTTCCTCGGACTCCAGTAGAGGGCTTGAATTGTATTCAACTACAGAGCTGAAAACAACTTGCTTAGCTTGCCTTGCTATCCAAAATGACATTAGATGGTAAATAATAAAATTAATGCTTGTATAAAAATAAAAAGTATTATATTCTAGTAGTAGACCTATCTCACTGAAGCCTGAGACCATAAGGAGATTTTTAACCTAACCATCTTAAGTAATTGGAAAAGCAAATTTTTATTTTTATAATTTTTTTCATCTCAATTTGTATTTCTATAATTTCTTTATCAGCATGTACCCAACTGCCCAGCATTTCATCTACTTGGGGGAAATTAAATAACCTAGTCTGCCTTGAAAGTATATCAGGGAACTCTCAGAAAAATAAAGTATCTCTAAAAACATCTTCATAGTTTTGTGATTGCTGAACTCACAATGGAGGGTGTGAGTAAGGAAGAAGTTGGCTGTTTTGCAGTCTTTCTCTTCTGGCACATAATTCTTTTTCTCATAGGCAAACACAATTTATACAAAATAAAAGAAACTGAGGGGTTGGGGTGAGGAGAAACTATACCCACGTGGTTTTGGCTCTGTGCTGTTGAAGCCAGAAACTCCTTTAGCCTCTTAACTTCAAGAGTTGGTAACTGTTTGAACCTCTAGAGGAATCCTAAGCAACAGCTTGTCTCTTGGGTTTCAGACAATCAAATGACCTTCTCAACTCTCAACTGTCACTTTCCAAACTGCCACAGAATATTCTAGATCCAACATTCTGCCATTTCTTAGAAAAGATAATCTTCCAGAAACATTCCACTTGCTTTAAAGCCTCTCCTCTCTAGAAGGACCAGCAGCAATATTTTGGTTCCTTCCATGCTTGAAGCAAGGTTTCTGGCAGAAACAGAAGAACTCACACCAGGAGACCATCACAGGGTCAGGTTCCTACTCAGAAGGATGGCAGCCATCAGCTTCCCCCAGTTCAGAGCTGGTGTAGGGCCCCTGGCCACCAACCTTAAAGTGGTACTCAGGATAATTGGAAGATTTTCTTCTATGATGTGTTAGTAACCTAACACACACCAAGAATAAACTTCATCAGAGTCTATCTTGGCTTGCACAATCCAGGATTTCTTGGTCTGTTTTGAAGACAAATTTCCTAGCAGTTTTCATTACAGGGAGGGAAAAAAAAATCCTCTTGAGTAGAATCATACTTTTCTGTAGAAGACTAAAATGAAATACACAACAGGATGGAAATGAGGCAAAACAAAATTAGTGATGGAAAAGAAAGAACTAAAAGAAAAAAAGGGAGAACTCTGGGTATCCCAGGGACTAACAGAAGGTACCCAACTAAAGTTTTACACGATGAAAGAATGTTTGTTTTTCAAATCTCTTTGTGACTTTGAGCTGGTTTTACTGTCTAGTGGAATGTGGGCTACTCATCAGCTGTCGAGGTGAAAGCATTTTCCAGCCGTTTCCATGTGAAATCACTTAATTCGGCAATAATCGAGTTTGATAACAGTATTTGAAAGCCATCTGGTGACTCTTCACACTCAGTCATGAATTCATCTGGAGCAGATGCACACTTGAAAATACTTCTCGGGGGTATTTCTCTGACTTGCCTGTAAAGATGGGAACCTTGCTGAAGAGTTATAAGGGCAAGCCAAAAGGCAAGGCTTATTTTTATGTATTTATCAATAATTTCAAAGGTTTTTGCCAAACTTCTATCTGCTCTCTTACCTCTAACACTGCCTCATTCCTTTTATTTTACAGTTACAAGCAAACGAACCTGGAGTTTAGCTCTAGATTATTACTCTAGACCTTTGGACTAAAAAAAGTTCATGGCCATTTACTCTGTTTTACTTAAAGTGGAGACCAATGTTTGTGTTGATCATCTACGATTTCAATTAAAACAGTGTAATAATTTAAAAACATGCTTTGATCCAGTGTGCTCAGTCATCACCAGTCAACTTCTAAGTGACCTATGATGAATATTCTTTATTTCTGCTAGGTTCTGATTCTCTTTGTGATTTTGAACTGATGAAAGATGATCAGATGGATACTTTAACAACTGCTCACTGAAATGTTTCCCTCTGGGAATCAGAGGGCTTCACATCGTTTTCAACAAGTTCTCCAAGGGTTGAAGCATGCTGGAACCCTTTGCTATCAGACGAAGCTAATATTCCTTTTATGATGGATGAAAATGGAATAAAGTCACTGGATGAATAGGCACTCCTGTTTATTTTATCATACATTTATTACTGTTACAATCTGGCTGTGATTTTTTTTTCTAAGTCAGTGTATATAGCAACAGGTATGTATTTAAATAATTGTACCTATTTTATTTTGGATTGTAGATAGCATATTTACGTTTCATTTTTTTAAAATTTACTTATTATGTATGTAGTGTTCTGGGCACCAAATCTCAGATTACAATGGGTGTGAGCCATCATATGGTTGCTGGGAATTGAACTCAGGACCCCCAGAACAGCAGTCAGTTCTCTTAACCTCTGAGCGATCTCTCCAGCCCACGTTAGTTTCATTTTTAAATCACATATAGAAATAACTTTCCTCATGAAATACTCACCAATTTTAACTTTGAAAATATGAATTTGTGTTTCTTCTCTAACCATAACACTGAATGATAAAAGACAGTCTTAAACTTACAGATAATCTTTTAGTATATTTAATATATATTGGGCAAGGAAAGTATTCCCTTAGGTGAAGGAGCCTACAGTTGCATATGAGGTCATTCATGGTGAGCAAACAATGGATTGTGTAACAATGAAGAAAATTCTGGAAGTCTGAGTTTGTGTGATTACTAGTAACCACTGTCAACATTTCTGCAAAGCTAGAGAAGGTATCTTCTAATTTAAATTTCTTTAAGCATTATCTATTGTGTAATATACTGTCAACAGGAGGTCAGTTGTCAAGGAATACTACCGATAGCCCGAAAGACTGTGGGAAAGAACAGTTTCCCCCCCTTACACTCTGATAGTTCTTATATTTGCGTCCCTGCAATTTGTCCATACTTATAAAAAACACACAGTCATTGGATTAGCAGCAAGAGATTGAAAATGGCAGAAGTTGGGAATGACTGCTATTTCTTTGTTAATTCCACATGCATAAAGGTAAATATTGTACGACTTACAGTACCCATGCTTAAGTTTTTTTTACTAGAGAGAAGGAAGGAGCAGCAATAAAAAGATACCTTAATTCTGAAGTAAAAGCTTGTATGTTATTGGTATCCTGAATTTATGTAAGAAAGTCTGGGTTGTTAAAAATTTGTATGTATTTAAAACTGTTCTTTATATATAGTTAGTTTTATTACAGATTTTGTAAAACATTTGCATATATTATTTCTTCTTTAAACATCAAATTTCTAATTCTGTATATTATATAATGGTATTTAAAATATAGCATTCTTTTGGTGAATATGACTTCAGTCACATATTATTAAATAGTTGAATTCAGGTTTCTATCAGTGGTGTAGTATATTTTTTCTTCTTTGAAATTCATTAAGAGTTATTGCACTTTTCCTGTGGGAAATCTGAGTAACAAGAAGTATTTAAACACCACGTTAAAGGAGACTGAACGTAGCATACGTAAACAAATCAACCATAGTTATAATGTTAAGTGGAAACACTGAATTGGGATTAATGGATATTAAAAAATGAATAAATGTAGAAACTCAGTGACTGCTCATGTGCCAGATGAACCTAAAAATGGTAGATGTTCTGTCTGGTCAAACATCTTTCGGCTCTACCAGCAACCTGAAGTCGAACTCTTTGGCCACAAGAATTCAGCCCACTTTTGTCACATTACCTTTCAAAGAGTTCTCGGATGGCAGACTTTCTCTTCCAAATTGTCAGAGTTTTGTCTCTTTCTCTGTTTACCCCCACGTGATTGATGAACATTATCTTGTAAGGAAATGACCAGACAGAATTTTTTTTAAGGAGTAAAAACAAACAGACAAACTGAGTTAACTGTTAACACGGTGGCTGTTGAAAAGTAGTGACGCTGTAGGGTTAAATACCAGTTTGCCTGAACGCAAACTCACTGCCCCTTATCATCTTTGATGGGAAAGTAAAGTGAGTAGAGAAATAAAAAGAAGACAAAGAGTGTATCAGAGAGAAAGGAATGCAATGGAATGTTGTTAATGCTCGCTATTCCCCTGTCTGAGACAGTGGCCTACAGTTTTTCCAACTGTGACTACAGGTATTAAGAGAAATTAGAATTCAAAGATTAGAATCCAGTTGACACAATCCACATCTACTTTGGTTGGTATATAAAACACCTTAGTCAACTGTTTGTCTTTTATTGCTAGATCAAAAACATGAAACATATATGCTATGTGTGATGTGGAAATTACTTCAGATTTCAGAGTATCTCACGGTTGAGATTCCATTTACACAGTCTGCAGCATCTCCATAGTCATAGTGGTTGGTGGAGTGCGTCCTCACATGCAGAATCTTCGTAGATACTCGCCAAGCTTTCAGGAATAAAGCCTCCCTCTTGTTGTATTGCAATCAAGGGAGTCTCTAGTCTCACATCTTTGCTCTTAGTGAATGCTGTGGGCTCACTGAATGCAAAGCACAGCATTTTGAAAGTAACTTGTGGGGGGTTAACGTGTGGTGTGTAGTACTCTTTGATCATGACCGTTTCTTGTTACTTTCTCACTGAAAAGAGGCACAGTTGCTGCAACTTAGTCTTTACAAGCCTGCATTGGTTGTGCATGTTTTCATGATTCCAGTTTTATATAGATTCCTTCTTCTTTAGTTGGTTTAATATTTTGTTATTAAACACTAACGTTAATATGTTGTGTCTTCTGCATTGCCTACTTCTCAGGGTTCCCAGTGCCGATTCCGACACTGCGAAGAAGCCCTTGGCAGTGACACTGTGTGCTCATTATGGAGAGAGAGAAAATGTTTAGATCCACTTTGCAGATTTAGACACATGGAAATGCAGGTAAAACAACTGACCATTTTTACTAAAAAAAAATTTCCTTCCATATCATTGAATTAAACTTTTATAATAAAATAGGAGTAGTTCTTTCTCCCAGAAAAAATCTTATGTGTTTATCACTTTGCTCAAACTAAACTTGTAGAAAAATAAAAGACCACTTTATCTTTTAAACAGAAAAGCTTAGAGATGACAAGATGTAGGAAACAGAGATGATTCTAAGTCAGCAATTAAAGCTCTTCTTGTCACGTTGCATTGCGTTCTAGCAGTCTACATTTATTGTGAGTGCCTAAACATTGTATTCCCCTCACTTCCTTTTCATAGCAAACCTGCAGCATTTCATGCTTCTGGGAAACCCAACCTCTTGGTTGTGTGAAGATCAGTTGCATCTTTTACCACAGCAAACCCCGAAATATCAATGGATTATTTTTGCCACCAAGTAGCAGTGAGTATATCTCTAATAACTGGTTATGTGGCATTATAGTCTGGTCTTGGAGTAGAAGCCTAGGGAGGCACAGTTGCATAAAAAAATGAGGTGAGAAGGTCAAGAATCTCTTATAGGTGCAGAGAGCAGAGGCATACTCTTGGTTGCAGGTCTCTTTTCTGTCACAGCAGTTGTCCGCAGAGATACTAAAATGCTCTCTTTAAGTGAGACTTGACATAGATTTTTCACAGAACACAGAGGACCTCATATTTAAGAGAACCTTGTTGGAGAAACTGGTGATTTCAAGATTTCTCCAACGCTGTGACAATCTTATTCTGCAATGGTCACCATATGTCTCTAGTGAAATGATCTTAGATATGAGCAGAAAATGATATTAGCTCTTAGTGGAATGATCTTAGATATGAGCAGAAAATGATATTAGAGTTAAAAGGATATTTTCATATAACCTCAATAAGTAAATAGCTGAGACTTTGGGCCTTTTATTGCATACTTTGGGAAACTTTTGACTTCATAAAGCACATCACATATGTAATACTTCTATTATTGTTTCTCTTTCTCACTAAACTGTAAGCATCTGGAGGATGGGGAACATATTTTTTTTTGCCATTGCTTTGCAATGTCTGGACCAAAAATAATGTGCAGTAAATTGATTGCTTAGACACGTGGGTGGGCTGTGAAGAGATGAAATCTAAGCAGTAACTTAAAGGGATGAAAGTTCCGAAGTCATGTAATGGATTAGCCTGGCTTTCTTAGTTTTCAACAGTATGATTTTTTTTAATCCAATGAAAAACATTCCCATGACATTATTTTTATCTGGTAGTTTAATCCCAGGGATTCCACTAGCTCTTGAAAGAGCAGTAGGAAACAAAGACGGCCTCCTCTCAAAGCAGGCTGGATGGGATGCCGGTGTAAATGACAATCACTGTCTTCACCACTGTTAAAATAAGCTCTGAGCTAACTACTGTCATGTTGTGGGGTGGGTTGTTCCTGTAATTGTCAATAGAACTGACCTTTCTGGAAATCTCAGGCTTTCCTGAAAGTTTTTAATGATTTAGCCTGACACTCGGAAGAAACCTCTTTCAATAGGGTCAAATCTACCCATGCACTGGGTCTAACTAACCCTTTCCCCTAAACATTCTAGCTCATCATGATAAGATATTAAAGGGATGTATAGACAAATAATGCCCAATTTTTTTTAAAATCTCCTTGACTATTTGGAAGACAGGATAGAGATACCTGCACTCACTACACTATCTATCCAGCATAAGTACATTGTGTGTACTTGCATGCTTTATATTTTGTGTAGAGCTAATTGCATTCTGGCTTTTATTGTTGGTTATGTCAATCAATGTAAGAGAATCTGCAGTGGTCCTCACCAGCCTTTCTGTCCTTTTCACCCATTCTTCTCCAGTTTTCCTTTGCCAACACAATTGTGTCTTTTCTGAATTTTCCCCTCATCTTTCAGACTTTTACGTAAGAAGTTTCCCTTGAGGACTCTGGTCCTCCTAAGGCATTCTTCCCTAATGACTGATCACCCTCAACCCCAATTTTCTCTCTTGCAAATCTCAGGTACCACCAGCTCTAGTGTGAGATGATGGATTTTCTTGGTCCTTGCTGCTAATTTCGGACTGTTTCTGACACTTCTCTCTAACACTGTTTGACATGAATCTGCAGCTAATTATTGATATTATTTTGTTCCTTAGTGTTGTGTCATTGTCTTTTGCTATGGTCATCCACCTCCTTTCACCTTGTTTTCAACAACACGCAACTTGTAGATCATTGTTACTATATTAGTACCACTTTATTAATTCTTGATAATTTCAGTATGAAAACATGTGTCCTATCATTACCCTAACCTTTCTGCTTTTATCCCCTCCATCACTTAGCCCTGTAATATCTTCCCATGAGTCTCCCTACCTTAATATCTTACTGGAGAACTGAAGGGAAGAGTAAGAAATTTCTACAAATTTCCATCTCCCCACCTAACAACCATCTGGGCTAGTCTCTTCACACTTCCCATAACAAACTACCATTCTCTACCTCGTCTGTCTTCCCACTTGGTAACTAAATGAACGTCAACAATTCTTCCTGTAACTTCCACACAACCATTTTTCATCACATCAAGTCATTCCTTTGATCATACAAATGTGTATTTATCTTTTTACTAACTAAATAGTACTTCTCAATTCATTCTCTCAAGTAGTTACTCCATGTTGTTTTTTTTTTTCCCACTCAGTGGCACTAAAAGTATTTTGTTTATTCTCGCTGTGTTTTCTATACACTAGTCAAATCTGAGTCCTTGTGTAACTTGAGCTATTAGAAGATGTGAACACATTTGTCATCTCTTTCTCTTTTCATGTAATCCCTTAGAAGTTTGCAGACCTTAATACTGTCTTCATTCTGTGCCCCATTTGAGTTGCCCTTGCCAATTACACTTTATGGGTAGTATCCAGGAAAGTCGTTGAACTCCTTTTATTCCTGCCTCGTCTTACAATGTCATCCAGTCTTATTTTTATTTTTAATGCTTATTATCATATGCTAATTATACATAATAATGGCTTTGCTTATATTTTCATGCTTGTACATGGTGGATTTTGATCTCAGTCACCCCTCTTTACTATTTTGTCACCTCTCACCACTTTTGTCCCCTTTCTTTTTCCCCACTAGTAATTGTTTTAGGTTTATTTTGTTTATTTGTGCCCAACCCGTGTCTTTGTGAGTATATGTGTGTGTGTGTGTGTGTGTGTGTTCAAGTGCACCTACCTATGCACAAATAGAGCCCACAAGAGGATGTGAGATATCATAGAACTAGAGTTATAAGTCATCGCAGGACTGAGGAGCTAGGATCTGAACCCCAGCCTTCATGGTTGTGCAGGACATGGTCTTAACCACTGAGCTTTCTCTCCAGCCTCAACTTTGTGGTTGAATGACTCTGTTTATATACCACCCCAATCGAGATCCCCCCACCACATGACAACATTTGATGTCTAAATTCAACTTCTGACTTTCTCTCGACTTGTATGACTAATGAACATTTCACACTTCATGTATTTAAGACTGACATCATGATTTTGTCTCTGCTCTCTCAAAAATGGCTCCATCCTCTGCTGTTTCTGACTCATCTTTGTTGTAAGCCCAGCCTTGCAGTTGCTTAGATCACCTGAATCTTCGTCCAAATTTCTGTCACATTCCATATTTAATCCATTCAGAAACATAATTCTCCCATCGAGATATATCAGAGTCTGAGTTCATCGTCATCTGTGCAATCTCCACATGGATCAGGCCACCATTGTTGCCTCATAGCTTTATTGTTACAGCTGCTCCCGGTTTTCCCTGCTTTCTCTCTTTATGTCTATTCAAAGTACAGCACCTACAGTCTTATGATCAAGCAGATTTTAGTCCTCTGCTCAAAATCCTCTAGTGTCTTTTCATCTAATTCAGAGAGCTCATAGTCCTAACAAGAGCTTGAATTCGGAAAGTTATTTGATCAAGTACTCTGCTAGCTCCCTGAACTCAGATACTTCTCACTCCGCCCCATCTGTATATTTCTCTATTTGCCTTTCCTGGAGCATGTTCACTCTTCCTCAATATCTTTGTGGCAAGCTCCTTTGTTTCCTCAAAGGTTTGCTTCTTTAATGAGCATATTTCCTTCAATGAGCTCTGTACCTAGCGCCATGTTTGAAATGTAGCCTGCGGTCCCACCTCCTTCATATACTCTTCCAATTTCCCTTGCTCTCCTCTATTTCCTGCTTTCCACACCCCATTAACATCTCAGATGCAGTACAATTTGGTTGCTCTGTGCATTGTTTATTGCCTACTGAGTTCTTGTAGAATAAAAGCTCTATGAGTCAAAGAATCTTGAGTTTGTTCACTTACCAATGTCATACCTTTAACAACAATTCTACCCTGGGAAATCTTGGATATTAGTTAATCATGTTGGGCTGAAAACTCAGTCATGTTAAGTTTTCCTCTGCTCAGACACAGTTCTGTACTCTAAAAAGAGAATTCAATTTCTAGGTAGTAGGTGAACTCTTGTTTTTGTCCGTTTTGTTTAGGTGTTACAAGGTACCAGAGACTGAGTGTATGTACATATTCATATATTTGCACATATATACATATATAATTTGTATATATATGAAAAGAGGTTTATCTGGATTATGATTCTAGTAGATGGAAGGTTTAAGCAACACAGTACTGATGTCTTGTTAGAGACTCCCAGCTACGTCACAATATAGCAGAGAAGTAAAAAAAAAAACATATTGTATGGGTGCAAATAGCACCAGGGGAGATGCCAGCCTCCTGTTAAAACAGCTCACTCATGGGAACTCCATGAGTCTCAGAAGACCTGACCCTTAACTGAGAGAGCATTAATCCATTCACATGAATAACAGTCTCATGACCTTATTCTCTCCCATTGGCCTCACTTCTTCAAAGATCCACCACCACGTGCCACTACATTGAAGACCAAGATTCTAATACATCAAACTTTGAGGGATAAACTGTGTCCCAAATATATGAACTATCAAGGGCTTTTAAAAAATATGTCTTGAGCAAATACATTACCTATATACACTACATTGAAGACCAAGATTCTAATACATCAAACTTTGAGGGATAAACTGTGTCCCAAATATATGAACTATCAAGGGCTTTTAAAAAAATATGTCTTGAGCAAATACATTACCTATATCGAATACCATAGAAGGTATAAGTTGACCCCTGGCAGTTCGTTACATTATTTGTAGTAATGTCTTTCTAACAAATGCTATATCAATTAGAACTAGAATCATATTTTTTTAACCTTAGACCATTAAATTGTCATGTAGTACATATTAGGAAAAACATCTACCTTCCTGTGTTTCATTAAGAACATATAACTACTTATCAACCCAAGGTGGAAATAGTATAAATTATGAAAAGGCAAAGCTAATAAAGCATCAGTTAGCACAAAGCAGTATGTAATCTATGTGTGCCGATGTCACTGTGGTCAAGATAAGATGAAACTTGGGTCTTTGAAAAGGCAACCAGTGAAATGGTTTGTTTGGGATTTTGCTTTGTCAGTTGAGACCCACCAGAAGTAATGTTATCTAAATCATCAGCTGTCCTCTTCCAGGATGAGGTGCTTCCTCAAACAATTTTCCGTTAGTTGGTTTGACATTGTAGATCACATCTATATTCTTGGTAAAATTGTCAATTAAGAGTTCTTCATGGTTCTCTTCATGGGGGCTGTGGGGTTTATATCAAACCACCAGTTAAACTGGACATGATAGCACATACTTAAAACCCTTGAAATTGAACACTCAGTCATCCAGTGCTGATCTGAGCCCACTGCATCCCACCACTGGCTTTAGGGATACAAACCCACGTGATCTGATTGAAGAGAAAACTGGAAACTTGGGGATTATGTAATCAAAGAGATTAAGGACATTACTGGTCTCAGATGCAGGCTTTCCCTCACCAACTCTTGGCTCGGAACTGTCTCTCCATAAGCTATTGTTACTCCAGAAGCACTAGGCATAGACTTTGGAAGTCAAATTACTGAAGTTAAAGATCACTGACTGTAGTTTAAACTGGGTTAGAAGCTCATCCTGCCTCAAAACACACTTGCCAATGTAACCTTAGGCACTCACCCATGGCACGGTTATTTCATCTGTAGAATACAGCCACGGTGTCTGTGATGTGGGGTTGTTTCGAAACTGTGTCAGCTACACACCTATTACTCAATGTTAATACCACAGTACAAATCAACCATCTTAAACTGTGTATTAAGAAGAGGCTGTTGAAAGTCAATGCTTAGAAAAAGCCTGCTTTTCTGTGCATGAAATATTAAAGGCAATTCTAGAAAATACTCAGAAGCCATGAAGAACTATGGAAGGAGGCCATTTTAGAAGAAGTTGGCTAAGGTCACGGTGCTGAAAGAGGCATGTGAGGTTCATCGCATTCTGACATGGTCTGAGTCACAAATGAGAAGCATGACAGAGACCTCAGCTGAACTGTAGGCATGCTCGAAGACTGTGGAAGGCATAGCTTCAGATGGCAATTTAGGGTACTCTGCAGAAGAAAAGAAACAACTACATGCTCAAGTTGCTTTTCTCTTGGCTGTTTATTGTAAAATATGAAAAGAGAAACACAGCAAAAATGGAATTTGAAACAAAACAGGAAGCGGAATGTGTAGGTTTGCAAAGTCTTCAGACTGGCGAAATTACAAATGTATGGTCAAGAGATTATCAGAAAGTGGTTTGCTGTTTGACAGATGTTCAGAAATGGAGGAAGCACGCATGTTCACTGTTGCTGGTAGTTATCATCACACTCTCTCATGCATTCAGATTCCGTTCATTCTAGCATGGATTCTACCAATTTTCAAGTTAGCTGATTAGCAAGCTTAATCCCATCTCTAGCCTAGAGCTGATAAATCCTTTGTTCTTTTGGACATATACACTATCCCAGTGCAGGCCCTGCCTTGTAGTATTTTTCTTTGTAAATGATAAAATGTGTTAGGCTGAGGAAGTGGCTCAATTGGTGGAGTGCTTGCTATTCCAGCACCTCCTATATACCTACAATCCTAGCACTTGGGAGCAGGCTGAGAAAAGATGATAAGAAGTTTAAGGTCACCCTCAGCTGCATACTGAGCTTGAGGCCAACCTGGGCCAGACTGTGTGTCTCAAAACAAAGTGGTGTGAGTAAAGTCACTCTCATCTCACAGATCCACTTTGTAAATAAAAGCCTTGTGATCAATTTGCACCCAGAGCTTCTTGGTTTACTCTGAGGGTATATGCCAGGCAATCTGTCATATGCTGCAAACGCATTTGATACTCCCGGCCTACTAGAGCACCATCGTTTAGTGCCACAGTACACTGTAGACAGAGTCCTTTACTTCTTGACTACATTGCTGACTCAGCTGTCCTCACAGCCTCTGTCCAGTATCAAAGGGATTATCCTGAGAATATTGTCATCCTGAGAAAACATTCACATCCTGAGCTCAAAATGGTGATACTTATTAAATGGGTATAATCATCTTTCTCAAAATAAGGAAAACATTTTTATATACAATTAAGAAGATAATAATTTAAAAGGACAGGAATATATCACAGTTGGTAGAGCACTTGCTTAACCAACCCAAGGGCCTGGGTTTAAACCTTAGCCCCACATAAACCGTGTGTAATGGTATCCAACTGTAACCCTAGTTTGGGGAAAGTAGAGTCAGGACAGTCAAGGCCAACCTGGCTGTAAATGAGTGTGAGTTTGAGATCACGATTCGATACAACAAAGCTTGTTTCCT
>JAQHUG010000011.1:9684151-9697519 GCA_028555095.1 Dicrostonyx torquatus
CCACCACTGCCCGGCTCACACATCTATTTCTCTTCACGTTTATTCTTTTGAGTTTTAAGCATTCAGGCAGTAGCTTGTAATTTATAAAGTACTGTAATCTGCATCATTCCTGATATCGGTAGAGAAGTATGTGCAGAATTAGGATTCATGTGTTCTGCACTGTGATCCTTCCCTTTTCTCTCACATCATCACAGAACAATTGAGACATTCAGATAAACTTCAGATAAACAACCCTCCCCCAAAAAACCCAAAATTACTTTGTCTCTGCGCTGGAATGCATCTTTCTGTGGGTACCAACTACTAGAGTTTCTGTGATTAGGAATGCACAGAACTCTTCACTGTTCTTTTTGCTAGGTATGGTTTCTTCCTCTCCTGTGCCCACATGCTCCAGCTTCTCAGCAAGTCTGTGTTTTCTGCTTCTTATTTTAGCACACAGAGCATAAAATATATAATCTCTCTTTGATGTTTCTTTTAAATACTAAAGCATTTTGAAATATGAGTTTGCACTTTTTTTTAAGTTCAAACATTAGATGAAGAGCAGTCCATCCATAAAAACAATATTTGGGATTTTTCTTTCTGATTGATAAATTTTCAGACTATTTGGATTTGGGACAATTTAATTTTTAAAAAAAATATATCCTATAGATGCTTCTAGTTTATGGACAAAGACCCCTGAAGAAATTGAAGAGAAAAGAGCAATAAAGGAGATGTGTTATAAATCTGGTAAGAAATCAAACATCTGTGAAATTTCCAATGCTTGGTTTTGCTCCCCATCCTAACCGTTCTCTTCTTATGGGAGTTTAGGTGAATACTATAGATTCCATGCTTCTCCAGACATTTCGTCATCAAAAAGCACAGCTCCTACAGTGGAAAAAGAGTTAGAAAAGCCTTTGGAAAATGGCAGTGAGTTGCAAGAAGGTAAGAAAAGAGACGATAATATTCAAGGTGATATATAAGATATTTAGTGAGTAGACCTTGAATTATTTCGTGCAGTGTACACGAGAACAGGATTGCATGATAAATAATACATCTGGTTTGAGAGTGAGAGGGAAACTTTTTACTGGATGACCCAAATTTCCTATGAAAGGATGCTGCTAATGTAATGATGTTTCAATGAATGCACTCCACAGATACAAGGAATGCTGACACTCCACACAGGAATTCCGCAAATAATTTGCCTTTCTGTGTCTGCAGTACGCCTCTCTGTGAAATAGGACTTACTGTTTTATTTTGAATGGAAAGGATAACCCGGACCAGGATGGACAAAAGCGAGGTGGCAAACTGACATCAGTGGCAGAATGGCGGTCTGTCTGTTGAATGAGTGTCTTTTGTGTTTCAAGTAGTCTTAAGGCGGTTTTGATTGACAAGTCCTAAGCTTCCTCTTTCACGATGCATTTCTTAATAAATAATTATATTTCTTAAGCAGGTCTGAGTTTGCTTCTGGTCAGTACCTTGTCCTTGGAGGCAAGACAAAGAGCATTGTATTGTGTATAGAAAAGCAGGAACTTGAAGAAAAGTCCATAAGTGTTAAAAGTTTATGTAGGGTGTCCTGGTTTCCAGTGAGCTTGTGCACATATTGTAGCAATAGAAGAGAATTTAATTGCTCCCTAATCCTCTTGAGGACAGGAAGGGGGCCACACAGAGAGAGGAGCTTGTAGAGAGAAGGGAGAAGAGCGACAAGGGATGAGGAAGGCTGAGGGTGATTGGATGGATACAGAGCAGAGCATCTGTGTCTCCTGCCTCTATGTGGCAAGTTGTTTAAATGGCTGACAGAAGGTGGCAGCAATAGACCATCAGAAGGTGGAGGAGCATTCTGGAACCTGTACTAAACAGATGCGAGAAACCTTAAAACAAGCAAACAAAAACAAAAGACAAAGCTACCAGTCAAATTTAAAAAATGGAAGATTATAAAACAAATGATGTGTACATTTGTATACGTATAAACATTGCCTTGTATTTCTTCCAAAAAGTTAATTCCTGATATCCCTGTTAACTTAGATCAGTGGTTCTCAATCTTCCTAATGCTCCAACCCTTTAATATAGTTCATCACATTGTGGTGACCTCCAATCAAAAATTTTTGTTGCTACTTTATTATAATCATAATTTTGCTACTAATATAAATTGTGTTGTAAATACTTGTGTTTTCTGATGGCATTAAGTGACCCCTGGGAAAAGTTTGTTTGACTCAAAAGGAATCAATATTTTATGACTTCTGGAGTTTTACTTACTATTAGAATAAATATGAACACTACTGTTAACGATATTCTGAACTGCTGCAAGTTGCAGATATCATGTTCTTTGCTTTAACATAACTATCGCACAAATATTAAAATTAGGAAATTTCCTGTGAAACAGCAAAGAACGATTAATAAAAGTTCAGAGAGAGAAATTGGGGTTCAACCTGAAGATCCAAAAAGCAAAGCAGTCAGCCACTGGCTCTTACCTCTACCTCAGTCTGAAATGGTGATCCTGCCTCCAAGAATCTCGGATTGAGACTGTGTCTGAGAGCTGTCTCCTCCCACTTTATAATCCTCCCTTGGGCTAGGATTAAAGATATGCACCACTGGGATTAAAGACATGCACCACCTAGTTTCTGTGGCAACTAGTGTGATTATTGGGATTTAAAGGTGTGTGTTACCACTGCCTGGGTGTAAGGCTGACCAATGGGGCTGTTTTACTCTCTGATCTTCAGGAAAGCTTTATTTATTAAAATACAAATGAAATCCCACTACAAAGCAGTGTTATTGTTTATGGGTTCCCTCCACAAATTTCACCAACTATGTTACAGATATCCACAAAGTAAATTGATTCTTTCTTTGTATCCTAACCAATCAAGAAGCTCACACTGCTTTAGGCCACTGTGTCTCTTTTCCTTCTGATGTCAACAGCTTGTTTTCAGGTAGATTTTTTTGAATATGTACAATGAAGATTAAGAGAATAATTTAGTTATCAATTACCAGTAATAATGACTCTAACACTCTTTAGTAAATTAATTATGGAGAGATAGAATCAAGAGAATCATTTCACATTCATTACAATAAAACACCAAATGAACTAAACATGTTATGTTCATACAATAGTGTAATATGGTTTAACCCTCACATTGCCATTTAGTTGCCAATCAAAATAGGAGGATAAACTTCTGTTTTTTCATCATTTACAAAATGAGCTCGAAATAAATGCACTTATACATTGCTCACCGGATCCTTATGACAATTATGTTAATGTTCACGCTCCTTAACTCTCACCATGAAAGCTGTCACAATATTGTGCATAATGTGAGGATTGCTGGAGTGACTCTTTGTTTCTTCCATCTCTAGGAGACGGTCTTACAATTCCAACAAAGTTCGGCCTCTTTGAAAGGTCGGGTGAGGCAAAAACATCATTGGATAGGAAACCAAGGACTGACATTGCTGCGTTTGAAAATGGAGGTGAGCTAGATGGTCCTGAATGAGGTAGATTTTACAGTTGTAGTTAGTGAGGTCCTCTTCAGTTTAAACAGGTGAAGCATTGTTTTTAACTTCATCACTTTAATGGATTTAGTGAAGCATGCTACTCTGAGGTATATAGCTTGGGGAAAAATGCACATGCATATATGATTATGTAGTCATCATGTCATGAACTTATTGGCTACCTTGGTGTCCTCTTTTGTCAAATTGTTCAGTTATATCCTAATACCACTTATGTCAGCTTTTTCTTATCAGTCACTAAGAGATTATCAAGGGTCATCGTCATCTCTCATTGATACCCATACTCTGGTCTCTGCCCCCACAGTTTAGTTTTCCATTTTTGTTTAAGTGGAAATATGCAGTTTGGACTCCTTCAGGTTGAGTATTTTACTTTAATATTTAAGTTGAATTGTATGGGACATATCTACATTGTTGATGGTTGCAGTAGTTCTCTCTCTCTCTTTCTTTCTTTCTTTCATTCTCTCTCTCTCTCTCTCTCTCTCTCTCACACACACACACACACACACATGTATGTAGGTATGTATGCATAAATACAACCTGCAGAGTCTTCTTCCTGTTGCTCATATAAACATGTGTTTAGGATTGAACCCTTGGGATTAGATAAGCCATCACGGGGCTGCTTTCTGGAGAAGATTGCATCTCCCTCCCTCTCTTAGCAGTCATTATTTGCCTGTAGTTGTTCATCTAGGGTTGGAGCCTTGTAAGATTGTCTCCATCTGTGTTGATATGCCATCATTGTGCGGGTCTTGTTTAGGCAACTTTGTTTATCTATATGTCAGCTTACACACTGGCCACTCATAATATAGCTAATACACATGCACTAACCTAAGCATCTCTGACAGAATATGAAGAGATATGGGGACAGCATCATCTGAGACATGTTTGAACAGAAGTGAAGACCAGAGATATTGTGAAGATCATTACTGTATTGAAAGGGAGTCATATGCCTCTTGTTACTCTTGCTGCCCCTGACTGTAAAGTTTTATTCTAGGGGGTGACTGCTATGCTCCACAGAGGATCATATTTCTTGGCGTGGATGAAAGCAAAGCATTAGCTGAAGTGAAAGAAATCACCTCCAAATGTTCAAATGTCAAAGGTAATGAGTCTTGTGTTAAAAACTGACCCTCTGTACCTTGTGTAGATAAATAAAATGAGCATCATAGTTGTTAGGAAACTACACGTGAATGAAAAGGTACATCGAAAAGTACTGAATAGGATACTAGAGCCCCAAGGCTCTGCATTGGCTGTGTGCTTTGAGTTTTACTGTTTCCCAGTCTGGAAGTTAGTCTGCTGGACAAGGACATTACAAGGTGGAGTCTTTCAGCCATAAAGTGATCAACCTCCTTAAACGGCAATACCAAGGCCTCTCAAGCTTTTTGTTTTAGTAACTTAAAACAGAATGACTGAGTTTCCTGAGAAACATTCTTCATGAACATTTCGTAGAGATTCCTTCTGGCGATGCCATACCCTTTATACAGTAATTGCTAATAGCAACCTATGGCTATCCCAGAGACACAATGTCTATTCTAGAGCTTAGTGATACTCTGTTTGTGGCTGGGAATGCTCTGTAGACAGAGGGGAAGGAAAAGACGTTTGTGTCAAGTTATTTAATGAAAAATTACATGTAAATCTGTCTCCTATTCAGAGCTAACTTTTTCCCTAACCAATCAAAGAAATTCTTGTGGGGAAAAAACCTCAGCTATATTAATTTGGAGGCCACTAGCTAGCTCTGTGTGAGTGCCTAAATTTAATTGTCATGAATAAAGTTCTAAATTCAGCATTTCAATTGCACTAGCCCCCCACGCCAAGTAGTAAATACACACGTGTGGGTAGTGGCTGTTATGTGAAGCAGCACAGATTTAAAACATGCTTATAATTGGGGAAGGTTTATTAAATAGTCCCTCTTTCAAGTACAGAGCAAATGAATGTGATCCCATTAAAGGTGTCTTGAGAACTTAAATGGACTCATTCCCTATAGAATATGCAATGTACTTAAAATTTTCAAGGTGATGTTAAAACTCTGAAATCTCACTAGTGAATGGAACTGATAGCTATAGTTTTAGTGTCTTTAAAACTTTCATCTGCACTTGAGGTACAGTGTGGCAATTAGACAATTTTACCAGTGCACTCTAGAAAGTGACACACATACATAGTAGGTGTGCCCATTAGAAGTGTTTCTTTTACTAAGTTTGACCTTTTTTTCTTTGTTTGCTTTAGAAGAAAGCAAGGACAGTCTCCATCCAAAGCGTACCCTAACCACCCGCCTAGTCCCTACAACACATGTGTTAAATGCTACAGAGAATATCAACATGAAGTGCAGAGAGAGCCCCTCTTCAAGTAAGGCAGTGGTCGCATCACTTTTAGACCTTGTATTCGATTGTCTTCTTATGAATATATTTTTCTTATACACAAGAGAATTTGACAAGGAAAAATGAAAGAAAGGAAAGGAAAAAGGATGGTTTGAAAAGTCTGCCATTTGAAGTAGTAAATAAACAATATTTCTCTCGTAAATTCAGAGTACAGAGTACAAATTATATCCACCAGTTTGAGGTGCATATGAATGTAATAGTAAAGCTAAAAGTCTTTAGTCCAGCATGTTAGGTTTTGCCCATCGTGGAACGTAACTGCAGCTTTGCAATCACAATTGTTGCGGATCGTGTTTCTCGATTTGGCTTCTCCTGGGCACCGCTGCTTTGATGGAATCTGCCTCATTCCTTCTCTCCTTCCCCCATTCCTGAGTTTGTTTACTGAACTGCTGTTAATATTCTTGGTTCCTCGGCACTGAAGAAGAACCACAACAGATTCCCTTAGGAAACTCTTGTTACTAGTACTTGTTATAACTTGGGGTTTTGGAATCGGAGGTGCGGGAGTTTGGGAGTGATGTGTGGTGAGGAGATGGAGATTGTGAGGGTAAAATTGAAGATAAAGTCGAAGGCTAAGGCAGACACGGTTTCATTGTCCTACTAATGGAGAGCTGCTGTAACCTCAACACGGGTACTCATTTTCCATGTAGTCATGTGCGAACAGCAAAACTCCCTCTACAAACCTGGTTGAAGAATCTCCTTGGAAAGTCTAGAAAAATTGAGAATGCATGTAGAAAACTTTGCTATGAGTATATTCTCATATCATGGGAAACAAATAAGACTGGAAGCTTATACTTCCTTGTAGTCGGCCTTTGCTGTGCCAAACTATCTTAGTATTCAACCTTATCACACATTAAAAAGGATAGGTGCTTTAATTCAGGAAATGTGTTTTATGTATTAACCCAATTCACTAAGAAATAGCAGTTTTGGGCTTAAAAACTATAAAAGGATTTATTTTGAAGATAACAATTATGACCTAAAGATAGCGTTGTGCTGGGATTTGTTAGTGTGATTGGAGTGTACTGTTATTTTAAGAAGCCCACGCATTCCTTTGGAGAACAATAAAACATTTTAAAAGGAAAGCAACTTATCAAAGATTTTTTTCTCATTAATGTATTTCCAAGAGGGATTTATTTTGACACTTAAAAACCAGTCACTCTTTGTTCTAAAAGCTAGTCTTAGAGAGGCATACTTTTGCTTGATGCGAGAATGCACAGATATGTAATTATCACCTCAGTAATTTTCAGATAAAAGCATCTCTAATAAACTGTAAAAAATTTATATCTTCTCCAAGCGAATGATGTCCAGCCAGTGAGGAAGCCTCATTTTAAAGGTGTGAAGAAAAGAAAATGGATTTATGATGAATCAAAGAACTTTCCTGGCTCTGGAATGCGGAGAGGTAAAATATCCAAGTTTTTGGTATTTCTAATTATAATTCTCCCAGAGATTAAGTATCAAATATTTCCCATGCTAAGGAAAAATCATTGCTGTATAACTTGAAGTCTACTTTAAAAGTTACCCCAGTTTTTCTCTGCATGGCATCCTTTAGCTTAGATTTTCTTCTATTTTGCTACCCCACCCTTCAAATGTAGTGTATTTTATGAATGTGAGCCTGGCTTGTCTCATCCCTCATGTCTATTCTTTTGATTTACAGCAGTACACACCCCAAATCCCAAACATAAAATGAGTTACCACCATCAGAATAAAAACCGAAATGCTGAGAACGCCTCCTACATGCATGTCCAAAGAGATTCAGTAAGAACTGTCACACTGAACGCCCCTCCCCGAAGCAGGCCCACATCTGGGTCCTACAACAAAGCTGATGCCAACAAGGAACCCAAACTCAACCTCTGCCCAGGTGAGGGTCTTTACTGTTGTGGTTCACTCCTGACTGTACTTGGCCTTGGTGTAGGATTTCCCGCCTGGATAGCTGATCTTCGCTCCTCCCACTCGTTGCTGCTCCGGGGCCAGCATCATTATAACATCCTCAACACTAACCCAGAGGACCATATCCAGGAGAAGTCAGACACTTGATTTAAAGGACGTGGAAGAATACTCGTGCTGGATGCTGATGAACTGACACTGAACCTCCTTAGAGACTTGCCTCCCTGCACAGCTCTTTGTTCACCCCGGGTAGTTTTATATCACGAGGGAGGATTATTTTTACGTGGTTGACATTTTCTTGTTCCACTAAGTGCATGGTTCAATTATGTCTGTCAGATTACCACCCTGTCTTTTCTTGGGGACATCATGATTACTTTCTGGAAAGGGTTAGTTTGAGGGTTAACTGCAATATTTCTGACAACCTCTCATCTCTCCCACCATGCCCTTCTAAGTCATTTCATGGTGTATGTCAGTAAGGACACGGCTACAGGGGAGAGTTTCTTTTTCTTCTGGCTTTAGATGAATTTTGCTCTTTGGAAGTTGGGCTTCAGTTCTCTTGACTTAACAAAATGTCATTCAGTTCTCTGTAATTCAAGTCAGACCATTGTATTCACAGTGTAGTTTGTGAGTTCCGATTGTCAAGAACTTTTGGAAGCATAGGCAAAGACTCTGTCTTTAACAGCTTAAGTAGACATTTCATTTTAACTGCTTGTATTAGACTGTAACGGTGTATGGATGTGCATAAGCAAAGAAGTATGCACTCAGAAGAAACTTGTTTTAATTGTATTGCCATGTTATTATACTATCTCTTATTTTTGCCATAATACTCTTGTAGTTATGAGAACTTCAATGTATACTAGCACAGTGTGTTGCCACAGTCTAGATTTGTATGAACTGAATGTGTCAGCCACTATACTGGACAATGTTGTGCCTCATTCATGCAAATATAAGCACACAACAATGACCCAAAAAAGAAAAATTCTTGATATGAGCCAACACACTGAGAACTATAGATATGTGGTGATAACCCTGGGAATGCAAATATGACAATGTTAGGGAGTAGAGAAAAGCAAGTCCTTATAGACGACTTAGTCTCTCTCTCTCCCTCTCTCTCTCTTTCTCTCTCTCTCTCTCTCTCTGTGTGTGTCTGTGTGTGTGTGTGTGTGTGTGTGTGTGTGTGTGTCCCTGCTCTGGCTTCCTGGGGCCCTAAGCTCACACTTTCAGTGGTCACTGTTTTCACAAAGGGCAATTCCTTGAAGCACATGTGACTTGTTGTTTTTAAAATAAAGTTTAAAAGATATTTACAAAGTCAGTTATGTATTGTCTGAATTGTTAATTTTCTTTTACTTTTTGAGATTGTATAATATAACTATATCATCTCTCCCTTCCCTTTCTTCCCTCCAAGCCCCCTCTCACAAGCTCCTCTTTGCTCTCTTTCAAATTCATGACCACTCCAAACATTAGTAAGACAGTGTGTTAAGTCACAGACTAAAGATCGTGAAATACTATATGCAGATACTGTTCTGTCTTCTAGATTAGTCTCATAGGATAGAGCCTTATTTTAGGAAATGAACAGTAGATTAAGAGATTGCCCGCTGGTCAAGTAAGTGAATTAAATGAACTCAGTTGTATTCCTGTTGCCTTAGCTTTCAAATGAAGAGTAATCCTTACTGCTGAGATGTTTATAGCTTTGCCATGCTCTTGGCATATAGTTGTTGAATTCAGCAATATTTGCTAGCAGTCTCCGTTTTTTGTTTTCTCAGATAAACATACGTCAACAACATATAATGGTTCAGCCTGGCGAAGAAGAATTCCTTTTACAAAAACATATTCAAAAACTGAAAAGATATATCCAGGTAATTACTCACTGGTGACTTCAATGTGTCATGTAGTCCTGGAAATAAATGAAAAGTTCTTAAGTCAAGAAACAGATTTAAAAGCACTTAAAATTAAAAAAAATTCAAGATCACTTAATTACAGAGAAGATCTAGGGAGTTAGTAGTCCCCTGGCACCGTGACAAGTCAATATTATTTTGCTTCTTGGTGCTCAGTTTTACCTGTTGGTGTTATCAGAAAAAATTTTGATGCTGTTTTTTCCTCTCCGTCAAAAATAGCAATTCTAATAATTACATATATTAAGCTAGTCTTTGCTATAATACAAGAATATAAAATCATATTGAGTATGAATAAGATACTCTCTCTTGCTGTATTTACCACAGAGAGACGTAAGCTGGTATAGGCTAGCAGTTCATGAATTTGATCACCAAGGAGGCATCAAGTGACTGTATTCTCTCCTTTGTGCTCACTGAGAAAACAGGAATGTTGGGAATCTCTGGCTAGATGTTCCTAGGTGTCCTGACCTCCGACGAATCTTTTGCTGAACAGGTTGATGTCTTTCTTTGCTTAGAAATAAGTTGCAATGAATACAAATTACTCCTCAGACAACTAAATCTTTCAGAACACACAATTCAGATAGAGAACTTGTATCCAAATAAATATTCTAGTAATTTAAAATATTATGATTCCATAAGTTTTTATACCAGGGCCTTCCAGAAGGTCCATATGAAGACTAGATAATTTATTTCCTCCAAAGTTAATGGCCCATACAATACTTGTAAAAACCTCATTTGACTTCAACTGTGTGTCAGTACTCAGAATTGGTACAATTATATATTGGAGACAGAATGTAATCCAACTTCCCCTCATCTTGCAGACCAAATTATGCTGCAAGAGAAGGTAGATACAATATTGCTTAAATGAGTATATTTTTTTCTTAACTTGGGCTTGACTGTTACACGTGATCAAACATAATTTGAGAGGAAAAGGAGGAGAAGGAAAACGAAAGCAAAGATACAATGAACCTCCTTGAAGGAATTAGGCATTTCTAAGTTCCAGCTTTTCTTGCTACAGTTTCCATCTGAGAGGGATGCATTTGGAATGTTGAGGATGTGCTTTTGGCCCTAATCCTGTGAGAGTGGTTAATTTTTAACACAGTGGCTCCCTTCTCCAAACCAAATAGCAGCAGTGGAAATATTTGGGGCATGTCAAAGTACTTTACCACCTATGTGTAGCAAAGAATCTACGCATCCATTTAGGGCTCCATTGCCCTTCTCAGGTGAAGAGCAGGGAGAAAAGCTCTAAAAGGAATGTCGCAGGGTCCTGTGGATAGGGGACAGGCAGGGCCTATATCACATGAGAGGTTGAAGACAGGTTTTTGAGAATTCTGTCGAGATTACATAGGTGGCATCACACAGTCCTGTGGGGCATCACTGAGAGATGGCCATTGTGTGTGTGAGAGAAAGATCGGGGAGCAAATGCGTGAAGTAGTCTGGCTTATAGGGAAGGAATGAACTCTGGGAAAATATATGCTTGTTGTTGAGCTCTGCTGGGGTCAGAGTGGCACTTAGCCGTGATCTCAACAGATGGCCTCTGAGAGAGGCCAGTCCAGCATCCAGGGAGCAAACCCTTGCTCCTGAAAGTGTGATCTGAGGGGGCAGCTGCAGTGTCATCCCCTGGGAACTCATTAGAAATGTGTAGTCTCTGTCTCATACCTGCTGTGGCGGGATGCCATCTTACCATCACGGCCAGGTGATATGGGTGAGCGTTCATATTCGTGAAACCCCAGGCAGGTTAAGTGGCTGAAGAACCAGCTACATCGGTCTGTTGAATGTTTGTATTCTCACTTTGGCTGCCACGCGGCAGGTGCCATTCTCCTTGACCCATCCCAGAAATTAGGACCGGCAGCCACAGAGTCTGGGGGAGGAACAAAACCCCAAGAAGAACCTTTAAATGTGACTGAATTATGAAAGCAAAGTGGCTAAGAAATTCCTGAATTCAACTGAGTTCGTGTACAAAGGTCTATTACTTCAGGAAAAACGAGGACTTGTATTTTACACACTGTAAAAGACTTTATAAAATGAGTAGTATTTTATAAGCCGCAAGTTTGTTCTCTTACTTGTTTTTGATTGAGAAACTGGTTACTCTCAAATTTGGCCTTTCCAGTTGTTGTCATCCTCCGAAGGAAAAAGAGAAAGATCAGCTTGTGTTTCTTCCCACACATATTCTTGCTAGGGCACAGAACAGCCGTTGTGACATTTCCCAGTGGACACATGGATGCTGGAGGGAAGAAGCAGAAGGCACCAGCTGCCATTTGCCTGTTCCTCTGAGGCTCTGGCAGCCAAGACCGAGGAAATGTAAATGGACCCGAGAAGTCTTTTGGGAAAATGTTGCAGGATGGTATGGGTGTAGTGGGAGGGGAGAGGAAAGGGCTGGTCGCATAGGAGGATTAGGGGCACAAGGTAAAATTGCCTGTAGATGCTCTCAGTGCCAGTCTTCTCTGTGGCCACATGTCCATTCTGATAGGCTGGACATGGAAGTGCCTGTCTTCATATCATAGACTGTTCATTTCATTCACTCTTGGTCTCTCTTTTAAATGCAGACTGATATGCAGTATTAAGTCAATCTCTCACCACCCTCCATCTAAAATGCAATGTTCAAAAAGCATCAAAAAGAAACCTAGGAAGCCTGAATGACATTTTGAAAACTTAATAAAACACTAAGCTTGGTTTTGTTTTTCCTTTTAGCCCTCATGGTAGTTAACAAAAGAAATAAGAATTAATGAAACAAAGCATGTAAAAAAATGAAATATCTTGTGTATTTTATTCCCAGAGCCAAGAAGAAATGGGAGCAAGTAAACTTGGAGGTTGAAAGAAAAGAAATATGAGAAAAGAGAAAAGTGCCAGCCATCACCTGATTTACAAGCAAAAATGAAAATTCAAAGAATGAGATATTCAAGTACTCCATAGGATATAGTGGTAGTCAACGATGATAAAATGCAAATTCTGAAAATAAGATGTGGGAAGAACATTGTGCTTGTTCAAAACTGATAAAATGCAAATTGCAAACAGCTGCCTGTTTACTTATGTATGTCTGGGATTCATTCAATACATTGCCACAAGCATTTAATAAAATTTCAAAGTTTGACCATTAAAATCATTCTTTAATCGTAAGCAAGCCAGATTGTACAGAGCAAAGGGTATAACTCTGTTTTGATCTCTGCTGTTTGTGATGGTCTTCATGGCAAACAATTCAGACCTTTTCTTAGGTTTGAAGCAGGGCTCTCAACAATAACTCATAAGGGAAACACAAATTCAACAATGTCCTAGCTGGCAGTTGATGGGGAATATCTCAGAGGAATTTTAATCTAAATATTCTTTCAATTATCAGAGAGAGAGAGAGAGAGAGAGAGAGAGAGAGAGAGAGAGAGAGAGAGAGAGAAAAAATAGATATATAAAGAAAGAAAGTTGCTAAACAATGCATTTAAATTGCCAATCGCTGTCTTTTAATTGGCAATTGCAAGACTTCTTTGCCGAGAGGTGCCACACTCAAAACCGAAGAGTGAACATTTTCCTGACACAAACCAAAAATTATATGACCATAATGGAGCAAAGGAGGTTCCTTTAAAAAGAATAGTGAACTAATTTATTTCCCAGAAGTTCCAAGGCCTCAGTAACTCCAGAAATTCAGACACAAGTGAGATGCCAAGCAAGTGGTGGCTCAAGTCTTCAGTCACACACTCAGGCAGGCAGATCTCTGAGTTCAAGGTCAACCTTGTCTCCAAAGTGTGTTTCACATCAGTCTCAGCCACACA
>JAQHUG010000011.1:9707193-9720124 GCA_028555095.1 Dicrostonyx torquatus
AAAAGGACTTCTCTGTCGTGGCCTCAGCTATTTTGCTAGCATTCTTAATGGACAGAGTAAGATGAGAACAAAGTTCCATTAACAATTGAAATTAAAAGGAAGCTTTTATTGTTCTTAGGTGATATTATTTTCTATTTAGAAATGCCAAAATATTTAAAAATTATCAGGTTTATCATGAGAGATTAACAAATTTTGCATAGTAGAGTGATATAAAAAAGTCAATTGCCATTTTTGTTTGTTTTTTGTTATTTTTGAGATCTTAATTTGATTATGGTATTTTTTCTTTCTTCCCTCCCAACACTCCCACATACACACTCTTCTTCAAATCTGTGGCTTCTTTATTCATTGCTATGGGACACACATATATATTTATACATACACATATATGCCTAAATATAAACTGTTCATCTCATATAATGTTACTTATATGTATGTTTTCATTGCTGACCATTTGGTGCTAGATAACCAAATGGTGTAGTATGTCCTGAGGAAGACCACCACTCTGCTCCCAGCTTTGCTCAGTTTTTTGTAGTTTTTATGTCTAGGATTGAGGTGTTTTGGGATTTTTTCCCCCCAGTTTGGTGTGTCCATTAGTGCCATTCTCCTTCATGTTATGTTTGGGTGATCATGTTGACAGGAATTTATGGGTATAGTATTTTTATAAACTAGCACACATGTTTAAAATAAGCAACACTGGTGAAAATTGATAATTTTTTTAAAATCAACAAATATTTAGGGAGAAAAAGTAACAAATGATTTCAAAGCAGTGCATTCTGCTCCTAAAAAGATTAATTACTGTCATTTGTGGCATCACAAATATATCTATAGAACATTGTGTGACATGCAATTAGCCAGACACAGAACACAGATACCACGTTTTATCTTTCATGTTGGGGATTAGTGAAGATACTGATCTCAATTTAGGATAGCAGTTGTTAGTAGTAGGCAATGGGAGAACAGGGGTGAATAAATTTTGGCTAAAAGGCATCAAAATTCAGATAGAAGGAATAGGTTCTAGTCCTCTGCAGCATAGGACGACAGACAGGGTCCACAATTACGTAGGTTATGAGAGTACATGCTGTTGGAGGCGTCCAATGTAAGGAAATAACTGGAAGCTTGCTAGTTAATTCATCAGGTAAAGGTTCTTGCCTCCAGGCCTGGTGACTTAAATTTTTACTCAGGGGACCAAGTGCTTGAGGGATAAACCATCAAGTCGTTCGGGATTTGACTTGTGAACACTGCATTGGTTGAAATATCACACTCTAGTTCTTTAATAGGTCCTGGTGTAAACTACTTCTATCAAAGATGCTAATTGTCCATTAACTGAATTGTTCAATTCTATACCCATCAACATCTTTTTTTTTATCCCTTCAAGAAACTTAAGACTTATTCTACACTACATATGAAATCCCAGAGTGTCCAGAATATTTTAATTAATAACAAAGAAGCTAGATCAAGATACGGATTTGCTCTGAAGGGCAAGAATGATCTTCAAACTCAAGTTAACTTTTCATTTGTTACTGGATAGAGTAGGCACTGCTATAGTATTTGAGACAACACTAACGAATAATATGCAAAACACCTTACATGAACTTTCATGCCTATATAAGGTGTTAAGCATCAGGGAAGCATTGTGGATAATGCAGAAAGGAGTGATTGTTACTTAAATATGAGAGAGTTTGTTGCCTCTTTGTGGGGAATGAAGACAATGAGTCCTTAAACTTCAACAACAAAAACAACCACAACAAAAAATAGGTTTTCAGATGAATCAAGTACTTATGTAACAAGCAAAACTGAAATTTATAAATGCTCTTTGTTGGAGGTATATCTGAGTCAGAACAAGTTTATAAATTGACCCCTGAACAAAATTTTGATGAATGTAAGTCTACAGTTGTGCATGCCAATATTTGAGTAAAAGAAAAGCAAAACATGTTTCAGGTTTTGTTTTCCTCCTAAATTTTCTTGTGTTCACTCAAGGGACCCAACTGATTTGTTTTCAGTTCTAGGCTTTGGGTGTATTGATGCTATCATCAAGAAAGGCTCACTACACGCAACCTTCCCTTTGAAAATAATTTTTTGCCACCAGCTATGATTTGACCTGGAAATTCAAGTTCCAGGTTTACAGTTTCTTTTGATTTCTAATTATTTTGTCACAAGTTGGTGTTTCTATTGCCTGGGCAAGAAAATAAATAAATAAATGAAAGAAATAGCATTTAGTTTGCTCCTGGCATAAAGGCAAAAGGAGAATTAGTGCCATTTGTGAGGCGATTAAATCAGACCATCCCAGGAAGGCAGGGAGAACTCTGTGTTCCAGTCCCATCTGCTTTGAGAGGCTTTTTCTTCACAGTGTGTGTGCATGTACACGTGTGGGTTTACATGTGTGTGATTGTGCATGTATGTGTATATGTATGTGTGTGCAGATAACTGAGTTCTTTTCAGAAATGATACCTATGTTTATCTCCCAAGGAAAAGCATGGTTGATGTGGGAATGTTCTCCTGTATTTTGTATTACTCTTATTGGTTGAATAAAGAGCTGCCTGGCTTATAAGATAGGTCAGCCCTTAGGTGGGCGGAGTAGACAGAACGGAAGTTCTGGGAGGAGAAGAGAGGAAGTGAGTCAGACGCCATGAGGCTCCCGTGGGAGATGAAGGTACCGTAGAACCGTCTGGTAAGTCACCCACCTCGTGGTGACATACAGACTTTTATAATGGGTTAGTTTATGAGGTGAGGGCTAGCCGGGAAAAGGCTAGTGATAATAAGCCAGGCAGAGTTTAAATGAATACCGTCCTCACGTGGTTATTTCGGGTACAGGCAACCAGTGGCTGAGCGGGCCAGCAGCTGGGGGCTTGGGAGCCAGGCGTCTGGGGAACACAACATGCACACCTCTCCCCCTAATTACAACACATGGTCTTACAGCAAGTTATGGGAGCTTAGTGGGCTGGTTGGGTAATTGCCAATAATGTTAATAAACTCATACAGTTTACAGTTAGGAAGACTTACCTGGGTTTCCCACTTGCTAACTGTTTGAGCTTGGAGGTAATACTTTATCATTATAAACTTTAATTTTCTTATTATTATTGATAATTTCCTGTTAGCAATGCACTGTACATTAGAAATAATAGGTGAAATATCATGAGTTGTGCCTGGTGGTTTTTGGTAAGTTGTAAACTTTAATTAAAAATATCTGATGGATTGTGTCCCACTCACTTCTGGGAGTTATGGTTAGAGCTACTTCACATGAGAAGGAACTGGACCAAAACCCAAAAAATTAATGTTTAAAAATAATAAATTTGTTTAAATACCCCAAATATAAATAAACCAGTTCGTGGAATACAAAATACAGGGGGAAATAAAGTAAATCTAGCTTTTTTATGTTCATTTTGGCTGCTGAAAATGCAAAACCCCTTTACCTGGTATATTTCTCCATTCTGCAGATGTCCTTGAATATTTCAATTTTAAGTATAATAATCCTACTATTTTCACATGTAAATCTTATGTTAGTGAGATTCAGAGGATAAAATTTTTAAAAGGTCAAATACGGATCATGATGGATTTTCTTTCCTAATGGTTTTGTCAGCTGCTCCTTTCTTCTGAGATAGCTGTGCTGCCCACTACTCAACCTCATCTACATGAGACCCTAAGTTTCCTCCTTCCTCATTTTGTTGGGCATTGTAATATTTGATGATATATCTATTCTACCCCCTCTGAACAAAAGGTGATACATGGCTGACATTGGGAAATGTAAACGCCAGCTCTTTATTTATTTATTCCTAAATTTGTTCATTTATTTTACATCCCAACCACAGTTTTCCCTTTCTTCTTTTCTCCCATTCTCTCCCCCTACCCCAAATCAATTCCTCCTCTGTTTTTGTTCAGAGAGGGCAGACCTCCCATGGGTGTCAGCAAAGCATGGCATATCATCAGGCAGGACTAACCTCTTCCCCTTATATAATTTTTAAAATATTTTTTAAAATTTATTTATTATGTATACAATGTTCTGTTTGCATTCATGCCTGCCTGCCAGAAGAGGGCACCAGATCTTATAGATAGTTGTGAGCCATCATGTGGTTGCTTGGAATTGAACTCAGGACCTCTGGAAGAGCAGCCAGTGCTCTCCAGCCCCTCTTCCCCTTATATTAAGGCTGGGCAAGGCAACCCAGTATGAGGAATAGGTTCCTGGAAGCTAAAAAAAAAAACAAAAAAACCTTACCCTGTTTCCACCACTAGGAGTTCCATAGTAGATCAAGATATACAACTGCCGTAGCATATGTAGAAGGCCGACATAGGTACCATGCAGACTTTCTGTCGCCCAGAGTCTGTGAGCTCCTATGAGCCCTGGTTAGTTGTCTCTGTGGGTTCCCTTGTGAACCTTGACCCTCCTGTTGAAGAGAGGGAGGAAGGATTGAATACCAGTTCTTGAAAAGAAGCTGTGTCTGTGATTGGCTTGGTTAGAACTTCTGTGATATGACAAGTTTGGGAGGTAACTGGACTCCAAAGTCCAATTACAAGCTACTTGGACAACCTTTAGCCTTCTGAGTAACAATTGCTTGCTTGCTTCAGTGTCAGACCTAACATCTGTCTGTTGTGGAATATTAGTTTAACTATGTAAAGATGTGCTACACTTGTCTACCTTTCCTGCCTACGGCACCTGATTGGTCTAATAGAAAGCTAAATGACCAATACCTAGATAGGAGGTACAGGCAGGACTTCCAGGCAGGGAGAGTAAGTAGGAGGAGGAATTTAGGCTCAGGGAAAGAAGTTGGCATGGGGGGAAGAAAGGAGATGGCAGGGAGACAGCAGAGGCCAGCCAGACACAGAGAAAGCTGAAAAGTAGGACATATAGAATGAAAGAAAGGCAGAAAGCCCCAAGGCAAAACAGATGACTAGAAACAGGCTAGCAAGTTCAAAGCGCTAGTGGGACAAGCCTAAGCTAAGGACGAGCATTTGTAATTAAATAAGTTGACGTTAACAAAACCCAGTTGCACCCACCAAAACAAGATTCATCAGAGAGCATCGGAAGACTCTGAGATTTCTCTGTTTTGCTGTAACCAATTAATGTTTCCACAAGCGTATTTGAAAGGAGTCTTGATCTATTACTTTCTTTATTCAATTACTATAAAAAAAAGTGAAACAAAACTTCATGAAATTTCTTCCACATTGGAATGTGGATTCTGGGGTAACCTAAATTTGTCTTCCCAGGGCCATGGGCACTCATATTTGGCTCCAGAATGAACTTTCTTATTTCCTTTTTTTTTTTCCTTAAAGAGTTGTGCCTGGTGGTTTTTGAAAGATAGTACCCTTTAATGAAAAATTATCTGATCAATTGTCACCACTCACTGATTAATAGTAGATTAGTGTAACCATGAGTTTTCAGACTTATCCTGGTATTTAATTTGCATGATACTAAACAGCAATTAAATGTAAGAACTGGGGATTCATGCTGGAGCATGGATTAGAAGTCGCCTCAAGCTTTTAGGCAACTGGATGGTTAAGTCTCACTCTGGTTTTCTTGTCTGTGAGATCCTCTGCTAACTGCAAATGTGTGTTTTCCTTTCTTGTGTTTTTATCCAGAAACAAATCTATCCCTAGTACTATAGTGAAAACATTTCTAAAGCATACTAAGAGAAAAATAATTTGATGGGGTGTACTTCTAGACATTAAACAATAAAACACGTGCTGTAGAATTCCAAATGCATTTTCATTTTTCTTTTTAAAATTCTGATTTAATAATTTATACTCTGTAGGCATGCAACCCTAGAGAATTCTAGCCCTGGGCATTGTAACTCTGCATATAGCCAAGTAAATGGTTTTCATGTGATTTTCCATGGGGAAATAATTTCAAATTTGCTTCCTTTGGACACCCAGAAAATTCTTTTTTTCCCTCTGTTGCATACTTGGCTAATATATTTAAAGGATATAAAATGTCTTAGCACCATACTGATTAATTCTTAATAGGGACAAAATGGTTTTATCCAAGATGTCTATTGTAAATTAAGTCAAAACTATTTATTGGTAGGTGGTCTGTGTGATTTTTACTCACTACTGGAAGAAGTTAATTCGATTTAAACACGAGTACATTTTGAAATCATCTTCAAACTAACACTACACTATGCAATGATAAACTTAGCTTTGTAAAATATATTAATATGCTATATTAATGAACCGTGCAGATGTATAATATGCTAATGTTTATATTATTTCTTTCTTCCTTCCCTAATAGCTTAAAATTCAGATTCTGTTATTTGCCAGACTGCCATAGTTTCCTGGTAAATGCTTCATTTATTTGCAAGCAAAAACAGCCCTTGAGTGTAGTGTTGCTGATTCCTGTGGTGGAGATGCTCCCAGCATGACTGACTTAAAGCAACTAAAGTAGAATCACTGATTCCAAAGTCAGGAAGAAATGCACATCACTGATTTTTTTTTTTGTGTGTGTGTGTGTATGTGTGTGCTGGCAAGAGCCTACTCTAGCATATTCTGCTTTTTTCCCCTGTGTTTTAATCATACAACTTTAATGCTGGAGCATGGGTTAAAATAAAAATAAAAATTATTCATTTGGAGTATCTATTATGAACCAGTTTTTACTCAACATGTTAGAGGTCCCTCTCCAGCGTTTTATTGATGTTTTCATTTATTTATCACCAATTTTTACACTGTAATAACAGCTTTCTAAAGGGAAAGGCTTTTTGATTTTTAGTTCTTATTGATTCTTGTTGAGTCAAATGGAAAATCAAAGACTGGAGATATAGTTCAGTGGTGTGGATGTTGTCCAGCATGTGTGATACTATACACTCAAGCCCTAAGACACTAAAAGAGTAAATAGAAAGGAAACAACTATTATAGTATATTCAGCTCATTAGAAAATTGCAAAATTAGGAATTCTTGAGAAGAAAATATATAACTATATCTATAATTAACAAGCCTTCATGCCTTTAAACATGATTATTAAATTATAATACACTGGACAATTCTAACAATAACAATTTCTACCTGTAGTAACAGTTATATTTGACTTAAATGTAGTTTATTAAGTATGGACCCTCAAAGATTGCCAGTGTCAACAGTGATAGTAAATTTATCTAGAGTGTTTGTGCAATGAGAAGAACTTAAGTGATGCATATTATTCCCCAATTTCACTCTTATAATGACCTTTAAGTATGTTCTAGTTTACTTCTCCATTTTAGGAGCTAACCACAGTTCCAAAGTCTTCACTAACTTGTTGAAGTTAGCAATGAATCAGTGCTACCTTTGAATCTTTAGACTTTTTTATTTGAGATTCTTAGATCTTAATCTACAGTCTGTCTTCTGATTATAATTTTGCCATTTCAGAATGGTGTCAGTTCTAGAAAGTTCATACTGTCACTTAAATAATTTGCAATGTGCATGTACAAGATTAGAAATTAAGTTTTTAAAGTGTAAGATGCTCTGCTCTTGATAGGCTATCTGCAAAGTATTACAGAGTTGCTCTCAAGACATGAGTAGGTTTATTGGCAGTTGTAAAGAAAAGGGTCATAAGTGAGCATTTTTTTAAACTCAGAAATTTACTCAATGGCTATGAGTAGACAAACACTGGTAATGTTTTCCTTTTTAGATAAATCCAAATTTTGTTTTCTTGTCATAGAAAATCACATAATTACACCTTTTATATGGTACTGATTGTTGGTTTTTGATAGTATATAACAGTATGTGATAATTTTTGCAATCATTTGATGTGATGTTTGCAACTTATTATATTGCTACCACTAAGTGCTAATATGAACTTCAGTGAGGAATGGCCATGTTAATACTATGACCTCATAGAGTAGCTAGGAGTAAACATGATTACCCATGCAAAACTGATGAGATTATACTGGCCACATAGCCACCATTCGACAGATTCCAAGTTTCATTATAAGCATTAAAGAAACAGAAGGAAAGGAAGAATAAAATTTCAACATTTTAGAAGCTAAATAATAAATTGTTGACAATATGCAGACACTAGATCAGAATGGAGTATAGCAAAGGATTTTTTATTTAGGGGTAGACTCACTGGACACATTTTTATATCTATTTATATAGTACATGTGGCCACACCCAGAATATGACAGCATCTTGAAGGTTATTGGCTGAAGAAGTTCTCACAGCACCTCCCCTTTTTGTCTTAGTAAGAGAGTTCTGAGTCTAATACAAAACTATATACAATAGAACAAATATCAAGTATAAAAATTAGAATTACAACCAGCAAAAACAATATTAAGCAAGAAATATATATATTTTAATCATTATTCTATCCTAAGGAGTCTAAGTCTTGTTTTAGAAATGGCTTGACTAAGTCATGAGAGGAAAGTAACTACGACTATCTAGTCTTTAACCCCATTGTAGACCTGAGAAGGGAAATAACATTATTTGAGTAAACAGGAAGTGCAATCAAGCAACTTCCAAAATGTGCAATAAATGACAGAGACGATTGGCTACCTGGGAAATCACAAAAAATCTCATTTGCAACGTTGGAGCAACCAACTTTGATTAAAGCCTAGAGTAACTGACAGACCATTTTTAGAGGCAGGAAAAATTTTTTAAAAGCATCTTACTCTGTCTTGGCAAAGTATGGCAGTCTCTTTCTTTCTTTTTTCTTTCTTTCTTTTTTGTATTCTGCTTTTCCAGTCTGCACACCGTGAATTTTGTCAGTGGTCAATGCATGGGCAGTTCTTTGCCCAGAGTCCAGTTTTGCCAAGAAGGAAACAAGCTCTAAGTGGAGTGTCTTCAGTACCCAACATTCTGTTTGGAATAGAGTGGTGTTGCCAGGAGTAATCATGTCTCACATCAACAGAGCCTAAGTTGTTTAAATGCCATATCCTACACTTCTTTGAAGTCATTGAAGATTACTTATCTATGTAGGATACAATCTCTATGTAACTAAAGAACCTAATTAGTCTAACTATAAGTATGACAAACATGGATGACTATTGACCTATAATTTTTAATACCTACATAGCTTAAAAACTAAGGCCTCATATTAGAATATTATGCAATCTTTAAGCAATGTTCAGTAAATTAGAACAATGACCTCAACATGTAAACAATGTATAAGTATTTTGATTAGAGGTAGAAATGTATAATGCAATATGATAAATATATCCTAAGATTGTATCAATATACAAAGTGTCTTAAGCAGAGGTAGAAACATGCATGCATGCAATATGACAAAATAACTTTGCATAAGTATACAAATATTGTAAACAGAAATAGGAGCATATTTAATATAACAAATACAATTTCAATTTATATCTATATACAAGAATCTATATAAATGTAAATTGTCTATAAATAATAGCTCACAAGTAGTTACTCTTTTACTCACTATTCTTGTTAGTGGGAGACCTTCTGGGCTGGTCCTGGAAGGCGTGGAGTTGGGATCCATAGGAGGCGCCAGATGTAGACAATTACAATAAAGTAGTCCCACACTAGCTCAGAATGGAATATAATAAAGGGTTTTTTATTTAGGGGTAGACTCACAGATCAACAGTTCTCTTCACAAGTGGGAAACAGGAACCAAATCCAGCAGTCAAGAGGCTGTGCATGTTTTTACAACTGTTTATACAGTACATGTGGCCATGCCCAGAGTAGGCCAGTATTTTAAACGCTATTGGCTGAAGGAGTTCCCACAGCAACCATATTATGTTGTTCCGTAGTACAGTGTATGGTTTTCAATGACTGGGTTGAGAATGTCCTTGGAGATTCGAAAAAGTCCCTCTTGGTGTTCCAGTGAGGACATTATCAGAGACAATCGTAAACACTGCAGATGGATTCGAACATGAATAGGCTGTCAGGAGCTGATGAAACTGTGGAAAGAGGGCTCGCGGGTCATGTGGGTCACATCTTCGAAGAGCATTGTTTTATCTTAGTGCTTCCTCTTTCCACTCTGTGTTCTGGTTGTAATGAGATGAACCATTCTGTTATCCCATGCCTTTGCATCCTCCAATGGAAAGAAATCTCTAAAATAATGAACAAAATAAATTGTCTCTCTCGTGTTGTCTCAGCAGGGATTTAGGCCACTGTGACAAGGCTTTGCAGTAGAGGACAGAAGCTGGGCTTGACTCTGATCATGGCAAGGTAAAATACAAAGTTAAAACTGAAGAGAAAACGATCCAACAACAAATCCTTGGTGCCTTAGTACATGCTTGTAATCCCAGTGTGTTGGAGACAAGGGGATGCTTAAAGCTTACTAAGGCCAGCTAGCCTAGTCTACTCCATGAGTTCCAGGGGAGATAGGAGGTCCTGTCTCAAGAAACAAAGTGAATAGTGTCCAAGGAAAAACGTGAAGTTGATGCATGAGCACACGAACACACACACACACACACACACACACACACACGGGGGGGGGGGGTGTTTTGGGGGGGGAAGGAAGGAAGAAAAGAGCAAGAAGAGAGGGAGACAGAGAGGCAGAAACAGAGCAAAATAATGTCTGATGACAATTGGAAATACTTGTGAATATATCTTACAAGAATACAAAAAAGTGTGTTCACTTCTTACAAAGTCACCAGCATTTACTGTGCTATTTACAACTTAAAGTATAATCATTTATTTCTGAACATAGACCTTATAAAATAAGATCCTAGTAACAACAGAGACAAACACACAAGGACAGCTTGGAAGTAAAAGGATTGAAAACATGAAAGCTAAAAACTACCAGAATCAAAACAGAACTGCTTACAGCAGGACCAACAGCTGCAACGTGGAGCAATTGCAAAGGTAGAAGGTGTTCTTACACATGGCCTACTGATAGGAATAGTCACAAGGACCCTTTCAGACTCATAAATTTACACAGAGGCTTCCACAATGCTGTCTGTATGCCACAACATATTTGTCCCATAGCCATCGGCTCAACCTGAGACTGCTTTTCCAGTCCTTTCATTAATCATCATGATTCGGATTGCTGTTTCAAAACATTTCGTGTGATTCTCATTTTTGCCTCTTTGAGTGCAGCAATAGCTTTACTATGATGCACGCATTCCTGTTGCAATGCTGTTCCTAAATCAATATCACCATTCTTCGGAGAGTCCCAGGTTTTAATTTGTCAGAAGTTGAAGAAAACATCCATGTTCCGAACGCTAGAGGTCAGCACTGTCACATCTAGAAACGGAGCATACATCTAGCCTGCCTTCCCAATGAGACATTTTGTTTGGACACATTTTCCTACCACACCGATGCTAGCAGTAGGAGTATTCAGATATGAAAATAAACAAAGCATAACCTTTCATCGAAGAGACTCTATAGAAATAAAAATCGTTTGTTTTCATAAGGATTCGAAGGAACTTTTACGTAGCTTGGGGGCTTCTATATTCTTTGAAAATAAAAACATAAAGATAGGTAGAGCAGGGGACACTCCGAGGCATATTTTCCTCTTGATGCCCTAGCTAAACTCATACTAGCAGCAACGAATTGCACTTTGTTAGAGAAGAGGGCAGCCTATGTTGTCCCAGTTCCCATTTGGTATTCCTCTCCGAGGCTAGGCTGCAGCTTTGGTGTATGCTCCTCTTCAAAAAAAGGTGACATTGTCGCCCATAGCCTTACAAAAATCAGCTGTTGCTGGAGAGACCAGCAAGCCAGGAATGCTTGAGATGAGGTGAGATCTTTCTTTCCACCAGGGCACAGAGGAGGATGAAAAAAGCAAAATGAGAAAAAAATCGGGTCGGGAAGAAAGAGCAGAATAATAAAGCAGAAATAATAAAAGTGTGAAAACGTCAGGAAAAGGAATATCTATAAGAATTAAAAAGGAGCAAAATTGTGTACTACTGGGAGTATGTTTTGTTATTAGAAATTATAAATTATTTATAAAAATAAAAAAATACAGTATTAATTTGTTCAGGAGCCTATGAACTTTTTTTTTTATAAGCCTATGAACTTTGAATTTTGAGTTGAAGGATATTGTTCAATGTCCATATTGAGTTATGATATGATAAATCAATGAAGGAGTGTGGAGTGTGTGTGTTTGCTTGTGGCAGAAAGAGACAAACACAGTGAGAAGCACACACACACACACATACGCACGCATGCACGCACACATGCACACACGCACACAGGGTGGCTGTGGAAGAAAGAGGCACAGAGAGACCGAGAGATTATTGTTCACGTTCCACTTCCGTGTCATTCTCTGTACAACAGTTGGCTGTAAATAGATTAATCCAACACATGCTTTCTGACAACAGTGTTTACAAATGGTGTGTTCACAACATGGGCTCATCATGCATAAAACTCACTGCCCAGTTTTCTTAGTGGAAAAGAGAAGGCTGTAGATATGCTTTTATTTCCTTTGTATTTGAAGTTGATAATATAATTACACCATTTCCCCTTCCCTTTCCTCCCTCCTAACCTTTTCATCTGTACATGAACCTCTCACACCAGTGCCTGGATTACACGAGCTAGTAATAAAGTTTTAACTCTCTCTTTTTTAATTTTCATAAATTTATTAAAAAAAACAAAAGCAATGACATCGACGATTACCTGTACTCCCCTTGCTGGTGGGGAGACCCACATAGTTGAGTCCCAAAGAAAAATCAGGACGTTATTATCAGGCACCCTGTAGTCAGGAGTGGCTATAGGTACAGTGTCTAGTCACTGGTATGTCCCATTACAAGTGCAATTGGAATATATACATTTTATTTTTTCTTTTTCCTTTCTATTTTCTTACTAAATGTTATTAGGCTTTCTATTACACAACCAAGTTTTGTGGACTGGAAATAAAATAGTAGATCAAAACAAATTGGTCTCTGTTCTTTGTATGTTCTGGAGGCATATGAAAACCACAGATTACATAACCACACTAGCAAATTATAGTATAAAGGGAGCTATTTGGTGCTATAGCATATAGCTCAGGATGTGACCCAGGGTATCTCAAGAGGCCTGCTGTGTGACTTTTGCTGGAGAGACATTAATAGACATCTATTCATCCCGC
>JAQHUG010000011.1:9726065-9754181 GCA_028555095.1 Dicrostonyx torquatus
GAGACAGAGACAGAAAGATGTGTTCAGTCATAGTAGGCCTCCAAATCTTAGTCTCCATGACTTAGCACCAAGGCTTCTAACCTAAAAGCTCCTGTCAAAACAAGAACAACACCTGTCAAAACCAGAACAAAGAGCTTGCTTTTCCTAGTTTATAGATCTGGCAAAGTTCCTAAATGTACCAGCTTTGCTTTTTGTTTTTTATAGTTCCACTTAATGCTAACTGTTCTTACTAATTCTATCAACCAGGATATGGTTTCAGTTCCTAGAAAGCCAAGAAGTAAGGCTTGTTACCACATGATTAGGCAAGTTCCCTGTGTAGCCAGCTGGCTGACAAGCGATGGTTTTCTATTGGCTTTAAGAATCCACGTGCTCTCTGAATCTGAAGGAGTTACCTCGCAACATAACATTCCAGTCAATTAAAAAGATTATGAAAAGCAAGAATGGCAATAATCAGGATAATATTGCACAAGGACCAAGACACAAATACACTTGAAACAATCTTCAAATTTACCAACAAAATGTTTTTAATAATTTTGTGTCTTATGTCCCTTATTTCATTAATACCTAGTCCAATGTCAGGATCATAACATACAATGAGCTTTTGTGATAGTGGAATCTTTGCAGCTCTCTCAGTCTACATTTACGGGTTTTCACTCACAAAGCAGGTACAAACCAACCAGTGGTTTTACAAAGCTCTTTTAGAAAGGTATTTTGTTTAGTTTCTCTCTGATGTCTTGAGTGTAAATGAACCTCTGAGTATTTGAGAATATTATCAGAGAAGACAGTACAGATATTTTGATCAAATAAGTTGAATTCTGATATTTAGTATATATGTGTAATGGTTTTCCTCATTTGAATTCTCATTTAAATTAAAATAAACTTTTTACTCATATTTTAAATAAGATACATACCAACTGATTTCATAGTGAAAGCTATAATTTATAGTTACCCTTGCTTATTTAAATTAAAAAAATATTTATAAAACAAAATTCAAGGACCACATTCTCACTTCAGAGATGCCTGTTAACATAATTATATCTTTCCTTCCAGTATGTGTCCCACGCATGTAAATATGTATCTGGAATTAAAAATATATATTATATTCACTTTTGCATTTGTATTCCTGTGTCATCCCAGTTTCAAAACCTTTAACTGGCTCTGGCCAATTATGTATTATCATTATGTATACTGAATAATAATGCTGAGGTTTTTCTAGGATACTAACAGGCAGGAGGGCTTGTCATTTCAGGATTAATGGCTATCACCATGTAGTGCAGCTTAGTATTTGCCAGTCATTATTTTAAGATGTTTATATTCACTAATTCATTTAATCCCAATGTAACTTCCAACAAGGTAGACACATTGTTGCATTTAGCATAGGCAACAAAATAGAAACAGAAAGAACTATCTTTCCAAGATCACGCTGGATAAAAGGGCTAACCTCCAAATCTACACTGCCTGAACCTAGAGTTCGTTATAATGAGTAGAACCAATTTCTTCCTAGAATATTGAATCTCCCCACTAAGATGGAGTTCTGTAAAAAAATAAATAATTGCATGGAAGCCTCAAACACTTAGCATTAACAAGTTTTAGAACTTTATATAAGGTTCACACATGGAGCAACTTAAACTGTAGAAAGAGATGTTGCTAGCCGAGTCAGGCAGCTCAGGAAGGTACTGACAAATGTGGGGAAAGCATGAGCCAGCCAGGCTGGAACCAAATATTGTACACAGTGTAATGGAGAGACAAAACCTCAATGATGGCAGCTATAGACAAAAAGATGCTATGTCATCTCTCAGACTATGGAAGGACGTCTGATTCAATGCTATTCTGTGTACCGCCCGCCTGTACTACATTACAGTACTGTACTACATGACAGTACGGTACTATTCCTGTATTGTGTCCCCTGCACTACAGGACCATTTGCAAGCCGGGCAAGGGCCTGGAGATTTAAACACACAAAGACACACAGACAGAGATACAGGTCATCCTTGAAGCAGGAATGCCCCCTTTATTGTGTCCAGGTCCAGCTTATATAGGGATCCTTAACTGATAGCCATGCCCCAGCCAAACCCACCAGAAACCACTCTCCTCCCATCAGGAACTCCCGAGAGTCTCGTGCTCAGAGCAGCTGCAAACATAACACATTGTTTACAAGAAATTGAGGATCTGGGGGTTACAGCTCCCAATAATTCTGCTTTATAACGTCCTTATGGCTCTTCAGAGAGGTGGTGAACATGGGGTGAGGTAAGGTAGAAAAACTTCATGTGGGTGGTAATCTATGTCTTAACACCATGTTAGGGGGATTATTGTAACAATTCTCATATTACCAGAGTTATAAATAAATACAGCAGATACAAGAAAATTTACCATACTTTGAAATATTTTCCATGACATTGGATATTTATTTTATTGCTCTGCAATATGTAGTCAGAGACTGCTTGTTGGTTTCCTGACTGCCCAGATCATAAATAATCACACAGAAGCTATATTAATTAAAACACTGCTTGACCTATTAGCTCAGGCTTCTTATTAACCTACTCTTACATCTTAAATGAATGCATTTCTATTATTTTGTATTTTACCACGAGGCTCATGATTTACTGGTAAGGTTCCCAGGTATCTGTCTCCTTTGGTGGCTTTATGACAGAGGTTTCTGTCCTGCCTGGTCCTGCAGCTATTTAGTCCCAAAGAAACACACAGAGTCCTGCATTAATTATAAACTAGTTGGCCTATTAGTTCAGGCTTTCTTACTGACTCTTACATCTTACATTAGCTCATAATTCTTGTCTGTGTTAGCCCTGTGGCTTGGTAGGTACCTTTATCAATGAGGCATTCTCATCTTGCTTCCTCTGCATCCTACTGGTGCCTGCAGCCTGAGCCATTCTTCTTCCCAGAATTCTCCTGTTCTGGTTGCCCCACCTATACTTCCTGCCTGGCTATTGGCCAATCAGTGTTTTATTAAACCAGTACAAGTGACAAATCTTTACAGGGTACAAGAGCATTGTCTCACAGTAGTAATGCTATAATAAACATGTTCAAAGTTTTCTATTTCAGAGCCAGGATCTTCCAATATCATTGTGTTATCACAGATGACAGAATTTTGTCAGTTTTATTGGGTGAGTAGTACTCTTTTGTGTCACAGTTCTTTCTCCATACATCCATCACTGGACACCTACTTCTCTATCTTGGTTAGTATGAGTGCTGCTGCCAATCACATGGGACACATATCATTTTGGCATACTGGTTTCATGTACTTTGGGTGTTTAACAGGTTGTTGGAAAAAATGATCTTTTAGGATTTTTTCTTTTGAATTTTTTAAGGAGCTTCTATATTTTTTAATCATAATAATAACAGACTCTTTCAGTGCCAAGCTTATGAGTGCTTCTTTACATTTTATTTTTACCACCATGACTGGAGAGAATGGATCAAACATTGCCCCAAACTGCAGCCCGTGTTTCTAATCTATTCTGTTGCCTACAGTTATAAGTAAAAATGTTTTGGAAAACAGTTATATTTCCATATCACACAGAGCTCTTTCAAACTTCCCATGTGGAGCTAACAGTAAGACTCAGATGATGGCCCTTAAAGCCAATGGTATTCACTACCTGGTCTTTTATGGGAGAATATTTTCTGTCCCTTTGTTGAGGTGACCTTTCTACTTCTTTCTCATACTGAAATTTTTATGACTGTGTAAATCTGGAGTTAAGGGCACTTTCTTCTGGAAACTTCTACTGCAGCAATGCCAACAACACTTAAAATTTACTATTCATCAAGAGAAATAAGGGGACCATAATCTTTGTTAGTTTTTACCTTGAATCTCTATTTTATTCTTCTATTCATAAAAATAAAATGATAAAGAAGAGTTTAAAGAGTGTAAATGCTACCAAAGTCCTTACATTTGTTTGGACTTAAATATACACTAAGAATATAAAAGCTGGCTTGAATTTTTTTTTCTGCCAGAAGGAAGGCAGTGAATCCACAACAGGACACAATAGAACCTAGAATTCTGATTTCTGTCAGTTTTTTGGTTATAAAAGTAGACAGCGGAAAACGCTGGGAAAGAAATCACCCTGAGAAATCTTCCACCCCCGGGCTTGCAATGTTTCAAGTCTGTAGGTTGGCGAACACTAACTATTTCTTATTCTGAGGCTGCAGATACCCACCCGCTGCTTGATTTAGAGCATTAGAAAAGCGATCAGCTTGCTATATGATGAAATTGCTTCAGAATAAACAGCCCCATGAGCCTAGCACTTCTGAACTTTTATTGTATTACTCAACCCTTCAGTTTCCCTCGCCCTTTGCTGGCTTCCCAGGGCCACCCAGCATCTGCTCCTAGCCTAGGATATTAATGATGGTGATCCGCAAGCTCGGGAGAATGCTGTTTTAGAAGGCCACGCTGCTGTAATCTCCTTATAACTCTCCCAAGTTTCTTGGGATTTTTGTTTGTTTAGATCTTTTCTTCCCCTCTCCCTCTATAGAAGTTTGACGCCTTGAATTAAGGTTGTTATTTGATCACCACTCTTTTCCTTTTGGATAATCTTATATTTTTGCACATTGCAGAAGGAGCCTGTTCTGCAATCTGTTGACTGTAACATGCAAAGTCCAATGATTCCCCTGTCCCCAATGCAAACATTTCGAGTACTGTCCAAACCAGGAGCATCCCACTCTGGACACGCTGATGGTATTAGTCTTTGAAGACACGTTAGCTCTACAGAAGACTCAAAGTTGTTCAAATTAGATGGGGAGGCAGGAATAGAATAGGCTCTAATGATGGAATCTGAAAAGATAAAATCAAGACTATCTGAAAAAGGATTTCTCCAGCTTTAGAGCCATACCTGTACCTCTCCTTTGCTCTAGTCTGGTCTCAGAGAGTAGTTCATGGAAACTGAAAAGCCCATTGTAAGTCTTGGAATCCGGCAGTTTGTTGTTCATGTTCCTCATGAACCTGCTCAAGATACAATCCACCATGCTGTACCTCTCTGAAGATAGCGTGTTCCACAGGGATGCCAGCTCAGAGCTCAGAGTAGGGGCTGCAGCCATAGTTTAGAAGAGAGTGTTAGTTGCATCCTCAGAACAAACACCTGGGATAATCAATCTAGAGAAGGTTTGCTTGGGCTCATAGCTTTGGAAATATCACTGTGAAGTCTGCTTTCCGGGAACTGTGTCTTGGGTTTTAACCTGTTTGAACTTTATAGTAAGAGCACAGTTGATGAAGCTGCTCACCTCATGGTGACTGAGAAGCAAAGAGAAAGTGGAAGACGCTGGAGTCCCCATATTCCCTTCAAGAGCATGCCACCATTTTATATATATATATATAAAATATATATATACATATGTATATATATATATAAACATATATAATATAAATATATAAAATTATTTGCAATTTATATTTGTTATATATGTATATGTATGTATGATATTACTTACAATTTGTATACATATTTCTAATTACACTTATATATGTAAGGCATATATATTAAATTACATATAATATATGCCTTACAATTTTATACACACACACACCCACACACTCACACACATATATATGCCTAAAATTTTGTAAGAGACCTCTCCTTTGAAATGCACCACCATCTTGCAATACAGTGACAGAGGCTGGAAGATGAGGAGACCAATTCTCTAACACATGGAAGCCTTTAGGGAACAGATGGTGTTATTCTTAATGAAGTTAATTCTGAGAGTGCTAGAAAAACTGAGAATAGGACACTTACTTCTTTGGGAACTGAGAGCGTTGTGGACTGATCAAGAAAGTAAGACAAACAGCCATCTCAGAAGCAGTACATAGGGAGACTTAAGAAGTTGCCTTTCTTTGGTCTCTCTAACTTCTCAATCTCTTCTTCTCAAATTGGAAGAAGCTGCCTCTGCTGGGATGAAGAAGCCAATTGATTGACATGATGCTCGCAATAGTTGGGAAACTCATGAAAAGCCAGAGAAGGACAGGCAAGAGCTAGATACTCCTTTGTGCTCACACCAGTTTAACCCCCTAGTTTTTAGTCTTCCATGTTATCAACACTGTAACATGGACAGTTTATGTCTAAGTATATTGGTCTTCAAAGACTCATTAAAAATCAGAGTTATGTAAGATTGGTTTGGAGAAAAGGAACAAACACTTAATAAGTAGCATAAAGCAAAATTATTTTCCTCACAAAGTTCTGTTAAGTTTCATGGATGGTATTGAAATGATAACTATAAAGGACTGTGAAATACTTTCCAAGTGTTCTCTGGATCTTTTGTCTAACTAAGAGTTTGTCTTTGTCTAACCAAGAGTGACAAAAGGAGAAAATAGCAGGGCTCTGTAGACATTTAGTAGACCATGTCTTCATGAGTAGTTTGTATTATTGCAGGTTTTTAAAGTGTGCTTGGAACCAAATAATGAATATTAAAAAAAAATAAAGTTTGCAATTGTTTTACACAGCAACATGCCCATCTCCCATTCTCTGTGTTTATCTTGTGCTTCAGAGCGCTGCAATCCTCTTGGTAGAAGGTGATACATAAAATAAGCTAGGCACCTTTGATTAAGAAAGGAATAGTGAACATATGCTTGCAATTCTTCTCCATGCATGAAAGCCTCAGTGTGGTTTCTGTTTATTGTATCGGCCTAAATGTTACGCAGTTGGCTGTCATTTGGAGCGTCAGTTGGTGTAGCACACAAATGGCTTGCTTTCTCATTTCCCACAGGCAATATTTGTAATGGCATGATTATGTGTCCAGAATTCAGGATAAGCAAGAGGAGAGGAGGGGGAGGGGAGCTATTGCAACAGGAGTCACCAATTCCATTATAGGTGACATGGAGGAGGCAAAATTGCAAGATTGCATATATTATATATTGTATATAAAGGGTTATAAAATAAATAGATGAAAATTATTTTAAACTTAGAACATAATTCATCCCAGAGATTTAACAGAATTGATGCACTGTGGGAAGATGAAAGGATAGGTAGACCAGTTAGTTACAAAGCATGCAATCCATTTCTCTAGTGCTTCATGATGAGTGTTGAAGCTACATTATGAGTGCAATCTTACTTGCCATCTATCTATGACAATATAAAACACATATGTCAGCAACCGCGTCTGAAACGAAAAGACTCTTCAAAGGCTTTCTTCTTTAGTTCAAGCGGTTTATTCAGATTGTTGTTTTGACATTTTAAAAGTATCTTGAAGATGAAATTGACCACCGATGTACCTTTAAGTACTTCAAAGAAAATATCTTCTACTTCTGAACCTTCTGAATGGGAAACTTTGGATAAAGCATTTGAATATTTCCGAGCCCTAGTTTCTTTTGTAAAATGAAGATGAGAAAGGCAAAGGCGATAGATAATTGTTCGAAACCCCAACTTACCCACAATGTTCTAGGAGAATAGCTATTTTTATATGTCTTCGTAATTCTATTATTATTCTTATTAACATTATAATTAGTGAAAGAAGTCATTACTATATATTGTTAAGTACCTCCATTATTTTTTTTTTGTAGCCAAGTGTGTACTTATGACTAAAAGCAGCTCTTGTTTTTCTGGCCCATGTGTCTTGCCTGAAGGAGCAGCAAGCTGGAGAAAATAACAGCTCTAATAAGGAAAGTGAGCAGGAAGCTGTTTGGCAGCTGTTGTAATGCCAACACGTTGGTAGGCAGCATTCTGTCTCCAGACTGAGCTCACTTGCTGGGTGGTGGTGTTCATGTGGGCCAATTTGGTTTGCATGTCTGATGTAACACATTTGTGATCAAGTATACATTTAAAATTCAAATTTCCATCCGCAAGAAATAATTGTGACAATGAAATAATCATTTGTATTATTATACATTGGCCATCACCTGGCAAATCATTTAAAAATGACACTTGACCTGGGTGACTGTTGAGGAATATGTTACAATCTCTTGTTGGTTCAACGCTGGAGAATGTGAACTTTGAGCACTGAAAAATAATGAATGATTCCCAATTTATTCATACTAACTCCCAGGATACTGCAAGAGCTTATGGGCAGTCTGTGAATGACTTGGAGAGACTTTTTGATCTCTCTGATTAGTAACACACTTGGGAAATACTTAGGAAAAGTAGAAAGTTGGGACACACAACAGTGTGGCATGGTGGAAATAATTTGGAAGAACTTTGTCAGGTTTTGGCTAGATTGTTTAAGCTAATTGGTGATCTGTTTCCTGAAATGTCAAATAACTGTGACATGCAGAAATGATGTGCTTGGCTTTCACCACTTGCAAGTGAAGTTCTAGGGCTCTAGTGCATCTCATGTGCCAAGACTGTGACTAATATACTGCTGGGAAATGAGGTCATTCTTTGATTATCTCTTTTTGGTAATTTTAAAAAAAAAGTCTTCCCACTCGGTAATTAACAGGGTAGAATTTTCCTCTCTATTTCTGAATATATAGGAACTGTATAGTGATATTTATTGCATTAAAATTTGCACAGCTGACCTAGAAATCATGAATTTGCAAAGGAATTTGATAGTTTTGGGGAGTCAAGCGTGCCTTGGCTAAGTGACTAAGAATTTCAACAGAAATGAAATGTGTGTGTGGTATTTAAATCCACTAGAATTGTGGCGCTATTGTTATAGTGTGGAAGCAAGCAAATGTAACAGGTGTCCATCAGAAAGTCTGAATAACTGCCCCATAGTCTAACTCACCTCTCTGGCTCTGCACAAATTCATTTTATTCCTTCTAGTTACAGCTCCTTCTCTAATACAAAAATATGATCACATCAATTTGTTGCTTAAATCTTTTTAGTGACTCTATGCACTTTCTGAACACTACTCACTATGTTTCCATGTGTCTCTCCTGCCTTTGTCTGGCGGCTTTGCTTCTACTTGACATCTTAAAAATACCCTATAGAACATCTCCTGCCTTTTTCCTGGCTAGATTCATTGCCCACTTAACTTTCAATAGTAAAAAATATTACTGCAAATGACAGAATAATACATGCTGCGTTTTGCCTACAAGTAGACAGACATTTAAATCAAGCCACAGTAATGACCACTGTTGCTAGGATATACGATGCTAGCTTTGGTGTCTTGTCCATGGCTTAGAAGTAGATTTTGTGTCTTCCCACAGATGACTTCCATAATTCTTTTCTTTTGTCTCCTCATCCACACTAGCACACAGTTTTAATGCTGATGCTGTTTAGCATTCACGAGTCTGAAAACTATTGCAGTGACTTGACTCAAGGTACAGTGTTATCCTGCTCCATCCCACTGATGTCCTGTAGGAAAGCAGACATAGTGTTCCTAGGAAACTTACTGCAATTTAAGGGAAATGTGTGCCTTGATTATAATGAAGAGTAAAAATGTAAATGTTTAAACTGTGGGATTATTCCAGGTGTTCAGTCATTTGGGTCCAAATGATTCAAGTGTGTCTTTCCAACATTATGTGAAAAAAAATCTAATACTACATATTTTGACTTAAAAAAAGGGAAAAACAAGGAAGATTTTAAGTCCAATGATGATCTGGTGATCTGGGGTTCTATAAGGAAGCAGGCTGAGCAAATCATGAGGCACAAGTCAGTAAACGGTCCTCATGACTTTTGTATCAGCTCCTGTCTCTTGGTTCCTGCCCACGGTGATTTCCTATTTTAGCCTCCCTCAATAGACTCATTTTCCTCCACAGTTGCTTTTGGTCATGGTGTTCGTCATGTAGTAGAAATCCTAAGACAGAAACTAATACAGAATTGCTACCATAGAAGTGGGGTGTTGTGGTAAATACGACCAGGTGACTTTTACACTTTTCAACTATCCTATGGGAGAATTTGGCACACTGGTCAAGAAAATCCCTTGGGTAAAGCAGAGATGAATGGGCCATTTTGTTGAGAACTTGGAAGGTAAGAATGGTAAGACATTGGACAATAGAGACCTTGCTTTTGAGTTTTCAGAGGGTAACCAGACTCAATCAGAAATAGAAATAGGGAACATTCATGTGATATTTTGTTAAAGAAACAAACGGTGTGTTCAGAAGTTAAACACTGAATTTAGGAGTACTGGAGGAATTCCACGTAAGTCAGTTGATGATGGATATACTATAGCTGTTTTCTTTACAGAATTGACAACATAGTCAATAGAAAACATTATGTATGGGATTTCATCTTAAATTCTGTGTGTGCATGTGTGCCTCTGCATATGAGTATGTGTGTGTGCCCATGGAGGGCAGAAACTTCAGATCCCCTTGGATCTGGAGTCACAGATGCCGACCGATCCTAAAGAGGATGCTGTGCACTGAACTCCAGTCCTCTGTAAGTGTAATACCCTTAACCACTGACCTCTATAAGGTTTGTTTATTTTGTTTTGCTTTAACTTTACACTGAAAGATATCACTTTGAGAATGGGCTTTGGGCTTCTGAGTTGTATTGACACTATTACAGATTATGATAATTTTAAAGGTTGAATGAACTACATCATGAGGTAGCATCATGAGGTAGCATCATGAGGTGGCCATTCACCCAATCACTGGGTTTTAGTTGTTGCATTTGTTTGTTTGTTTTTATCATGGAGCTCTTAAGTTTGACAATAAATTTGTTACAGAGGCCTCTGAACAAGCTGTGAATTGTAACTGTGCTAATCTATTAAGATTAATTTATGTCAACTTTTTCTAAGGTAGGCTCTTCTTAGAGCTGCTTTAGTCACTTCTCACGAGAAAGCTCCCTCTTCATCAGGAATCTTATCATAAATGAATGAAACTCTCCTCTTAACTGCTTCTGTTCGACACCATCTGCACAACACAATAGTCATTGGATACTCTCCTTGCTCTTAGCTCGAATGTAGGAGTCCTCCAAGTTCTGTAAAACTTACTTTTTCAGGTAAGTTTTAGCTAAAGTTGATTCCCTAAAGATTTCTGAACCTGTTGCTTTCCCTTTTATTGTTATCAGTGTATGATATATTTATTCTTCACTGCAAATTCCTTTGTTTGCTACCCTTGATCCTTTCTTTCTTTCTTCTTATACTAAGTTGCTTCTTCATATTTCCCTCTTGGTTCCTTTCAAGTTAAAGTTTTCACATGCTGGTCATCTCTTTAACTGTAGTTTGGCCATCTAACAGAAAAATACAACCATGGCAACTGACTGGTAAGAAAGAAGTGCAGGAGACCATGAAGGCAGACATTCTTGCAACATCTTACTAAAGTATTCGTTTGCTTTGACAGACTCATGGAGATGATTAATAGTTTCTAATAGTTGTATCTGTATTTGCAATAGTAGCTTATTTACCAACCTAGAATAAGATTTGTAGTTAATTTTATTGTTTTTTTTTCTCCTTCTAGAATGAGCCAGGAAGGAACCAAGGTGAAAAATGTTCTGAGAAAGTCATCAAACACATAGGTATATCCAACAAAAAACTTCAGCAGCAATAGCCAAAGTGTGACTTTTGAGGGCCTGTGAAATAACCCTGTGCTCTAGCTTATCAATTCCGTTTATGCAGCGCCTGCACTACGGGACAGTTTGCAAGCTGGGAAAGGGGCTGGAGATTTAAACACATACACACAGAGACAGAGACATGGGGACACAGGTCATCCTTGAACCAAGAATGTCCCCTTCAGCTTATATCGGGATCCTGAGGGTCTTGTGCTCAGAGCAGCTGCAAGCACAGGTAAACAAGTTGTTTTGCTCAGAGCAGCTGCAAGCACAACAAGTTGTTTGCAAGAAAGTCAGGGTCTGGGGATCCACAGTCCCCAACGGCTCCCCTTTTTCTATATAATTAAACCTAAGGTTCTGGACTGGCATGGGCATAGCACAAAGGTAGAAAATGCCCTAGTGACCATGGTTATTCTACATTCCACATGAATGATATTAAATGCTGGTGTTGGATACAAGATAGCCACAGCAGCCATCTGTGTGATGGCAAACCTGGAGCAGACACTAGAGCCGCGGTAATCTCAAAGTCTCTTTCAGCCAAGGCGGCTCCACCAGGCAGGGCACGGACTGGGCCAGGGTGATGTGCTGCTCACGCTGCTCATGCCCTCTGCGCAAGCACACACTGCAGTCAGCTGCCATTCTCTCAAAGCTCTGCTGCACCCGTTGCCTCTCCATGTGCGGGGACTCAGGGAATCAGGCCGTGCTCAGGAATCATGGAAGGAGCCCAAGCTTGCTTCCTGCATGCTGCTCATCCTCCCGCTCATCAGGCCCACAATGGCGGACAGGCTCCCAAGCCCCACTTCCTCCAGTAAACAATCATTTAGGGAATTTGGCCATCGTTCTCTCAACTCCTTCCTGTTGTTAGTTGGGTGAAGTAATTTTTGGGGGGTTTTCCAGGCAACCTTCAGAGGGTCTTGGTGTATCAAACTACATTAGTCTAGAAGAAATGCACAGGTTCTTATCCTCTATGGAAACCAAAGCAGACAGAACCTCTTTTCCAAAGCAAAAAATCCTTAGACCCATATTTTAAAGTCAAGATTTTTTTTTAGCAGTTCCCAGAATCAAATGTCTCTTTCCAGTCAAAAAAAAAACAAAAGAAAACACAGTAACACATTTCATCTTTTCGTGACTTATTATTTTTTATTCCTCTTAATCTGTCTATACTCTGTCTCTTTAAAAACTTACTCTTTTTCTTTGCACATATTCCATCCGTTCATGGCTTATTATTTCTCTGTTCCTTTTAATCTGACTGTCTATACTCTTTAAAAACTTACTCTTTTTCTTCCATTCTTTTTGAGGCCTTCAATTCACCCTCCTACCTCCAGCTTTCCGGAGGGCATTCCTCAGAAAGAGTCTGTAGGTTCTGATCTCTGCAGTGTCTCCTGCTGTGGTGCCTGCACCACCTGGAGCTGCTATTGGGGAAGACCTGGGGACTGAAATGCATACACACCATATGCGTACATGCCATATACCCATCTTCAATCCACCCTCACCATTACTGTGGGCAATCTCTCAGTGTTTGCCTAGTTCCTGATCTTGCTGGGGCCTCCACTTGTAATGTCCGAGCTACCCTGTGTATTATGGTCCTGTATATGGTACCACCTGCACAACGGACCATTTTCTTGCCTCGGGCCTGGAGATTTAAACACACAGAGACAGAGACACCGGGGACACGGGTCATCCTTGAACCAATAAGCCCCTTTTATTGTATTTCAGGGCAGTTTATATAGGGATCCTTAACTGATAACTACGCCCTAGCCAAATCTACCAGAAACCACTCCTCTGCCATCAGGAACTCCTGAGGGTCTCAGAGCAGCTGCAAACACAGAGCAGCTGCAAGCATAACAAGTTGCTTACAAGAAATTCAGGGTCTGGGGGTCCACAGCCCTCAACATGTTTAGTTATCTATTATGCTATTTTTGAATTTCAAAAAGGTTGATTGATCTTGCTACTGTGGTTAGTGGGGAAAAAAAAACAAACTAGAAATAAACTTCTGTAGCCAAGAAAGCTTTAACTCTGGGAAACAGGTCATTGCTGTAAAGATTCCCATTGATTCTGTTACTGTCTTTGGCTTTTTGATGAAAATGATAGCCAACTTTTGACTCTCATCACAGTTTATCCAAACACACTGAGAAGTCTTCTAGTCTTAGTCATATATTAAAAGTCTGTAGATATTTTATTTAATTCCTACAACCACCACTTAGTTTTGCTGATGCAATTATGAAGAGTCATAGGCTAAATTTGGTAAATAAAAACCCAGCTGAAAAATTCTTTCCATAGTTCCTCTCAAGCTTTTTTTTTATAAAGTCCTCTTTTAGTGAAAAAAAGGTCCAGAGCTTTCTAGAAGATATTCCAACAGCCACATGCGTGGTCATACAACATGGCACAGTAGCCTTTTTAGGGCTTAGGAGGAACAGCATTTATACAATTCACTGTCTTCGCCATCACTTGTCAGCCTTCCCTTGTACAATTTGTGCTATTATTAAGATCTTGCCTATTTTCAGAACATTAATGTAGGCACTTTTCTATTACTAGTAAAACATTAGCTTCTGGGCATGCTTTGAGCACACTCAGAAAGGAATAATCTTCTGTTCCATAAAGCGTTATATGGGACAAATACATACATACAGTTTTGAGAACTGACCTAATTAATGTACCAGAGAAGCATTGTGAACATGAACATTTTAACATTTTAGAATCAATGAAATGACTGATACCTTTTGGTCCTGTTGTTTTTTATAACTGTACTGGAATGTAGCATAAAAACTAGAGACTGCGAAAGGTAATTATTTTGTTCATTCCCTTTATTCTACCATACAGGGTGTACTGTGCTGTCCTAGCCCCAAAGATACCTCATTACTTATTATTAATTGATTTCTTAGGTTGTTTTGCCTAGAATAGATAATTCACCAAATCCATATTCAGTTGCAGAGATGGAAGAGAGACTTTTTTTTAAAACATCTGAGCAATTAGGTATCAAAACCATATTATAACCTTAAAATAACCCATAAAGTTTAGAATGTAACTCATGATGAGGGGAAATATGGACTCTTGGTTTGTAAGACCAAGGATTCACATGGCTGGTAACATTTAAACTTAATGTTGGATTTCTGATGATAAGGAAGTTTTTTTTTTGGTTATTTTTGTTATTTTTTTTAATGTGTGAACAAAGCCCCCCACGTGTGTTCTCAGGTTTAACGTTTCTTTCCGCTTATTTCCCTCTTTTCTCTTTTCTTCTTCCTTTAGCATGCAAATCAATATTCCCCAAGGATCTTTCAGTGGATTTTCTCTACTGCAAGGCAGAGGGCTTAATCAAATTTGCTTGTTTTTCCTTCTTGCTCTGCTCTCCATAGAGACAACAAGTTCTCTGCAACAATTGCCAGAAGGCAAGTATTAGCAATGGATGTATACAGAGTGTCTGGAAACAGGCTCAAAAGTCACAGTACTTCGTGGTGAATAGCATCTGGTAGAGGAGTTCATGATGGAGACAAAAGGGAAAATGCTTCTCAAGGCAGGACAGTAACATTGCTGGTCACGTCTCATGAGCGTTGGTGGCATTCAGTTGTAAATATCCCGTAAAATCTTGAAGGATATTTTAATCTTTAAAAGGGCTTGCTGGGAACCTCTGTAGGCATTTATTTATAGCTTAATATTATTAAGTGAGGTACAACTTCATATGATCTCCCTGAGAAGTGGAAGACAGGCACTTATGCTCTCTCTTCTTCCACCTACTATGCCTTTCCCCCCTCATTTTCTTCTATTAATTATTTGTAGATACAATGTTTTATGTATTTTGGGTAAATACTATCATAATATTGCTTTTTTTGTGTGTTTGCTTATGGTAGGCGTATGATCAATCCTCTGACCACAATGTGTTTTGATATAAAGTTTGGGGACACTTAGCACATATGACATACAAGGTTTATAAGTCATATACTGAGACTTTCTGGGGGAGAACCAGGCATATATTCATATCAACCCAGAATTGCTTGGCAGATGGTACCCATGGTTTCTTTTGCATTTTGATGTTGTCTATTGTGTAGGGAGATTTTTTTTGTATATGTGTGTATTTTGCTGATATCAAGAGTTCTCTGCTGTCCCCAGAGCCCTTGGTTGAAGTCTTATGGTGGAGACATAGCTGTGTATTCTGCTCTGCCGTTTTTTCCTACTATCGTTTACCTATCCAGCTTTCCTGCTCCAGACCTATGTGTCATTCTCTCTCCTTTCGTAGTGCCTGTATTATTCTTTGGCTCTGGCCATCCTCTTCTAACCCCTTACTTTCATGGCCTTTTGACCTTTTGTCTCTTGGATTGTCCTAGTTTATTTAGAGGGGTTCCCAATGTGCTTCTGGGCACATATCACCCCTTTAAACCAGAGCTCTCTTTTCGTCACTGTGCGATGAGGAGTTGTTGTAGGAGTGCATTGGTCAGCGGTTCACATTTTTGCTGACTCTTGATTTCCCTTCTGCATTCCATCCCATGCTTTGCAGTCTCTGCCATTACACCAGACTTCATTATTGAAAGTAGACTTGTAGGACCGTAGCCATGACAACGGTCCTTAGTAGTCAAGTTACCTGGATAAGAACGGATTTTGAAGAAAATGAAGCCAAACAATTGGTCAACTTGAAATAGTTGAGGTCTTTTCTGAGTTTGAAAAATCTGCATTTTCAATGAGTTTTGGGAATACAATCCTCTTTCGATAAAATGGAAGGAAAGGACAAGAAGACTGTTTAGCAAGAATAGTACTTTCAAGGAATTTTTGCAGGGGGGAAGAGAATCCTCTGCTGCAATAATAGTGGTTTTGAGTAATAAGTAATAAAAGAGGGATGTGATTCATAGCACAGGTGGAAGGGCTGGCCTTAGAGAGAGCATGAATCATTCATCCGCTGCAGTAGTCTGGAAGGAGGAAGAAACAGGGAAATAGGGACAGATGGTGGTTTTGTGGTAAACACTAGAGGAATTCTCTTCTGATTACTTCCATTTTCACAGTGAAATTTAAAGAAAACCACCGGTGTATACTTATGCAGAAGGTGCATAGTTTATGCTATCATTTAAGCTAAAGCTGTCCCAATTCTCCTCTTTGAAGGTCAGAATTCTTAGTATTAGAAGTTGGTTCACATAATGCGGGGGAGATGCACTTGAATCATTTGGGCCCAAATGAGAGATGACTAATGCCTGAACACCTGGAGCAGTCCCGAAGTTTAAACATTTACATTTTTATTATTGAAATAATTGGGCATTGTTCATCAAAATCAAGGCACATTCTTCTCTTAAAAAAAAAAAGTTGCCCAGGTTGCTTAGTAACACTAGGCCTGTATTTCTACAGCACATCAGTAGATGGAATTGAATAACACTGTCCTTTTGGACAAGTCACTGCAGTGTCTTTCAGTCTCTAGTACACTCATTGTTATCTTAACACTGGCTTGGATAATTCCCTTGTAGTCGTTTTCCAACCTCTACAGAAGAAATTGAGACAAAGGCCTTGTCTGCTGCCATTCAGGAGTTATTTGTGGTATAAATCTTCTAAATGGTGGCCCCTGGCTGCAGGGCAGTATAGAGATCTCTAGCTTAAGGGCTATTTGCAGTTCTTCCTTTGATTCCTTTGATAGTGAACTGAATGACTAAAGGATATTCCCAGGAATTGACTCTCATAGTTAGGTTGATTTCCATTTTTTAAGTTACAATATATGTAAGAAGCTGTTCCCTGATACTACTTTCCTTCGGAGCATCTAAGGAGTTATATTTAAGTCTTAACTCTGTCAGTATGCAATTGTTTGGAAATAGGGTGTTTTCAAATAAAGTTGTCAATATATATTGGGATGGGTTGTTACTGGGTTAGCATGAAGTCCAAGTATCACAGTTAATAGTCTTTTAATTGTGACACGGAGATATAGAGAACTAAATACCCTTTTAAGGGAGAAGGTCATAAGACGGAAGAAAATTGGAGGGATGAAACCCCATGTAGCTGATAACAACCAGAAACTTAGACAAGGCAGAGAACTAATCTTCCCAATGGCCTTTGAGAAAATCTGGACTGAAGATATATTAATTTTAGAATTCTAACTTCTAGAACTATGACAATAAACTTCTGCTTCTTATGGCTTACAGCTTGTCATAATTTTTAGGGCAACCATAGCAAATTAATACAGAGTCATGCATACAAAATTATCTTCATTGTGTTCTCCAAGATACCTCAGAAATATTCTGAATTTGGTATTTATATTTCAGCTTCTTATTTGAAAGAAGAAGCACATTCTTATTTGGGGAAGCAGCCTGCATTTGATTATGCAGATTGCCTTTTATCAATGCTGAAGTCATTTAACTCCTTAGGCAATTTAGACTCACTCATTCTTTTTCCTCCACTGAAATCAGTATATATCTGTAGGGTGCGCATTACACACTTTCAGATTTCTGAAAAGTGAAGCACTCTGGAGTGGTTTCTGCATTTTGAACTGTACAGCATATCATTATATTACCTAGGGCTGAGGGTGTGGGTATTCTATGGCAGCATATTTATAAAAGACTAGGAGTTGATTGTGCTTAAGTATTGTTTTTAATGGCTAGAGACACGGACAAAGACCAAATTAGTTATTTGCTAGAAACTAAACAGCAAAAACAGTGACATTTAAATGATGGCCTCAAAGTGTTTTATGAGATGAAGAACTTGGATGTGAAAAAGATGTTAGTTTAGTTAGAAAAAGAGATGTTTATAAAAATGTGTTAACAACCTTTGTGTCCTGGTTATATTTTTGTTTCAAAGGTTGGACGTATCCAATAACAGCAGCACATTCATTCAGATAACTTGAAGCATCACTTCTAAGAAAAGAAATTAGGTGAAACAAAGAGCGAATATAAATGTTATAACAAAAGATTTGCTACAAGCAAACCGCATAATTGAGGAGAGAGCCTCACTCTTCAGTGAGAAATGTATGGCTTTAATTTCTCATACATAATCACAAAGTCATGATATAATCAGAAAGTAAATCACGCAAAAATAAATGCATTAAATGCTGAGTTTTGTAAAATCAGTTACATGATTAATTACATAACAAAGATATGAGCATTTTATTAATTTAACATTTTGGTAACTGGGAAATTAATTATAAAATGAAAGTCTCTCTTCCAAATGAATGACTCCTTTAAAATATTTAATAATCTTCATCTCACTGAAATACATTCTACTGTTTAAAAAATTTGAATAATTAAACTGTTAGGATGATTGTAAAACCACATATTTTTATTATTTTTATAGAGGGATATATTAAATTAAATATTGCATGTTTGAGCATATGAATGTCTAGAAATAAGAGAAAAATTATTCTCTAGAATCCAAAGTTGGTTTTCTAGCAAGAGTAATCAAGTGACAGATATATTAATTTTGGGAATGTCAGGAGTACATATTTTTTCAGAGATGTGTTAATATCCAGGCTAACGTGATAACAAATTAGTATAGTACAAAGCTAAATCCTTTCATAATTAAAAAATCTTTATCTCTTTATTTTTACAGGGAGATTTTACTTTAAAGTTACATTGATTATGTGTTAGTTTCACATCATTGTAACAAAATATGGAAGGTTGGAAACCATCTTACAACGAAAGTTTGTTTTGTTGTACGTTTGACTTGAAACAGGCTGCTGTCCATTCCATGATCCAGCAGTAACATTGCTTTCAGGTTTGTGCAGGGAGAGGGGTGGGGTGAACAGTGGCAATGCTGGAGAGCAGATTGTGGAAGAAATTCTTTTAGTGGTCAGGAAGCACATGTAAGTAGGGGCTGAGATCCAACAACCTCCTTCAAGGGGATACTGTCCAGCTTCCTGAAGACAGACAGCTGGATTCCATTTCTTAAAGGTTCTATATCCTATCTTTAGCAAATGTGTTTTGGGGAACATTTAACATCAGAGCCAAAGAGGCTACCAACTGTGCAGGCAGGAAGCAGCGACTGAACAACTGTAGAGAAATTTTCACCTGCAGCAAAGCTCATTGTGATCACCGACAACTCAATATACACGAGATTCACTAATAATTATAATATTGTAATAAATAGCAAATACCTTTGTCTCTGTAGCATGACCATATGAATCAGAACCAGCCAACTCCATTTAGGAAGGTCATCCTTAGTAATTGCAATATGCAACATTTTTTTTGACATACCACAAAGACAAAGGCAATAGTTAACAAGAAATTATTTAACTAGCTAGGTTTGGTAGCTGATACCTGTAAACACCACACTTTGGAGGCTGAGGCAAAATGTCCACCTCAAGTTCCAGGATAGCTTTGACTACAGAGAGAGACCTTATCTCAAATAGCTAAGAAAAAAGAAGAATCAAATGAAAAAAATCATACAAAAGAAATTTTTTTTTATTTTCTTATTTGTCACAAAGTGAATTGAATATTTCCGAATGCCTGTTATGTTATCCATATCAAAGTTACAGTACAGAACAATTTCTGTAGGTGCATGGTAGGAATAAATGATCATTTCTACATAAGATAATTTGATAATTTGCTTTTCTTGGTTCTAATTGTACATGTTAAGGAGACAGGAGTACAGCTTGGCTAAACTGAGAAGCTTTACTTGCTTCTTTCTGTTGATTTAGTAGGTTAGTCCTTTGCCTGTGTCTTAAACATCCTCTTTATGGAGTCATGCCAGTACTTAGTTACGGTTCTACTTCTTGCACCTCAGGTATTGGAAGAGACACCTCAACTTCCGTTTACTCTTCACGTCATTTCCTCTGATGCTAGCATTTCCTATAGGCATGGTGCAATTTTTAAAATTAGGAAGTTGACATTGGTATACTTTTATTAACTAAGATTCTTACTTCAATAGTATGTCATCCCCTTCCCCCAAACTCCTGTCCGTGTTCCGGGATCCACCCTTGAATGCCATTTTGCAATTAGTGGTGCATTGATTTAATGTCAAATTATGTCTTTGGACTGGTTAGAGATAATACAATTTTTCTCTCCTCTCCCTTTATATTCATTTCCTTTTTCTACCTCATTTCAATAAAATTACTTTGATTTTCTTCAAAGACTTTGATTTTTTTTCCTGTAGAACAACTGAATATATTCATAACTTGGCAGATTTGGGGATATAAGTTCTTTCCCTTACATGTAAAGTCAGAGAGAAATCTTTAGGAGGGGGACAATAAGATCATAGACTCTTCTAAAGTTCATAAGACAATTGAACATCATAAGATCCAACAGAAGAAATTACTTTACTTCTAAATTTCCAGAAAATTCTTTTTACTTCAAAGTTGGAAGTAAATTGATCTGATTGCTGCCTGACCTCCAATTCATAGTCTCCACAGAGACTGAATTTCTGTTTGTAGAAAGTCAAAGTGAAATAATTTAAGAGGCACATGATCAGAGATGGAGAAAGAGCCCAGTGAAAAAAATATCTGACAGAGTACTGGAATCTTTCACACCAGACTTACTGTATTGCCTCAGACTTTTCCTAAGTGAGCATTATATTGTAATATTTTTATACACCCAGCTTTCATTCATTAATTTTGTTAGCATTCATTATAAAAATACAGAAATGGTATGTACATTAACATGAGTGCATTATATAATGGAATTAGTAGGAAAATAATAGCTCCCTTCCTTTCTCTCTAGCCCATTCCTCAAAGGCAAACTATCAGAATAATTTATATTTGGCTCTTCTGATATCTACCTTTGTCAATATCAACACTATGTTTGCAATATTTTGTAAACAACTTATCAATTTTACTTTGGCAATTATGGAAACTTACTCTATATCCTTCTATCTACAGTCAGTTTAGTCTCCGTTCACCTCCCTGATTGTGATGACGACTATTTTTATTTTCCAACTTGCTATGTCTTATATTTAGTACCTCATTAAAGAGCACACTCCTTGTTCTTTGATTTTGGACTGTGTTTTACCCACCTATGTACAATAAGGTTGTTACAACACCATTTTCCTCCTACTTATCTTTCTAAATTCTATTAGTGAGGTCTGGTTTTATGTTGCTGAAGCTAGAATCACTTACAATTATCAATCATAATTTATTCAGTGTTTAATATAAAAACAGCATATTGTATTTACAAAGTCAGTTTTATTTCTTGTTGAATTCTATAGGGATACTATGATTAGGATTTTATCTTTATAAGACTGAAATAAAGATCCATACTTTTCAAAAAGCTAAATTTCCTTTGATTGATAGTTTAGTGCTTGCATCTCACAATTTTATTCAGAAATTGGCTTAAGTGTTTATTGAATATCCATTTTATCATAGGTACAATTTAACGAGCTAAGGTTACAGTCATGAATAAAACAAATGGACATTATCTTTATCTCCATGAAATAAGAAGTGGGCATAGAAGGCGGGAGGAGAATGGATTTGCAGCTTTCCTTTATCTTCTGTGTGCCTGTCGTCCTTAAGGCTCTCGCCTGCTCATAAAAACACGGAGAAAATGTGCAGCCTACGCTAAAGCAGCTGAGCATCAGTGCATTTCAGACTACTTCCTTTTCTACTTTTCATTTTTAACTGCTGCATTCGGAATTTGTCTGTTGGAAAGATTTTGCAATGTTTTTCTGATGATGACCTTTACCAAAATTGACACTGGAATTGCAGAAATTTATGAGCCACCTATTTAGGTGCTGGGAACTGAACCTGCGTCCTCTGGAAGAGCAGCCAGTGCTCCTAGCCACTGAGCCCTCTGCAACCTTGAAAAGTCATTTCTTAGACTTTATAAATAACCTTAATGTGATGCCTATGGACATTACAGAGCAGCTCTCCTAGGAGAGCATTACTTTTCACTGTGTAATGGCAGGGTTTTTAATGTCAACTCCGCAGACTCTACCCATCACCTGTTCAAACACGAATCTAATTACTCACATGAAGACTTTGCAGATGTATATAGGTCATAGCCAATTGACTTTAAGTAAAGATTATTCTTGGTAAACTGTGAAGACCCCACACAACCATTGAAAGACATCGGGAGCAGAACTGAGATCTCTTCTAAAAAGAATTTTCACCAGGATTTGGAGCTTGCACTTTTGCCTGAGATTTTTCTAGGCTGTGTTTCTGTACTGTGACCCCAGATCCCACAGTTGTGTTAACCAATTCCCTTCGATTGATCACCATCTAATGACTATTTATCACCTACCCTTATCAGTCTGCCTTTCATCTACCTATGTCCTGTCTCTAGCATTACAACTCCATTTCACTAAAGTAGAAAGTCGCTCCATGAATGGAATGTATAATAGCATTTTTTTCAAGTTTTAATGTTTATCCATTCGTTTGTTCTCTATATATTTTGTGGCTTTATTTGTATTGTTTTATGCTGATCTATTGGGGTTTATTCATGCATAGTATCAGATAAAGTTCGATTTTGATTTTTTTCCAAGATGACTGTACAATTGTTCTACAATGCTTAATACATCTCAACAGTAAAAATGACTGGGGAATTATTTTCTGAATTTTTAGCTTTTTGCCTATGCATTCCTCTGGTGTCATGCTACTATGAATTTCAAAACTTTATAACATTTTAATCTCTATTAAGGCTCCTTCCACACAATTGCTGTCATTTATTAAGATTTTTCTTATGAGTTTTGATTTTTTTATTCTTTTTCAAGTAATTTCAAATTACATATTTTCATTAAAATATGAAAGGAAAGATTTTATTAAGATTGCATAAAATTTATAAACCCAAGGAAAAATGTGTCATTGTAAGTTTAAATTTTCCTAATTAGAAATGTGAAAAACAGTAAGATTTGCTTAAGCCTTCTTGTGAACTTCTAGCTTTTTCTCATGGAAATTTTGTGCATTTCTTGTTTTGTTGTTTTGTAGTAATTATTGTATTGTTTCTCTAATACAATTTTATCACTGGCTTTCTTGACAGATTTTCTTATATTGTTCTTTGTATAAATTAAATATGATTGTTCTTTATTATTATTTGGATATCTGGCTGCCAAATACTTGTAGAGGATATATGTATATTCATTTCTGTGTGGAGTTTTGACACATGCTTTCACTCTATGGTCTGGGCTGGACTTGCCTTCCTAGGGATCTTCCTCTCTCAGCCTGAGTGTTTGATTACAGGTAAGAGTTACCATGTCTGGCTTGTAGTTCTACTCTAAGTTTTCAGCTACGTAATAACTGAAACCACAAGTAATTGCAGTCTGTCTCTCCTTTTACTTAAAGAAATATATCCAGTTTTCATTTATATTTGTGCATTGTCTAATTCTCAGATAAAAAGTTACATTGCTTAATGTTTAAACATAAATCAAAGAAAACCAGCCTACAGACCACAGTCCCAGAGAACTTAGACAACAATGCCGACACTAAGAGAGACTTACATAGATCTAATCTACATGGAAAGTAGAAAAAGACAAGATCTCCTGAGTAAATTGGGAGCATGAGGACCTTGGGGGAGGGCTGAAGGGGAAGGGAAAGGCAGGGAAGGGAGCAGAGAAAAATATAAAGCTCAATAGAAATCAATAAGAAGGGAACATCTCCAACTCCCCCCCCCACCCCGCAAAAAAAGAAAGTTACATTGCCATCTTACTGTAGAAGTGTTTTTGAATGGCTAAGTTCCTAAAATGTTTCTTCATCTGCTCCATGACTGTAAGGAAGGATCTATCAGCTCTTGTTTTATTAAAGTTTATGCATTTAAAGGAAAAAAGCAAGTGCTAAACAAGATCTGTAAAATATTTTTTCAGACTCAAAAAATTTGGTCATCCTTGAAGATGAATGCTATTGGTAGTTTTTCTGTTGTTGATGTCGTTGAAAGCTATAGCAAACCTTGTTTGGTTATGAGCAATAAGCTCTTGGAAACCTCTGGTTATTTTGCCTTTATGTTCATGAATGAGGAGTTACTGTGGGCATTGAAATTCAGGTGTGTAGGTGAGAGATTCTGTGATTTTGTTGTTGTGGTGTCAATTCTTCCATCTCCATCAGAGGAAGGAGTATAATTGGTCATGCTCTTCACAGTGACTGTAGATTTGTCTCTTACTGTGATATTGTGAGCAGTTACGTCATGTGATCATCACTGATAGAAAATTATAAGGACAACCACCTTTCCAGGCTGCAAGAAGGAAGATGTCCTTGATATGGCATGCTCCTTTAACCTGCCTCTCCCTCAGAGTAGGAGCATAAAAACATGGACCATGTAAGCAGACACATTTTCTAATCCACACTGTAGCAAGGGACAAGTCATCTTAAAAACTAGTTAAAAAAAAAAGAAGTGTTTGGTACTATACTATACTTTTTATAACAATATCTCTATAGGCACATCATCATTTCTGCTACCATGCTAATCACAGTTAGCTTGCCAATCATCCCTAACTATCATTTGTGGAAATAAAGCAATTGTTTTCTATTATAGCTCAGAGAACATTAGTCTAGAGGTCCTCAACTGTGGGTCACAACCCTTTGGGGGTTGAATGACACTTTCACAGGGGTCACCTAAGACCACCAGAAAACATAGATGTTTACATTACAATTCATAACAGTAACAAAATTGCAATTATGATGCAGCAACAAAAATAATTTTATGGTTGGGGGTCACCATGACATGAAGAACTGTATCATGAAGCATTAACAAGGTTGAGAGCCATTACACTGAAATATTTTCTTTTTTATTGTAGTATAGGAAAAAAAGTTACATTGTAACTTTTTGTGATTTATGTTTTAAATTTTGTTGGTTTTTTTCTGTGCAGCCCTGGCTGTCCTGCAACTCACTCTGTAGACCAGGCTGACCTTGAACTCACGGAGATCCACTTGCCTCTGCCTCCTGCATGCTGGGATTAAAGGTGAGTGCCACCACCACTCAGCTATATGTTTATCATTTTTTAAAGTTAAAATTTTAATTATCTTATTTACTTAGCGTGCATGTGTGTGTGTGTGTGTGTGTGTATGTGTGTGTACGTGTGTGTGTGCATCTCTCTCCTGCTATCCTGTGGGATCTGGGGATCAAACACAAGTTGTCCAGCCTCCACTCAAGTGCCTTTACCTACTGAGCCATCCTGTCAGCCTCTTTTCAAATAATTTAAAAAATTACTGTTATGTGGGAAAAATTTTCTTTTTAGACATTCTATTATTTACCATTAATTTTGGTGTGCTATATTTTTTAATTTAATTATTCATTTATTTTAAATTCTCATAAAACATGATACTAATTCGCTACACATGATTTAATCAATTCATTTCTTGTCTTCCCATAAAGTATTAAAATTTGTTTTTGTATTGGCACAGAAAATGTGTGAATGATGCAAAATTAGCATCTAAATGGAAAACATCAATTCTTAAGAAAAAATATTTGAGTAAAAATGCAGTGTTATTTTCATCATTACATAAAAGCAATACATTTTCCAAGTGCTAAGATAGGCCTCCAACTATGTGAAGACCATGTTTCTTAAGGGAACGTAGCCTGCTTGTGTCTTTTCATCCAAGTACAAGATCCCTACCATAAAAAAGTAGAAAAATCTCATTAGGAAGGTTGAAACTGGTTATGTGTGATAAATATGATAACCATCCCTTTATTATCACTGTGGAAAAATAGATACAGTGGTTAAATCAGAGATAAACTTAGAGCCAGGCCAGTGGTCCGAGTGATAAAGGAATATTGATTAATCGCCTACATTTTAATCAATAGCTTGAAGCATGATAGAAACTCTGCTGCTAAAGTTTGTGGGCAACATAAAGTTAGGTGAGATATCTGATAGACGGAATGATGAAATGGTAATTCAAGTGATGGTGGCAGTTTAGAGGGCTGATGTAAGATGGGAACATAGTGGGAAGCAATGGCGTCCTGACGTGGAAGTGAAATTACCACAGTATAGGATGAACAGAGATGGTTTTGTATGGTTTATGTCTTTTAAGGAGCTAATTGGAAGCCTGGGACATGTGTGAATGGTCACATACTTAGCGCATCTCGTATCCCTGTGTTTTAGTTAATGGTTCTCTTGCTGTGATGAAACACCATGGCTAAAAGACACTTGAGGATGAAAGGGTTTTTTGTCTCACATATCCTCGATCGCAGTCTACTGAAGGTAGCCAAGGCAGAAACTCAAACTGAAAGGGAACCGGGAGGCACTAGCTGATTCAGAGGCCATGGAGGAGTGCTACACATTGATTGGTTTGCTCTATCTGACTTTACAAAGCTTAGCCTGCTTTCTTATAGAATCCAGGACCATGAGCCCAAAAATGTCCCCACCCACTATGGATTGGGCCCTCTCCTATCAGTCATTAAAATAAACGCTCTACAGACTTGCAAAGAGCCAAATCTTATGGAGGCATTTTTTTTTTTTAAATTGAGGTTCTCTTCTCTCAGGTGACTTTAGGTTGTGTCAAGTTGGCATAAAATTATCTAAAAAATCCTGGGTTTAGTCCTCACCATCACTAACACATACACATATACATACATACACACCAATATAATCAATAAAACATTCCACTATTAGTTAGCTTGTGTTACTAAGAGTTCAAAGTAAATATGGTAAAAAAAAAAGGACCTATAACACAAATTCTACTTGACAAATTGTTTTTGGTATGAAAATTGTAATTTGCTATATAGGCTTTAGATTTTGAAAGTGCTTACGTCATGAAACTACTTTCTTCTGAAGCATCTGAAATTTCGTGTGTGTCTCCTAAGAGGCTGAGGCTGTTATCTTCCAGGAAGCTTTTCTTATGTCCAAACAAGACTGCCACAGAGCTGGTATCTGATGCAAAACACATTGGGATTTATTGATTACATGTTAGCTAACTCAGACTAAAATCAAATACACCAGCACAGCAGGTGGTGGAAGGCAGTCCTGAGGCTTCAGGGCAATGGAATTTTAAAGGGAAAACTGTAAGGCAGGATGGCACAAGCCTTGGCATTTTGGAATTAGGTAAAAGTTGTTGGTTGGATGTTTTTGGACACTCTGATGGGTCTCTTTGCCCAAGGCAGGCAGAGTTTTTTGGAAGAGTTTATGACTTTGCTGGGCTCGATTCCCCTCCTCAACCCAGTTAGATCCTGTCTAAAATGGAGTTCTTTCTCAAAATGGAGTTTGTTCTGATCCTTCACTTTCCAGGATTACCTGCGGTTATGGTTTCCTTCTGTGTCTATCCTGTGGCCTGGATTCATTCATTCAGGTAAGAATTATAGAACATGCATGTGATGTGCTAAGAGCTGTCCTATTTTTTGGGTTACAGAATGGTGAAGAGAAAGACAAGATTCCTACTCTCCCAGAAAGGACCCTATGGGAATTACTTACAGATAAACAAATATTCAGATCACTGACAAGCACCGTGAAAGAATAAAACACTGCTTAGAAATGCAACAACCAAGCAGGGAGGCTTTTTCGCATCATGGCTGTAGAAGGCCTCCGTGGGGAGTTGACATTTGAATGAAATAAATTACAGAAGGAATCAGCCAAGATGTAGATCGTCTTCCTCGTAGCAGGACAACGAGGACAAGTTCTGCTAGATGAAATGTGCTTGACTTGTGGAACACAATCATGGATGGAATGCACGCGATGTAATTAGAAATCAAGCAAGGTTGCCTTTCATAGGACCTTTAAGTGGTATCAGTGACTTTGAGATTTCAACATTCATGAAAGCTTTAGACAGGGCAGTTCTGTGATCATATTTCCAAGCTTTATATATATAGTGAGTATGGGGCAAATTTATTACAGAGTGACATAAGAAACTGAAAACATGTAGTTGTAGTTTTACACTCTCTATTGAGTTTATTTGCTCATACATATTTATTTGTCTCTAAACTACAACTCCTTCAAAATAGCCACCATC
>JAQHUG010000011.1:9755121-9768938 GCA_028555095.1 Dicrostonyx torquatus
GAACATCAAGGAAGAGGAGTTGGAAAGATTGGAAGAGTCAGAGGAGGACCAAGATATTTACTTTGGCATCATCTTATGAGTTTGCGTGTGTGTGTGTATGTGTGCAAGATTGAATCTTATTATTCATTTAACATTTATTTTTTGTTTTTCGAAGTTCTAATTTAATTATATCACTTCCATTTTCCTCTCTTACCCCTGACATTTACCCCTTCTCTCTCTTTCAAATTTATGGACATCTTTTCCTAAACTGTTGTTATAGATATCTAAATATATATCCACATATATTTAAAAATATCTATAAATATAGATATTTATATAATATTACATATACACACATATATAGCCCAAATAGATGCATTACACATATATAATGAAGCTGTACATATATGTGTGTAATATAGAAGTATATATATGTATATGTGTGTACATGTATGTATATATGATCTTGGAACTGATCTTTATTTTAAAAAAGAGGAGGGCATGCCGGGGTGTTTAGGGAGAAGATGTTGGATCTGGGAGTCGTTTAGGGGTATGATTAAGATATGCTGTGTGAAATTCTCAAAGAATCAGTGAAATATGTTTTTGAATTATTTTATGTTTTGTGTGTATGCACATTTGTGGGTGTTGCATGTAATTTTTCATGTGCAGAGGCCAGAGAAGGCATGTTATTGCTCAGAGGATGGATTACAGGCATTAGTGGGACCCCCAGCTTGTGTGGGCAAGGGGACTGGATCTTTGCTCCTCATGTGTGTGCAGCAAATACTGTGAATTGTTAAGCCTTCTCCCTAACCTTATTAACAAGTCCTCTAAGTCCCACTTTCATTAGTCCTGAAAATTAGCTTTTATACTGTCAGGACACCCGGCGAAAATGTAATTCAGATAACAATGGAAACAAGCTTCCTTATCCTCTTCCTAGGTCGGATTCACACATGGAATATGGAGGGTAACCTTGGTAGAGATTTGCATAAGAAAAAAAAAGAGCTAGGCAAGTGAGATTCAGGAGAAGAGGAAAAAAATTAAGATGAATTGTCCTGTCCCTAGAATATTTTAGCCTAATCACTCCATATTGATTGATTAAAACGACACTGAAACTGATGACTACTGCTGAGAAGTCTAGTCCAACTACAATCCCAGAATAGTAAGATATGCCAAATTGACATCTGTCACCAGGTGACGCCAAGCTACACTCAGGACCATGATGGATCCACTGGGCCTCATGATTTGTCTTACTCTATTGAAACTTTTTCAGGCTCAACATAATTGCTTCATTGTGTGTTTAATAATGTGACTTCGTACTTTATGCAGGTGGAAATTTTATGTATCGCTTATTATAACACAGTAGGGTTTTCACTATAATAAAGTCATCCATGAAATTACTGTGAAAAAAATCAAATTGTGTACATGTTTTTTATCTAGAACCCTGTACTCACGATGGAAAATAGCTAACAACTGTTATCTTCTGAATTATGGTTATTAAAATTGGGGGACAAGTGAAAGAAGGGGTTGGAACAATTGGGAATAGAATTAATACAAACAGCTGAGGTGAGAATTTGCAAATTGTATGTTACACAGACTAATTGTGTGTTGGATGCATATTTGATGTTTTTACCAGAGGGATTGGCAGTGGGATCCCTCTGTTGGCATTTTCGCTCATACATATGCTCCTCCTATGCCTAGAGATGGTGTTATTTCTACCTTCCTGTCACCACACTGCTCTCTTTTATAAGAGCAAACATTTCAAAATATGAGCATTTGGGATTTAGTGTTTTCATTTTAAAACACTCATCCTTTAAACTTTTATTCATTTCCCATGATATATGAAGCTTGTAGACTTTGTGCTACTTCGGATTTGTAAAGCAATTATTAAAAGTCTTTGATATTTATAAAGGATCTGAAGCTTTCAGAGTGATTAATTATTGATTACCCAAATGAGTCAACCTATCAGACTATAATAAAATTTTAATATTTTTTGAATGAAGTGATGCAGTTCTTGAAGATTTTTGAAGTTATATTGTTCTTAAATTTTTTAAATACCACATTATTATTTGACTGTATCTGGTAAATAGAAATTTTTGGTTCTTACATACTATTTAATTTGTTATTTGAATTAAACCAAGCATATAATATAGTCAGTGGCTTTATAGCTGCACTTTAAACACTGTTAGTTTAATTTATAGTCATATGTTATTGTGTATATATTATTGTGTATGCAAGACTTCTATTTCCATGAAAACAGGATAGTTTTAATGTTTTGACTACAATTGCTAGCTATATGAAATTACTTGTCCTGTACACAATGGCCTCTTTGAAATGTAGATGTCTATGAAAAAATTGCCATTCAGTCAGAGCAGAGAATTGCCGTATTTAACAATACTTCAGTTACATCAAGAGTTATAGTCACTCAAGGCATCTCTGATATATTCTTTGTTTAAAAGACTTAAAGAAATCAGTTTTGTTACCAGTGTTATCCATTTATTCAATATTCTTTCAACCATGGAATATATATTTCGTGTTTACATGGTGGATTCTGAGAATTTTACCACAAAAAGGAAGGTCATTTAAAAAGACACAGAGCACGTGAAGTTGGGAGGGATAAGGGGCAGGGGGACAAAGGACGAGCAGCAAAGGAGGGAACAGAGGTAAATTTGATCAAAACATACTTGCATATGAAATTCCCAAACATTTCTTTAAAAAAGGCAAATGGGCATGTTTCTAAATGTTTGGGAGTTTTGAGAACTCAGCCATTCATGAACTGACACCGCCTAAACAGTGCCAAGAGTTGCTTTTATAAGGCAAAGAAATCATATTGATGAAAGTGAAAAGTTCCTAGTCTGGTAATAGTTAATAGGAAATGGTTAACCTTCAGTCTGAGGGGTTAGTTTGCTTCCCTGAGAACCCTAGGTTCTGACATTCTCTCTGATCTATAGCCTCCATGTGTATTTTTAACGAGAAAGAGAGGAAGGGAATTTTTTTAAAGTGTCCATCTAGAAGAGGATGTCTATAAAAATTATGAGATAGCCAGTCAGTGACTCATACTTATATGTCAGAACGTGGGAAACTGAAGGAGGAGGGTGGCCGTGAGTTGCAATTTATTCTACAAAAGCCTCTCAAAAGAAAGAAAAAGGGGGGGAGAGGGAGGGGGAGGAGGAGGGAGAGAGGGAGGGAGGGAGAGAGGAGCTGGGGCTAGAGTGATGGCTCGGCAGGTAGAGCACACTTATTTGCAGAAGACTTGATCTTAGTTCTCAACACACATGCACACACACACACTCATGCACACATACACACACATGCACACACATATGCACACAGGCACACACACACACACTTGAACACACACACACAACACACACACACACACATCATACGCCAAAGCACAGTTATGTTTCCCTTCTCCTAGAGCTTAGAATGGGGACGATACATGTGAGATCAATCATTTAAGACATTGAGATACTGAAAACTGAGCCTAAAATTATACACAGTGAGTACTTCTAAGTCCCAGCATATGTGTGCAGAGGATTTAACAGGAGTCTGCAAAGTGAAAAGGCTAGGAAAAGAATCTTTGAAATGAAAGGAAGTGTCATTGTTGAAGTTTGAAAAAGGTGAACAGTAGCAGAGAAGGGATGAAGAATGAGAACTATGTATGCTAAAGAAATGTGTAAAATATAGTTCAGTCTCTTAAATGAACACAGATAGATAAACAAGATAAATAATTAAAGTGTGAAACCAAGTAAGTGAATGAGAAACTCAACTGCAAAGAATAACAATTATAAACTGCTGGAGAGTTGACTCAGAGGTTAAGATGTTGCTTTTGCAGAAGACCCAGGTTTGATTGGCATCCACATGATGTCTTACAACCACATGTGTATCCAGTGCCGGTGGATCTGATGCCTTCTCTGATGTCTTTGGGTACCAGTCATGCATGTGGTTCACATACATATATGCAGACAAAACACTCATGCACATAAAATAATAACATAGTTCTAAAATACTAAAAATCTAAGAATAAGAGAAAAACATTTGTAGTGCTATTTTGTTTGTGGTTTAACAGATAAAACTTGCCTGAAGATCAAAGTGCAGAGCTAAGCCACTAGAGGCCAGGCAGTGGTGGCACACACCTTTAATCACAGGTTTCGGGAGACAGTGGCAGACAGACCTCTGTTAGTTCAAGACCACCCTGAGCTACATGAACTTGATTCAGTCTAAAAGAGAAACAGAGGCCGGGCGGTGGTGGCGCACGCCTTTAATCCCAGCACTCGGGAGGCAGAGGCAGGCGGATCTCTGTGAGTTTGAGACCAGCCTGGTCTACAAGAGGACAGGCTCCAAAGCCACAGGGAAACCCTGTCTTGAAAAACAAAACAAAACAAAACAAAACAAAAAAGAGAAACAGAGCTCACACAATGTTGATCCCAGCACTTGGGATCCCATGCTTTTTTTTTTTTTTTGTTAATATTTATTTATTTATTATGTATACAATATTCTGTCTGCACATATGCCTGCAGGCCAGTAGAGGACGCCAGACCTCATTACAGATGGTTGTGAGCCACCATGTGGGTGCTGGGAATTGAACTCAGGACCTTTGGAAGAGCAGGCAGTGCTCTTAACTGCTGAGCCATCTCTCTCAGCACTAGTGAGGGGGATATAGGAGTGATATGACTAGGTGGAGAGAGGAATATAAGGCAGGAGGAGACAGCAGGCAAAGCAGTCAGGACAGGATCACCCCTTTGGTCTGGGCATTGGTAGAGGTAAGAACTTTAATGTCTGGTCACTCTGCTTCTCTGATTCTTCAGTTTTCATCCTGATAGCTGACCTGGAGTTTTTATTTTTTAAGACTAATTAGAATTCATGCTACCAACACTAGAGAATAAAACATCATATGACAGATGTTATTTAAAAGGTGTGAAAACAAAGTCTAGGGCTTGCATAGCGTGTTTCTCTGGACACTGTTGTATATCACCTTTGAGAAGTTTCCATTGTAGTGCAGGACTTTGACAAATTGAACAGGTCTTCACAGAACCCTTAATAATCTAATAAACACTGAGACTCTAACAGAGAGCAATATATCACATGTTTCTCCCTGAGTTAATTGATTATATTGTTTTTTCTTATTAGTATTTCCAGAGATGGCACTACTGACAAAGGTGGCATATTAAACGAAATGTATCAAAAACTGGAAGAGAAGAAGGAAAAAAAAATTATGACCAACTATTTTTTGCCTGGAGCTTCCTACCTTGCAAACTCTTGACCGGAAGGTATGCTTGTCTCTCTACCCAGTATTTACTCTTTCGTAACCTTACAAACAGAAATGTTGTGACCTCTTACATGTGTACTCTTCATTTATGTTTATAGACAAAAAGGAGAGTGTGCATGTATGTGACCAAATACACATATATGCATGTATACATATATAAAACATCTTTTGTTTATCTTAAGTATTACTTTTATTGTATCAAGAACAAATAATATCCACTAACCTAAATTACTTGACGATATAGATTGTGGTCACTAATAATATATGATAAAAAAGAGATAATGGAAACTTCTTTTGATTTAGAGTGAAAAAATACATAAAAATAGGAAACATGTAATAATGTAGGAACTGTTGCAGAAATGCTGCTCCAGTCTGTAAATGTGTTACAACAGAGAAACTCTTTGGGGATCAATAACAACAGTGTTTATGAATGCCATATGGAAATATTTCTTCAGCAGTGTGCCTGCATTGCTATTTAAATTGAGAATAAATGTTATGTTAGCAATATTTTTATATAGCCCAGAATGCTGATTTTTTAATTTTCTGTTCCCTGCATCTGGACGGTAAATAAAAGATAAAACTCAGCTGCTGAAAGAGCTGTTCATATAATTTATGCATCATTATTAAAAATGAGCCTTTTAAAATAAAATGTTGAACGAATATTCATTTTTTTTCAAAAGTATTAAGTTCAATTAGTAGGTAAATATGTACTTAGTAGAAAGTGTCTTGGATCACTGATTTTAATTTACAGTTTGATACTGGAATTGACAATGAACTGTGTACATTAAACTGCTAATTAAAAAGGGGAACTTCTGTACTTTTGGAATACTAGAGCCTTTTCTTTATTGTTCTCCAAAAAACACTGACCATGTGCCATTTCCTTTTTATGATCCTTTCTGTACAACAAGAATGCAAATAAACTGTTTTAACATTTGAAAGTTGTATGTAACCTAGCACTGTATTTTATAAAGCAGAAATTTGCAATCACAGGAAAGTGTGAATTTGAGAAAATGCTGGAAAGAAGACCACAGTTGCTCATAGTTCCAGTGACCGAACCCACCACCCTTCACAGTGGTCATCTTTGTGTACATACGGGTTCTAGCAGCCTGTCTCAGTTAGATCATACTAAGCATGTCACGCCTTTTGTTTCTGGTACATTTTCTCCTAGCTGTCCTGGAAGGAGACTTAAGTCTGCAGACTGCTAAGTGGTACACACAGTTTGCTTCCTGAGCTCTGGCAGCTCTTTGGAGATGTCTCTTTCTGGGCTTTAGCACTCTAGTGCACTGCTTTCTCAAAGGGAACCCAATGCCTTTTGCATAAAGGAACCAGCAGAATACATAATTAGGCAGTTCCCAAAGCATGATATCCTTTTGTATTCAGCGTAAGGAGGAAGAAAAAATACTTTGTAAATTCTAAATAATATGTGTTTACCCAAACACTAAAGCTTTGGTAATGCCTGGGTACTAGATATTCTTTTAACTGACAGAATGGGAAAAACAATGGTCTACTATTTAAGAGCAAAATGAATCCTAATGAAACCAGAGAATCACAGATAAAGAAATTCGTGGCGTCTAGTGAATGAATTTAAAACACAAGTGCACGTTTATTTGTCAGTCCCAGACGTCCTTAAGTAATCTCAATGAAAATCTTTCTAGCTTTCATGCTTTATCCACAGTTGCTATCTTGCTCACCCGTATCAATTCAAAACAAGTTTTTCAGGGGTCTATTCTTACCATTTTTTTTCTAAAACACTTAATTTAGTTTAGCTTCAGTAGAAAACTTTTTGAACTCACATTTCACGGGTTTCCAAAGTATTTAATTAGGTCGGGTAATTAATTTTTCTGTGAATGGGGATGAACAGTTCTGAGATTTTGGTTTCAGTTTTTAGAAAGAATACAATGGGCTCCACTGTGGGAACGGATTGGTGTGACTCAGCTGAGTGACCCATCGACTGTGAGTTTTCAGCAAACAAAGGGTTCCATATGCTACATTTACAGTGCAATAAGAATTCCCATTTAATCTGCGGGATTTGTTGAGGCAATGATAATCATATTTTAACTGCTACTGTGGATCCTTTAATGAAAATGAACACTTTTTGATTTTGTCCAGGATCTAAAATGTAAATAATAATAATAATAATAATAATAATAAATTTAGGTTAGTTGGCATGTAAATTCAAACATTCAAGGTGATTCTTACATGCTGTTTCAGAACCCTAGATTATTAACTCACTTGTGCCATATGGGCCAATTTACAAAACTTTGTATTGTTTTATTATAACTATAGCATTTCTCCCCTCAGTGATTTTTCTTAATCTTTTAGAGTCATTCTACATATTTATTTTACTAGGTCAAAGTGAAAATTTTACTTTTCTGTTTTTTTTTTTTTTTTTTGGATGGGGGTGTTGGGGCCATAGCATGAAGGTCCTTGAGCCCACAGATCTCCAGAGGAATCAGGAATGTTAAGGACACAGGATTGTCTTTCCAGTGGGAAAGATGAAAAACCTGTTCTTCCATCCAGAATGCTGAGTATTGGAAGTGATTAGGAGTCTGTGTTTTATGTTGGGCCACGGTCAGGTCCCAGGTTGGGGCAACATCTGTCAGAGTCCAGCCTCGATGGTTTATCCATTCCAGGGTGTGGGGATTCGAAATGTTAGGCAGACAAAGCAGAGATACAAAAGAAAAAGACAGAGACACAGAGTGGAGTTGGGAGGGCAACCCAGTGAATAATGAGTTTGCCCGCAATTATTTTCCAGATGCTTATATACACCAATCCAAAAAGGGGAAAGAAGACATGAGCATTTTGCCGTGATACAAAGAACAAGCAGAGTAATTAACTCTTCAATGCCTGAAACATCAAGTAACTATATCCTGAATTAAGTATTCTGTTGTTTAGACAGAACATGCATTGGCCACACCTTAGGCCAACCTTCCCTGTAGGCAGCTACTCCCTGGGTCAAATCTCCTGTCATAACCTTGAAGGAGCAAGAATAGACTTGAACCTCTGACCTTTGGTCAAGGTGGAATGGATCCACATCCATGGGTTCTGACAGGTCAGTCCATATCAAGCTTTTAAAACCATGACAAGAGGTGGCTAGTAATCTAAATGCCCCTTATAGCCAGAGGGTCCTCCAAGCTCCCACAACCAGGACCAGAGGTGAATAATAACCCATATGACCTCTACCCTATCTGTATGTCTGAAACCAGGCCAGACCCTTCAGCTAGTACAGGTAGCCTTTCCCCAGAACTCATCTTCTTAGAAGACATGACATATATCTCAAGTTGAATTTCAATGTCATTATGCTACCCTGTCCAGTGGGGATTGTATTGCACCAGGAAATTTTCCCTGAACTGTATTGGTCTTAAAACATATTGGGATGAACTTCCTGTTATTAGACTCTCCGAGTCTGGCCACATTGACAAAGATAATCTGCACTGGGTTTCCTTCCTTCCTTCCTTCCTTCCTTCCTTCCTTCCTTCCTTCCTTCCTTCCTTCCTTCCTTCCTTTCTTTCTCTTTCTTTCTTCCTTCCTTCATTTCTTTTTTTACTTTCCTTTTCATTAATTAATTTTTCATCTATTTTACATTCCTACCAGCTTCCCCTCCTTCTTTACTAACCATCTACCTCCTCAAGCCCGTCATCCACTCCTCCTATGATTTTGTTCAGAAAACAGCAGGCCTCCCATGCATGTCAATAAAGCATGGCTTATCAAGTTGAGGTAGGACTAAGTTTTTCCTTTCGTATTCAGGCTGGGAAAAGCAGCCCAGCGTGAGGAATAAGTTTCCAAAAGCATTAGGGACAGGCTTTGATCCCACTGTTAGGAGTCCCACAAATAGACGAAGTAACATAACGTGTGTGTGTATGTGTGTGTGTGTGTGTGTGTGTGTGTGTGTGTGTGTAGAGGGCCTAGGTTCATCCCATGTAGGCTCCCTAGCCGTCAGTCCATAGTCTATGAGCTCCCATGGGTCCAGGTTTGTTGTTCCCGTGGGTTGCCTTGTGATGACCTTGAGCCCCTGGTTAATATAATTTTTCCTCCCTCTCTTCAATAAGGTTCCCAGAGCTCAGACCAGTGCTTGGCTGTGGATTTCTGCATCTGTTTCTGTCAATTGTTGGATGAACCTTCTCTGATAACAATTATGATAGTCACCATCTGATTACGGGAGAAAGCTAGTTCAGGCACCTTTCCACAATTGCTAGGATTCTTTGCTGGGGCCATCCTTGTGTAATCTGTTACATTTCCCTGGTACCAGGTTTCACTCTAACCCTGAAATGGGTCCCCTATCAAGATATTGCTTTTATTAGTCTCCCCCTCTGTCCTGCTGCTAACCCACCCAAATGGATCCCTCATGTTCTCATCTTTCTCACCTCCTCCAGTTTACCCAGTAGATCTCTTCTACTTCCCCTTCCCAGGGAAATCCATGCAGCCACCTTTGGACCCTCCTTACTACCTAGCCTCTCGGGAGCTGTGGATTGTAGCATGGTTATGATTTACTTTACAGCTAATATCCACTTATGAGTGAGTACATAACATGTTTGTCTCACTCAGCGTACTTTTTTTTCTAATTCCATCCATTCAGCTACAAATTTCATGATGTCATTATTTTTTTTTACAGCCGAGTAATACTCCATTGTGTAAATGTAGCACATTTTCTTTATCCATTTTTTTTCAATTGAAGGGCATCTGTGCAGATGATATTGTAGTATACATAAGTGACCCCATAAGTTCTTCTATGGAGCTCTTACAGCTGATAAACATCTTCAATGATATGGCTGGATACAAGATAACCCAAAAATATTAGTAGCCCTCCTATATACAACTGATAATTGGGCTGAGAATGAAATCAGAGAAACAATACCCTTTATAATACACAAAAATCATATAGAATATCTTGGGATAAGTTAAACCAAACAAGTGAAAGACCTGAATGACAAGAACTTTAAGTCTTTGAAGAAACAAACTGGAGAAGATGTCAGAATATGGAAAGATTTCACAAGTTCGTGGATCAGTAGCATTATCATAATAAAATGGAAATTTTACCAAAAGCAGCCTACAAATTCATTGCAATACCCATCAACATTCCAACACAATTCTTTTTTTTATTGTTAAAAGAAAAATTTACATTTACTCCCCTTGTTCCCGGGCCTCCCGCTCCCCCACTACCCCACCGCCCTCCCCCTTCTTCCTTAAGATGGGGCAGGATACCCTGCCCTATGGGAAGCCCAAGGCCCTCCCCCCTCCATCTCGGTCTAAGAAGGTGTGCATCCATATAGAATAAGTTCCCAAAAAGCCAATACATGCAGAAGAGATAGGTCCCAGTGCCATTATCATTGGCTTCTCATTTCTTTACAGACCTCAGAAGAACAATACTCAACTGCATGGAGAAAAATAAAAACAAGATAGTTAAAACAATTCTGTACAATAGAGGAACTCCTGAAGATATCATAATTTCTGATTTCAAACTCTACTATGTAGTTATAGTAATAAAAGCAACATGGTATTGGCATAAAACAGACACATGGATCAATGTAATTAAATAGAAGACCTGACATTAATCCATACACGTATGAACACTTATTTTTTATAAGAAGCCAAAATTATACAATGGAAAAGAGAAAGTATCTTCATCAAATCATGCTGGCATAACTGGATGACTACATGTAGAAAAATGCAAACAGATCCTTATCTATTGCCCTGCAAGAACTCAAGCCCAAGTGTGTCAAAGACCTCAACATAAATCCAGTTACATTGAACCTGATAGATGAGAAAGTTGGAATTAGCTTTGAATACATTGACCAGGAGACAACTTCCTGAATAGAACACTAGTGGCACAGACACAGAGAACAATTAAATGGAATCTCTTGAAACTGAGAAGCTTCTGCAAGGTAAAGGGCATTGTCAATGAGAACCTATAAAATGGGAAAAGACCTTTACCAACCCCACATCTGACAGATGGTTCATCTCTAAAATATATAAAGAATTCAAGAAACTAGATATCAAAATACCAAATAATCCAATTAAAAAATGGGGTACTGATCTAAACAGAGAATTCTCAACAGAAGAATCTCAATTGACTGAGATACATACACTTAAAAGAATTGTTCAACATCCTTAGTCATCAGTGAAATGCAAATCTAAACCACTCTGAGAAACCACCTTACACCCGTCAGAATGGCTAAGAGAGAGAGTGTGGTGTAAGGGAAAACTCCTCCACTACTGGTGGGAGTGAAAATTTGTATAGCGAATTTGGAAGTCCATATGGTGGTTTCTCAGAAAAATGGGAATCAATCTACCTCAAGACGTAGCTATACCAATCTTGGGTATATACACAAAGGATGCTTAATCATACCGCAAGGACACTTGTTCAATTATTTATCATTCTTATCTGTTTGTGGTTTGTTTCCCTGTGTGACACCTGTAAGTGCTCTCTCAGAGAATATTTAGGTGAAAGTAGAGAGAAAATCTTTTTAACATGATATTTTAATTGCCACAGGCATAAAATAAAATTTCTACAATAGTAGGTTTCTGTAATGCATTTTTAAAAGTCGTTAGTATTAATTATCCTTCCCCATACATCATCTTCCATTCTGCTTTCTCATCCTCTGACTCCCAAGACTCACTGATCTTTGTGGAATAAGGACCAGAAATATTTTAAAAGCCAAAGGTAGTGAAAATCTGAAGCAGAATAATATTCATGACAACGGATGTCAGGGTCATTGCACACATGAACTCACAGTAGCTGTGACTGTGTGAGTGCACAGGATCTGGACAATATCAAAGCAGCTAAAAACTCAATTAAGGATGGGGGCGAGAGCGAGCGGTGCTCATCAAATTCCACCAGTAGTAGGCGCTATTGGCAACTGATGGCTGCTGGAGGAAAGGGTCATTTTGCTTCAGGGATTCAGACCAGAGAGACCGCTCTTACTCTAATTGATGTCTTATACCCATGCACGTGCAGGAAGCCTTAAGTGGACTCAGTGATTATAAAAAGTGAACACATGAATTGGAGGTAGAAGAAGTATATGGGATAAGGGACTCATTAGACGGGAGGGCTTGGGAATGGATTTCATCAAAGTACATTATGAATGTGTATGAAATTCTCAACAATAAAAAGGAAAAGCTTAAATAAATGGCTTAATGGTAAAGAAAAATATGCTTTAGTAAGATTTTTAGTTTTAGCTCTCTAGCCATTCTTGTTAAGCTACTCTCTACATATTTTAATCTTCTGTCAATTTCCCTGAGCCATCAACTTGTCTAATTTGTTATGCCTAATGGGAATCTGTTGGTTTTACATTTTCATTTTGTGATTTCCTAATGGTTTTAAAATATTATCTCAAATAGTTTTCTTTGAAGGTAATTTTTTATGTTCTCAAATATGTAGTCACATATAAGGCAAATGATGCTTATTTTGTCTTTTATTAATTTCCAATTTTATAATTAATTACGATTAAACAATTACCCACCCCTCTTCCTCCAACCCCTTCTGTGCCTTCTCTCTTACTCCCTCTCAAATTCTTTTGTATATGTGCTGCTGGGTTCCTTCAGTGTTGCTTGTATCCATGTTTTCAGGGCTGACCACTCAGTTGATTCTCTGATTATAGGACTTATACCTTGGGAAGACTTATTCTCTGTCTATCAGTAACAGTTAGTTGAATGAAGCACGTTGTCTACAGGTGGAGTCCTGTGAGCGTTTCATCTTCAATATTAGCATGTTTATTGGTATTATCCTTGTTCAGTTCTTGTTAAGAGATCATATGTTGAGGTATCATAGTTGTATCTTCTCTGTCAGTTGTGGGGACACAAACAGAGCAGACTTCCTATTTTCTTTAACTGCTACAATTTTTCTTCCTCTTCTTGGGTGATATTCCCTGAGCCTTTGGTTTTGAGATTGTGTTGCAGATATGTCAGTTGGGACTTAGTTCCCCACAATCAGTTCATTGTGGATTTCTATAATAGTCTCCATCTGCTAATCTGATACAAGCTTATTCTCCTCCTCCTCCTCCTTTGTATTTTGTTCTGCTCTTTGAGACAGGGTTTCTCTGTGTAGCCCTGACCTCTTCAGGAACTCACCTATAAACAAGGCTGGACTCAAGCTCACAGAGATCCATCTGCCTCTGCCTGCCCTGGGCTGGTGCGAAAGGTGTGCACCACCACATCCAGCTCTTGCAAGGAGATTTTCTTTTTAATGAGAGATGATAACTACATTGACCTGTGAGTGGAAGGATGAGTACTTAGAATGCAGTTAGGAATTATACTGGTTTAGTCAAGTGGCAGTAGCATATTCCCCTCTAAGATCTATTTTGTCTTCTTTGTTCCATAAATTTTATTTCTTGATTTTCTTTCCAAAAGACCTGACTTGCAGAAAAGTACTTTACTATTCAATAATTTGATATTGGTTTCCATTGGGATCTATTCCTCCCATCTCTTGCTTATGCCCATAGCACTTGCCAGCCTAAGGAAATCATGGCAGACTTTTAGAGTAATGCTCTTTAATTCTTAATAAGTCACCCCTGAAATTTAGCAAGTTACATCTTCTATTTGCTCCCAGGTGCACTGTATTTGACAGATACCT
>JAQHUG010000011.1:9776187-9788010 GCA_028555095.1 Dicrostonyx torquatus
TGTCTATTCATTTACATTGAGTTCTAGAAAGCCTTTAATTTTTTTAAAAAAATTTCTTTCTTGACCGATTTTCCATTCAATAGAGAGTTGTTCAGTTCCCATGATCAGCAGCAACAGACAGCTTACAAACTTATGTAAGCTGTCTGTTGTTGCGATATCCAGCTTTAATCCATGGTGGTCTGACAGGTTGAAAGTAGTTATTTCAATGATTTTTTTGAGACTGAAGATGCAAAAAACATATAGAAAGTAATTGTTTTATAAGCTAATGAAAATGTATTTCATAAAATAATGTATTTAAATGGTAGTACAGTGAATCAGTAAAAGATGCAGGCCTCAGTAGACAAAGATGGCTGAATGAAAAATCCCAGTGTCATGTCTTAAATAACCCTCTATTAGCCATTGGTTAGGTAAGGCCTAGAAGCATCTTAAAGAATACAGGTTATTGCAATTACACTGATTTCCTAACAGAAATTAATATCAAGACCCTGCTTTGGAAGTCATTACACACTTTGGTTACAGGACGTGTAGAAACCAGCTGGAACTGATCTGGGAACTTCTTTGCTGCTAATGGTCATAGTGCCAGAATGTGCTATGCAGACTGTCAGGAGAGAAAAGTCATTCATGGTCTTACCTAGCTATCAATCCTGCTTGCTGTAATACTCACCTACCAGAAAAAAAGGTGCCCACTATCGCAATACTGGAATGACTGGGCACTAAACAAGCACTTTCTATTTGTATTAGAGGCCTGATTTGTTGGGAGAATACAAGCCTTGGACTGCAAATCTGTTTGAGAACCAGTTTCTGGAGGAGGTGTCAGACTTGCTCAGCAAAGTTTTTCTGTTCCCTTCCCTCCGCGCTATACATTAGCTCTTTCTGGTCTATGTGGTGATAATAAACAACCACTATTGAGTGCTCACTCCTAAAAAGGACATCTATATTTCTCTTTGGCCTAGGATATGTAATAAAAGAGGGCACAAGGCTTGTAGGACAGGAGTGCTAGGAAATTCTCTTCTCTGAACATGCCATGCCCACTGCAATCATGAACATGTAACAGCTATGGCTACCTACAAAAGGCCTGCATGCAAAAACAAAACAACAAAACCAGAACATGGAAGTAAGAGGGGACTATTTAGGAGGAAGCATTAGCAGTAGTAGGAGAGTGAGAAGATAGTAATGGGTGAGAGAATATGATCACCACACACTGTATGTATGTATGAAATTGTCAGAAAGTATTTTAAATTTAAAGTGCTGTTGGTTTCCCAATACAGTACATATGCTACACTAAAAAATATTGGGTTGTGCATATGGGCAAAATGCATGAACTACTAAACAAATACATTTTATTTGAATAAGGATTTCTTGAATATTTTAATTCACTTCTTGATAAAGCCAGGAACTGTTCAGTTAATTCTAAGGCAATCACTTTGCTGTATGAGTGAAATGTCATTAGAGATCTCGAGAAGTCCAGGTCAGTGGTTTCCTCACAAAGAGCCCCTGTTACTTCTGCTTTCTTTGGTTCTTCTGCCACCCATAGAGACTGGGAGAGTATACTTGGTTCATAGGACACTGTTACAGAAGATGGGACAATTATGCAATTAACCTTAATGTATAAATGTTTGATCTTATATTTTTTTCTCTTTGGGTCTTTTCCTGCAGGAGAGTTGTAAGCGTAAGAGGGTTACTGTGCAATGCTAAATAAGCTCCAAGTATAGTTTGCTACCTACGAACATTAGGTTCTAATATAAATACAAGGTTGCAATAATTTGCATATCATATATGGCTTAGTGGGGAAATTACTTAACAATGAATCCCTGAACCCTAATTGAAGTGCTATATGTTAGAGTGCAAGCTCAGGTGTGAAACAGACACAACATTTATTTAAACATAATTAAACTGAAATCGAGTTTTCATAAAATTTTTGAGCTTTGCTTCATCACCACATTTTAAGTCTTCCTTATTCATTAACGACGGTAGCGGAACAATCAAGAAGGTTTCTGTGCTCCCAGAAGTATGAGAAACACATTTGATGGACAAGCCTTTGGAATTGTTCCAGCCTTCTTCTCATACCCACACACAGCAAAGAATGTAAGTCCCAGGAAACTCCGCTGTGTGATGGACTGTATTTGTTCACAAGCCCAGGTGAGAAACTGTTTCTCAGGATGTCCGTCGTTGGGTCCATCAAATTCAGGTTGTCAATAGCAGATGAAAGTGATAATAAAGCATTAAGGGAGAACAGCAGGTACAGCCCTCTGTAGGCAGCTGGTACTAGAGTCTATGAGAGATGTGTGCTTAGATACAGTTGAGGTCCTTCTTAAACCTTTTCTCTTCATTCCATGTGTAGATTCTCCTCAAATATTCTCTTTCAGTCCCTAGCATGTAGACCTACTGCACCATGCAGAATTACCAACTCACAGTGGCCACAACAACAGAAATACAAGTGCTTTGGATATTTTCTACTCATGGCAATTTTTTTTTTAAATTTTGTGATTGTATTACAATTACATTGTTTCTCCCTTTCTTTACTCCCTCCAAGTCCTCCCATGTATTTCTTGTTCTCTTTCAAATTCATGACATCATTTTCTTTAATTTTTTTACACACACGCACACACACACACACACACACTCAGCTATAAATATATAAATACAACTTGTCTAGGCCCTATAAATGCTATTTTTGTGTTTCTCTAGAAGCTGGATTAAGTTGGGTTTATATTTCCTTTTCCTTATTTTTTTCTCATTGAACAGTATCAGAAGAGTTACAGAAAGTCTTATATTGTTCAATTGATCTTTTCAGGTTTCGTTCTCTTCCCTTAGGTCAGGTAGTCCCTCAATGAATTGTGCCATTATTCGTTGTTTTATTTTTATCCAATAATTACCTTTCAAAACTTGATGGATGTTAATTCTAATTATAAATTATAGGAAGATTTTTTTCTTTATGGTTGTTAAAAGTGAAGTTTCCTTGATAGATAGCCAGGGCTAATCTTGGTATTACCAATATGATGGGAATTGGGATAATGTGACTTGATCATTATTATGGATAAAAGCTGAGGAAGATAGCAAGCATATTTTCATACTTGTGCTATCTCTTCAAGATTGCCTTTTAGATGTTCAGGTAAATTGAACAGTAATGACCTCTAAATGAGTGACAGTAAATACTAGATCCAGTCATTGTAGCTACACTGTCAAACAATGCTGGAACTTTATCACACAATTTCTAAAATATTTGTATTTTCTGACTACTTAGCTTTCCATGGTTTGGAAAGACATTAAATCATTTGACACCAGGTATTCAAAACTGAGGAATCTGAAGTGAGAGGGTCACAGCATGAGAGTGAGACATTGTCATTTGAAAATAAGTTCCTACCTCATAATGCGTGATCAGAAAAGGCTGCAGTCAGTAACACCAAATGTCCCTGGGACGCATTCTTATTTGTGTTTTATTTTTGCAAAAATCTTTACAGGACAAAATTCACTGACTTCAACGAAATATTTGCAGAGCTTAATGGCAAACATAAGGACATAGGAACGTCATCAAAACGTTTCTTCCTTTGTACAATCCATTTCATACTTGACTGAAGTGGGGCATCAACATTCATTGGATGAACCTGTATTATGTATGCCATAAAGGTGGGTTTTCAAGGGATTAGTGTTCTCTTAATAAAAACAGGAGATTTATGATGAGAAAAATAAAAGAAAGAACTGATCTTAGAACTACAGTACCCCTACTTTAAGAACCATGACACTTTGTGCTTTCCCTTGAAAAAAAATTGACAGAAGGTGCATTTAATTTCATATAAAATATTAAGGCACACCAATATAAAGTCCTTTTCATAGCTTTATAAAAGGAAAACCCTGGTAAAATAAGATACTAATATATAATGCCATAATAAAATATAATAATGCATGTAAGATTTCAGTTACCAAATTTTTGTTTCAGATGGAGTCATCATTAATTCACGTTCTGTCTCTCCTGTGTTTGTAGAAAAGCACATAAACAAGAGGAGTCGTCAGTGCCAAATGCTTTACTGCCACACTCCAAATGAAACCAAGCCAAAGGAAGCACATTGCAAATTTGATTCAAAGGAAACTTCAGACACTACGGCCATTATGCACATATTTCTTAAATAAGAAATGAGTTGTCCGCAAGCTGTCTTGACACAGCCTGCAAAGGCTCACTGCATAAAACACCAGTTCAGTAGATTGTCAAGAGAACCACCGAGATAAACAAAACCCAAATCAAACTGCTCCCTTCCTGTCTTTTTAGCTCAGCTTCATTTTGACATTAACATAAAAAACTCTCTTTAATTCTGTAAGAAAAGCCCTGTCTATCTCAGTATGACATGTGTATGTGCCTTTTGATTTCCAAATAAATTTTTAAAAAAATCCTATGAAGTAATGCATAGATTGTTTGTAAAAGATACGTTGGGAGCTTTAAAAATGAAACAGTTTTCTTTTGTATATGAACCTCGGGCAATTACAACTCAGCATCAGAAGAATTTTAATGAAATTGTAGTTGTTGAAAGGAAATATCTGGAATCTGTACTTCATAAATATGCATAATTACTATATATCAAGTAAAGTCACAATAGCTGCTAACATAAATATCTACATTAATGAGCTCTGCTAGTTAGTAGGCAGTATTTGCATGAAATGTTTCTTCTTTGTCTGAAGGCATGTGTCCCTAATAATGTTCAAAATTGCTGGAACTTGTGCTTCATTCTCTGTCTTTGTGTTCATCTCTAGCCAGTTACTTATTTGAAACGCAAGTTTGTTCATTAGAAAAAATAATTCTTAGTTGGAATACACACACTGATTATTGTATTTATAATATTCTATATAGTGTTCATGTATATTATATAGTGCAATATATGTTTCTAAAATACTGTTCCAATATGTCTTACTTTGCACCCCTTTTCTCTTAAAACAGAGGAACAATGGCTTCTTATGTGAGATTATTTCTCATAGGAATGTCAAAGGCTATATTCGTAAAGTTTCAGCAACAGGAATGCCTAAACCAGCTGTTCTCAACATGTGGGTCGTGACTTTTTTTGGGATCACATACCAGAAATCCTGCATATGAGATATTTACATTGCAATTCCTAACAATAGCGAAATTATAGTTATGAAGTAGCAACAAAATAATTTTGTGGTTGGGGGTGCCCATAACACGAGGAACTGTACTGAAGATTCCCAACATTAGACAGGTTGAAAACCACTCGTCTAACTGAAATTAACAGAGATGAAAACACTATTAAACATGCTAAGGCAAACTGGGGAAATTCCAGGAGGCTTCAACCATACGCCAAGAGTCATCAACAACCAAGGATTCTCAGAATGGGAGAAATAGTCTTCCCCAGAGAAGAGCACTCCAGCTGGTTATCCAACAATAAGAAACATTTTTAAAATGTTAAACTCTTTAATTAAATTAATTCAGTTTCAATTTTAAGGCTTGCTGTGGCTCCTTTCTATAATGATTTATTTATTTTCATGTGCATTTGTATTTTGCAAGCAAGCATGTCTGTGTGAGGGTGTCGGAGTCCCTGAAGGTAGAGTTACAAGCAGTTGCAAGCTGCCATGTGGTACTGGGAATTGAACCCAGGTCCTCTGAAGAACAGTGCTTTTCACTGTTGAGCCATCTCTCTAGCCACAAGTTTCCTTTCTAAGTGATAGTGTTTCATTATGTACACCTCCAGGAAATGCCTGAGATCAATTTAAGCATTTTTAAAGTATTGTATTTTAATTCGGGATCTTAGAGATTTATTCTCTGTTGGAAAAAGGGAAAGATAGCCTGTGCTTATATGTTATATGATGAGTTTGTCTTGTCTTGTTTTACATTCCCCAATTCATATTTTGCTATCCTTTATTTCTTTTAAAAATTTTTTGATTTTATTGAGCTCTACATTTTTCTCTGCTCCTCTCCCTGCTTCTCTCCTTCCCTTCAGTCTTCTCTCATGGTCTCTATGCTCCCAATTTACTCAGGAGATCTTGACTTCTTCTACTTACCATGTAAATTAGACCCACGTATGTCTTTCTTAGGGACCTCGTTGTTGTCTACGTTCTCTGGGATTGTGATTTGTAGTCTGGTTTTCTTTGCTTTCTGTTTAAAAACCACTTTAAAAACATGTGATAATTGTCTTTCTGGGTCTGGGTTATCTCACTCAATATGATGTTTTCTAGATCCATCTATTTGCCTGCAAATTTCAAGATGTCGTTATTTTTTCTACTGTGTAGTACTCCATTGTGTAAATGTACCATATTTTCCTTATCCATTCTTCAGTTGAGGGGTATCTAGGTTGTTTCAAGGTTCTGGCTATGACAAATAATGCTGCTATGAACATAGTTGAGTACATGTCTTTGTGGTACAATTGAGCATTCTTAGGGGATATACCCAACAGTGTATAGGCTGTTTCCTAATTTTCTGAGAATTAACCATACTGATATCCAAAGGGGCTGTACCAGCTTGCACTCCCACCTGCAATTCAGGAGTGCTCCCTTTACCCCACAACCTCTCCAGCATAAGTTGTCATCAGTGTTTTTGATCTTGGCCATTCTTACACATAATTTGCTTTATTGATTCTTTACTAATTTCACATTAAGCATCTTAATCCTGCTCATTTTCCAGTCCCTCCATAGCCACCCCTCACTCGTGTAGCATCCCCCATAAATGTAAAGAATATTAATTAAATGCAAAACATAACAAGCAAACAAACGATACGCGACTTTGGTCCCCCATCTTCCCAGCCCCTCTAACACCTCTTCAGGCATCTTAGTACTGTTATGTAGCATGTCACACAGTATAACTTTTGTTCACTGAGCTTTATTTGCAAATCTCATTGGGTAATGTGTCATTGGTCTGGTTCAAGGCTTCTGCTACACTGTCAATACTGGACCCTCACCTAAACTCCTCTCAGATATCTGCCGCTATGCTTCTGAAACATCACTCATTTCTGAAAATAGAATATTGTTGGCAAGATAAGTTGAAAAACAGTGCTTTCTGTAATTACCCCAAATGATTAATGATGTATACTATCATGTAACAGGACCACAAGAACTTTATGAAAGATGATCATATTTAACTTACTCGGATATTTCCTTTATGCTTTACATAACATCTAATAACATACTACATCTTGTTTATGATTAAAATTATTGGAGTATATCTACTTAGAATCCTAAGACAATCACTGTATACCTAAATATAAACTTTATATAGATATAAAACCAGGAAATGTGAATTATATTTCTATCTCACTGATTGTTTAAAATATTTGTACTATTTACCAAACTTCCCCTCTTTTGTTGAGATAATTCTTCCTACAAACTGGAAGCATGGACTGCAGAGATGTCTCTGTGGTTTGAAATATTTGCTGTACAAGTATAAGGACCTGAGTTCAGGTCCTTAATACTCACATAAAACATGAGTGTCACCATAGCCATTTGTAACCTCAGCATTAAGGGGACAGACACAAGCCTATCCCTGAGGTTGGACAGCCAATTTGGCCAATACAGTAAGTATCACATTCAGTGTTATATTGGTTCCAAAAATACAGTGGAGAATAGAAGAAGTTATTCAAGGTTAACCTCTGATTATATGTGAGAATTTGTACCCAAGTGTACAACACACACATGTACATATATAAATGCATGCACGTGAACACACACAACACTGTATTTGTATATGCATATTAAATAAATGTAAATGTACATATATTATATACATTATAGTTACACATATGTAATTACATATTACATGTATTTGTATAATTACATATTACATATATTACATATGTGTATATATAATGAGGGTCTCTTTTATAAAACGAATAAACTTTTATAAGATTTATTATTTATGGATCTAACTAAGACCTACTCAAGAGGAGAATGGGAAATGGGCAGGCAGCTCTTAGCATAGCCTCAATGTAGCTAACTGCTTGCATGGAAATATACAGTCTATATATTCTATAGACTATTTCATAGTGCTCACACTAGGCTAACAGTTAGCCTAAATTAAATCTAGATCACAGGAAGCCTTATAGACCCCTAGTAAAATTGTAGTTATCAATTTTTTCCCTCCTAATGAGAAGTCAGAATGATGGAAACTGCACAGAGCTAATGTGTCTCCAACTCTCCAGTAGTTGGTGATACAGACACAGAAAAGCTGCAGTGACATTCATCTGTAGCTCAGTGGCTCTGCCAAATGTGTGTTATGCTGGGAAAATGACATTCTATTAAATGCTTTAGCTTCCTGTTGGGGTCTGTAAGAATGCTAATTTACTTTCATTTTGGACACCATTGCTCTGAGCTTGACTTAAGTATAGATAAATTGCTCCTATATCCTGGTACTCACTGGAAAACTTCAGTTTTCTTTTTATAATTCTTCCCAGAATAGTTACAGACACTATATATTTTAATTGAATGATGCAACTGTAGCAACTAACCACTCTTTGGTGTTTCCCCAAATTACAGTTTTCTAGGTTTTTACATGTTTCTTATAGGCAGAAGTCCTGGGTGGAATTGTGTCGCTGCTGCTCTCCTCTCTAATTCGGCAGCTTTAGAATCCTCATCTGTCTCATGATGTACTCTAGGTGACTATATTCTACCAAAGTCATCTGGTCTCACGATTGATCCCAGATGCTAGAAAGTTGAAACCATATTTTCCTTTCATGCTCTTGAATATATTCTCAGGGCATAAAAAGGACTAAAAAATAGAAATTTATTGCTCTCCAGGTTTTCTTTTTACCCTTATTTACTCATATTCTTTTTCTTTCAATCAACTTTATTTAAAATGAGCATTGGAATATTGAAGGTTTGGGAGACATTTATAGCGGATTAAAAAGCAGGATATGATGAATGTGGGGAGTGTACGGGCACGGATGACACAGAAGGAAGGTGATTTTTCCCAGTTAAAAATGTGCTTCTAGAAGTTTTTCTGGCATTTGAAAAATACTTGATTGAGGTTGGCAGTTAAGAGAAAGAAAGCAGCGAGACAGGAAAAGGTAAGAAAAATATTCCTGTCTAAAATTTGTGAACCTTTCTCCCCAATATTAAAAGAGATAAATTGAATGCAAGAATCAAGTGTTTTCATACTGAGAGAGAATGCATGAGTACTTGACGAATGAAAATGCATAAAAAATATCTTAGGCATCAGAATTTGGAGAGTGTAGTTGAAAGCTGGTGGTATTGGGTCTTATGTAGCAGTTTCAATATTTGAGATTATTTCAGCATATGAGATTAAGGTGATGCCCATGTGTAAGATGTGTAAACAGAAGATTGGAAGAGGTCTGTATGCCCATGCAAGCACGTTTTATCACTGCTGCCAAGCACTCAGTCCTTATATTTACCCTGTAATAAAGTGAGACTATTAAATATTCCCTACCTTACACAAAGCGCTTTGACTTTTAAATGTCCATAGATTTCTTGAAGCTTCCAAGCAGCGGAAAGGAGAAGCCTTGTAGAAAGGTACTCATGTTCCCAGATCAGAGAGACAGACCTCCAAGAACCAATTAACTACGCCAAACAAATTATGACTGAGTTGGAAAGATACATTCAGAGGAAAGTGCCAAAGGCACACTTCGAGTTAAAGGGCTGAAAATATGGGCCAAGAACTCAGGCATGTGTGCGCTTTGAGCCAACACACACCAGATGGGAACCATACGGCACCTTAGAGTTTCCGATATTTTCATAAAGGAGAGCCAGATTCATAGATTTCAGCAACAGTGATTTCTTTTGATCCTGTTTCGTCTGCTCTATTAATTGTGACAGAGGGAAGAGAACAATGATAATGAATATCAATGTTCTTTAAGGCAAAAGAGGCCGAGTGAGTGTGTCTGAGCATGACCCTAGCAACTACACATGCAGGTGAAGAAGAGCAGGCGAAGTTATGAATAACCAGGACATACACAGAGCAATTAGAGCATTGAAGACATGAATGTTTCAGATTATGCTGAAATGAGTACACAAATCCAAAACTTTTATACTCACAACACATCACTTCATGGAGACCCAGTCACAAGCTGGGTGGAAAATAGGAAAGTAATCAGAAGTCAGTAAAAGAAACAAACATGCCCCAAATCAGATACATTAAATCAACACCCTGGTTCTAGAATACTGAGAACAGGCCAGAGACTTTGCTGGTCACATCTCTGGCTATTGGGAAGGGAATATTTTTCTTTTAACAGTTGTTAAGTGCTTGTAGTTAGAGGTGAGAGTTTCAGCAATGCACTTGTTCTGGAAGAGATGATGGAAAGAGATGGGGCAGGAAGCCTACCTTGGAGGATTGTAGGTGAAGAAAATTATTACAAAGTAAGGTAAGCATCCTACAAAATGGATCTGGGTATGGGGGTGTCTGGCTCGATTGTTAAAGTCATGCCCCGCAAGCATGCGGATCCCATTTTGGATAACCTAGTTCATGGGTAAGAACTGACACTGTACTTTCAGACTCAGGAGGAAGCATTAGGAGGATTCTCAAGGTTTGCTGGCCAGCCTATGTACTTGAATTAGAGAGCTCCAGGTTCAGTGGGAGATACTTCAAAATATAAGCTGGAGAAGCATAGAGCAAGGGACGAAAATCTGCATCTGGCCTCTACATGCATACACACTCATTTATACTAACCTATATACATATGTACATACATACACAAGCATGCACACACATACATATGTATAACACATTTGCATGTACAGATAAGCAAAAGATCCCACAGCAATAAAGCAAAGGAAAAACCCAGAGGAAATGTCAACTCTTCCCAACTCTTGATCTACACAGAGAATGTATGTCTTACTGCATTAAAGAAAGCTCACTTGGCAGTTCATGTATTAACATTAACACAGGAAGGTGATATTAAGCGAAAGTCTTAGGAGTGACCAAAACTTCCAACATGTGAACCTAATATCAACTAGGAACTTATGAAAAGAACATAACTAAATAGCACAAAGACTTGAATAGAAAGGCCAAGTCTAGTTATTAAAAAGAAGAAAAAGAACCATAAAAACGGAACTCAGAAATAAAATAAAAGAAACAGTGCAGTTATTGTCATGCTGCACAAGCTTAATAGAGAGCTGCAAGCAGCATTTACAGATTAGAAAAACCACTTTATGCATACAAAGATCTTTAGGTAGAAATATACTATAGACTATGCAATGAAACATAAATACAGAGTTCACTCATTTAGGAAAACAGTAGAATAGAAAAGACAAGCTATCTTATAAGTAAAAACAAAGTAGAATAGTTTATGAAAACCTCAAGGAAAATTCATTTGATTAAAAAATTGATGAAGTTCAATGTGGAAATAAAGTTGGAAAATTAAAATTAAAAATGAAGTATTGGAATGCACAGAAGAACTCAACGGACCAATGAGTTCATAGAGTGCCTGAAGCAGAAAACAGGCAAAGAAGTAGACAATGAGCTAATATTTAGCAAAATATTCAAGTAAAACATTCAGAAAATAAGAGATTTGAATTTAATATTAAAGGGAATGATATATTTGAAACATTAACCAAAAGTAGCATATTGACTAGGCATGAGGCTGAGAGATAGCAAGTTTCAGGTCATCCTAGGTTACATGGTGAGTACATACCTCAAAAAGAAAAGAGCAAGAAAGACAGAACATATTTGAGGCCTAGTCTAGCAGGCAGGTTATTCTTTCATTATCCCATTCTTTTGGAATGTCACACCAGAAAAACAAAGAAGAAATAAAATTGGAAGCAATCACTTTTCACAAGACAGAAACGAAAATAGGCATCAATCAAAGATAAAGCTCATTTCAAAAATTTAGGGTTAGAGATGACCAGGAGCATGCAATTCAGACTCTATTCATCAACAGC
>JAQHUG010000011.1:9800515-9819256 GCA_028555095.1 Dicrostonyx torquatus
TTAGATGTGAGAGCTAGCCAAGAAAAGGCTAGAGATAATGGGCCAGTCAGAGTTTGAATGAATACCGTTCTCCTGTGGTTCTTTCAGGTGCAGGTGGCCAGCAGCTGAGTGGGCCAACGGCTGGTGGCTGGGGAACACAACCCACACCTCTCCACCTAATCACAACACTGGCTGGTACAATTCCAAACAGAAGTCAGCTTAGATTAGTTCACTAGTGAAAAGTGTATTGTCATTATCTTTTCTTTCTAATGCTTAAAACAGTCATTAACAGAGCCCCACAATGCAATCCAAATTGTTGCTGCTAAGTTCACTTTTGATCTAAATACAGGAAGCACAAAAGGGACGGCATTCAATAGTCCTGGTCCCTTCTTTAAAAAGGAGATGTGATCATGGGCTCTGATGTTCAGTCATTCCCAGTGTCACCTTCTTATCCTTCTTTTCATCTATAGTTCCTTAGATACCTATATTTATTGTCATTCCTGCCACTAATCCTTACCTCACTGTTCTCTCCTCCTTGCCTTTCTCCTGTTCCTGTTTACCTCTTCCTTTTATTTCTCATTTCCTTTCCCTTCTCCCTCTTTACTTATTGTTACCTTATGAAATTAATCCCGATGGGTGTCATAAAATTCATTACTTCAACTTCTATCCATATAATAGTGACTTCTAAATGTATTTTGGCTCAAATTTTTTTAGTTTCTAAATTTACAATGGCCCATTATATGTCTATATTTAGACATTATGCAAGCAGGATTGTATGACTACATCCATTTACATTTCTGTTATAAATCTAAATGGCTCACAGTCCAGTTTAATCAGGGCTGAGGGATTTCCAAGGGCAGAGAGCTTTTGGTACTGATATTGGTTTATGAAATTAAAGAGAAGATAAAAATAATAATAGCAGCAATAACAAAAAACATGCTGGTTATTATAACCCCTTTTAATTTTACTCTTTTTCTTGATTTTAGGTTAATGGAATTTCCAAGTCAACCCTTTAAGTCAGAAAACTTGGAATCATCTTAAACTTCTGAGAACTATGGCCATCAGAACCTCTGGGTGCTAATTGAAAATTAAGATTCTAAACACACTGCTCATTTTACACTAATTAAAAAACATCTGAGGATGGGGCATTTAAATTTGCATTTTAATAAGTTTCCCAGGAAATCATTAAATCACCTATGGTTTAAAATCTTTGCTTTATTCCTCTTGTTCTGCCCAAACAATCAATTAATTAAAGTTACCATTGCTTCCATTCCCTTCCTGCTATTCTTACACACATGCTCTGGAGCGGGATTTCATCATTTAAAATTCATGTTAGGATAGTTGGTTTCTGTCCTTGTTCAAATTCTAGTGTAATGCTTTCTGAAACTATGTAAGTCTAAAGAGTGCAAATGGACTTTTTTTCAAAATATCTCACCCATTCTCTACAGCTTTCATAGTTAAAAAGTTTTGCGTGTCAAATTAATTTATTTAGATTTAATTAATAATCTATAATAATCTCAGTGATTTTGTACAATCCTGTTGAGTTACACTGTTAATTTGCCTATCTTGTGTAGCATTGGATAGATGCAGGTCTAATGTAAAACCCAGGTACTGGCAACTCAGTCCCAGCTTTTGGCAAGCTAAGTGGTTTTAAAGGTGAGTTACATGATTCAATCTTCTCTCCTCTACCCAGACCCAGTCCTTCAGTACAACAGGCACCTGCATGAAAGGAGGCCCTGGATCCTGTGAACCAAGAGTAGGAGCAAGTGTGAAGCTCATATTTGTTAATAAAACACACGTGAAAGAGATATAAGGACAACGGTCACTGATAACATCTTTGAAAACCCTAGATTAATTCTGGCCAGTTAACCTGCCTAATTTAGCTAATATACCTCAATTTTAAATCTTTACTTCTAAACTTACCTGCGACTCTGAAAACTAAGATCACTGTCCATCTTATTGGCAATTCCGTGTGAAAGTCTACAACTAAGAGGGATGAGAGCCAAGTGAAGGAACTGAGATATCAAGAACATTTTTCTTTTTCATCTTATTTCTTGGCAGCACAGCTTGAGGAAGTGGAGATGGCTCAGGTCTAGTCCTCAGTTTGTCTATTTTTATAATATACTTTAAAAGTACACTTCTTTCTTTTAGCTATGTTTAGATTCAAAGAAAAGTTGAAAGTAAGACATATGTATTTTCAATTTTACCCCCAACCACCACTCTCCCACATATATGACCTCTTTTATGATCAACATTCAGAGATATATTTTTAGTGTAGTCTAATGTACTTAACATAGAATATAACATTTAAGTTCAGTATTCCAAAGATTTTTTATGAGTTTTATAGTTATAGGTAAATGGAGGAGACAGCACAGTTAGATTGTTTTATTCCCATCCTATATTTCGGTGAGTCATTAAGTATATATTAGTTAACTAATGTAGATATTGTATTAACCACTTTTCTCATCTTTGTTATGAGATACTTGGTAAAGGCAACTCAGTGGGGGAAGGGCATATTTTGGCTCACAGTTCAGAAGAACAGAGTCAATTATTGTGAGGAAGGCATAGCTGTGGGAGTATAAGGTAGCTGATTGCACAACCATCTCCAGTTAGAGAGGGCAGCACTGGCCCTCACCTTGTTTATTCTTTTCCCCTTTCTTCCAGTTCATAATATAGTCCCATTTTGGGTGTATGTTCCTTCATCATTTAAAGTTCTCTGGAAACACCTTATTAAATACACCTAGAGGTGTATTACAAGGTGACTATAAATCCAGTTAAACTGACAGGGAAGATTAACTATCACCAAAGCATTATGACTAATTAAAATATCTAGGGAGTAGGGAGATGGCTCATTGGGTAAGAATGCATTCTGTGCATAAATGGGGTTCTAAGTCTGGATCCCCAGAATTCACACACAAAAAACCTAGGAGTGGGCATTGAAATTACCTGGCGCGAGTGAGAAGGAAACATGGAACATGCAACAGACCTACTTAGGAGTTTATTAGAGGGGGTAAGTACAGGCCTGGGGAATTGGTGTGCAGAGAGAGAGAAAGATGGTGCATCCAGCTTTTTAGAAAAGTGGCCTAGTGCATGCGCACAGGGCGTTGGTGTGACTACGTCATACATAGATGACAAGCTCACACATGCGCACAAGGGCTTAGCTGAGTCATAGTGGATGTAACTATGCATGCGCACACGAGGGTCACACGGGGTCCTTTAGCATTCAGGCACCTCTGTCCGATGGCCCATCTGCATGTGCAGGCTCCAGATCCAAGAAGTATCTGCTGAAATCATTACAGGCGTGCCTGCTGGTTTCCTCGGGTTGGAAGATGGTGACGTACATCTAAAAGCTCACTGGCTGGTAAGTCTAGGAAAAATGCAAGCTACATGAGACCAGACTCAAGGAAATAAGATAGTTAGGGAGCAGCAGTGCCTTGAAATTTTGACTCTTGCCTCCTCTGGCTTCTTCAATTTATTTATGTACCATTTTCACCAGTGTCTTCTTCTGTGTCATGATTCCTTCCACGATGCATACTATATGTCTGCATCACGTCTTCCTGGGCTTCTCTCATTATAATTTTGTTACTTGCTTTGATGCCCTTGAAAATTTTGGGAAGTACTCAGCAGACATTCTATGTGCTCTTTATTGCAATCATGCTAATGTATTTCTCCCAATGAAATTTTAGATACAGGTTTTTAGGAGGCAAGCCTCAAAGAAAACATGTCTTTCAGAATATCTTCTCTGACTTGTCATTGTTTATGTTAATCTTGATCACTTAATGGTAGTGTTTCTCAGAGTTATTCTCTGTAAATATATTTATTTTCCTTGCATTTTTCGATCCAATATGTATTTGGTTGCATTCTTGGTAAATAATCACACATGTAACCTATACTTAAATAGTCAGAAGATTTCATTCCTTTGTGATGGAAGATTGGATAGAAAAAGCATTTGGAATATCTCTGAAAGTAAATCTGCCTTTTCTCATTGATCTAACCATCCACCCACCCATCCATCTATCCATCCTCCTTCCTATCCACCCACCCATCTATCATGCAATTATTCAGTATTTCATCACATTCATTTAACTCATAGATATTCTCCTTTTCCTGTAAAGCTGAGTTGTATTGTTTCATATCTTCAGTGGGCACAAGAGAATTAAACAATATAGAACATTAGTTTTACTGCCTAGGATATTCTTGCTCTCTTTACTCATGGGGAATATTATTAATAATTCTCTGATTCTCAGTAGACCTGTATTGCTTTCTGGAATTCCTACCCCATCTCTACCTATCCCAGGCATTTCTTAAACCCCACAGAACCCTTTCCCTTAAGGCTATTAAATCCTTCTCTGTCTCCCTCTTTAGGATGTCTTCTGAATATTGATTTTTTTCCCCTCATGAAAATGCATCAGCTTTATTAAATGTATATTATAATGATTTACAGATCCTCTTTCTCTGTAAAGTCTCTCAATGATTTTAAATTATTGATATTCTAAAAAGGCTGAAAGATCCACCTCATTTATACATTTGCTTAGTAATGACATGGTTCTCTAAGTAAGTATTTCACAGAAAATATTTGAACTATTGTCTAAATATAAAAGATGTATATAAAAGATATAAAAGAAAACTATCTCCCTCAGTTGAAGCAAGGTGCGCCGTCTCAAAATTCACACTGATTTTTTCACATGTTTAAAGTACTGTGTTTTCAAAGTTTAACATTCTGCTTTTTATTTGTTTCAAACTTTTTGCTTATTTCATTTTCTTGGGGACTTCTAATAAATATAATTATGAAACTGTAGATGGTGGAATTTGGCTTCCTGGGACTCATCCCCTATACTAGATTTCATGTTATTTTCACTGGCATTCAAGGAGCATCGAAGCCTTTGTAAGTTTGCTGTATATATTTTCTATAGGGAAAAAAATCATTGAAAGTCATTCCTGTCCACATGAGCTCAACCATGTTTACTTCTTCACTTTGCGCACTGATAAGATGCATTTTTATCTTGCACTTCAAATGGATTTAGTGATACATTATTAAAATCTTGATGATAGATAGCTCTTTATATCATTCATAGATAAGACCTATAAGGCAAATATGTACCAAATAATATGCTTTTTATGTAACTATAAAAACTGCCAGTGTATATCAACATAGACTTCTTAAACTTTATAAAGACAGAAAAATTTAGAATATGAATTTTCAAATTCTGATGATATCTCAGATGACCCTTGAAATATCCTGGCTGTCTGTTTCAGTACCTCTCGAGGATTCATCATAAAATCTTGTTTCTATAAAGAAAGGTCACTACGTCTGCCTGTGCTAGAAGCAGCATTTTCTCTTTCCTTCATTTTATTTGTGCCACAAAGAAAGTAAATACTGATGCATATAAGTACTAATGATGTGTAGCCTATGAGAGAATTGTAGTGTGGGTGTACACAGTTTATCTAGGAAGCGCTGCATCAGGGACCTCTGTTTTGTTTCTGGGAAGTAATGAGGAACAGAGTTTACCTGTCAGCATTGATAACACGACGATTTGAATTCTCAGACCCTTTGAATTTTATTGGGCCCATATGGATCCTTTAAGCATATATGTCAGAATAAAGAAAATATAATTTTACATGATGGAAGATGAATTACACATCGAACAGAACCAAGGAAACAATTCCACACACTGTAAGCTCCTTGCTGACTCTGATATAGTCAGGTGACCCTAACACCACTCTTATTCATTCCATAAATCTGTCACGAAATGCTCTTATCCCTTACTATGTGACCTCCCAAGGTCAGATTCACCTGGCAATAGTCGCCCTTTGCCAGCGTAGTCTTTTCTACTCAATCCAATATGTCTTGTTGCTAGTGAATGATCTAACACAACAGAACTTCACATGTCTGCTGAAACCACCATTACAGTCAAAGAAAGGTCTAAATGCATCCTTAATGAACTGTTTATTAATGACAAAACGAGAACTTATCCAAAATCATAATATATTCTTTGTGGTTTGGAATTTTCATGCTATCTTAGTGTAGTCTTGTTTATTTTCTTCGTGGTAACATGCAAAATTTAAAAAAAAATGGAGACAAGTTGGTTTGATGCTTCTAAGTTTTGGCTGAGACAGACATGAAGAATACATACCACTTATTCCCATATTGTTCCACTATAAAAATATCCTAAACTCAAGGTACGACTTTGCATTTAATAAAACAGGAAAATATACTTTTTGAAAAAGAAAACCTAGATTATTCCAATTACCCTCATTTATTAGCAATTTAGAGGAGTGCTCTGTGTTCTTCCTGTGGGTGTGTATTGAAATCAGCCGAATCTGCATGTGTATCCCAGTTATGTCATGCTCCAGTTGTATGAGCTTGGTTGATGTTTTTAATGTTTCTGGCATTGTTTTTATTGTGTAAAAGTTAAATAATTATCATCTTTGCTTCAAGTACAGGGTTACTAAAAATATCAAGAGTTAAGATGCACAAAAATGTATCAGCTAATAAATTCCCTAACAATTCTTAGAATTAAATTAGGAGTCCTAAATGAATTAAAAAGCATTTCATTCTACTCTTATCAATGGAAAGAGAGAAAAGAAGCAGTGTTTGCTGAGTAGCACCTGCAAGAACACTGGAAACAGCGTTTTCATTCACTTTAAGTGTTATAACAAACCCCAAGCTTCCTCAACATTTTACGTATTTAAAAAAAATGCTCGTCAAGTTCAGATAATTTAAAAACGCTCCTTCTATTGTACAGTCACTAAAAAGCAGAACTAGGAATTCAACCCAAAACCTGTCCACCTTTCATTATTTAATGCTCTTCTTCATAGCTAAAATCAGCATCCTTCGCTCTGTCAAAATACATATTCATTATTTTATTTAGCTCTCAAAAGTTGGAGATGTTAATTTTTGGTTAGCAGACAGAAATAAGGTTACATTCAAGGACAAATTCTGTCACTGAAGTTTATAGTTTAGGAATTAAAATCCTGGATTATGTTAAAAACCCTCTTCTATATTATAATTAACTGTCAAATTAACTTTTGTGATGAATAATTTAATACGATTATTCACATGGACTTCAAGAGGATTCTTACAAAGAAATTAGGCAATTGGGTGGCATTTAAAATAAGGTTTCTACAGTTATTTTCATGCTAAAATAAAAGGACAATATTCTCTCAGACACCATTACATTAATTGTGTGATATTTGTACTTTAGAATAATATTTTAGAATGACATTTTGTTACTGAGTATAAAAATGGCACATGGAACTTACTGAATTTTTAATTGAATTTATGTATTATTTTTCACATTTCTAATAATAAAAATAATATATTTCAGGTCAGGCTCAAAAGCCTGGTTATATCATCAAATGAGTTTTCCTCTTAAGGTGCAAAAGAACTTTTTAGTTATAAAATAAGTGTTTCTAGTTCTATGTAAGAAATGCAATGTTTTGCATAAGTTCTATATAAGAAATTCTTTTTATACAGTTTCATAATTTAAAAAAATTCATTATTTTAAAGAATTTCATGTGGGTATACAATGAATTGTCTTCATATATAACACCTATTTATCTCTTCAACTTCCCCAGCTTTTTCCCATCATGCTCCCTTTCCATTTTTTTTAAGTGTCCAGCTGAGACCAGTCTAAGCTTAATAAGTGTTGCCACATGTGCATGGCTGTGGGGCCATCCACTGGACATGGGAAACCTCGCAGTTGTCACATCCTCAGTAAGGAACGGTTCTCCCAGCCCAGCAGTTATCAACTGCCAAGAGCTCATGAGTACAGAGTAGGACTGGCGAGCATGTGCTTCTCCTGTAGTGGGATTTGCTTGGCTCGTCTTCTGTGTGTAACCAGAGCTGCTGTGAATGGCTGACCGTAGGAACCGTGTCCAGAAGACAGCATTTCACAGCCTTTCTCCCTATCCTCTGGCTTTTAGCTCCTTCAGATCTTCTGTTTTGTATTTTTTTTATTTTTTTTATTTTTCGAGACAGGGTTTCTCTGTGGCTTTGGAGCCTGCGCTGGAGCTAGCTTCTGTAGACCAGGCTGGTCTCGAACTCACAAAGATCTGCCTGCCTCTGCCTCCCGAGTGCTGGGATTAAAGGCAGATCTTCTGTTTTGTGATCCCCCGCCCCCACCCTTCCCACCCCCCTACCCCCCCGCCCCGAGCCTTGGTGATGAGGGAATTACTCCAGATGCCCTGCTTTGTGCTGGGAGCTCAGTCTCCCTTTTCAGCACGTTGACCACTATATGTATCTTTCCATTGTCTACTGTTCACTGAAAAAGAGAAGCTTCTCTGACCAAAACTGAGAGCCACTGGATTTATGGTATAAGCACAAACATTTACGAGGCAATTCCACAGCATGCTCATTTAGCAAAATAACATTAACGGATACTACCAAAGAGCCTATGACCCTTACAGCTATAGATTTTTTTTTCACCCGGATTACAGTACCAGGTACAAAACTTCCCCTTGTGGAATAAGCCTCAAATCCAGTCAGAAAGCTGCTGTTGTACCAGTAGCCCATCTTTTCTAGCAGGCTTGACCCATCTTTCCAGCAGTGGTCCTGAAGTGCATAAGACCTTTGGTGTCTTTTTCCATGTCAGTGGGCATCACACTTTTAGGATTTATGAACATTAGCCTAAAGGGATCATGTTTCTGATGCGGGACAATTCTGTATTCTGTCAACCATGTTTTAAATAAATGCCGATTGACCAGGCAGGAACCATAGGCGGAAAACAAGACAGGAAGTAGAGGTGAGAACAGGAGAATTCTGGGAAGCAGGAAGCTCCCTTGGCATTCCTGCTCAGTCCATCTGAGAAGCAGGATGTAAGCTGCCCTGCTGAGAAAAGGTACCCAGTATGGGCCATGTGGCTAACATAGATAAGAACAATGGGTTAGTATAAGTTACAAGAGATAGTAAGAAGACTGAGCTAATGGGCCAGTTTATAACCTAATGTAGACTCTCTGTGTGATTTTCTTTGGGGCTTGCCAGCTGTGGGCTACCGGGCAGGACAGAAACCCCAACAAGCAGGACCCTCATGTTACACGTTTCTACATCAGTTTGAGACTTATGTCTCTCTGTCCTTCTGACAACGTGTAGTATCTTCATCCCTGTGGTCTTACCATTAGTTTCAATAATTAAAAGAAAACAAAACAAATGAATTGCTTCAGCACCAAAAGATATGCTTCAGATCCACTGGATGGATCTCAGAATTTTAGGATGTGTCATGTTTCTGTTGTGTTGAAAGGAGGCATGGAAAGTGAATGGAAACTGTGGTGGTTTGATTGAGAATGGCCCACATATGTGCATACATTAGAATGCTTAGTTCCTAGATAGTGGACTATCTAGGGAAGGACCTGGAGGTATGGCCTTGTTGGAGGAGGTGTGCCACTGGGATGTGGGACTTGAGATTTTAATGTCCTTTCCTTTACATAAGTTGCCTTGGTCACAGTGTCTTCTCGCAGCAACTGAACAGTAACTAAGACAGGAGTGAGAAGGGAACCATGCTCCCACTGTAAAGCACAAAGCATTTTTGGATGTTGTCCTTTGTGTACTTCTAGCAAGCACCAAGTAAGAGAAAATCCTTCATATAGCTTGTACATTCGCTTTTTAGTTGAACATATAGTGCATTTAATATGGAGCAAACGCTAGCTCTATCATGAAGGTATCTTTGTATTTAGCATTACAGGGAAGTATTTTTATGGTTAACTGAAATTTTCATTTTGCAAGAGCTGAACTTTTTAGAACAGTCAGTTAAAAAAAAAAAGGCTTGTGAGTGAAATGGTGATATTTCAGCCTTGTGCCTCTTCGCCACAGGCAGTCCCTGTACTTTGGTGTTAACAGAGAACAATCAGATGTGTAGTAGATATTAAACTAGGTATCTTATTAGCTCTCCATCCTTGCCTCTGAACCACCACTGGCAACATTATCCGGAGCTACAAACCCTGTATCAATTGTTGGAGTGTAACCTTCATTTTGTGGCAATGGCAAATGTCAATATGTTCCTTTTCTTTCCTGCCTTAGCCTTCATGTGTTGATTCGGAAAAATCATCACAAAGCTATATTTGCTCCCCTTTCACGGTTTCTCGGAAACCTAGACAGAGGATCTAGAGATAAGTAGAAAGCAATTTCATTCTTTACTTCCCACTGAGCTTGGCTATTGCTGCTGAAATGGTATGTGACCTCTGGACTGCCAGTCACAGCAGGGTGACTTCAAAGGACAAGGAATTTGGCTAGAGTTAACACTTCAACCCTTCAACATTCAGGTTACTTGTGATATGACAGCAAGCAGATACAAGTGTTATTGACAGAGTGGTTTGTCTTTTTTTTTCTAGTTCAAATATAAAATTTATTTGAAAATAAGAAACACTATCTTCAAGAGGCATTGTCTCAATGCATCCATATTTTTCTGGCCATTATTATAGATGGCACCAAACCCTGTCACCTATAATAGATGTAGTTGGCTTATATCTTAGCTCATGGGGTCTGTGGCAGGTAAGAACCATATGTTTTTTGTTACAAACATACAGAAACTTCATTCTAGTCTCTCCTTTTGAGGTAACTGTAAAATATCAGAGAGATAATTGTTTTTTATATGCCTATACAAGTCCTAAGCATTTCTTGTTTCAAGCATTAATGCTTATGTATTATGATGACCAATAAAATAGATATTAGTTAATAGTCCTCACTTGTTTCCTCTGTGCCAAGCATCATATTTGTGTGAGGTGATTTAAGGAGTATTATTGGATACAGATTCTTGTTTAGTAGGTCTGGGAAGGTCAGAGAACATACATTTCTAATCAGTGTGGGGTGACGTTACTATTGTTAGTTGGCGGATATAAGTAAAGGTGACTTTTTGCATAAGGACTTTGGAACTTACGGGGATGAAGTAATTTATCCAATATCATACAACTAAATGCATAAACATGTGCTTAGAGTTAATGACAATTACAAATCATGTCGGTACCTGTTGGAAATGGTGCCATATTCTTGTGTTTGGGAATAATAATGACAACAAAATACTGAATGGGACTACTTAGTTATAGTAGATACAGGGATGTGTTGTAGGTTAAAATCCCTTTCAAGAGAGGAAACATTTTCACATTCTTGCTCACCTGCATGGTGTGGGCTCTTCTTCATTGACATCATTCAGTTGCAGTTTTATCTGCTACATACAGGTCTACAACTTTCTGTATGGCACACATTATTTTCATGGGCAATCTCTATTGAGGAATGTGTGTTTTATTAGCGTAATTTACTGTAGTCATTTTCAGACAATTTGAGTACCTCTGTGCAGGCACAGAATGACTTGATTTAGCTCATCGTTCCACTGGCTGTCAAAAATGTGCAAAATATTTTTTGCATATGCTAATTTTTAGTAAATTTTGTGCAAGGTCTTTTGTCTTCATCCTCTGGCCTATTCTGCCTCAGTGGTACTAAAAAAAAATTTCTATCTGCTGCCAAAACTCATCATTAACCAATGGTTTTACATTTTAGCTGTGGGAAAGTACCTGCTTTACACTTCATCTCTTGCAGCCCAAAAATTTTGATACAGTATCTCCTCTGGCCTGCACTCATGTCCCATGGCATGCACACATGCTCATGCAAATAGATAAATGTACTATGAAATTTAAAACTACAGCCTAAGCATATGAAATAGAAGTTTATGTGCTCTATTTTAGAGACAATGTTATATTTGTTTTTCAAGTTATTATCTAAATTCAAAACTCTCTAACTTTCAATGTTATTTCATTGGCAATCAATAACAATTCAAGGTCAGCACTGGTCTAATAGACTATATTTGCTGCATCATGTGTCAAAATCACTATCACATTAAAATACTCTCAATTACCATTGTGTGTGTGTGTGTGTGTGTGTGTGTTGTAGGGGAAGAAATCATCTGTAGCATGTGTGTGGGTGGAGGTGAGAGGACAACTTGTGTAAACTGGTTTTCTCTTCTTACCTTCTTTCCTTTTGTTTTGTTTTGTTTTTCGAGACAGGGTTTCTCTGTAGCTTTTGGTGCCTGTCCTGGAACTAGCTCTTGTAGACCAGGCTGGCCTCGCACTCACAAAGATCGGCCTGTCTCTGCCTCCTGAGTGCTGGGATTAAAGGCGTGTGCCACCACCGCTCGGCTCTTCTTACCTTCTTAATCCTGGGACTAGAACTCAGGTTGGAAGTCTTTACCACAAGTGCCTTTACCTGCTGAGGCATCTCACTGGCCCAGGAAATCAGCATCTTCTCATAAATTTTGGAAATGTATTGGCAATTTGTGAGCAAAAATTTCAACCTTATTTATATAAAATAAATGAACTTGGCATGAAAATTAAAAGAAAATGCCAGGAAGAGAAACTGAAAAGCTGAAAGTTCTGCTTCTCAGGAATTTTTAAATGAAATCTTTCTGATAATTCTCAGAATATAAAACATTGGCTTTAACAGACAAATGGAATTGATTTGTTTGCCTTGTGTCCAGTTATTTAGACAAAAATCATTACTGTTTGTTTTTGAAAGGTTTTGCTATTTATTTCTTAGTTCAGTTGAATGTTTATACTTTCTATTTTCTCTGTAATGTGTAGTGACTTGACACATCTCATCTTTGGGACTAACTGGAGCATGAGGCAGAGGTTGTGTCAATATATTTTATACTACTTCATAAGAAAAATTATACTTTGTGCTACTACTTATTGATTCTAAACAACTCTGTCTCCCATAATGCCCAGAGTAAAACACAGACTAGAGCAGGAGACTTTGGGGCTTGCTATCAGACATCTTGTTTCATCCATCAGCATAACAGATATACATCATTCTTTCTTTGGCTCATTAATGACTGTTCTCCCTTGTCTTTATTAAAAGAGCTTTGGCCAGTGTCAGAATTAGCTTCTCCAGAATCCTCTGAAATAGTTTTTCTTAAGAGATGGTTTGTGCTTTGAATCATTGGATTGTTCTTGGTTTTCAGCTTTCATTGCAATATTAAGACTGCTTTCTTTTGTGACACTAGCACTCAATATTCAGTATTTTATATTTTGTATATTAATAACCCTATATTCTATTAAAAACTTTAATTTTAAGAAACTTTAAGATTTCTATTTAAACATAAAATATCTTGAAGTAACTCTAATCAAACAAGTGGAAGACCTGTATGACAAAAACTTTAAATCTTTGAAGAAAGGAATTGAAGAAGACACAAGAAAATGGAGAGATCTCCCATGCTCTTGGGTAGGTAGAATTAATATAGTAAAAATAGAAATCTTACTAAAAGGAATCTACATACCCAATGCAATATCCATCAAAATCCCAGCATAATTCTTAACAGACCTTGAAAGAACAATACTCAACTTCATATGAAAAAATAAAAAACCCAGGATAGCCAAAACTATCCTGTACAATAAAGGAACTTCTGGAGACATCACAATCCCTGACTTAAAACTCTACCATAGAGCTACAGTACTGAAAAAGCCTGGTATTGGCATAAAATCCAATAAGAGAACCAATAGAACCGAACTGAAAACTTTAATATCAATCCATACACCTACAAACACCTGATTTTTGATAAAGAAGCAAAAAATATAAAAAGGAAAAATAAAGAAAGCATATTTAACAAATGGTGTTGGCATTACTGGATATCAACATGTAAATGTGGTACATTTACATAATGGAGTACTACATAGCAGCAAAAAATAATGACATCTTGAATTTTGCAGGCAAATCGACCGAGCTAGAAAACATCATTTTGAGTGCCGTAACAGAGACCCAGAAAGACAATTATCACATGTACTCACTCTTAAGTGGTTTTTAATCATAAAGCAAAGAAAACCGGCCCACAAATCACAATACCAGAGAACATAGACAACAATGAGGACCCTAAAAGAGACATACATAGATCTAATGTACATGGGTAGAAGAAAAAGACAAGATCTCCTGAGTAAATTGGGAGCATGGGGACCTTGGGGGAGGGTTGAGTGGGGAGGGAAGAGGCAGGGAGGGGAGCAAAGATAAATGTAGAGCTCAACAAAAATCAATAAAAAAGAAAAAATAGAATTTATGCTGATAAATAAAGTTAAAAAAAATGAATGAAAATAGATTCTCATCTATCGTCATGCACAAAACTCAAGTCCAAATGGATCATAGAACTTAACATAAACCAACCACCCTGAACCTCATGGAAGAGAAAGTGCATTGAATGCATTGTCACAGAAGACCACTTTCTAAATATAATCCCAGTAGCACAGACACTGAGAGAAACAATTAATAATTGGCACCTCCTGAAACTGAGAACCTTTTTTAAAGCAAAGGACACAGTCAACAAGACAAAATGGCAACCTACAGAATGGGTAAAGATCTTCACCAAACACACATCAGACAAAGGGTTGATTTCCAAAATATATAAAAAACTCAAGAAATTGGTCATCAAAAGAAAAAATAATCCAATAAAAAATGGGGTACAGACCTAAACGGAGAACTCTCAACAGAGGAATCTAAAATGTCTAAACGACATTTAAGGAAATGTTTAATTGTTGTTTAATTGTTTTCTCTGTGCTCTCCAGTATAAAGTGAGATTGGTTATAATGAACTTGAAAGTTGTCCAGTATTAAATTGGCTGTCATGTGAAGAGACTCTAATATGATGTAGATATTCAAGTGAGGAAGAAGTGTCATGACACATATTTATGACTACTATATTAACTAATTGCCTGTATAAAATTATTCCTATTGATAAAACATATACTGTGATGTTTTAATATATATTTTCATAATAAAAACTTACACATTTCACATCTCCATGGTGATATTATTTCAAATTATTGTTTTATAATTTTGGAACATACGTTAGTATTAACCAGTCATTTCACTGTGCAATATATCTGAAAACTTAAACCTGTTTAGTTGTGGCTATTTACTCTTATCACATCTCCTTATTACCCTCACAAAGTCTAATAATTACCATTCTGCTCTAAACATGTGGGTATCAATATATTAAATTCCATGCAGTGGTTGTCTTTCTCTATCTGGTGTGTTTTATCTAGTGTAATGTCCCTATATTTACCCACATAAATCTAAATATTTTGCTATACTGGGACAAGTCATATTTTACTCCCATCAGTATTGATCTTTATATATCTGCATCAACGTCTCCTATCTTTGACACCTTTAGTAGGTGACTTATAGCTAAAGATGAATAATTTTGTTTGTATTTCTCTCTCTCTCTATATATATAAATATATAAAATCAGTCTACTATCATCTATGCCTCTACTCTTTTCCTTATTTTTCTGCCATTTATGAAGTAATGTTTAACTCATTATAACCAAATTTTGACTCTGTAATTCATGAAAACTGAAATTTAATTTACACATGCTACCAAGTGTCCTCATTTTCTGATTTAGTATTCTTCGCATGACTTTATATCTTTTAACTATATATTTAATATTCTATGTTTTTTCTCTAACAACCTTCTATTCTAGATGTGTCTGGGCACAATTAAAGTCTACCTGAGTTGAGGTGATGAAAAAAGTGCTGTTTCTTGATCCCTGCATTTCAATATGTGTAGCTATCATTTTAATATTCTTTGACACTTTTTCTTGGAATGGAATATAACACCTTTGGCTTAACACTGTTTTTCTTTCATGTTTACTTTATTTATTGCAGTTTCTGATTCCTCCTCATGATTCCTCACTAGGGCACATGGAAACGTCTGAGTGAGTGACAGGCATGACACTGGAGTTCTGGCATGGGCTCTTTGTTCAGTTGGACCATGATGGACAGAGAACTAAGTTGGATGGCGTTCTTCTCAGGCTTCAAATTCCTTAGAGATGCAAGATGTGTGCCCCACCATAATCAGAAGTAACACCTTTGTAAAATGCAGCCTTGAAAATCAGAAAAAGATCAGAACCCTAGATTATGTCATTTTTCCTAATTTTGCTTTCTTGTCCTTCAATATTCCCACTGGGAAAGTCTCAGAGAGTTCAGAAAACTTTTGGTTTCCTCTGCCTTGCTGATCCGATTTCCCTGTACTGAAGGGGTGTGGTCTTCACCATCTTAGCTTGTGACCACGCCCTGCTGCCACACCCCTAATTAATTAATGGGGCTGGACCATTAGGTCCCAGGAGAGGATAAAATGGGGGGTCCATGCGGAAGCTCTCTCTCTCTGCGCGGATCGCCGACCTGCGTACTTCCACGGAAGAGCTCTATTGGGTATTGTAATCTTGTGTATTTTGGTCTTTAATAAACCTGAGTGACACGCCACACTGTACCATATCCTATACTACCATAAGTTCAAGGCAGAAGAACTATCATCATATATAATTAGAATATGTAGTAGTTACCTTTATCATTGCTGTGATCATATACTAAAAAACAAAACTTAAGGAAGTTTATTTTTACTCATGATTCAGTTGGTACAGACCACCATGCAGGGGGTGAATATAATGGTTGGGCAATTTGGAGTGTGCAGTGCATCTTATTCCCACCTTCACAGATTAGGAATCAGAGTTCTCAGCCAAATGTAGAGTAGCACATGATAACCCTCAAGGCACATCTTCCTAGTGATGCAAGTCATTCTCTTATGACCTACTTTCCAAATGATTCTCAAGCTTCTAGTACAGCAGCCCTAGCAATGGGTTAAATGCTCAAAGCCATGAGTCTTTGTGGGTTATTTTACATCCACGCCATGAATATATACATTAAAATTATTCTAAATCTATAGGGGCATATCTGGACTCAGGCATGTCATCCAGAAGGATGGTGGAAGAGACTCAGAGACAGGGATAAAGATAGTCAATAGACGATATATTGATAGATGATAGCTTACAGTGTCCATTGTTTTTCTTTAAAGAGGAAAAGGAGAATTATCACTTATGAGTTTCTCTCTCTTTTTTTCTTTTGCTAAGATAAAGTAAAAACAGAAAAATTATGACAGGACTTAAAAATCCTTATTCAATCTCCTTTTAATTATATCAGAACTTTTAATGACAAATGAATATGCTACAAAATTTTTATCATTGCAAGGATTTTTTTTAAAACACCATTACATTAATTCCTTGATTAAATAAGTTTTATGACTCTTTCAGTTGATGGATCCTTTTCATCGGAGACTTTAGCAGTATTGTAATGTAACCTCTATAAGCATGAAACAACTATATTTCATTAAAAAATTAAATCAAGACTACTGATGTATTTTCTCATATATTTCTTCAACTGAGACACACAGTTATTGCATTTTATATGTTAATTATTACAGCAATGAGACTAACTTCAAACTATTATCTTATTTATGGGAATTTTGAAAGGAGTTTATTTTTTATTTATCTTCCATTAATCATTTTTAATATATTTAAATATTTTCCAAAGGCATGAAGATGTAACTGTTATAGTTACTTTCTCATTTTATTTATTCAATTGAAGATCTTTTGATTGTTATTGTGGATAAAACAATGGTCTTGTTCTGTGGATAAACCTATAAATAAAACCTTCTCCTAACCTTGGATCGGAAGATACAATCAAACACAATAATTAAGCATGTAAGAATGTAATTTGGTAAATGTTGTTTTGGATAATATCCTTTCTTTCATTGCTCAAAAGTTTGTGAAATATTACATATGCATTAAGTAAGCATGCCCATATGTTAATAATAATATCTGTCTTACACATTCTTTAACCCCACATTAGGTAATTTATAGCTCTTTATAAAAATTTTAAATTTATTATCAAGAAAAATCTAAGCATGGCTATGATTTTTGGTTTTAAAGCAGACATATGGGCACTTCATTTTTTAATTATATGAATAATAAAATTCACAGATCCTATGTGCTCAATTTGATGACTTCTGAGTGTTATTTGTTGCCTTTTAAGTATACCTCAGTGCAAATTTTAGTGTTTATTTTAAATGTTAAAAAATTGCCTCATGTTATCATAATCTATTTTTGAATCCTTAAGATTTATGCTCTAGTTTTTTTTAATATCTTGACTCCATTACAACCAAGCACACATTATTTCTTTGTTTTTTTTTTAAAAAGAAAACAAACTGTATTTTCTCATTATACATACCAATCCAAGTTTTCACTCCTTCCCCTCCTCCCATTCCCTCCACATACCCTCCCACCCTACTCCCATCCATTCCTCAAAGAAAGTAAAGCACATTGCTTTGTGGAAGGTCCAGGGCCCTCCCTGTTATATCTAAGCTGGGCAAGGTATACATTTAAGGAGAATAGAATCCCAAAAAGCCAGTACATGCAGTAGGGATAAATCCTGGTGCCACTGCCAGTTGCCCCTCAGTCTGCCCCAGCCAGGCAGCTGTCACACACATCAGACGGACTAGTTAGGTCCTATGCCAAGCACACATTATTATTCCAACATTTTGCATTTATAGATCTAAAAACAATCAAAACATCTATAAAAATCCAAGCAATGAAAAGAATTTTTATTTTGACTTATACATTCACCATTTTGGTAATTGTTATTCTTTTTAAGGTGTTCATTTGTCATCATTTTCCCTAAGCCTGACAAATTTCTTTCATTGGTATATGTATGTTTATGCATATATGTACACATGCTAATGTAAATTCCATGGTTTTGTTCCCTTAAAATATTTATTTTACCCATATACTTCTTGAATAACATCCTAGGTAGTTAATTTTTTGTTTTATATAAATGATAATGCAATTTTTCAGTCTTTTTATTGATATACATTTTTATACTTAGTAATAGGTTTAAAAAAAGAAATTTTTAGTAAGTTACTCTTATATCTTGATCACATTAACCCTTCCCATTCCCTTTTCTC